>CM042969.1:29716726-30916726 GCA_023678885.1 Pogostemon cablin | reverse complement strand
GTAGGACTTATTTTTCTTGTGAACTTTTTTTTTATTTTTTTTAGGAATGTATGGGTGGGTTTAGTAATATTATTTGGTGAGATTAGCAAAATGAATTAGTCAGAGTTAATGTGTGTAAATCTAGGAATAGGGATATAATAAAAATTTTACTATCATTTATTTTGAAATTCGAGTGCCTTCAATAAAGTTTCTAATGGTAATAGTGCCTTCAAGATAATAACAAAAAAATGAGTTTTATCAATTTATCAATTCAAGACTTGAAATATAGTATAAAAATATCAATTAAAGGCCTAAATTTGTCAAATATTATCTCTTATTTTATCAATTTAGGGCTTAAGTTCAGGCCCTGAATTGATAGTTTTACATAATTCAGGCCCCTAATCGATAGAAAACATAATTCAAGCCCCGAATTGATAATTTATCATTTTTTAGGTCTTGAATTGATAAAATTCCTTAATTGATGGTAAGAAATTGGTGGAGCACTTGGGTTGGTGACTCTACCTTGCACAATGATGGTAAGAAATTAGATTTCCATTATCGAGCAATTGAAATGTGAATTGACATCCTTTTATTCACATCAATTTACCGTAATACCCTTTACGAAGCACCACCCTTTTGGAACTTGTTACTCTGCCTATATTTTGCGGCTCAAATCATGTGCCATGAAGTTCTTAATATCTCCTATTAGCGTACAATCTAAATTAACTCTTGTAAATATTGAATTTCTCCAAATCCCATTTGCACATTGGATTATTCTAGGGTAAAATGTAGTATGATCCGTGATCCATTAAAATTCAAATGATGAAATTTATGACAGAAAATTAAAAGCAGTAAGGCTCCACAGCCTTTTTCATGTATCCTCTCATCTTGTTTCGAGAAACTAAGAACAACAAAGTACAATTATGAAGATTATGTGTATCTTATTATGTTATTTCATGATTCAAGTATTAAAAGACTAACATATAAATTTTGGAATGAACCGTAGGAGTATGTGTTTCTCTCTTCTCAATATTATTCTGATTTTGTTTTCGTGTGTGCTCTTCTCTACAAATGTGTACAAGTAAAATACTCCCTCCGTTCGGTTTTAATGTGTCCGTTTGCTTTTTGCACATTGATTAAGGAGTATTATTATTATATGTAAAGTGAGTAGTTATATTAGAGGGAAGCGGTGGACCATATTGTGTATTTTTTTACTAAATAAGGGAAATTGATACCTTTGAACTGGATGCCAAAAATAGTAAAATAGACCCCTTAGAAGCGAACGAATGGAGTATTTTTTTAGCAACTGTGACTTTGTTTATGTGATTTTTGTTATTCTAATCACCTCTAGAATCTAAAACTGATACTATATAAAATCACTCGTTTTAAGGTACATTTTGTTTGTCACATTTTAAAAGTCTAATTAGTCTATTTATTAAGTTGATGAATCAAATAAATTATTTCATTTTATTTTTCTGGTTGTTGATCAATCGAGTCATCATAATTCACCTCTCCACCACTCTATCGAATCGGAGGATGTAAGGGCGCATGGGATCAACGATTCCAATTTTGTTTGAAAGTTTATGAATCAAATGTGTGAGAGTTGTGTAAATTTTCACCTTAAAAGAAAAAATCTTTATTATTAATTAAATAAATAGGTCCGTGTGTACAATTCACTAGAGCAATTTTAATCGTTAAATTAAAATTTAATTTAATAATTATCATTAAATAAAATTTTAAAAAAAAATTCCCCCTGCACTTAATCACCCTTCATATTCATATTTTTAATTATACTCTTTTTATTGTTAATAATAATATTATTATTATTATTCAGTTCTGGAGAGTGGACCAACATTTGATTATCAGGCGCTGTTGCAGAATCCCAATTCCTTAACCCCAATCGGAAGAACTTACCTCTGAACCCTTCATCAATTACAGGCAAGTGGGTTTCCTCTTCTGAATTCATTCTTCATGTTTAGCTTTGATTATATTTATGTGAAATGATGATCGCGATTGTGCGCAAGAATCTCCCTTGTTTAATTTCGAAGCACATTCCATTTGTTTGTAAATCCTCGATTTCGTCCCCTCTCTTCTCATTTTTTCTCGACTTGGAGAAAGAAACATAGCGTCCTCTGCCCTAGAATTTACAATTTGTTGGTTCATAAACATCAATTTTCACTTCAAGTAGCTTCAGTAGTTGCCTCAGATTTAACTCGACCGAAATGCCCAGAAAAAGCCGATTCAGTTCTGTCATTCCTCAAAGAGAGTGGGTGTTCGAGTACTCAATTGGAGAAAATCGTGGTTTATTGGCCTCGAATTTTATCTTACAGGGTTGAGGAAATTAAGTTCAAAATCAAGTTCTTACAAGATTTGGGGCTTTCGCCGGGAGAAGTAGCCAAGTTAATCTCTAGCAATCAGGTGATTTTACAATTGAGTGCGAAGAATAAGATCATTCCCTCATTAACTTTGTTAAAGGGCATGTTGGGATCCGATTATGAAGTGGGTAGGCTTTTAAAGAAATCTGCATGGTTCCTGTGTGCGGATTTGGAGAAAACTCTGGCCCCAAATGTTGAGTTCTTGAAGAGCATTGGGGTACCCATGTGTCGAATACGTTTTTTCCTCTTTTGCTCCCCAAGGTTTTTCTTGATCAAGCCAGACATTATAAGGAAATCTGTTGAAAAGGCGAAAGAAATTGGGTTCAAGGAAAATTCAAAGATGCTTATATATGCTGGTCGAGTTATTGCTCCTATGAGCAAAGGAATGTGGGAACTCAAGTTGCAATCTTTTCGGGATATGGGGTTTTCAGATGATGACATACTGACTATGTTTAAGAAGTACCCATATGTGCTTATTGTATCCATGAAGAAGGTAGAAAAGATAAAACAGCTTCTGTTTGCTACTGGGAAGTTCAATATGTCCAGCATTGTTAATAACCCGGATTCGCTTGGGTACAACATCGAGAATAGGCTTAAGCCAAGGCTGCAAGTTCTGGGAATTCTGGAGAGCAAGAAACTGATTAATAAGTGGCCTGATCTTTCAACTATATACACGTCCACAGATGCTAAGGTTTTCGAAAAGTTTATTGGGCCTTATTCAGATGAGCTTGGCAAAGCATACGCAACCAACTCCTGTGTTTGAAACGAGATGAAACTTTAAGCACGCCGGGTAATTCTGATTACTAACTACATGTGAGATGAAGTTTTTACTATCTCTTTCTTAGTGGTACTTCATTCTGTCTCAGTAACAAGGGCAGTGATTCTAGGTATGCTGTAGATTGTTTCAAAAATTAACTTGTTGGAGAAAATTGTTTTATGATTGGTTACTACCTGTTATTTCAACAGGGGCAGGATTCTAGTTAAATCGAGTTTTATTAGTTTGTCTATAAGCTAGCAATCTGGTAAATTGGTAATATGATGCAGATACTTGCAATTCGTAATATATTCTCTTCTATCAACTAAATCTTGTGAGTTGTGGCTTAAATTTGATTGTCTGACTCATCTTGATCTTTTCATTACACCTCAGGTTATCCTCTTTGTATTCCATTAAATCTAAAGTGCGAAAAATAGCCTGTTATTGAAATGATCATGACAAAACTTGTTTGTGACCATCTCACAGTAGAAAGGGTATTACTTTATGTTTGTTTTATGAATTGAGTTTCATGAGATGGTGACGCGGAAAGGGTATTGCGTTTTGTCTGTTTTATGAGTTGAGTTTCATGGGACGGTGATGCACAATATTTGTTCTATGATTATGTACAAGTCGAACAAGATAATACCCTTTGTATTTTTACGACCACTAGTGTAAACCGGGTTCACTTGTATTTGTCCCTTTTTACCAGAATACAGGGGGTTTCTTGTTGATTTAAAGTTGGACTCTACTCAGTGGATGCTATTTATGTTTGTAAAAAGAAGAATTCACGTTTTATTCAATATAACAACAGCATACAAATACAATCGTTGAATGCAATTTGTATAGGTATTTTAGTTCAATTTTATATTGATTTATAAGTATATTGAACCCTTAATTCAAACCAAATACTATTAGCTAATTTGTACTACTAATTTGCACATCTCATGTTAATTTAATTCTTATAAGTGAAAGTTCAATATTTTTCCATGAATCACCTGAATTGGAAAAATATACTACTAATTTAAACTAAAGAATAATACCCGTTAAACTGCCCATTATTTAATTTCTTCGATATATTTAATCCCTGTAAAATTTCAAATATGAACATCAAATTTATATAGAGTACTTCTCCATCCCAAATTAAATTTCACTCTTCGTTCCACTTCAAACTTCACCATCCATAAAAGAAAATATCATATCAATCTCCATCTTAAAAGTATAAATAAATTAATTACAAATTTATCACTGTCACCTAATACACATAACACACCGTATCATTTACTATTACCAAAAAATACTAGATTACCATCCAAAGGTTGATCAAAAATTAATTTTTCATAAATTCCATATCTACAATAACGATGAAGCTTATTTCAGGGCGGAATGAGTATTTGATCATTTGAAATGTGTAAAATGGTTTTATTAAGGAGCTAAAAATGATAAAGAAAATCATATTAATGATGGTAAGAAATTAGATTAGATTTCCATTATCAAGCAATTGAAATGTGAATCTACATGCTTTTATTCAAATCAATTTACTGTAATACCCTTTACGAAGCACCCTAAGTATTCCCTTTTGGAGCTTGTTACCATGTCTATATTTTGCCGCTCAAATCATATACCATGAAGTTCTTAATATCTCCTATTGGCGTCCAATCTAAATTAATTCTTGTAAATATTGAATTTCTCCAAATCCTATTTGCACATTGGATTATTCTAGGATAAAATGTACCAGTAAGATACATGATCTATTAAATTTTAAATGATGAAATTTATGATGGAACATAAAAAACAGAAAGGCTCCACAGCCTTTTCATGAATCCTCTCATCTAGTTTCGAGAAACTAAGAAAAACATAGTACAATTGTTAACACGAGATATTGAACTTGCAATATAGGTTAACAAAACTTTCTTGCAGCAAATCATGCTTCACAAGAATGAACTAAGAAAGCCACTAAATGCTAGCCAAACAAATAAGTACACTAAAACTGAAGCATGTAAAACAAACAAAGAACACCTAGATTTAAGATGAGGATTGAAGTTTACTTTTTGCACAGCAGTTGGACTCATATTTTTATTAGAGAGCAACTTGAGTGGAACGGTTCTACCAAATGAATTGGTGGAACTTTTAATCCCCACCTCTTCTTCCTAATTAATGTAATTAATTAATATGTGGTCCCCTTACAATTAATATTATTTTTTTAATTATTTTTTTAATTTTACTATATTTAAAAGACGATTATACCTAAAAACCATAAACCCTAAAAGTAAAATATACTCTAAACCACAAGGGTAAAATTTTACCCTAAACCTTAAACCTTGGAAATAAAATATACCCTAAATCACAAGGGTGAAATTACAATTATACCATAAACCTTAAAGGATAAAGTATACAGTAAACCACAATGGTGAAATTACAATCATACCCTAAACCCTAGAGTGAAATATACCCTAAATCACAATGGTGAAATTACAATTATATTCTAAACCTTATGGATGAAATATATCCTAAATCACAAAGATGAAATTACAAATATACTCTAAACTCTAAAAATTAAGAGAAACTCTCATGTGCGATGGGTTTTTTGTGAGATGGGTTGATCCATTACTAAAGTATGCTTATTATATAAGTAAAGTATGTTTTTTTGTAATTAAAGTATGTCAATAATAAATCTTATTTTAACACCCTAAAATCATACTTTAATTCATCATTTATCATACCTTAGAAAACATATTTTAACAATCATTAAGCATGTTTTATCTATATAATAGACATATCTTAACACGTCTCACAAACCGTCTCACATATATAATATCTCACAAGAGAATTTGTCAAGAATTAAATATACCATTAACCATAAGGGTGAAATTATAATTGTATCCCTAAAATTAAATAAAAAAAAATCATACAAACAGCAAACCTTAAAAAAAAACAAAAACAAAACAAAACAAAATTAGATAAAACATTGAAACGCAAATGGAAAGTGAAGGAATGGGTTTCACCAATTCAATTTGGTGGACCTTTTCCACCCTAGTAATTGCCTTCTTGTTATACTTTTTTATTATTATTATTACTCTCTCCGTCCACTATCAATTTATCCATTTTATCATTTTGGGTCTTCTATCCTTTATCAATCTATTTTCCTTTTTGGATTATGGAACCACACCTTTCACTAATACAATTATCTATTACACATAAAATAATAATACTTCTTAATTCACTTAAAAAAAAGGAATATATTGAGAATTGAGAGGGAGTATTATTTTTTATTATTGTTATTATTATTTTTATTAAGTTATGGTGAGTGGACCAACAGTTGAATATCATGCGCTATCGTAGAATCCCAAATCCTTAACCCTAATAGGAAGAACTTACCTCTGAACCCTTAATCAAATACAGGCAAGTGGTTTTCCTCTTCATGAATTCATTCTTCATGTTTAGCTTTGATTAATTTTATGTGAAATGATCGCAATTGTGCGCAAGAATCTCCCTTGTTTAATTTCGAAGCACATTCCATTTGTCTGTAAATCCTCGATTTTGTCCCCTCTATCTCCTCATTTTTTCTCGACTTTGAGAGAGAAACATAGCGCCCTCTGCCCTAGGGTTTACGATTTGTTGGTTCATAAACACCAATTTTCACCTCAAGTAGCTTCACTAGTTGCCTCAGATTTTGCTCAACCGAAATGCCCAGAAAAAGCCGATTCAGTTCTGTCATTCCTCAAAGAGAGTGGGTGTTCGAGCGCTCAATTGGAGAAAATCGTGGTTTATGGGCCTCGAATTCTATCTTATTATACGGTTGAGGAAATTAAGATCAAAATCAAGGTATTCCAGGATTTGGGACTTTCGCCTGAAGATGTAGCCAAGTTAATCTCTAGTAATCAGGTGATTTTACTCTTGAGTGCGAAGAATAAGGTCATTCCCTCATTATCTTTGTTAAAGGGCATGTTGGGATCCGATTCTGAAGTGGGCAGGCTTTTAATGAAATCTGCATGGTTCCTGAGTTCGGATTTGGAGAAAACTCTGGCTCCAAATGTTGAGTTCTTGAAGAGCATTGGGGTACCCATGAGTCGAATACGTCGTTTCCTCTATTGCAACCCGAGGTTTTTCTTGATCAAGCCAGAAATTATAAGGAAATCTGTTGAAAAGGCGAAAGAAATTGGGTTCAAGGAAAATTCAAAGATGCTTATATATGCTGTTCGAGTTATAGCTCATATGAGCAAAGTGATGTGGGAACTCAAGTTGCAATCTTTTCGGGATATGGGGCTTTCAGATGATGACATACTGACTATGTTTAAGAAGCACCCAAATGTGTTTACTGTATCCATGAAGAAGATAGAAAAGATAAAACAGCTTCTGTTTGCTACTGGGAAGTTCAATATGTCCAGCATTGTTAATAACCCGGCTTTGCTTGGGTGCAGCATCGAGAATAGGTTTAAGCCAAGGCTGAAAGTTCTGGGAATTCTGGAGAGCAAGAAACTGATAAATAAGTGGCCTAATCTTTCAACTATTTACTTGTTGACAGACTCTAAGTTTTTCAAAAAGTTTATTGGGCCTTATTCAGATGAGCTTGGCGAAGCATACTCCACAAACTCCTGTGTTAGGAACTTAGGCAGACGAGATGAAACTATACGCATGCTGGGTAATTCTGATTGCTAACTACATGTGAGATGAAGTTCTTACTATCTCTTTCTTAGTAGTACTTCACTTTGTCTCAATTATAAAGGCAGTGATTTTAGGTATGCTTTCTTCCTTTTGTCTCAATAATGAGAGCAGTGATTTTATGTATGCTGTAGATTGTATAAAAAATTAACTTGTTGGAGAAAATTGTTTTAAGCTGGGACAAGGTTCTAGTTAAATCAACTTCTTTTAGTTTGTCTATAAGCTAGCAATCTGGTAAATTGTCTATAATCTAGCAATCTCGTAAGTCAGTAATATATTTTCTTCTAGCAACTAAATCTTGTGATGCGACTTAATTTTGGTAGTCTGACTTATCTTGATCTTTTCATTACGCTTTAGGTTACCCACTTTGTATTCATCATTAAATCTTAAGTGCGAAAAATAACCTATGATTATGACAAAACTTGTGTGTGGAAAGGGTATTACTTTTTGTCTGTTTTATGAATTGAGTTTCATGAGACGGTGATTGGGAAAGGGTATTACTTTTTGTCTGTTTTATAATTTGAGTTTCATGAGACGGCAATATTTGTTCTATGATTATGTATAAGATGAACAAGATGATCCCAGTTGTAATTGTCCCTTGTCACCAGAATACAGGGGGTTTCTTGATGTAAAGTTGGACTCTACTCACTGGATGCTATTTATGTTTGTAGAAAGAAGAATACAAATTTTATTCCAAATAACCATAGCATACAAATACAATCATCGAGTGCAATTTGTGTAGATATTTTAGTTCAATTTTATATAGATTTGTAAATGGGAGCGGCTATTTGTACCCCGAAATTGTTAAATGAACCCCAATAATTTATAGAATTAAAATATGATAATGTGAGAAGACTTAAATACCCTTTTATAAATAATAAAATAAAATTGATCATAATTAAATTTCTAAATGCATCCCAGTCAGATTTCTAAATGCATCCCAGTCAGATTTCTAAATGCACCCCATTGTTATAATTACTAAACCATGATCAACCCTAAATCCTTCTGCATCAACGTAATATCACGGAACGAACAAAAACTGAGAATGATGATCATCTGGAACCCTAATTAAGAGTTGAGTAGGTCGTGCATTCACATCGGCTACGTATTTCTTCGCTATAATCCCACTAATCCATTTGTTCACGACATATTAAAATTGCCCCTTGTCATCGTATCGATGAACTTAGGATGTGAAAAAAAAGAACAGAAACAGGTTGTTCGGTAGCAACAATTGAACAACCTAATGTGTTCGACTGCAGCGGTCGAACACAACATAGCTCTTTCTCTGCACTAAAACAATTGTGCCAAACTAATACTGCTTACTAAGATCCAAATTAGTTGGTCCAGCATGCTTCACGAAAATCCATTGGTAGGCTCATCTTGTATGGTGGTGGGGTGCGGGTGTTTCCTATGGGAAGCGGTTGGTTCCACGGGGTATCGATGAACTTAGGATGTGAAAAAAAAAGAACAGAAACAGGTTGTTCGGTAGCAACAATCGAACAATCTAAGGTGTTCGACTGCAGCGGACGAACACAACATAGCTCTTTCTCCAATTGTGCCAAACTAATACTACTTACTAAGATCCAAATTAGTTGGTCTAGCATGCTTGACGAAAATTCATTGGTGGGCTCATCTTGTATGGTGGTAGGGTGCGGGTGTTTCATGTGGGATGCTGTTGGTTCCACGGGGTATCGATGAACTTAGGATGTGAAAAAAAAGAACAGAAACAGGTTGCTCTAAGGTGTTCGACTGCAGCGGTCGTACACAACATAGCTCTTTCTCCAATTGTGTCAAACTAATACTGCTTACTAAAATCCAAATTAGTTGGTCCAGCATGCTTGACGAAAATCCATTGGTGGGCTCATCTTGTAAGGTGGTGGGGTGCGGGTATTTTCTGTGGGAGGCTGTTGGTTCCACGGGTATCGATGAACTTAGGATGTGAAAAAAAAAAGAACAGAAACAGGTTGTTCGGTACCAACAATCGAACAACCTAACGTGTTCGAGTGCAGCGGTCGAACACAACATAGTGCAGCGGGTTTTGGAATTCACATACATACTGCTCAGAAACACATCTAATTGCTTCTAATTTATGTAAAATTCAACCCAAAATTGCAAGAGAAATATAATCTCACACTACAGAAACACAAATTCAAATTATCCATGCTTAATTTTCAAATTTTGAAACCAATCCAAACACTAGAATTTGTGTCAATTGCAAAATGAAGAAACGAAATTGACGAAGCCTTTAAGATGAATAGAAGGTATGGACGTTCTTTCCTCTCATTTTCCTCCTAAACAGTCACAGCAAGGAAGACACAGCGCCATTCCTTTTCTTTTTCAAAACTCACCAACATTTTCTTTTCTTTCTTTTTTTTTTGTTTTTTTTGTTTTTAATGTTGTGATTAATTAGTTATTTAAAATTTAGGTATAGTTAATTAAAAGGATAAAGTTGTCCTTGCATGGGGTGTATTAAGTAATTTAAATATATAATTTTTAATTTAAGTGGGGTACGCTTAGTAATCGGGGTTCATTTAACAATTTTGGGGGTACAAATAGCCGCCCCCTTTGTAAATATATTGAACCTCAAATGCAAACCAAATACTATCAGCTTAAATAGTGAATGTTATTATCTCTGCTATAACTAATGGACCACTTGGTACGAA
Source organism: Pogostemon cablin (assembly GCA_023678885.1). Lineage (NCBI taxonomy): Eukaryota > Viridiplantae > Streptophyta > Magnoliopsida > Lamiales > Lamiaceae > Pogostemon > Pogostemon cablin. Next base: position 30,906,296 of record CM042969.1, on the reverse strand, counting down.
TTCCTCAATCAAAATGACAATGGTTATCACTAAGGACTAAGGAATTGAGGGATTTTGATTTCCACTACACCAAGCATTAACAATGGAAATCAATTTATATCTATTCTTATTACTTCCTCCCACTACACCCAACCAAGCAACCTCTAAATTATGCATTTCATGTTAATCTAATTCTTATCAGTGAATTGTCAATACTTTTCATAAAAATCACATGAATTGGAATAATATACTTCTTTTAACTAATGAACGATGCTCTTTAAACTGCCAATCATCTAACTTCTATATATTCCTCATTCCTTATAAAATTTCAAATATGAACATCAAATTCATACAAATATTTGATTGCTTGAAATGCGCAAAATGGTTTTTATTAAGGAGCTACTTGGTCAAATGATAATGAAACCCATCAACAGGGTTAGAGATGAAGTCAATTGAAGAACTTAGATTTCCATTATCTCATGTCAAGCAATTGGAATGGGAATCTACATCCTTTTATTCTTGTTCCCAATTCCCCCACCCCACCCCAACCCAAGTATTCCCTTTTGAAGCTTGTTACCATGTCTATATTTTGCCGCTCAAGTCATATTATGAATCTATATTAACTCTAGAAAATATTGAATTTCTCAAAGTCCTATTTGCATATTGGATTATTCAAGGGTAAAATGTACCAATAAGATACATGATCTATTAAAATCAAAATGATAGAAATTTAGGACAACATAAAAGCAGAAAGGCTCCACAGCTTTTATCATGAATCCTCTCATTTTGTTTTGAGAGATTAAGAACAGCATAGTACAATTGTTAAAATGAGAGATTGAACTTACATTACAAGCCAACAAAACTTTCTTGCAGCAAATCATGCTTCACAAGAATGAGCTATTAAAGCCACTACATGCTAACCAAAGAAATAATGCACTAAAACTGAAGCATGTGAAACAAACAAAGGATCAGCACCTTCTGCAAGATTTAAGATGATGATTGAAGTTTACCCTTTGCTCTGCCACTGGTTGCAGTCAATGACTTAAATAAGCTGACAACATCATCTGGGTAAGGGCTAACAAATTTCTTAAAGAAGTTTTCATTCGATAAAACGATCAATGTTCCAACACTAGGCCATTTCTCAATCAAATTCTTACGTTCCAAAGCAGCTAAAACTTTCAGCCTTGGCTTATACCTCGTCTCAATGCTGAACATGAGAGTCATCGGGTAGGCAACAATACAGGGAACATCGTATTTTCCAGTGGAAACCAAAAGCTCTTTAATTCTCTTCATCTTTTTTGTGGACACACACAAGCATGTAGGAAACTTCCTAATTGTATTCAATATGTCATCTTCCGAAAACCCTAAAAGCCGGAGAGCCTGCAGCTTGCGTTCCCAAGCCTCATCGCTTAACGAACCAATAACACGAACAGCATGGATATACATCCTACTAGAGCTAGGATTCACACCCAGTGCCTCAGCCTTGTCGGCGTGCATTCGTACTCTTTCAGGCTTCTGCAAGAAAAATCTAGGAAAAGAATGCATACAGCTAATTATCTGGTTGATGGATACAGATCGGCTCTTGAAGAATTCAATATTGGGCACCATAGACTTCTCTAAATCACTTCCAATAAACCAAGCAGATCTCATTAACAGTCTCCCCACCTCAGAATCAGACCCCAAAATTCTCCTAAGCACAAGTAAAGCAGGGATGATTTGCTTGTTCATACTACGATGCAGAATCGACGCATTACTCGTAATCATGTCAGCAATGCCATTGTTAGAAATGCCCATACCTTGGAAAATCTGGATTTTGGGCATGATTGATTTCTCGAGATTGGCTGTAAGAAATGTGGGTCTATAATTCAACATTTTCTCCAGGTGGGTGTTCGAGAAACCGTTTTCTTTCAAGTAGGATAAGATCGAATCGGATTTCTCTGGATTTCTAAAACAGGTCAAAATAGAGGCAGCTTTCGAAGCAACTTTTGGGGAGAAGTGGTGTTTGTGAAGGAGGAAATCGTAAACTTCTGGATTTAGGGTTTTTTCTGTGTCAGATGTGGAGTAAAAATCAACTAGGCGGAGTGAGATATAAACCCTAGATTTGCACAGATTCGAAGAATTCTTCGAGAACAAGCACATGAAATCCTTGCGCAGAAGCGCAATCATTTTGACGATTAAGAAGAATTAAATATATAAATTTGCTTCGAATTAGAAAATCACTCGCCTGAGAGAATGGAAGCTCCAGCAGAGCAAAATCGGCTACCTTTGTTCCTGGGAGAAGAGAGAAGTGATGATGTGTTGCCATAGCAGGTTTGTTTAAATGGTGAAAATTAAAATTTGCCCCTCGGACTTTCCATCTTTTTCATTTTTACCGCATGAAAAGTATAATTAGACCAAAAATACCCTGAAGAAGTGTAGTATTAGACAGATGGTACCCTTATTAAAGCGCCAATATATGTACACATTTCACTTTAAAAGAAAAGGTCGTAAGCATTTTAATTTAACTTATTGCAAGAGGCTAATATATGTATTTACAATGAGTGAAGATGTTCCAATTATTTTAAGGGATTTAAAAAAAATTGTTAGGGATTAAGAATTTGGGTACTTATCTTTGAATCTTTATAAGTCTTAAATTCAACATTCAAGATAAAATGATTAAGAGGTCGGTTCATAATGAGACTGAGAGTATAATTTTGACTTGTATTAGTGATTTTCCTTCGTAAACCATAAGTTTTCACCTCTTCCGAATTAGTTAATTTATAAATAAAACGTTAGAGTAAGTTTTGTGTGAATCATATTTCATATAAATAATTTCTATTTAAAATTCTAAAAATAATTATACTTTAAAATATTTTAAACTATAAGAATAAATATTGAACCAAAAGAATATAATAGTTCGCATAAGTAACTATTTGATTCACACAAGTACTGTTCAAATATTAATAAATTGAAAAAAAATTAAAGTAGACACTTTACGAGAAGACACGATAGCACGATATGATTAGTTGCGGATTAGGCTTTAGGGTTTAAGTGCAAGAGTATATTGGGCTAGTATGTTGGGCCCAGGGTCCGTGTTTACTACTTCAAAGCCCAATAAAGAGAGAAGGTAATAAGGCATTCGTTTCTGAGGGAAGTAGACGGCCCATGTAAACATTGAGGGGCCCATTTTGAGAGAATCGTTAGTAAAATTTATCTTCGCGTACAAATATATATATGTAGAAATAGCTGAACCACAACTTAAAAATAATAATAATAATATAATAAAATTAAATTAAATTAAAATTAAAATTAAAATAAATAAACTTGCCTAGCAGAAATGCAGTTTTATTCGTTCATTTCATTACTGCAAATTATGCTATTTCTAGTTTTGTTTTGTTAAGGGGTGAAAATAATCAAATTGGGTCAAATTTCCCGTTTGGATCCATGTTATATGTTCTATTTTACGATATTGAATTGAATAAGTAATAAAGAAGGGCGAAATAAATTTTAAATTTTGAAATAAATCATAAATCCTAAGGGAAGGATTAGATTTTACGTTTCTTTCTTTCACGTTACACTCATTTTTAATGAATAAACCAATAAGAAATGTGATACTAAGGTGTAGCAAAAAAAATCAGTGTAAATGTCCATTCAAATATCTTATTTTAATGTTACATTTACTTTAACAAATATAACAAATTTGTACTTTTTAAATTTTCCAATATTACTTTTTGAAAGAGTGCAACTAAAGTGAATCCGAAAGATCTTAACTCTGAAAAACTCTCTTGGGAGACGGGTTGACATATGTTGTTAAAGTATGTTTGTTATATAAGTGCTTATTAGTAGTTAAAGTATATTTGTGGTGAAACATACAATAACACTTTAAAAACATACTTTAATTCATTATTTATTATACTTTAATTATAAATCAACATACTTTACATATATAGCAAGCATACTTTAATAATGGATTGACACATCTCACTTAATGACCGTTTCAAACTTTGTCCTTAATCCTTTGATTAAGGTTTTATTCAATCTCTACTATAAAATAAACTAATAAAAATAAAAAAAATAAAAAATAAAAAAACTACCCACCGCATCCCATTTTAACCCTATGAATATTACAATGTTGAAAACTCTAATTTATAAATACCAATATTTATCAAAAATATCTTTACTTTGTATTAATAGATAATCGGTGTTATTTTGACAATCTTGCGGTAAAACTATTTTATATTTTTTTAATTAGTTATCGCATTTTATTAAGAATATTATCACTTTATTTTAAAAATATTATCATATTTTATTTGTATTACGAAAGTCATCCCACCCAATTCTTTTACTAAATAATCTAGTTTATTAGTTACACTCTCAGTCATGAGAAAGATTGAATTGATCAAACCATCAATTGAAAAGTTTCAAAAAAATGAAATTGAAATGCGACTTGAGAAAACAACTATTTTGTTTCAAAAGTCGCTTTTCAATGTAAACGCGGTTTTAGGTGGTGATGAGTGATGACTGATGCGAATGAATGTGATGTTATAATTTTTATTTTTTATTTTTTTTTAATCGTCAAAAATAATAATCAATTAATTGGAGGATATATGTGAATGTAGCACTTTTTTTGGGCCCAAACCAACTCGACAATTGGGTTAGAATTACTTGAAGTGTGGCCCACTCGTGCTATTAGATAATATACTAAAATAATGTATAATTGTATCCACTTTGCTAATTATTATACAGATAGATGTTTTAATTCCATTTATTTATTTTTTTAATTAATTATACTATAATAAATACTTAATTCCATCTATGTATAGACGTCGACACTAATTGATGCTTCCATTTAGTAAAGATATATCAAATAAGTGTGAACAAAACTTTTATGTTCGATAAAATTAAAAGTTTGAGCTCGAATTCAATTTATTAAAATAGATAAAGTAAGTATAAAATCATCAAACTGCTCGAGCTCAACTCATGTTTAGTTCAATAAAAGTTCGTTCGGCCTCGAATCAATTACTTAATCAAACAAGCTCAAACATATACTTAAAACTCAATATTTAATATTTCACACAAGTTAAAACGACTCTTCATTCGATTAATTATTTACTCCCCTATCTAAACAACACAAAACAATTAAATGAACACTACAAATTATAGAATGGCATGCTCCTAATTTAAGAATGAAGACTATATAATATCATAAATTCATTTGAAAACTAAAATTGCATTCATAAGGTTATTGCTTCACTCGATCGCAATAGTTGGAATCAAAATCATCTTTCGGTTAGATTTCTAGTGATAAATATAAATAAATGGATGGATATATAATAACATAAATATTTTCGACGGACCAAAATAATATTTGAGTAGTGTAAGACTAAAGCAATATATATTAATGTAATGGATGGTGGACCTTTGATTGCCAAACTCTTTCAAGTGCATTTCTCCTTCAATCAATGATATATACCAATCACTAAATAAATTTATTAATTTTACATTTTTTTTTCCTCTCTCAAATCATTTCAAGAGTTTATTTTCCTAGCTAGAATTTTATTGAATATTTTAATTGCTATAAATTGCATGACACTTTAATTTCGTCTCATCACAAATGTTATGCATACAATGTACGATAGTGCATTTATATTTTTTTAATTATTTGGGTCATACCAAATATTTCAATTATTTCGATCCAATTTTATTCGTTTTATATATGAGGTTCATTTGTATGAAAGCGTCTTAAGATGATATTATATTATATATTTTTTAATTAGTTTTTTTTATTAAATATATTATCACTTTCTTTTAAAAATGTTAGTATAATTTTTTATTAAAAATTATTCAAAATAGTTAACTGCACCATTTTCACTTTTCATTGATTGAATATAACTTTTTATTTAAATAATTATCACTTTTTATCTGTCTCATAGAAATCATTACGTGAGACATTCTCACGCAAGTCTTTCCCTTTATATTTTGAATTTTCACTCTTTTTTTTATATAATATAAAACAAGATTTAGAGCTCATAGGGTTGAGGTTTACAAATTAAGAACATATAAACTATATATATAGAGTTAAAAATTTGATCTCCAATTTAATAAATAAGAAAATTTCGAATAACATTTAAAGATTTAGAAAGAATGTAACACCTTTACTTTTACGGAAAAAAAAATTCCTCAACTTAGTTGATTTTTTTAAAACAATCTCTTAACCATTTTGATTACAAAACATAGTATAGTAGGTACTTAATTACACATCCAAGTAGTGAAAGAATTTATAATAAAGAAATGGATAAACTCCAAAACCATCTTATATATACTATATTAATATTAAATGTAGCTAAACACCCTCATAAACTAAGATATCTGTGTTTTAAATTAATATTCCATCTCACCAACCAATAGTTGGAATCTTGAACTTTGGTTGATTAGTGGCCACTTAGCAATTGATTAATAATTAATCAAATGACATAATCAAGCTTTAAGGAATAAAGGGCATGTTTGGTAGTCCCCACTTTAATGTTAGGTTTATTTAGTAAAATAGAAAAATGATTTAAAATAGAAAAATGATTTATCTGGCATGGCCTCCCCAAAGTATAGAACATGATAGGATCATGAAACAAGTCTCTTGTGGGAACCAACCTTTTCCCTCATTATTTTGGGTATTTGATTTTGTGTGGCACTAAAGTAAAGGCAATGAAATTTAAAGCAACTCTCACATGCAACTTTTGTTAGTTGTGTGTACACCATTTTGTATATTCTTTTTGCTTAAATTTGAGTTTTTTCTCCAATTTCTTATTAAATGCCCTTAATAAAAGATCAAATTTTGTATAATAGAATATATCATACTTCAAGTAAAAATTCAAAATTTTGTATAATAAAATTCCGAAAATTTACATTCAAAAATTGATCTATAAAAAGCTTATTTGACAATAAAATATTCGCTTTTGTAGACTCTTCTAAATAAAGACCGAGATTTAAAAATTGATCAAATACGAGCTTATCAAACCATTTTAAACGCTTAAACGTTCAATTTTACAAACTCTTCTGAGCAGAAGCTGATCGATTCAAGAATTGATCAAATACGAGCTTATCAAACCATTTTGAACGCTTAAATGTTCAATTTTACAAACTCTTCTGAACAGAGGCAGATCGAATCAAGAATTGATTAAATACGAGCTTATCAAACCATTTTGAACGCTCAAATGTTCGATTTTACAAACTAATATTCGATTCGATCTCGAACATGAAAAAATCACTTGAAATTAAGCATAGGGAAAAGGGGGGTTTGGAAATAAGTTGAGGTAAAGGGAAAAGAAGAGCACAAAACAAAAAGGGACAAATGGAAAGCTGTCCCTATGGTGCTCCCCCCTCATCCATTTTAAAATTAATGCATCCAAACTGATCAAAACACTTACCAAAGACATTAAACAAACATTATACAGTTCATCAGATCAGCCACAAGATCTGCAGCTAACATACTTAAAGTAGATCAATTCAAGAACAACACACTCAAATTCAAACTCCAACTCCACAATGAAAGGTAGAGAAAACAGAGGACCCCCTGCCACTGATTTACTTGTCTGTTTTCCGACCAGAGCTCACTTATCTCTACTCCCCAAACCAATCTGCAGCCCGGCCAGGCCGTCGGATTCCTCCACGCTTCACCACCTCCACCACCGCCACCGCCGCCGCCGCCCTTCCCACCACCAATTGAGGAAACACACCACCAGCCATGGCAGCCCTTATTGGGCCAAAAACAGACACAACAACAGAAGTAGTGAAGATATCTCAGAACCCACCTCTCCTAAAGTCACTTGTGCTGGTCAGATCAAAGTTAGGTCCAAACCTAGTTCTTGCAAGAACTGGCAGTCTGTAATGGAGGAGATTGAGAGGCTGCATAATCAAAGGAAACACAAGAAGAAAAGTACTTGGATTGAAGCTCTTGGATTCAAGAAAGATGTGATGCAGTTCTTGACATGCTTAAGAAACATTCGGTTCGATTTCCGGTGCTTTGGCGCCGTGCCTAGCTCGGTGATCACTTCTGATGACGACGAGGAAGATGATGAGGAGGAGGATTATGAGGACGGGAGCGTTTATAGAGACAATAGTCGGGTTTCGAAGGACGAAGATGATGAACAGAGCTCTTCTAGAGCTGTTTTTTCTAAATGGTTCACACTTTTACAGGAAGATCTTCATCATAATAATAATGTGATCAGCAGGAAAGAAGAACAGAGCAGCAAAGAGTATGATTGTGAAGAAGAGCTGGCGATTGTTGATGATGATGATGACGACGAAGAGGCGGAGCCGCCTCCTCCGCCGCCTAATGCTCTGCTTCTAATGCGGTGTCGATCGGCTCCGGTGGCGAAGAGTTGGATGGAGGAGGAGGAGGAAGAAGAGCAGAGGAGAGAGAGAGAAGGGAATAAGATTGATTTGTCTGAATTTTCTGGTGAAATTAGTAGAGAAATTGGGGAGATTGGGGGAATTCCAGATATGATTTCAAGAAGCAGAAGTTGGAGGAGATGATCATCAAGATGAACTAAGGTTCCTCTTTCTTTTTTTTCATTAATTTTTTTAAAAAAGAATTTTAATTTTATTACAGTTGTTTTTGTATTAGAATTTGTGTGTTGGAATTACTATGTATGTATCTATACACCAATATGTCTGATTTTCTGAAGATGGATTTGTGATAATAAGATTACTTGTCTTCCACAATCACTTCTTCTGTTTCTCAATTTTATGAAATGAGATCAATCTATAGTAAGAATACTCATTAAACACATAACATGAAAGTGTAATTTGTTTGAAACTTTATCTTAATTAGTAATTTAAGGGGTTGAATATGAGGGACAAATTGCCATGAATTTTATTTTATTTTTTTTAATTCTGATTTTCTCACAATAGTTAGTATATGAAAGCTAAATGTTTTAATGAATTAAACTCAAATTTATTTATTTAAAGATTAATTGCATGGAATCTACTTACTTAATTGTCAATGATTATTTGAGCAAATTGGTTTTTCAATAAAAATTTCTTATTCTCTTGTAAATATCATTATATTGATGATAATATTGAAAAAGAAAATTGGGGTTTTTTCCCCTCTTAAATTATAAACATCAATTTATTATTATAATTTCTATTATTATTATTATTATTATTATTATTATTATTATTATTATTTAATCCTTTCCTAATTGAACTGCACATTGAAAGTGATGACCACATGAAAAAGGTAACATGGAGCAATAATCAGCAGAGGATGAAATGATGGGTATATGTCTATAGCCCGACTTAATCTATTCTTGGCGAAATTTTAGGGTTTCAAATCTCAAAGTTCTAAAAAGATGATAACTAATCTTCATTGATTAGATTCTTGATATATTATATGTGTTTTATTAGTTTTAATTAATATAATATGCTTTAATTAATCATTGTAATTTTATTTTGAAATATGTGTTGATACAAAAGAGACCTTATGCCCATTAGAATCTTGAAGGTTTAAAGATTGAAAATATAATACAAACATTATTCCTAAATATAAAATTAGTAATAGGCTAACTGTGAGAACGTCTAGCTGAAAAATGATTAAAAAATGATAATTATTTAAAAAAATGTAAAAAATGTTTCATGTAAGTATTGCCCCTTAATATGATGGGGCCGATTTTTTATTAAATTCTTTTTTTCATTAATGAAAAATTTTCCTATTTATTTTTATATTTATTGATTTAATGAAATAAAAAAATAATTGAAATAAGGATAATTATAAGGTGCACTCGGGTGTACGGTGCGCCCACTTACAGAAACAAACTATGAATAAAAAACACTACACTAATAAAAATGAATACGTTTTGTTAGTGATATTTCTGTTAATTTTTTTAATAAAAATTTGAACGAAAAAAATATACAATTATTAAGAAACATATATACACTATTAAATAAGAATGTATACGAATATAGTTAGACGTGTTCACCCGGTAAACTGAATATTACTAGTGTGATCTATCATTGTTGTGTTGAGTTGGGCTAAATGGAGATATGAAGATTAATATGTTATTGGAAAGCCCAAAAAATGAGGGTCCTAAAGCCCAATTATCAGTCCACTAAACTGCAGCTGGTATTCAGTATTCTTCCGCCTAAGAACCCTAAACCTAAATCGAAAGCGAAGTTTCCCCCAATTTGCATTCAATTCTCGCTGAAGAATTGCGTTTCTTGACGCATTTCGAAGGCAAGTGGATTAATGTGCTATGCTTGCATTATCTGCATAAACCTTCTGCATTTTCTTCATCATGATTTCTGTTCATATGCGTAAAAAGTGCATCGATTTATTTTCGAAGAGTTCTTATTTTTTCTGCAAATTCCATGTAGAATTCTCTACACATACCGAAAAACAATCCTTAGAAACCCAAAAGGCCGTTGAATTCCTTCTGCGTAAACATGATTTCTCTCCCAAAACAGTTTCCAAAGTCGCTTCAGCTTTAACAAAACTGAAAAAACCCGGCAATCCCGAAGAAGTGATTTCATTCCTGAAAGAGTTTGGCTTTTCGAAGTCCCAATTGGAAAGAGTCGTGAAATCCCGACCTAAGCTTCTCTCATCTAAACTCGAGTCCACCATTAAGCCCAAGTTCAAGATTTTACAGGGGTTGGAATTATTAGCAAATAATCCATGGATTCTGAATCGAAGTAAGGATATTATTGTGCGTTCGATATCTGTATTGAAAGGTTTAGTTAGTTCAGATGATGAAGTGGTTAATCTGCTAAGGGCTTCTCGCTGATTCTTCACACGAGATTTAAATAAGACTGTAGTTCCTAATGTTGAGTTCTTGAAGAGCTGTGGAATACCTTTGCAGGAGATCCTTAGGCTTACCTACCATTTTCCTAGGTTTCTATTAAGTGAACCGGAAATCATTAGGAGAAGTGTAGAGAAGGCGAATGAAATGGGGGTGCGTATCAGTTCATCAGTGTTTATTTATGCTGTTAGAGTGCTTAGCTCGATGAGCAGTGAGACTTGGGAGATGGAAATTACAGTCTTTTCGGGATATGGGGTTTTCCGAAGAAGATATACTTAGAGCGTTTAGGCAATCGCCACTGGTCTTGTCGGTATCAACAAAGAAGATGATGAAGGTGAAAGAGGTTGTTCTTGCCACCGGGAAGTATGATATGTCGTGTATTATTCGCATCCCCGTGTCCCTATGTTATAGCATTGAGAATTGGTATGGGCGGAGATTGCCCGTTTTGCAAGTCTTGGAAACTAAGAATTTGATCACAGAGTGGCCTACTTTTACCACGTTGTAGACTCCCAGAAAGGGAATTCTTTAGGAGATATGTTGCTCCATATGAAGATCAAGTTGGAGAGGTGTATGGGAAAAGAAATGTAGTTAAAAGTAAAAGAGTTACTAAACATTTGTGTCATCTACTTGAGGAATTATTAGTTAGGTAATCTGTGTAGGCCAGTTTTGTCAAATGATTGCATGTTTGATGAACAGATCCTTGAAGAATATGGGAATTATTTCTGCTAAGATATCCTTGCATGTTTTATGCAGTTGACTATTATGTGTATTAAATTAAATCCTATGTTGCTTGTGTACATATGCATTCTGAATATTTTTGGTTCTGTCATTCGTATGATATCCTCATCACCATGGTGGTTAATAGACATGATATGTAGATGAATCAGACCACATTAAACAAAACTCTGTATCTGCATTTTTTGTCGCTTTGCTCGCTCGTGTGTGTGTGTGTGTGTGTTTTATGCCATTGATGGATTACGAATGCTGCTACTGCCCCTTACTGATAAAATACCAATAAGTTTGCGTAAGTTATATTTCCCCGGGATCATTATTTCAACACCGGGCCTTCTGTTTGTCGACCTCCCCGTCCAACAAAGCCATTGTGCTACTAACTTTACTTCTGTAACAGGACTCTTCTATGGATGGGGCCATGTCATCTAACGCTTGAAGTTTGATGTTCTTTAAGCATACACTAAACTGATTTGTAAGGTAATCTTGCTTATTCTTTGAGAGTTTACGCCATGGTTTGATGCCCTACGGTCTTTGAATTGAATTCTTTTCATGGTACATATACTTCATGTTTACATCTGAATACATCAAACTTTGTACTCTAAATCCTTTTCAGTCTGTCACACATGTATCTTTTGGAGAAAAAGAAGCATGCTGTAGAATAAGTTGATTTTCATAAAGTTATCATTTTGTATCCCTTCTTTTTTGTTGTTTTTTTAAGGGAATCTGCAGCAGGTGTGATCATGCACCATTTCTTTTTCCACAATGGGTGCTTATGTAGTTTTCTTTTCTTTTCATTTTTTTTTTCAGAATTTTCAAATTAGAAAAATAAAAGTGAAGTAACAAATAAGAAAACGTTACTATAAATAAATAGAAATGTTTGCTTAAAATCACACGCATTTGTATATGCATGATGTGTAGCAAATTGAAGATACAAGTAGGGATGACATATGGTAGGTTTAACAGCTCATTTACGCAGATTTATATTTTTTAGTGTTTAATTTAATAATTTAATACAAATAATATTGTTATCAATTAAATAAACATACTCATGTACCTATGAATGTTATTATTATATAATATTTTATTAAATAGACGTCCAATTATATTTTACATTTATTTTTTTAGTAAATAAAACACATAGAATGATTAATATATTTTTATGTGCCTTACAATAAATACTCGTAACAACTCCAAAACTCTAATAATACTTTTTAAACTATTCATATAAATATGATCCCAAACTTGTTGAAAATCACTTATACACTTTTCAATAGAGTTGAGGTGGGATAGGTAATAATCTTCTTATTGTCATCTCTAAACACAAGTAATTGGCGAGGTGGATTCGAAATGGTTCATAAATAGACAAATTTTTAGACGATAGTTTTGAGAAATCGTGAATTATTACTTTCACTTACTTATTTCCACTTTAATAAGTTCTGTCCAAAAAATATAAGAATAAAAATGAGAAAGAAAGTGACCTGTCCAAAACTGAAAATAAAAATGAAGAATTATTTTTGAAAGATTGTGTTACATGCCTACGAATAGAATCTGACCTGTTTTGCATTCAGTTATTAAGTAATTCAAATGTTATTGAAGACCACCAAGTTTTCTTTAATGACATTTAAAAAATAAAAATAAAAAAAGGCAAAAGAAAATTTAATTAAAACAAATAAAACAGCTTTCATATTTATTGTTTATAACGAGAATCAACTATCGTTATTAAGCCTTAAATAAAGGCTAACACGCTTATTAAAAATACGTGCATCCACACAACACGATTTCAGTTCATCAGTTCACCAAACACCAAAGTAGAAAACTTTCAGTTAATATATTGGTCATCTGATCTGCCTAAAAATTTATTCGTTACACAATAAATAATAGTATATTGAAATTTATGTACATATAGAATTATAAATTCTTACATTAAAATATGAGTACAATTTTTCTTAATAATCTTGCTGAAGAAAATGAGAATGTTTTTGCAGACGGAAGTAATTTGCGTGAATTAATTATATATATTCTTGTGCGTTACATTTTTATAAGGTGGGAAATATAGGGCTTGATTTGAAACACTTAAAATCATTTATTAATTTAAAATGTATAAACATAATAATGTTTTTCCAATATTGTTAAAACTTACAAATTTATATATCGATAATAAACCTCTTCAAAATATAACAACTCCAAGTAATACAAATTATTCGATTGTAAATTTTATCATCCGTCCTGAAAAGTTGATAAACCCTTCTATCCGTTTTAATTGAGGGAGGTCAGGATTAACCATCCACTAATGGGGATCTTATTTCAAGTCATAATTTTTGGGTTTCTCTCGCTTTTGGCATAGCGGGCCCCCAGTGGGAGGCTCGCACAACGGGGTATTAGCTCAGTGGTAGAGCGCGCCCCATTGTGCCTAGACTGTGAGGGCTCTCAGCCACATGGATAGTTCAATATGATCATCAGCGCCTGAGCCTGAGATGTGGATCATCAAAAGCACATTTAAATTAAAGATTTTTTTACTTGATAAAAAAAATATAAATAAATAATTAAATCAGTCGAATTCGGAATGGAGTCTTATATAGTCTATTTCTATATTCTTTCTAGACGTTTCAAATCTTAAAAAATTTACTTGAGCACCCCAAGCCCTCATCCAGTAATTAACCATTGATTAGCCAAATAAAAGTGATTAGCCATTGATTAGCAAAATCAATAATTGAGTCCGCACTTTACAAGCAAATTATGCGAGATCAAAAGTATAAATGTAAAATTATATTGACACGCATGCATGTCAAAAACTTTTCATGCTTTAAAAGTATATATTATAATATAATATAATATAATACTCCCTCCGTCCCCCAAAGTATTTCACACTTTCCTTTTTCATCCGTCCCTCAAAGTATTTCACACTTTACTTTTACTAAATTTGGTAAAAAATACATTATACTAATACTCACTTTTTACACATATCCCAATATAATACTTACTTTTTCACATCTCCCAAAAACTTTACACACTTTTTTCACATCTCTCAATAACTTTACACACCTTTTTTATTAAATCAACTAAAATATATATTCTCTTTCTTACTTTATACATAAAAATACAAAATTTTCTTAAACTCCGCGCACACCAATACGTGAAATACTTCCCGGGACGGAGGGAGTATAATATAATAAATGTGTATATATATAATTAGGGAAAAGTAGAATAAATTAGACGCAAATTTCAAATATTCCAAGAAAACATATCGAGAGAATTCGGATCTTTAAAGATGGATTTGATAAAGTTGGCCAATAGCCATGCCAAAGGGCATACAATATTACAACCATGACAACGACACATTAATCAATTCTTTTTATAAAAAAATAAAAATTAAAATACGTTTTTCATTTTAATTGGAAAACAACAAATGACGTGTGGGAAAAATACCGAAATTTCGGTATACCGTCCTTACCATATCGAAAAATACCGATTTTACCGAAATTTTAGGTACGCCGAAATTTTTGGTTAGGTATGATACCGTATTGAAAATTTTGATACGATAAAGGTATATAAATAATAAATACTGCAGTATTTCGGTATATACCAAAATATCGTAAAATATTCAATTTTTGAGTAATATAATACGATATTACCATACTACATGATATATCCAATTATTATTATTATTTATATATTATAATTTTTAATTAAATTATATATATATATATATATATATATATATATATATATATATATATATATATATATACTATTTAATTAAAAGATTAAATCTAAAATCATACATTATATTTCTTCATAATTATAAATGGGTGATAAAGTTGATTGGCTTTCATGATATCTTGTACTTTTTTTAGTTATGTAGTTCTATCATATATGAAATTTAGAAGTGTTGATTTTAATATAAGTCTCATATGGTTTTTGTGTAGATCTCTTAGGTACTATTTATTTAATGATAAAAACTTGTATAAACCGGGTTTAGATATATTAATTATGTAAACTCTGTTACTGTTTAGATATATATTAATTATGTAAACTTTGTTACTGTTTAGTACATAAAAATTACTCTTTAGCACATAAATTGTTACTCTTCTAAATTAAAAAATTACTCTTCAAATTCTTGTAAAACCTTATTTATCGATTACTTTTTAGTACATGAAAAATTACTTTTTAGATATATGAATTATTACTCTTCTGTATAAAAATTATTATTCTCCAAAGAGTAATTTTTTATATACTAAAAAGTAATATTAAAAAATAAAGCTTACATGTAAACTCGATTTTCATGAGACTTACTCTTATTTAATTTGGTCGTTTGTGGATTGTCGTATATTTTTCTTATTATGAATTTTTTATCTATTAGAATTTATTTTATAGCTATCTTTCACTTTTCTAGTGCAGTTTTTTATTAAATTTATTGAATTTTAGGTGTATAACGGCATAGCAAACTATCTCATAGGATGGTATATACTGATATTTTAGGTATGATATGGTATACCGAAATATGGTAAGCAGAAGGTATAGTATTTTCTTATACCGAAATATCAGTATGCCAAACTACGATATATCGAAAGTTTAGGTAAGATAACGGTATGATTTTTTATATATCGAAAATTTTAGTATGATATTTAGTATGACCAAAAATCTTCGGTATGCCATATGGCCCACCCTAAACGTGTCTATGTTTTTCTTGCATGCATTTTCAAGTTTATTCAAATTTAGCACTTAATGAAACTAATTAATAATTTCATGAATGCGATCTAATTAATTAGCATGGTGATTTGAAAGCAGGGAAAATTTATATGTGTCACAATTTATAACTTTGTGGGTAAATTATGATTTATGTATTAAATGTCAATTCCACATTCCAATTATAATGTTGTTAAATATTAATATAAATTTACATTTTTTTTTTGTAAAATTCACACATTATATTAATTGGATCATGAATTTTATTTAGCCATTGACATTTTTTCTCAATCATAAAAAAATTCTCAACGAATAAAAACTATAGTACTACCATGAAATCGTTTTACGTTTTCTTAAATAAATGTCACATTTATCAAATATATTATTAACATTAAAAAAAATATTCCCTTCATCCCATAGAAGTTGACACACTTTTTTTTTGTTTGTCCCACTAAAATTGACACATTTCCTTTTTAATACATGGGACCCACATAAAACAATTAATCTATTCTCATGGGCCCTACATATCACCTCTAATACAACTACTCACTACACATTAAATATTATTTCTCTCACTTCACTTTACTTCACTTTACATTAAATTATTATATTCCTTAATCTACATGCCCAAAAAAATTATACCAACTTTAATGGAATGGAGGGAGTATCTTTTACTAACAAAATATTCTATTGATAAAAATATTAATTTTATATTTAAATTGATTTACAATGAATTTATAACAAAGAAATCTATTTTTTTTGGTAAATTTTTAGTAACGAAAATTTAATTACATTGATAATCCGTTGTTAATAATTCCATTATAAATTTATATAATAATTTTCTTGGTAATTCGTTGGTAAATAGTAATGAATATATATTCATTAAAAATGCTATTACTTTTTATTTATACTAAAATTAATTGTTTATTAAATTATGCATTATACCACTCATTTTTTTTTAAAATAGATCACTTCTTAATTATCCGTCTAATAGAAGCTGCCACCTATAGTTTTTGCCATTATAGAAATAGAAAGGTGTAACCCCTGTTAGGACGCTCACCAAGTTTTCTTAAGCAAATTTAGTCAAACATGTGTTTTAGCTCTTTTAATGTTTACCAATTCTCAGCAATAGTTTGTTATAATTATTATTTAAATAGAAGTACATATATATTTATAAATACGTATATATATTATGTGCGTGTATAAACGAGAGTGATGCAATAGTTTTTAGATTTAGAAGAATATTAAACTATTATTTATAGATGCACAATTAATTAATTTGATTTGTAGTTACAGCTAACTGAATGTTGTTGAACAAATCAATCCAAATTATCATTTTTCAATTAAGAATATATTTTAATTGGAGAAACCAATTATCGCCCTTGATTAAAATATGTATAATGAAGATATGAAGGAATATATAATGTGAAGATTGTGGGGAATATTCAAACATGTGTAGCAGCTAAGGTTAGACTCCATGATATGATATATACATCTATCAATATACTATCCATACATTTATTTTAATCTTTTATATTTCTTTATACCATCACAAACGTCAGAAAATTCAACAAGCAAGAGAAATTTGTCATGAAATAATTATGGCACTACCAATATTATATTTTATTTTGTGGGGCCATAACAAGATGGGAAATAATAAAAATAAAATAAAATAAAAAAGATTCCAAGAGAGGTTGAACTCAATTATTTTCTTGGATAGTTTTCTCTACAAGTTCTCGACTTACATTGGTCAATAATCTCTTTCTTTCTTCTTTTATAGTAATATGTAATTTGATGAAGTACTGTGTGTGAAGGGACATTAAATAAATCTTTTTCATTGTATAATAGTAGTGTATAATTGATATAAGAAAGATCAATTTTATTAGACAAAAATTTATTTAATATAGAAATAATTAATTCTGTAAATTAGTATATGAGACAACACTCTTCTGTACAATTAATAATATTATTACTTGGTTCAATTTAAATGTTCACATTTTACTATTTTGTATGTCTGCTCTACAAGTATAAATTTTTACTTTTTAATAAAAAGGCCCACGTATAGGAGTAATATTTTTTAATTTAAGTATAAAAAGCAAAAGATCACTACAAAAGTATTGTTTTTTATCAATGGAATATTCTGTTGATAAAAGTCTTAATTTCATTGTTAAATTGGCTTACTAACGGATTAACAACGGAATTTTACGAACGGATTCCGTTGGTAAAGTGGTGGTTGGTAAATTTTTCGTTGGTAAATAATTTCGTTGGTAATCTGTTGCTAATAATTTCGTTGGTAATTTATATAATGATTTTCTTGGTAATCCGTTGATAATTACCAACTAATTGAATTCCATTGTTAAAATAGAGAATAAATCTGTTGGCATTTCGTTGCTAAAACAAAAATGTCATTTTTATTGCTAGTACATTAGTAATTACCAACGGATTTGAATTCCGTTGGTAAATTCGGTTGTAATATATATATATATATATATATATATATATATATATATATATATATATATATATATATATATATATATATATATATATATATATATATATTGAAAATTTTTAATTTTCATTATAATCTCATTGTGGGCAATATATTATTATGCAATTATATTAGCTATTTAATTATTTTATGGACTTAATTAAGTGATCCCATTAAGTTGATAAGTCCATGGGCTATAATATTTTGATATGGGTCAATTGAGTAGACACTCAATACTACATAATTAAGGTGATTATAGGTGACCCAATTGTGTAGTATATAAAGGCTCAAAGGTTATGGTCCCCAATATACTAAGCCGCACATAATATTTTCCTTCTCCCCATCGGAAGGGATTACAACGGTCCCCTAAAGGAATAAGGAGGCTTACTTGAGGAAGACCACAAAACCAATTGATCGAGTTCGTATTCCGCTTAGAGAACTCAATAGATCAAGGTACGCTTCCACTTTACGGTTTTGATCTCGATTTATCATGATAGGGTTAAAGTTTACGAATATATTGATTTAATTTCCCACAAAATATATTTATATATATTTTTAGTGGAGGAACTTTTATATAGACGGAAGAGTATTGTGCATGAGTAGAGTAACGTCTTACTTATTATAAAGAGTAACATTTTTATGTCATAAAAAATAACACTCCAATTGATCAATTCTAATTGAAAGGATTTAAATCAGAAAAAAAAATATATATATAATCATGCTTTATAAGTAAATTATCACATCATATATTGAAAATATATATATAATTATATTGCAAGACTAATTTTATAGTATTAAAAAAAACAATACATTGAAATTATTATAATGTAGTATATGGTTAGGATAATTTATTTTATAGGTAAAGTGTCACATAGAAAAATATAGGCAAGGGTATTTCTTCCACACATTATCATGCATGAAAAATTGAATACAACTATTAATTTATTAGTTATGTTCTATTATACTCCTAAATTAAGTGTTTCTAGAATGTACATAATTGTTAATTCTCTCTTAGGAAACAAGTGAAATTACGAGTCACATTACTGGAGTTCGATTTAATTCCATTAATATTATCAGTGCGAATGATTGTACTAAGTTCAAATTAATTAATTAATACCGTATAATTATGGCACGAATACCATGTGTAATTTATTCAAACAATAGAAATTGAAACACGATGTTTCCTAAATATATTAAAAAACCTGCACTCACTGAGTACAAAAAAAGTAGATAAATTTAAAAGAATTAATTTGTTCATATATACTTCTAGTTGGAAGATGGTATAGCCGTATAGGATAAGTTTGTAATAAAACTTGACAGGGTGAAAATTTTAAGTTTGATCATGCTCTTCTATTTATATATTACCGTCGAAATGTTTTCACCCTATCGTGCTAATATTTGTAATTTACAATTAATTAATTTATTAGTGTAACAAAAGTATTAATAAATTCACAAGTTATTTGTGGTATATTACTTTAAGATTATTAGTGATTGTGATGATTTCACACCTGGGCAAGACTTGTTTGATATCTGTACAAAGTCTCGACAATATTTATATGAAATGAATTGCGAGACTGTCAATTCATTATTAAAGTATTATTATTATATAGGTAGAGGATGTTTATTATTAATTAAAGTATGTTTTTTTAAAGTATGATGAATAATAAAAATAATGAGTAGACTCGTCTCACAATCCGTCTTATATATACATGTCTCACAATAGATTATGGGGTATTTTATATATTCCGATAAATTATCCTTATTTAACTTTTTAACTTCTTGAAATTTAACATGTAAAATTATCCATTAATCTTATATATAAGAGGTTACACAATTAGCGGACCTATATATACTCTTTTTTAATTAATACACTTTCTCTTTTTAATATATATATAAATATATTTTTACATATTAATTTGACATAAAGTTAAAACATTATCTTATATTATCAAAAACTCAAAACAAATATACAAATCACTATACATGATTTTCAAACCCAACAAATGCAATGTAATCAATCATATATGGCTTGAATGTCTTAAGTGGATGGATTTGATAGTCGTGCTTCCCATAAGCATTCAAGATCATTTGGTGTAGTTTTGCAGCCTAGCTCAACATAAGAATGAGTCGCACGTCTTCTTGAATATTTGATTTTTTGTTGTTTGGTTAATTTGGAAGACGAGAAATGATATAGTGTTTAATGGTGGGGAGTGAAAGTTTGAAAAACTATTGGCGAAAGTGAAGACTAGAGTTTGGAAGACTAATAAAAGAGGAAGAAGAGTTGATATGAAGTTTTGAATGGATAATCCCAAATAATTAGCTTTGCTATTTTGATAATTTCTTTTGAATGTATGCGTGGGAGATACTTTAACTTGGGTATGTCTTATAATTTTTTATAAAAAAGATTAATAAAATATTTGCTAACAAATTGTATAATTTTTTTTTTACAGAAAAAAGTGTATAAATTCTTATAATTCATTAGTTTATAGTATATTTTGAGTTAGTCTTAGGTTTTACGGTTTAAATCTTATAATCATTTCCTTAATTTAAACTCTAGCTAAACATAGAATATAAACGGTTTAAATCTTATAATCATTTCCTTAATTTAAACTCTAGCTAAACATAGAATATAATAGGATATGAAGGAGAAGGAGGGACCATATATAAATGAACTTGATTCACAAAATATTTTGTCATATATTTTAATTAGTAAACGTATAGTATATTTTAAACATTAATGCACGAAATTCAATTCGTGTAACTTGATGAACAAAGAATTTGCCTAATTAAATCAAACTTGTTAACTTAAAGGGTTAATTTTAAAAAATTTAAAATCGAATAACCAAAATCATAATATAAATAATAAAATATAATCGTAATTATTATTTTAAATTTTTGTTTTAGCTTGTATGATAAATAGTATGACGAAGGAAAGCCTTAGAGGGGTTAAAAAAACACTACTAACTAGCCAAATAGTATCTAATTAAAAATGAGAGAGTAATTAAAACACTAATTAAATACAAAGAAAAAAAAAAGCATGGCCCAAAGAAGTCCACTCTCAAATATTTGAATGGTCATTAAGATCTCGAAATTAACATGCCGGCGGCGTGCGGTGCTACGGCGGCGGCGTCACCAACTAATAGTAATTTTGTCCTTGTTAACCTACCATTAATCCCCCCTTAAGCAAAGTTAATTAGCTTAACCACCTACAATTTATTCCCTTAATTATCCACGCTATGCTTTAGTTAAATCCCAAATTTCATTAAATTACTTTGAATGCCCCTGTATTTTTCCTCCCTTTCACACTCAACATTGGCCAACCATACCATATTTTCTCTCACTGTCAATGTGTGTAGTGTGTGTGTGTTTGAGTTTGACCCGTCGCCACCTACCGGCAGCTTCCTTCCTCTCCTCCCATGGCGGCCCCACCACCCCCTCTCCTTTTCATTTTAACTGCCTTTGTTTCAGAGCCACCACTTATTTAACCTTTCTTCTTCTCTTCTTTCTCCCTTTTTCCCACCTCTTCTTCTCTCCTCCAAACCCTACTCTCTCTCTCCTCCAAAAATTGTTGCAACTTTAAATAGATTTTGTCTGTTTTTGAGGGTTTTTGATCTTTCCCTTTTCATGCAATTTTTCATGGCTTCTTCTTGATCTTCACTTTTTGCATCATTTTCTCTCTCTAAAAGGTTGATGGATTCTGGAAACAGTGGGAGTATGCAGTCTTCTAGTGGTGGAGATGATCAAGAATTTGATTCTAGAGGAGAATCTATTTCCTCTATCTTGAACCCCTCTTCCCACCATTTTAGCACCTCCATCTCACCTCCACAGCCACCCTTTCTCTCTCATCAAAACCCCAATTTCTTTGACCATTCTCTCTCTCATCAAAACACTCAATTCAGCCAAGATAATGATCTGATTTGGTCCAGATCAGGTTTGAGATCTGATCATCATCACACTTACTCCAATCTTGCCCACTCATCATCATTACACCAATCCATCTCACCCGCCCCGTACCCGGGCCCGTCCTCCTCCGACGGGCCCGTTTCTCGGGCGGCGGCTCCGCCGCCCAACATGATGAAGAACCCGAAGAAGCGGACTCGGGCCTCACGCCGGGCCCCCACCACCGTTCTCACAACGGACACCACGAATTTCAGGCAAATGGTGCAGGAGTTCACCGGAATACCCACCGCCCCCTTTTCCGGCAACCCTTATTCGCGGCGGCTGGATCTATTCTCCGCCGCGTCGGCGTTGAGGTCCGGCGGCCATTTAGACACCCTCAGCCCGTTGTACCCACTCCGGCCCGCGGCCCATAAAGCTCTCTCCCCATTCTCCTCCTCCCCTCTGCTCAACTCCACCATGATCGACGCCATGGCGCCGCCGACAACCACCATTGGAAACGCCAACCTCGGCGGCGGCGCGTCCACATCGAATAATCCCACCAATTTCCAACTCTCAACCGATCATCTGATCAACATACAGCATCACGGCATTCACCAACAACCTTCGCTCCAACTGGGAGCCAATAATCCGTCGATGAATTTCGGGAATTTGGGCGGATTCTTGAGCAGAGAAACAGGATCCACTGTACAGGGAAGGAATAATAATGATGATAATCTGATGAACAGATGGAAAAGTGGAGAAACAGTGAGGAACAATGATGGGATTCAAGAAAATTTGGTGGGTTTTGATGGGAATATCAACAGTGGCGATTCGCAGAATTTGAGTGGATACAATTTGAATCTTGCAGAGAAAGGCATGGAAAATGTTGGTTCTTCCGGAGCCGAAGGTACGACTGTGGCTTCATGGATTTGTCCTTCTGATAATTAATTAACTCCTTTTTTTTTTCTTTTTTGTAGATTATTTAATCATGAATTATTTAATTTTTACTTAATTACAAGATATATATGTATACTTAAATATTTTTATTCAAATCTTTTTTTCCACTCTGCATATCTCAAGAATTTGGATTTTTTTATTGAATAATAATATAGTTTTTATTCACAATAACGTTCACAGGAGATCATTTATTTAATTATATTTTATATAACAAATTGTTTCGAATTATTTAAATTATTACATAATTATATATTTATATAAAGAGAGTGTAAAAAGCTGCGGTATTCTTTCAAAAGGATTAATACTAACGTCGTGTTATAATAAAAAAAACTATTTTAAAATAAATAAATTAATTTGTATTTAGCGCATGATATACTTACTTCCACTCACCAACCCCCATTCTATACAAAAAGAATAATTGAAGGATTTATTTATTTATTATAAGAAAAAAATATTTCCAATTTATGCGTCTTCGCAGGTAACACAGATTGAAGTTGTGTATTAATTGGATGTTTTAGAAAATAGCAAGTTACTTTTATTTCTGTCTTTTCCAAAAAAAATAATAAAAAAAAATCTGGAGTAATAATTATTAGTATTTCGAATTGATTTAATTATTTACCTACTACAATAAATTAACGTACTCACTGCACGTGCCTGTGCCACGTTCACCACATTACTCTATTTTTGTATTTTATTGGATTTTTCCCCCTCTCATTCCAATTCTTTAATTTTTTTATTTTTTCTTTTATCACTACTAAATTATACGAAACGCGACTTATTATAAAGTCATAATTTAATTTAAATAAATCATTAAATCAACTAATTGCGCTTAATAACAGGCAAAATAGAGTGGCTATTTGTTGGTGTGTCATTTTAATTTGATATTTTTTTCCTTTATGATATGATTTTTTCAATTAGGATTGATTTGATTATTGCAAAATGATCATTATAATTTTGGGTTAATTTATTTTTAAAAATTAATACAAGGGTTCCCAGAGAACCCTTCTGTGTGAGTATTTTTTAACTTCTTAAAATGATATGCTAAATATTACGGTCAAAAATATAATAGTATGAATAGCCAATTGATGATGGTTAGGAATCACCTGAGCTCAAGCCCAACCTCTTAAGAGCGCATTATAATATGCTCTTATATGAGTAATTTTAATTCTAGTAATGTTTATTTTGAGGTTTTGTTGAGTCTGAAAATTATGAAGTGAGTATGTTTTCTTGTATAAGAATATATTAACTTATGTGACAAAAATAAATAAGAGTGAAGAAATAAAAAGAGAAAGTTCATCAATTGAAGAGAGAGAATATATGTAATTATATACATGATGATTTTTAAAATTTAAATGTGAATTTTAAAAATCAAAACCTGATCATTTTAAAATCTAAAACAGAAGTCCAATTCAAAAAAATACTATTTAACCAACCAAAAAAGAGTTCAATAGTAAATTTAGTTTTCTAAATTATTGAACTAATTATAATAAAAATGAGTTTTTTATCCATGCCAATTAAATGCAAAATATGTTATGTTACGTACTACTACTCGCACCACAAAATATTTGACATTTTCATTTTTTATTCCTATCAATACTTATACACGTTTCAAAAAATATTATATAGTATATCTCAATAATATCTGATTTTATACCCACATATACTTAACAACTTTACACATAATTTTAATTAAATTATTAAATACTTATTTTTCACACATATCTAATAATTTTATATGTTTTTATACATAAAAAAATAATTTTTATTAAATTCCGCACATAAAAATACGTACAATTTTTTGTGAGACGAAGACAATATAATTTTCTCATAAACTATTAAAATAGAAATTCGAATAATGGGTCTTATTTCTCGGTTACTAAAATGATAGTATACTTCGTGTTACATAATTTAGGTTCTTATTAAAAAAAATTATATTATAATTAATGATTATTACATTTTTGTACGTGGTGGTAACTTAAGCATTGATTATTATAACTAATAAGTACACTCTCCGTCTTACAAATGTTTGTACCCCTCATCCAATATAAAAATTAAGAAAAATGATAACTTTTAGGGATATTAGGGTATTTCTTGATAATAAGTAAATGATAAAATATGTTAGCTGTGACGGTTTTTTTGTAAATAAAGTGTATGGAAAATGGTGATTGTGTTTGAATTTTTGTTTTTATAGGAATGTGCAAATTTTGTGGACAACTCAAATTGAAAAGTGTGACATCAGAAATAAGACGTGTAGAGTAATAGTATGTTAAATAAAACAAATAAATAAATAAGATTAAATTTGAAAAAATAAAATAAAATTACAAATTACAAATAAATAAAAAAATTAAAATTGGAATAAGTCATACTTAAACCTAAACTTTGATATTTTCCCACTTTTTAATCATATGAATATGTAAACGTGATTCACACACCATATCGTATCTTTAGTAAAACTTCTTTCTTCGAATTTGAGTACTACACCAAAGATTCGTGCAAGCGTGGTCGTTGGGCTCTTGGACTTCGATTTAAACATTTTGTATAATTTATTACAGCATATATTATTTATGGAGTCGGAAAATTGAAAGAAAAATAAAATTTAAGTGCTGCCAAAAGTTGTAGATAATTAAACTTGTGATTAACACAAGCCACCAACTACAAATGGATTAATATTGATTTTAAAAATCCGTCCATATCAGGCTTTCAGCTTTAGTTAAATGATTTGGTATTATGATTTATAGATTATAGATTTAATTGAAGTTATTATTGTACGTAAATGGTGTCATTTATACATCTTTTAAACTTAGATAACTACTAATTAAGTTGGTTTAAATAACAAGCCTAATAAATCAAGTTAAATTTTGATCAACTTCACAAATCATCATAAATAACAATTTCTAACTTATGAATTTGAATTAGTATAGAAATTAATGCTACCTTTCAATCAAAATAAAATAATTAGTAAATTATGATCCAGTAATAAAAATAAAATGTGTACAACAAATGCACAAATTTATAATTTTAAATCTTTACATGCAAATGTACTAACACATATATAAAACTAAAATTAATACCTTTGTCAAAGTTAATATAAAATGTCTAAAAGATTATTTCTTATTAATAAAAAGTAATAATTCGTCTTGTCTAGTAATTTAGTATATATAAACAAAAAGTCATGGTATTTTTAATTAAAAATTATAAATTATTAAAAATAAATAAAAGAAAATCAATCCACCATGAGACAGAAATAAAGAAAGTGTTGCTCTAATGAGATTCCATCACAATTAAAATGTATTTTGTAAATTAAAACGTGTCTACTTAAGGACTATTGCAACTTTTTAAAAATAATAAAACATGACAATTCAAAAGATCAATAAAACAAAATTCTCAATAGAGAATTTTGGCAATAAAATGTTATATTATGAAAATGTCATTATAGGCAGTACAATGTTTAAACGGAGACGGTTGCAAAGAGTTGAGTGATAAGAAAGGAGTTTTATCAATTGAAGGCCTGAAAAATGGGTAAACTATCAATTTGGGGCTTGAATTATTTTTTTATGAATCCTAGGCTTGAATTTTGCATAACTATCAATTAGGTGCCTGAATTTAGGCGCTAAATTGATAAAATATAAGATAATATTTGATAAATTCAGGCTCTGGATTGATAGTTTTACATATTTCAGACTCCGGATTGATAAAAAAAATAATTCAGGTCCTTAATTGATAGTTTACCCATTTTTCAGGTCTTAAATTAATAAAATTCTTTTTTTGGGAAGTATAATGATACTTTTTTTGTAATAAATAAATAAATAATAAAGTACTCTCTCTATCTCCTTCAAATGATCATTTTTTTTCTATTTTGGATATCCCACTCAAAGACTCGACTTTTCTTTTTTACATATATGGGATCTCATACACATCCATTAATACAATTAAAATATGGGGCTCATAATGCACCCACTAATACAACTACTCAATACATATTAAATAATAATACTCCAAAATCAATGTGCAAAAAGCAAAAATATCCCTTTGTATGGGACGAAGGGAGTATGTTAGGTATGTTAAGTATGAGTTGTTTTTTTATAAATAAAGTATATGAGGAATTATGATTGTGTTTGACTTTTCGTTTTTTTAACTAGTTGTAAACTTTTATCGAACAACTCAAAGTGAAAAGTGTGTCCCCGATAGAGATGAAGGGAGTTTGTTTTTCTATTACAATTTAATGAATCCAATTTTAAAACTTCAAGATTCACGTTTCCTGAAAAGGACGAATATCATTCAAATAGTAGTATACTGTTCATAGTTACTTATAGGGGAATGAGCAAAATTGCCTATTGCCATAATCAAGGTTTAAAATTTTCGGAAATATTCACGATATTTACACGATATATCCGTATTTAGAAAGTACTGATATAGATATTGTGAAAAAAGATATATCTTTTCTGATGTCGATGATATATCGGGAAATATCGAAAAATATCGGTAACAATATCAATATCGGTTTGCCACAGTTCAAATTTTTTCAGATATCGAGATATATCGAGAAAATATCACTAAAATATCGAGGATATATCAAAAAAATCAAAAAATTATCCATATTTTTAAAAAAATAAATAATTTTTTATTTTACTATTTCCAACTAAATACAAATTTTTTCATTAATTTGATTAATTTAAAAAAAATAGAGCAACACTTGCATGAAATTATTAAGACTGTTTTATTTTATTTAATTAATTATCACTTATTATTACTCTTTATTAAAATTATTACTACTAAGTAAATGAGGAGTTTCCTTTCACGTACACAGTGTGATAGTATACACTAATTAAAAATACAATTATTTTGGTATATTCAATCGGATCGGGACGGAGGGAGTATTTTATTGTACATAACAATACTACTGACACATTCAGAACTATATTCAAAATTTCTCTAATTCGATGAGCTGATACCAATATTGTTTAGATCAAGATGATATACATGTTTTACATTTGATTATTATAAATTATCATTTTGATATTAGCTATTAAGTATTGTATAACTTTAGACCATTTAAATATGTTGTAATTGATTTACTTATCATATGTTATGAGTTTTATTGAAATTTTAAATTTTATTTATATATTAAAATTAGTTAAAATATATTGTAAAGTTAAAAATAATTAATTTTCTCTTTTTTTTCAAGTTTCCATGATTTTTTTAATTTTTACCAATATCGATATTCGATATATCCATCGATATATCCTTAAATTTGAGGTACCGATATTTTTATCGATATCGATATTTTAAACCTCGGCCATAACTAAATAATCAAAAATGTCCGATCCTTCCTTACAAAACTAAAACTGCCCACTTTTATCCTTAAAAGATAAATATAGCCTTGAGCCCTCTTTCTCTCCCCCTCCTCCCCCAACTACAGTATACTACTTTACTTTTTTTTTCTTTTTCCTTTTTTTTTTCTAACAATTATCGCTTTATTTCCTTTTTTTTTTCAATTAATTACATGAGGTTCTCAATTTACTTATTTATTTATTTTTTGTAATTATATATATCATAATGAATTATTAATTTATTTGGGCATAGTTAAATTACATGACCTTCTTAAATTAATTTTTTAATGTGAATAATTTTAAATTAACATGACGTTCTTAAATTAATTTTTTAACGTGAATAATTATATTAGTATTGCATTTTATTCCATATAAATATATTAATTATTTTGTGTGAACCCAATCTATCAAGAAAAAGAGAAATATAAAAATTAAAATGGGGCATTTAAATTGAAAATATATACAGATTAAAAAAGGACGGAGCGAGTATACAATAATGAATAAAAATATTTACAATTTGTAAATTATGTGTTAGTTGCTAGCTTAAATTTAATAATCAATTAAATTATTTAGAAATATAATTATTCAGAAATAAATTAAATTATAATATAATTAGAAAATGACTAATAAAAGTTTAATAATTAATTATGATAAATTAAATATTAAGACCCTATATAAATTATTAATATATAATTGCTCTTTTTTCATTTTATAAATTTTATAATTTTTTTTATTTTTTTAAATTAAAATTATAATAAGTACTCCATTTATTAAATTTAAATAATTTAGTACTTAATTTTCTAATTACTAATAAATTTATATTTTCTTGAATTACTAATAAATACTAATTATAATACTAATAAATTTTATAATTACTAATTACCTAAGTACTTAAATTTATATTTTCTAATTATTAATAAATTTATATATATTTATATAAATATTTTTATTTTCTAATTACTAATAAATTTATATTTTATGTTTAGTACTTGGATTATAAAAAGAAAAAAAAAGTTGGTTTGACAAATTTGAGGGACAATTTGGTTAAATCAATAGGAGCTGGGCAGATTTATATATTTGTATTGAGAGTAAGCTTTTTTGAATATGGTATTGTAGTGTTGGGCACTATGTGCCATTTTCTCTTACTTATATCCTCTATTAGTGTGATGCCCGTGTCAATGCACGGGAAAGAAAAGAAATTACAATTTTACAAAAATATAAAACATTCTATAATAATTTATTTAGGTATTTTAATATTAAAATATGTATTTTTATTATATTTATATTTATTTACATATTATTCATATTATGTTTTGGAAAACTTCCATAAAAACTATGTACATTAGTAGTTTTGTTGGTTGGATTTCCTTCTTCATCTAAGCAGAGAACTCTCAATTCCTTTTCACTTTTCACCTTAGATATTACTCCCTCTGTCCCATACTTATATTCACACTTTCCGTTTTCGTCCGTCCCACACTTATGTTCACCACCCAAAAAAGGAAACTTCACATAAACCAACAACCTCAAAAGTTCTCTTAATTTCAAAAATACCACTCTCACCTAACACACAAAACATACTTTATAATTTATTTATTACCTAAAAATACTACAATACCCCTCAAAAGTCAATAAAGTTGGTCAAAAAGTAACTTTTCTTAAACTCCGTATCTACAGTACCGGTGAACATAAGTCCGGGACGGAGGGAGTACAACATATAGTTGATCATAAGTAAATACTGGATTCGGTAGAAATAGCCCAACAGTTGACCCGTATTTTGAGCAACGCCAACATTGAACAAAGTATAGAACAACCCCTTTTTAACAATCACTTCAAATTTTCTAATTAGATACTTGCGAACTGATGCATGAATCTTGGTCCCCTTAAGTAAAAAAAATATGAAAAAAAAAATTAAATAATGACATATAAAAGAAATTATAATTGACAACAACATTGTATATATGTAATTTATGACTAAAAATTCTGAAATATATCTGTGAATCCATTAAGATCATGTCCATGTAGTTTTTATGGGTCGGTATAATTTTGTTATGTACGAACCATACATGAATAATTTTAATATTTAGATTCCAAGTTTCTTTCCCTGATTCACAGCTGATAAAGGTGAAAACCTTGATTCCATTTTTAAGACATAAAAAGAGAAAATATAATTAAAAAATGAGAAAATATAGCCAAATAAAAAAGATAGTAATAATATAAAATTGTATTTGAGAATGAAATAATACGTAAATAAAAAACTATCCACACACATATTTATAGCATAATAAGAATATGAGTAACTTACTGAAAATAATAATAATAATAAGCTCCAGGGCATAGCTCAAGTGGTAGAGGGGATGGTGGAAAAGTCTTCCAGCTGAGCTTGGTTGCTGCAGGGTAGGGTTCGAATCCTGCTTTTGGGGTCTTCCAGCTGAGCTTGGTTGCTGCAGGGTGGGGTTCGAATCCTGCCTTTGCCATGAATTTGGCCCCTTGCAAGCACAAGTTTAACAGTGAGCCCTCCCTATAAGCTACTTGAGGCATATCCTGCGATTTACCTCATCCACCAATCCCCAGGGCAGGGACGGTGGGGCCCCTAATGGTGGGGTACACCAACAATAATATTAATAATAATAATAATAATAATAATAATAATGGTGCGTATTAAAAATGGAAAGCAGCAATAATCAGTATAAATAAATGTTAAGATATGAGTAACTTATTAAAAAATATATAATAATAAATGGTGCGTTTTGTCAGTGAAATTATCTAGGATTAACGTATATTAGATTAGCTTATAATATGCTAATAAATATTAAAACTCCAATAACTCATTAAAACTCCAATAACTAAGAAACTCCAAGGCAATAAGTATTAATTAAATTAAATAGGAGCTTATAATATGTTTTTCTTTTGTTTATATTAAAATTAAAATGACACATAATTATTTTACTATTTTTAAACTGTCACATTAAATTTATCTTAAGCTATATATTTGACAAATAGGTGGGCTAAACTCCATAAGAAGTGAACAACTCATTCATCTTAAACTATATACTTGATACATAGACTAGATTTAATGAGAAGAGGACAACTCAACATACTAAACTCACAATCAGTATATGCTAGATTATTTATGGTGTAACATATATTTTTATAATTCCACATAAATTCTAAAGATGAAAGGGGAAATATAAGTGAAAAGCTAGGGGGTGGGGGCCAAGGGCCAAGGCCAACCACTCACGGTGTCACATCTCTAAATTTTTTTTATTTTTTATTTTTGAATTAAAAAACGAAACATATGAGAAACTTATGAGATGATTACATGATGCATTATTAAAATATAATTAATACATAAATATGTTAATGGATGATTAAAGTATAGTAATAATTAATTACTCCATCCCGGACATTTTTACTGATTTGTACGGGTAAGAAAATTAAAAAATTTTATTTTTTAATATATAATGTAAGAAAAAATATGGATAAATTGATAATTTTGAGGAAAAAAGTAAATAAAGTTGTTGGGAATAATGTAAAATATAAAAAAGTGAATAAAATTATTGGGATTGATGAATAAAGTGTAAAAAATATGTAAGATATAGTATAATGTACTTTTCCATTAATTGAAATGTGTAAAAATACATGGAATACCTCAAAATGTAAAGCGAGCAAAAAATACGAAACAAAGGAGTATGTTGAATACTCCCTCCGTCCCGGGAAGTATTTCGCGTATTGGTGTGCGCGGAGTTTAAGAAAATTTTGTATTTTTATGTATAAAGTAAGAAAGAGAATATATATTTTAGTTGATTTAATGAAAAAGGTGTGTAAAGTTATTGAGAGATGTGGAAAAAGTGTGTAAAGATTTTGGGAGATGTGAAAAAGTAAGTATTATATTGGGATATGTGTAAAAAGTGAGTATTAGTATAATGTATTTTTTACCAAATTTAGTAAAAGTAAAGTGTGAAATACTTTGAGGGACGGATGAAAAAGGAAAGTGTGAAATACTTTGGGGGACGGAGGGAGTAATACATTAAATAATAATTTTAAGGTGTTATAGTATAATTCATTACCCAATAATTATATCTCATTATAACATTCTATAACAATATAATGCTATCATTCATCATTGAGTGAGGCTTGCGTGCGACCGAGTGCACACCATGCGCCTTTAGAATTTAGTATTATGGATAAGGATACATTATTTTGTTCTAAATGGTATACACTTTAATTAATAAGGGTACACCATTTTGTTTCAAAGGGTATACACTTTTCATTAATATTTTTTTATTTTTCTTCAAAAAATAAAGGGTACACATCTTTATACTAAATGGTATACAATTTAATACAAAATTCTAAAGGTACACGAAAAGTGCTCCCGGACGCACAAAAGTTTTTGCCTTCATCATTACAGTAAATTATACTTTAACTAATTATAAATAATATATTTTACTTATATAATAATCACACTTTAGTATTTTATTTGTCCCAAAAGGTATTTAACATATTTTTGTGTCCTGAAGTTGAAGAAAATTTGTTTTTCTAACTATAAAGTAGGAAAAAGTATGAACATTTTAAGTAATTAATTAATGGGAACAATATGAAAAGTTATTAGAATGTGTGTAAAATATGGATATTATATTAGGACGTATAAATTGTAAGTATTATTGAAATTTATTTTTATTACTTAAAAAAAGTGAAATTATTTATGAAATGAATAAAAAAGAAAAATGTGAAATATTTTATTGTGAATGGAGAGAGTAATATTGCTCCATCGTGAGAGACTTTTTACTAAATTGTTATGATTGATGAAATTACGATGGAATTTAAATGAATTCATGAATGAAATGATGATTTTAAATGGAATTGGAGTTATAATGTCATTAACCATACCATGTCATGGGGTAGGAAATTAAATTATGAATGATAATTTCAGTCCTATTTGGTTCCATCATACCAATCACGAACGATTTAAACTTGATAAAAAAAATTTGTGAGATCATCTCTTGGAATGATTTTTGTGAGGCAGATAAGAAGTGATACCTCTTATAATGAATGACACTTAATTGATCTAAAGTGA
The DNA here is from genome assembly GCA_023678885.1 of Pogostemon cablin. NCBI lineage: Eukaryota > Viridiplantae > Streptophyta > Magnoliopsida > Lamiales > Lamiaceae > Pogostemon > Pogostemon cablin. Next base: position 30,872,399 of record CM042969.1, on the reverse strand, counting down.
TAATGGTACTGTGAATTATTTTATAAATATTTTATAATATAAAAGAAAAGTGATAACATGGTAAAAAAATAAGTGATAGGATATGAGTTTTTTCAATATAAAACTCAAAAGATAGCTTAATTATCTATTAGGGAGCTGAAAGTTTTTTTTCTTTTTACCAATTTAGGACCCAAAATATATAATAATATCAATTCAGGACCTAAAATCATAAAATCAATAAAATTTAATGACATAATTGTATAAATTTTCCATTAATTAGTATTTATTTTAATGATAATAAATTATAAAATATTACGTTAAAAATAACTTTAATATATGAAATTTTAATATAGTTATTATAATTTTATTTTATTAATTTTATGATTTTAAATTTTGTATTGATAGTTTCATATTTTTTAGTTCTGAATTGATAGAAAGAATAGTCAATAATCAATAGTTAACCTATATTTTAGGTCTCTAAAATAATATAATTAGTTTTTTAAAAAAATAAAACTAACCACTACACTATTTTAAACCTATAAACCATTATCAGGTCACTTAGTACACTCAAAATCACCCATAATTAAATTTAGGCCACAAATAAAATTAAATAAGACTGCAATTAACCAGCTGAGACACTTGTAGGGTTTCATCTATTTATCGAACAATCAGATGCAAGACATAATGCTCACCAAAAGTGAAACATCATGTTTCTTTTTATTTTACTATATCTTTAATTATCAATTAATGTTATGAAAAATTAATGAAGACATGTGAAAATATAGAATGTGTATAATTTTATACTGTATTACGAATTTTTTTTATAAAATTTACTCCATTTATTTATTCATAACATACTACTTTAATTGAATATGAATGCTTTTTTTTCTTCTTAAAAATAAAAAAATAAATACTACTCCTTTATGTTTACATAAGTTTGCCTAGCTAGTTGATCAAGTGCAATGTTTTAACAAAGTATGACAACATTGATATGCATATTTATTTACTTCCACTGTACATTAATAAATGTCATAAAGCAATACAAAAGTTTTAGAAAATTTACTTTTTTATTAATATTATTAACTTTTTATTTGACTTTTTATATTAATGTCTGTTAGATGAGAGTATAAATTTTAATTAAGATATATTTTGAGATTATATTATAAATTAATATGAAAATTTTTAATATTTGGTAGTGATATTTGTCGGGGATGCAAGAAAATGAAAAATATGATATTAATTATGGGACATAAGAACATTTAGTAGTGAGCTAATTGAGGCATGACATCAAAATAAAAGAGTCTTTATACATAATCAAATCTTAAAAGAGTAAATATATTCATTAAACTACTATAATTATGAGGATGCTATATTTAAACAACTAAAGTAAGCAATTAAAAATAGCAATATAAAATGAATTCAGACAAGAAAATGATTAATGTGGAGAAATTAAAGGAGACATATGCGGGACCTCCCCCATTTGATAAGATATACCCCTCCGTAACTGCAAAACGCTTTAGGTTAATTGTTTGTTTAAAAAATTTAGTACTCACCTCACGTATTTTTACCAATTTTTTATTTTGAGATATCCCACATATTTTTACTCATTCCATTTTTGGAAAAAATAAATAATATTTTATTATCTACTTTTTACAATCCCAACAACTTTAATTACTTTTTTACACTTTATTTATCATTCTCAATAACTTTATTCACTTTTTCTTTTTAAATTACTAATTTATCCCTATTTTCTCTTACATTATATATTAAAAAAATAAAACGTCTTAATCTCCGTGCACATACAAACGGGTAAAAATACCCGGGATGGAGGGAGTATTTTTTTTATTACCAATTTTAGAATGTATTGTTATGTTTTTAAATAATAGAAAAATATAAAATAATGATGTGTGTTAAAAGAGTTGTAAATTTAAAATAATATTAGAGACGGTTGGAAAAAGTTATATATATCTTTTTTAGGTGGGAAGGATTTTATAGATGAAACAAATTAGGAAAGTGTAAAGGGTTTTGTTGGATGGAGAGAGTACACAATATTTATATATTCTACTCTCTCTGCCCATCAAAAGATCTCAATTTTATTATATTGAGCGTCTCATTCAAAATTTTTTATTTTCTCTTTTTAGTAAAAGGATCATACATATAACTTATCACTCACTACTATTACAATTGCCCATTACACATAAAATAGAGCATCTTTGATGTTCTATTGCACTTTATGTTATATCTCATGTTACAAGCATTAGATGAGTGACACTTGTACGAGGAAGAAAATCTCAACTATTGCTTCTAGAATTTAAGCTTTTCTTTAAATATAGTACTCCATGTTTTATTAAATCGTGTTAATCATCAACTATAAAAGAAATATAATATGAAAATGTAAGAGAATCGCAGACATGTGACAGTTTTCTGTGTGAAATGCTGGTGGGACCCCATCTCAGAGAATATTTAAAAATGGTGTTGTCTGTAATTATGAATTTCTTGCTCTATGGCCAACAATTTACATTGAACATTGACATTTTGCCACGTGTGACTATGTGAGTGTGAGATTATCTGCTGTAAATGGAGGATTAGTTGATGTTTGTTACTCCCTCCCTTCGTTCGGATAAGCTTTGACGGTTATTGTACGCACAGAATTTAAGAAAATTTGTTTTTTAATTAACTTTATTAATTTTTGGAGGGGTATTGTATTATTTTTAAGTGATAAATAAATTATAAAGTATGTTATGTGTATTAAGTGGGAGTGGTAAATTTATAATTAAGATAAACCTTTGAGGTTAGAAATTAGTGTGATATTTCTTTTTATGAATGATATAAATTTTTGTGAGACAGACGAAAATATGAAATATAAAATTTATTGTGGGACGGATGAAGTATTTTTTTTTCAAATTTTAGATTTAAGTTTTAAAAATCTTCCTTATATATATTCTTACATTCATTTTCTCATTAATGTATTATTTCTCTTTTTATCTCACATTTTTATCAATTTTTTTATAAATTAATAGTACATTTTTAAGAAAGTATTGATTTGAAATAATTTAAAATATAGTTTTTTATAAATAAAAAAAATCATAACAAACAACATCATTATTCAATTAATTTTCAAATTAAAAAAAAAAGTCAAAACAAACATCACCTTCTACTACATCTAACATCTATATATTATTTTATAATTATTTTTAATTAATTTTATTATTTTTTTAATAATTTAATATTCTTAAGTAATAATGTAAAATAATTTTACAGTAATTACTATGAACTTATTGTTAAAGAATTACTAAAACGGGTATTACTAAATTATTACTAAATAATTTTACTGAATTACTAAATTATTCGTAAACATATACTGATATATACGCAAGCAATGATGATTATCGATGTCATGCTCACAAAAATTGGTCTTAAAACTTCATTGTCAAGATTGAAAATTTATGAATTAATAGAACGTGGTTTTGGAATTCCTATGAATAAATTTGGAAAGCTTTGACCAAAAATTAATATATACATCTAATAAGAGTGTTTATTTTATTTAAATATAAATAAAACCTAAATACTACTCCTATTAAATTAAGGAGAGCTGTTTTATAAAATCGGTATATGTGAAATAAGTTACTCATTATCAAAGTGTGTTAATTATGTAGTAAAATATGATTTATTAATTAAAATATATTTGTAAAATAAATCATATTATAACATTCAAAAATTATATTTTAATGCCTACATCACCTTTCTAATTTTAAAAAGGATTACTTACTAACAACAAAGAATCAGGTGAGATTGTATCAAGAATTCTTAACCACTCATAGTTGTATATTTTACAATTTTTTTTTTACAACTGTATCCCAAAACTGCCAATTTTCTTTTTCTAAAAAAAATGTATATGTAAAAATATTTGTATATAAATGAGTTGTACCCCTAATTATTTAGGGCAACACAATTTTATTCTAGATTCATGATAATAATGTCTTAAATTATTTTTTTATAAATGGAAATTCAATGATCTCATTATTAATTTTAATTTTTGAATTTTAATTTAGTTATTATAAAATTTTGAATATTATATAGCAATATTATTATAATTACATAACATATTAAAAAATATATATGGAACGCTGCTGCACCCAATCCCCCTATTAAGTATAATTTTTGAGTTTTGATTTAGCTATTGTACAATTTTAAATATAGTAATATTTTTATAATTACATAGCTTATTAAAGAAAAAAAAAAAGCTAGAACACCCGCCACCCCCCCCCCCCCCCCCAACTCATTTTTAACAAATAAATTTATATTTTAGCACACTGATAATAAACCACAAGAATAACACAACATAAAAATTCTTTAGAAAATCACAGCATCACATGAGATAATATATAGTATATCTGAAATTTCCAAGCAACAATACGTTTCACCATACGCAAATGGGCTTGTAATCAAACTAAGAGAATAAATTTACAACATTCAGAAATTGTAAAAGAGTGTAAATATTTAAAGACTAATGGCATGAAAAATTACGAATTTTATTCCTATCGTAAATTAATTTCATTATCGAGTAACTGCAAAAAAAGAACCATATTTTTTTAGCATTATCGCAAAATGCACAAATTTTCTATTAAAAAAATCCTACCTTTGAAAAAATATATCACACGTAGTGCATTTTGCAATAATACCTTATAAGTGTGTGTATTATTTTTTTTTCAAATTCTTAAAGATACGAATTAATTTACAATAAAAGTAAAAATTATATATATATTTTTTTGTAATTAACTCAACATTTAAGAAAGGGTAGTTGAAAAGTATCATTTTAATATTTAATTTTTTGAAATGTGAGTATGCTTGCGGCTCCATAATTATTTTTTCATATACGTACTTTTTTAACCAATTAATAGGTAGCAAGCATTATTCAAAAAATTTAATGTTTGGATAACATTTCACAATTTCTCCCACTAAGAAACAAACCTCACTTTGTTTTTCTGTATTTGGATGTTAGTATTAATTGGGCCTGAATTAAGATAACAACATGGGCCTCATGATATTCTAGAAATCTTAAAAACATCTAATGGGCTTAAGGCCTACCGAATCAATCCTATCATCGATTCCAAACACCAATATTTTTATTCATGGTTGAGAAATTAAAGTTTAGGGTGATAATTTTTCACATACTAAAAAATAATTTTGCAAACACAAAGTGAATGGTAAATTGGGTTTTACAAGAAACTCTCCCTATTTTTTTTTATATAGGTAATACTAAATTATTTTTCAAAATTCTGTCTTTTTTTTAATTTTTCTTCTTAAGTTTTAGAATAATGGTTCTTGCTACACGTTTGGATCTAATTTAACCATGATATGATCACTTAGTTTGTATTTTATAGAGATTCATTTAATTATGCAGCCATAGCATGATTTATATTGATGAATTTGAGTTCATAGTAAAGTGATGTGATCCAATTTCTTTCACACTATGGTATGAACATTGTAATGACTTTCCATCACTGTCAAATGTTTGCAGAGTTAGTCCGTGAGAAGTCACGAACGAGCATTTAATTATGCTTTAGACAGATCCTTCGAGTATGTACTATAATTGTTTGAGGTGTCACACGATGATGATGATGAAAGGGCGATACTCGTCTGCGAGTAAAACCCTTATACGTGAAAGCATTAAAGGGCATTCCTCGTTGCTGAGTAGAACCCTTGGACATGAAGTAATGGAAGGACGCCATAGCCATTCGTTGCAGGTGGTGGTAGGAATAAATGTTTATGTAGACACGGAATTTAAGAAAATTTTATGTATGATGAAATTTAATGTGAGAAGACGAAAATGATAAGCGTGAAATTTAGTGTAGGACGGTATATGATTGCCACTGTTTATAACTATCCAACTTGCTTTAAAAAATATCATACCATCAAATTTCTTTAAAACGAAAACTATCCAACCAATCAATCACACACACGTATGAGACATCTTTGAGAAGTTTTTCCATTCCACGTTTTTTTATTTGCATAACTAAATGTAGAAATGAGAAATGAAATACCAAAAATACCCCTGATAAATGAAAAAAAGTGGTGGTATTCGTGGCTTTAATAGGGGGAATCTTTAATGGGCAAATATTTGTTGTGTGTGAGTCAAGTTAGCCAAGCTTGCATTGCAAAAGAAGTTGGCATGATCATTGCTATTGCCCCTCCCCCCACGTGTAATGTTTGCTTTCCCTGTTTTGCCCATTCCCACTTTTCTATCACCACCTTTTACCCCTCTAATGTTGCACTGAATTTCATAATTTACATCCAATCTTGAATATTAATAGAAATTCAGGAAAATAAAATAACACTTCCTCAAAAATATATACTCCTTCCGTCCCCTTAAAAGGTATCCATTTCACTATTTCTGGCATCCACTTCAAAAACATCAACTTTCTCTATTTAATAAAGAAAATACACAATATGACCCACCACTTTCCTCTAATACAATTACCCACCTTATCTATAATAATAATACTCCTTAATTTATGTGCAAAAAGCAAATAAAGATCTTAGAACCGTCCACGTGCAAATAGCAAACGAGTACCTTTCAAGGGGACGGAGGGAGTATACATTACATTAATAGTAAAAATAAACTATACTGCATCTTAACTATTTTTTACACTTTATTCATCAATTCAAAAAACTATATTTATTTATTTATTTTATATTTTAATCGTCATTCCCAATAACTTTATTATTTTTTCTTTTAAAACTAATGTTTTCTTATACTATATATATATATATAAAGCAACATTTCTTAATTTATGTGTCGGTACAAATAGTTATAAATACACGAAATAGAGAGAGTAGCTCTTCTATATTTTTAATATGAATTACTCCCTTCGTCCCGATGAAAAGTCACCATTTGCTTTTATTAAGGAGTATTATTATTTTGTGTAGTGATAGTTGTATTAGCTAGTAGTGAGTTGTGGGCCATATGTGAGACCATTTTACTAAAAGAGGAAAATGGGGACCTTAAAATGGGACACCTAATATAATAAAATGAAAGTATTTCGGTGGGACAGAAGTTATTGATGAGATCAAGAGAAATATATGGAGTTTGAGAGGCATTTCATCCTAAAATTTATTCTTTTTCATTTTGTGATTGAGTTGAAAATCATAAGTTAATAGTGCAGGCTTCGATCTAATTTATTTTATTTGGTATTATGTATTTTTTTTACTCCTTATATAATTTTATTTGAATAAATTCTTATTTTCCCGATTTTTTTTTAAAAAAAATCATATAAGTCCCAAAATTATACTATTTCATTCTCCCTGCCCCCTACTAAATGTGTATTAATTGAATGTTTCCTATTCTTTACTCTTACTTATTAACGTTCTTTTAATTAACTGTAGTATATTAACTAAACGTAAAGTGTGATGTTTCAATTTTATACTTTAATATTTTTCTTAAAATATTTGAAATGAGTATAAAATATTTTGAGGCAGAGAATATTGTTAGAGAATTCAAATACTAATTTATTTCCGAAAGTTAACGCTTGATGGGTTTTAATCCGTCTCCTAAACGTTTCAATATATTATTACTAGTACGAAACCCGCGTAACACGTTACGCGGGATCATTAAAATATTATTTTTAAAACATATTAATGAAATTGAAAAATATTAAAAGTTATAAATTATATTAATAAAAGACAAAGACTTGCGTGAGACCGTCTCACATAAGGACTTATGTGAAACGGTGAGAAAGTGATAACTTTTATATAGGAAAGTGATAGTAAACTAATGAAACGTGATAATACTATTTCATGAACAGTTTATAGTATAAATAAAAAGTGATAACATTTTATAGCCAAAGTGATAATGTTTTATAGCGAGAATGATAACTATTTTAAAAAGTGAAAAATGACCTCATTTGAGATGGTCTCACGCAAGATCTAACCTTAATAAAAATATCTAACTTTATTGGTAGAATAAGGATTATAATAAGGCAAAAATTTGTGTGTCCTCGGGACATGTTGTGCACTCATATCTTTAATATAATTTTGTATATATATCTCATTTATATAAAAAGAAATTAATAGTACTTTGTAATGGGAAAGATCAAAATGACAAAATGAATATTTAAAATAATAATGAATTATCTCATGCATTCGAATACACGCGTACACCCATCTATATTAATTTTATTCAATACTAATGTATATATGTATTTCTTAATATTTATTAAGAACCCTAAACCCTAAACTCTAAAACCATAAACCCTAAATTTAGGGTTTAGGGTTTTAGAGTTTAGGGTATATACATTTGTATATATTTTTTTATATTCAGTAATTTATTAAAAAATTAAGTAAAAATCTGGAAAAAAATTATTAACAAACTTTATAAATTCTTTTATTCATTAATATGCAATATGATAGGTCTGGCATGAATCCGCTTCACATGAAATCATTTTATACTTTTTATAATACTTATCACTTTCGCCATAAAATATTATTAATTTCGATATAAATTGTTATCATTGTCATTTATACCATAAGTTGTTCATAAAATAGCACAATCATTGATTTAATATCTTTTTTTAAAGTACCCGAGGGTATTGCGGTATTATCCGTACTCGTTCCAAACCCTAATGTGATTTTCACAACTATTTGTATCCGTCTCAAACTCGTTTACAATTACCCATACGTGCCCTATTAAGATTTGGATAGAATAGATACTTAAAATGCTCATTTCATTATCATCCCTAACTATTATCATTTAATAAATAAAATCAATAAATGTATATAATAATTATAAATTATTGTATAATTAAAATTAATTATTAAAAATAATAAAATAAATAATTAACAATAAAAAAATTATGAAAATTAATTAATATTAAACTAAGATTTATTTTTCATGAAATTCCTCATTTAGAATTCTATAATTAACTAAATTTATTAAACTTAAAATTCTAAGGATAAATAGATTAAATAATTTCTTACTCTTCTAAAAATATTTTATTTATTAATATATTTTATTAAAGAATATTTTACAATATAAAAATTGTTATTAAATTTAAAAATCTATTTCTCCAATCATATATTATTAGTAATATGGATGTCAAATTAAAGATCATGAAAAGACAATTAATTTGATATAATTTTATATAAATTCTATTTAAAAATAAAAAATTTAAAACACTTAAAGTTTTAGGTAAATTTTTAAATAAGATAAAGAAAAATGAAATATTTTGATTGATTATTTAAAATAAAGTAACTACATTATCTTCCTTCCTAAGCAAGTTTATTATTAAAAAAAATTCAAAAATCTATAAAAATGACACATCACCTAAATTACTTACATGATGCCACATAATAAATTCAAAACCCTCCTTTAGTATATAGTATATTATTATTATTATTATTATTATTATTATTATTATTATTATTATTATTATTATTATTATTATTATTTTAAAATTATTATTATTTATTTATTATTATTATTATTATATATTTCAAGCTAGTTACCTCGGATCGAATAAGCTCGTTATTATAGTATTTATTTTGATTTTGATGTTGTGTTATTAATTATACATGAGAAACTCTCTTGTGAGACGGGTTTTCTGTGAGACGGTTGTGAGACGGGTCGACCCATTATTAAAGTATGTTTATTATGTACCTAAAGTATGTTTATTTGTAGTTAAAGTATGTCAATAATGAATTAAATTATAACATTCTAAAATCATACTTTAATTTATTATTTATCATACTTTAGAAGACATACTTTAACAATCATTAAGCATACTTTATATATATAATAGATATACTTTAACACGTCTCACAAAACGTCTCATATATGTTACGTCTCACAAGAGAATTTGTCATTATACATTACTGTTGATTCTGATCCTAAAATAGTCTTTTATTAATCTTTAATTTCAAGACATAAAGAGTGGGGTGTTTGGTACAAATCAAGAAAAGGAAATTTATGGCTTTTGATGGGCATAAAGAATTAAATTTATACTAATTCTTTATACTGTAAATTGGAGTATATGTGAAATTGCATGCAACAATCAAATGTTTAATGGTTTAAAAAAAAATTACATTTATTAATATTATTGGATACACATGAAGTAATATTATAAATTTTCTACATTGGTATATGTATGTAGAGGCAATACCGCGCCACAAATCTCATGAATTTCGTGAGATATATAGATAAGTATTATTTTTAATAAAAGTTATATTCAATTAATAAAAAATAATAATTGTGCGGTAAATTATTTTATGAATAATATAAAAAGTGATAACATTTAATAGAAAAATAATACTCCTTCCTTCTCAAATTCATCTTCACGTTTACAGTAGATATGAAGTTTAAATAAAATCATGTTTTACTTTACTTTTGGAGTAGTATGATATTTTTGGATAATAAATAAATGATAAAAGTATGTTATGTGTGTAAAAGAAGTAGTGACGAATTTAAAATTAAACTATATTAGATGAATATTAGTTAGTTGTTTTTTTTCTTTTATAAAAGTGTGAATTTGAATTTTGGATGAAGCAAAACAAAAAATGTGAAATTTAAATTAAAACGAATGGAGTAATATTTTTAATAAAATGTAATAAATAACTAAAAAATATAAAATAATTTTATTGTGGGACAGTCTCACTCAACACTGTCCAATATATAAATTTCACACCTTAAACTCGAATGGATTTTTTGTAAAATTTTTTAAAATAAATTATTTAAAATATTTCAAAAATATGAAAATAAAAAACAGGTTATAATTTTCAAAATTTTTGGACCAAATGATTGTTTTTATTTTGCGGTATTGAAAACAAATTTTTAGTTTTCAAAACTCATAAGTCTACATATTTTAGATGGATTTTAAAATCAACATCATATATACTTACAAATTTTATTAATTCTCACCTCACTCCATTTTTCATGCATTTCATTTTGTCAGTTAATATTATTTTTATTTTCTCTCGTAAATGTCCTCACATCAGTTAATACTCACTACACATATCACTTACCCCATCTGTCACCTGGATACATATCTATTTTTTCATTTTGGTCCGTCCCATTACAAAATATCCATTTTTTTTGAATTGATGTGACCTACAACCACTACACATGACCGCACACTCAACACTAATACAACTACCCACTACACATTAAAATATTATTTCTCTCACCTTACTATACATTAAATTATTGTACTCCTTAATCCACGTGCAAAAAGTTAACGGATACCTTTCAAGGGGGACGGAGGGAGTATACTTTTTATACATTAATTAGAAAATACTTCATAAATTTAAAATATACCAAATAAAAAATTCAAAATTTTAGAATTCAAGTAAACCTCAAACAAATTATAACTTCTTCCGATGTCACCGAAAGGTCTTCATTTTACTATATTGGGCATCCCATCCAAATGTCTCCATTTCTTATTTATAATAAAAATTCTTACATGTGACACACCACTCACTACTAATACAACTATCCACTACACATACAATAATAATACTCCTTAATCTACTCACAAAAAAACAAATGGCCACCTTTGAATAGGACGGAGGGATAGCTTTATACGTACTGTATCACCAAATTTAAGAAATGTTATCCTTTAAACTTATTTTTTAATTTTTCAGGACAGTGTAAACTTTTAAATTATATAGAAAAAATTATAGTGAAAACACTTGTATAGTCATTCTAATAAAAATATTTTCGTAAAATATATAAAAAGTGATAATATTGTAAAAGAAAATAAATTATATTCAAATTAATGAAAAATTATAGCGATGCAATAAATTATTTTATTAAAAAAAATACTATCCCCGACCAATCCAAATATAATCATTTGCTTTATATGCGTAGATTAAAGAGTATTATTATATGTGTAGTGGGTAGTTATATTAGAGATAAGAGGTGTGCCATGTGGTGTACTTTTTTTATTTAAAAGAGCATATGGATACGTTTGAATTGAAAAATAAATATTTTTGGATTGGCATGATGAAGTATATTATTATACTAATATATTTAATGAAAAATGATAACTACCTAGACGTAAAAATTGTTTCATGTTAGCCCTAGTAATAATAAGGTTTTTTTTAAAATTTTTTTAATTTAATTACATTCGTTCCAAAATGGAGTATAAGAAACAATGTGGAGTGATTACACATACTCCCTTCATCCCAGGTAATGAGGCCAGAGACCTTATGTTTAACTTAAGGTCTCTGGCCCTCTTAGCCACTAACGGAGGATATTTGTCTTTAGAGAAAAGAGGAAGGAGGTTTATGTAATTTGAAATTTGAATTTGAAAATCCGTTTAGATTACAGTAGCGGAGAAGTGAGCACTTTCTCCAACGGATATCTTTATCACTACGTCACCTTAAACGGTTTTCCTGCTTTTAAGGGGGCGTATTTGCCCTCCTAATTCCTATTTTGTTTCCTAATTAATTTCTCTCTCCCTTATATTCTCCCCAAAATTCTTGTCAAATGACTTTTTTCTTTATTTTTTTAAGCGTGTGACTTCTGTGCACCCGGGTGCACGGAGCATATTTCGTGCGTCTTTGCAATTTTCATATTCTTTTGTAATTTAGGACTCTAGCAATACATAAGTTTAAATAGGACTGGAGGGAGAAGAGTTGTGTTCACATAAGGACACGGATTATTCTTCTGTATCCCCGAGGGCGCAGGAGCTTTTGCTTTTTTCTAATCGACTTCCAATATTGATTTATAATATTAAATTAATATAAATTGATTAAAATAGTTGGGTGAGGTTGGTGTGAAACCAATTCGCCATGAATCATATTTTTGCAAGTTTAAAAGATAAATTTATTATTATTTTTTTAATAAAGTTACTACTCACATTTTGCTTAATAATATTATAAAAAGCCACGAAATATCAAAATATGAATAATAATATTTTCATTAAAAAAATAATAGTTCATCTCTCTAAAAAGTTCTCGTGTATTAAAGAGTCATCATTAAATTATAGTACAAGATTTTGAAGAGTAATACTCATTTTTTATTAATAGAAGTGATAGTTCATATCTAAAAATAATTTTTATATACTAAAAAGTAATAATTGATAAATTAAGTTCACATGTAAGCTCAGTTCACACGAGAGTTTATAAAAATAGTTATGTCTAAAATTTTAAAATCTTTTGCAAAGACTCAATAAAATTAAGTTAAATTGTAAAAAGGAAATGGTACATGCTTCGTCAGTTACTGAAAATAATTCACTATTTTCTCATTTATTTGTCTTATAAAATAATTCATCTCTCAAACAAAAAATTCCATTCTAATGCAACTTTAAAAAATATACATTAATTTTAAAAATACTCGTTAATTTCAAAATTTCATTCTACACATAATATATTTTATATTTTATTTATTATATAAAAATAACAAATTATTACTTCCTTTTGAGCGGTTCAAAAGTATCAATTTTACCATTTTGAGTGACCAATATAAAGGTATTCATTTTCTATTTTCCGTAAAAGACTCCATACATAGTCCAAAACTTCTCTCTATTATTACTACCCACTACACATTACACATATATTAATAATACTCCTTAATACGCGTAAAAATTAAGTGTATACGTTTGCCATGGTCAAAAGGAATATTTAAAAGTCAACCAATTTACAAAAAAGTAATTTTTCTCTTAAACAACATAGAACTATAAAGATGAACAATCTTTAAAGATAGAGGAAATATATATTTATGTATATTTGATAAGATGCTTTATATAAAATAAGTTGTGAGATGATGATATGATGAATGATGCATTAAAATATAATTATAGAATATTATAATATAATTTATTAAAGTATGATTATTATATAGTGAATTATATTACCCATAATCATACTTTAATCACTTATTCCATTTAGTTATGTAATACTATTATACTTTAATAATAATTTTTACAATCCATTTCACATATGAAATTATGGGTATCATCTAATAAGAAAAAATTACTCCTATAGCGCTTGATTTTAAGATTGTGTTTATTTTAATTTCGTAAGTTGTCTCTATTTTGATTTTGGTGCACCATATTTCGAGATTATTTTTGTAAGTTTACGAATTTGAGTTTTAAATTCAATGAACTCGACCAATCATTATTTATATGGAGCTTTATTTATTTATAAAATTAATTCGTTAAATTTTCAAAATTAAACTTTTTAAGTATGTCCACCCATATTGCTGGTTGCTAAACTAAAAAGTTTAATTTATAAACATATGAGAACAAATGTAAGAAGTCAAAACAATTTTGATTGAAACCAAACGACAGACAATTTATCGATTTAAAAATAATACTTATACTCTATGATTATTATATTCTTCTCTATGGACTTATATAAACACAGTTTTATTATAAAATTATAATCTCGTTGTAATTTATATATGAACAAATAATGTAATCTCTATGGAGTATCTTGTAATTAAAATATTAAAAACATAGATAAGTATATAAAATCTACAAATGAGTCCACTCCAATTATACTCTCACTGCATTTAATGGATTAATCAATGATAAAAATATTTTAAAACTCCATCCGTTGGAATAAATTTGATTAAATGATTCTCCTTATCAATATCGTATTTAAAATAAATAAAAGAAAAAAAGGTTTATTTCTATTTTTAGAGGACATAAAAAAATAACCTTAAAACTTGTTTATTTATTTATATTAAATATAAAGATAAAGAACCCCTCTTGATTTTGTTCCTATACAAGTAATTTTGTGAATTTTTTTATCTGGTAATGAGAGTATTCAGCACAATTTAGAAAAAGATAATGTAGAAGATTGAATCACTATTTATGAAGTAGATAAATATTCAGTTCAAATTGCACCATTAACTTAGATAAAAAAAAAGTTTCTAGATGGACTAACTATTTTAATTTTGAGAGGATAATGCAGTACTTTTACTTAATAAATAAATAAATTATAAAACATATTATGTATATTAGCTTGAGAGTTGTATAATTAAGATATGCTTTGTAAATTTATAAAGGAGTATATTTTTTTTTAAAGTTTAATTTGGGACGTAAAAAAATGAAAAGTTTGAAATTTAATGAGGCATTAAATAAGTAATTTTTTTTATAAATAATTCCTCCTTTAATATTTAAATTAATATATGCACATTTCATTCATGTGACTTTACCGAACCAAATTAATATAAATTGGAGGTAGATTTCTTAATAAATTGCAATTAAAATGGTAAGTATCAACTAAATACACCTACCTCAAATCAAATCAAATGGAGCACTAATTAACATTAAAGGGTCACAAAAATGAAAAGGGTATTTTTGTAAAAAGACTTAGGTGCCCTCTGGCAATTCCCGACACGACACGATAGCACGACACGATAATTGCGGGTTAGTGTTTGATCTTATTGGGTTCGTGTCATTATCGTGTCAACCCAATAAGGACACGAAAATTTCGTGTCGTGTTCGTGTCGGGTTCGTGTCAACCCGTTAAACACGATTAATATTAACAGATGACCCATTAACCCGATAACAACCTAATAACCTGTTAACAACCCAATATAAATATAAAATTATAAAAATATATAATAAAAATATTTAATAATAATTTTAAAATATATTAATTTAAAATTTTATTTATTTTAATTAGTATTTTTTTATTTATTATATTTATTTTTTATTTTCTTATCGTGTTGTTATCGTGTCGTGTCGTGTCAACCCGTTATTTTTCGTGTTCGTGTCGTGTTGGAACGAATCCTTATCATGTCGTGTTCGGGTTTGCCCTTATCGTGTCGTGTCACTATCGTGTCGACACGAAACCCAACCCGTTAACACAAATTGCCACCCTAGCCCTTTCTGTCACTGTCACGTGCCATCCAACTTAAAGCACATGCCGACCCCTATAAATCCGAGAGAGAGGGGTGGATTAAAATATTCAAAAGAAATTCAGTCCAAACGCCCCTCCGGTTATCTCTCTGCGGTTCCGTATTTTTCGACTTAGTAAAATATATTTAAAACGGAAAACAGAAGAAATAGTACAACCGTAGTAGTATAAATAACAGTAGAGGCACTTTCTCTAGAACAGCTCACAACAAACAAACCAACAGTGAAATCTCAAACACAACGTCGTTCGCCTTCGGTCTCACTTTCAGATC
The DNA here is from genome assembly GCA_023678885.1 of Pogostemon cablin. Taxonomy (NCBI): domain Eukaryota; kingdom Viridiplantae; phylum Streptophyta; class Magnoliopsida; order Lamiales; family Lamiaceae; genus Pogostemon; species Pogostemon cablin. The sequence continues at coordinate 30,856,285 of CM042969.1, read as the reverse complement.
TCATTCTTCACTTCCGTCGATTTGTTGTTGAGGGAGAAGAAGGAATCTAGCTTCTTCTGCTTTGATTTTCGTCTCAGGGGAGTAATTTATTGAAGGTTTGTTTATTAGTAATGGAGAAGAACACGCCGGTGAGGAAGCCTCACACTTCGACGGCAGATCTGCTCACGTGGTCGGAGAATCCGCCGGAGATTTCACCTGCATCTGCTTCCTCCGCTCGCTCTCACCAGGTATAATCTCCATTTCTGGCGGAAGCTTGGCCTTTTTGTGTGTTTGAGTTCAGATTTTTTTTTTTGACAAGTTTGGGTTAAATGACAGCCGTCGGATGGGATCAGCAAGGTGGTGTTTGGGGGACAGGTTACTGATGAAGAAGTGGAGAGCTTGAATAAAAGGTTGGAGATCTAACTTTTATTTTTTAAATTCGAAATAATATTTTATGTGTTTAGATTTATTGTATGCTGTGTTTTTAGGGTTATGTAAAAATAAAGTTGCGTTTTTGGTTGCATTTAAGGAAATTTCTTTAATTGGATCTTTTTTGTTATTTATTTTAAGAAAATTTGAAGCTTTGATTTAATCATGTACAGCTGGTGCTATTGCCAAGTCTACTGAATTATCGAATTTTCAGATCCCTTTATTACTTTGTTGGCTCGTATATGTGATCGGTGAGATCGATTGATTTTTGACTATATAAAAGTATATAATTTGCATTTGTGTGCAATATGTTATCCCTTTAGATCTTTGAAGATTATAGCAAGAGTTCAATCCATCGCGATACTTTATGGCAATCTTGTGAGTTGAAACAGGGTGATTAGATGTTGGCTGCATCTTAGTTCGCATCCTATTTTTAGCATGATATGGAAGATAAGTTTGAAACCCTGATAATTTATTTTACTTGATTTAGGACATGACATCTCTAATCTGTGCTCAAGTTTAATATCTTAGATTAACACCTAATTTTACCGATCAAATTCCTTACCTGGTTATGTTTGGGTCATACGAAAATGTGCGAATGTATTACCCAAATTTTAGTGGATGATTTGCCTGAAAATTTAAGATGTGCTTAAAATCTCAGCAACTTCTGCGATTTAGTTGATCAAAGCTCTTTAAAATAGACGAATCAGGGTCTTTGTTGTTTGTTTTTTGTTCATCATTTAGTGGAATCCTTCACCTTCTGCTGTTATGATGTATTCCAGGAAGCCGTGCTCTGGCTATAAAATGAAGGAAATGACTGGAAGTGGCATCTTTAAAGGCAAAGTAGAAAATGGAACATCAGAATCTGAGGATGCAGATCTGACCCAAGTCAACAAAACTGGATTGCGTATGTACCAGGTATTTATTTGTTTCAGTATTTTCAGTTGTGAATTTTGTATAGAATTTCAATGACAATTTCTTGATGCATTTTGAGGGGTTTATTTGTCACCAGCAAGCATTGGCCGGAGTCAGTCACATTTCTTTTGGTGAAGAAGAGACAGTTTCCCCCAAGAAACCCACTTCTCTGCATGAAGTTGCTAAACAACGGGAGTTGAGCGGAAATCTGGAAACCGAGTCCGAGGCAAAGTTGAAGAAACAACTTTCTGATGCCAAAAACAGGGAGCTCAGTGGGCATAATATTTTTGCTCCTCCACCTGAAATTCAACCCCGCCCATTGGCTGCTCGTGCTTTGGCATTAAGAGAAAGTATAACAATTGGAGAACCCACATCAAACAATGTAAGAAAACATTTTCTAAAGTTTCATTGTATTACACTATCATTGAAGTATATATCTGGAGTAATGTTTCAACTTTCATGGACTATGTCCTTCAAATCTGAGATCTTTCAAGTATATTGATAAACTTCTTGCTGATTGTGGATATTTCATGTTCTAAAAGGGTGCTGAAGGCCAGAGCAATGGTGCTCCTATTGAAGAAACTGTGGTTAAAACTGCGAAAAAGATTCCTAACCAGAAGTTTTCAGAGCTCTCAGGGAACGATATTTTCAAAGGAGATGCACCATCTGCATCAGCTGAGAAGCCACTGAGTTCTGCGAAATTGCGGGAGATGAGTGGCAGTAACATATTTGCAGACGGAAAGGTGGAGTCCCGCGACTATTTTGGAGGCGTACGCAAGCCCCCGGGTGGAGAAAGCAGCATCGCCCTGGTGTAACTTGTTAGGTGTCTAACTCCATTGTTTCTTCACTTGTTAATTTGCTTCGTCATTATCTTATTTAGTGGGGATTGTTGCTCGTATCATGATTTGACCTGTGTTCTGGGTTTTGGGTCTGTCCTAGGTTTGATTAACATGTTTTTAAAAAAAAGTTATAAAACAGTTGGCTAATTGAGTTGTGCATGTTCATAGTATTTGTACCAGTAGTTTTCATGTTTATGAAGTGCTCGACGACTACTATGGTTTTTATCATAATAATTGCTCCTGTCGTCCGTGTCGCCCTCAAAGTCCATCTCCGTCGGACTTTTGTCTAGCTGTTGACATGGATGGCCAATATGTTTCTTGCACTGCCTAAACATACATTTGCATGTATGCTCTGTAAAGCTTGTTGGAGTTGTTATTATGAATTCTTATTTATCAAACTTTGTTCAACTAGGAGAAAGAAACTATGATGGCCAATATGATACCTACTGCTGTGTTTCTTGTGTGTGAAATGTTATAATGATGGAGCTTTTCAGATAATTTTGATGGGGTTGTGGTGATGGGGTGGTCCTAGCCAGCACAATTATTGAACAATGGAATCTTAATAATTTGTGCTCAATTTTTCTTTCTTGCTTTCACACTGATAGGGTGACAACTATGTTGTATTAAGATATGGTGGAGTTGGTGGATTTAGTTCAATTCGAGTAAATTGCAATCATCTTTTTCTTTTCTTTGAAATTTGTTGAAGTTAAGAAATAACAGTTTGTGGTTTGCTTACTCAAGGGGTGTCGGCAACTTCACCAACTGCGCACAATCACTTTCTTTTTTCCTCTTGTTTTCATATGTTTGTACTGAAACATCTTAAACTGATTATGACATTTTTTTGTTGTGTGTGAATAAATTTTTATGACAATGTCACAATCATAACATTACTATTGTTAGTAATAGTCCAATCTATAAGCAATTAGAACACGGCGAATTTGATTTCAATTTTAGCATATGTGTGAACAATTTTTTTATGATAATTATAATAACACTGTTTTAATAATAATCTCATCTACAAGTTAAAAATAAAGGGCGAATTTCATTTTACCTATGAATATCTGTTACAATTAATTTTTCAAATCTACAAGTAATTAAAGCTCACACCTTTTCACGACGCTCTGTATAGTTAGTTATTACCATTAATTTTGAGGTTTGTTAGGTTGAATTTATAAAATGATTTGAACTTAAATTATACTTACTTTAAAGGCAATGATCATTGCCCATTTTAGTCCAACCAATCTGTGATCTTGATCCAATTCAATTTAGATGACATTGACTTGACCAAGCAATTTTTTTGTTTAATCATTAAAGCTTAGAAAATAATTGCAGAAGTTAATACGAAATGAATAATTAGCTTCATTAGAGATAAGTAATTAGTGATTGATTTGGTTGAAGTACTTACCCAGTGTTATTTGCTTTTAAACCACCAAACATTCATAACCTTCGATTATTTAACCGAATTTGGCTAAAATTGAAGGACTGAAATGCAATTTTCTTATATGAAAGACTACTCCAAGTCTCCAATGCAAGTAAACTCCATAAACCTCACAGAAGTTCAAAGCATATAGACAATGCACCCAAAGATGCAATTTATTTAGCTCAAAATATTTAAACATCACTCGCAAAAGTTTTCACAACTCGGAGAGTTTATTTACTACCAAAGATTAAAAACACAACTCTGGATAGTTAATTTTCGACTTCATTCTTCGCCATGTCCGATCAGGGTCAAGAGCATTTTCTCGTAGTCGCCATGGGTATCCTTAGCAATGGCTTTATGGAGGGGGACACTGTTCCTCTTCTCATAAGCTTCACTAATAATCTTCATGTCAACTTCAGCCCTTGTGACGACGACTCTGGTGAGGGCTCCTTCGTCCGTCCCTAGTTTGTTGATTGCCAGACGAAGAACCTTTTCGAAGTACCTCTCTGGAAAGAGCAAACACTTCACAGTTGCTCTGAGTAGAGAAAGGAACTCGTCTTTGGGGTCAGCTTTCAAGTCCTGCAAAAGTATAACCCCAAATATGAAAATGAAGACAACATAGTATATATAATTGTTTTAAGAGAGTGATTTCATGTGAAACTGTGTTCATCTCTCGTGTTTCGATTCCACAAGAGTGAGGGCAATGTGTAAAATTTTATCATCAATAATTATAAAGCAGTGCATAAATTTATCATCAATATTGAAAGATAAATCACATCGTTAACCTTATTTATATCATTTCCAAACTCATTCTTGTATTGGTTCAGAGTAGCATTGATTTGTGCTTTACTTCTTGTGGTCAGAATTCTAATAACATCATCACATGAGTACTCCTTCTCGCTGATTTTCTGATGTAGAATCTTTGCTTCAGACTTGGCCAGGGTCAGGTTCACATCATCTCCCCCATAACGATATGAGCTCACTAGGGGCACCAACAGCTGAAATTTGAACACATGCACAGCATTGAATAACCCCGTGATTATACATTTAAAGGATACATTTCAAGATATATGATTGAAGTGTAATTTACCTTGCGAAAGTCTCCAGAAGTGTGATAAGCAACATCCTCTTCCAGCGATTTCTTAAAACGAGCATGATAAGCCTCCCTTGCAAGAAGCAGTTCTTTAGGAGACCTGGTACAAGCTATCTCCACTAAGACCTGATTACTTGATGTCCACTTCTTCGTAGCTTCATTAGCTAAATAAGCATCCCGTTCTGTAGGGTCGAGTGTCCAGAGCATAACAACTCTCTGACCAGAAATAAAACATATAAGAACATCAGATTACTCTCAGTGAGGTTATTAGCTGATCATCGTTTCAATTAGATGACAAACAAGTTCCTATTTATTAATCGAACAACAAACATTAAAAGAGACGAAATGGTCGAATGAAACCTCAAAGTCTTTTGTTAGTTCCTTGTCTAAGGCTTTGAGAAGATCTTCACCATAAGTCTCAGCATAAATTCGCCTAATTAACTTCCTCTGGCTCGCATTCCTGTGGCCCAAAATGGATATGATCAAGTCCTCGTTGGTTCCCCATCCTACGAACACATTACAAAAGTGAAATCAACATCGACAATTAGCATGATCGCCAAGAACACAACAAGTCAAAGGAGAGATAAAGATCAAACAGCCAAACTAAATGTTAAATCAACCTACAATTACAAAGTACAGGTTTGATCCAACACATTCTAAAGTTAAAATTGGTTTTTCCAAAACCATAATCGCCCATAACATCAAATCTATTCTCATGATCAATCTAACCAAAGGTTCGATCAGAAAGAAACATTATACATACATTCTTAAGCTTTAATCAAATCCATCTTATACAACATCGACCTTATTAACTGATCAAGTATTAACGAAAAATGATTATAACATACAAATGCTCAAACAGATTATACGCATGATTTAAACAATTAAAAAAAACATAAGCATCATCAACTTCTGTCGGCAACATTTTTTTCTACCCGATCATCCCGCTTCGTAATAGATCAAAGCAACAATCAAAGGATCCTTACATTAGATACAAAGTTCGAAACCAAAATAAGTAAAACAGAAGAATGATGATCGAATGGGCGATTAAACGGTATTGCAATTCAAACAAAGAAACACATGAAGTGAACAGAGATCGTAATCGATCCGAACCTGAAAATGCTTTCCGGAGCTGCTCACAGTCTTCGGCGACGGAGGGAATTTGAGCTGGAACACAGAGAGTCGACATTGTTTCGCTTGTTTCGGGGAGAAGAAGCTGAGACGCTTCGATTGAACAGATTTAATGTCCTTTTATAGCAGAAAAATGGCAAATTCTGATTTCGATTATTATTTAAGGTGTAGTTGGTAATTGTATTAGTGGGGTGTATGAGTCCCATAAATTTATTATATCAGTGATGTGTGTAGGTCCCATGTGTTTAAAAAGGAGACGTCCAAAATGGCAAAATGTGGACCTTTCGAGCAGACGGATGGAGTAATAAAGTTATTTAAGTAAATTTTTATAGAGTATAGTAATTTAATGTGTGGTAGGTTGGGAGATATAATAATTTAATTTATGTATAGTAGGTAGTGGTATTAGTGTTGTGTGTGTGCCCCTAAAGATAGGGGCGATTGATTTATGTAGATCTCAATTACTAAAAAATAAAATATAACTATAGCGGAATGCCCTAATTAATAAAATATAACTTTTATTGCGGGACCGAAGGAGTATAATACAGACATAGTTATTTAACTTCAAATTTTTTAAGACCAAAATAATGAGTTGGTCTCTTGTGAGACGGGTTATTGGTGAGACGGATGTGAGACGGGTCAACCCATCACTAAAGTATGCTTATTTGTGGTTAAAGTGTGCTTATTTGTGGTTAAAGTATGTCGATAATAAATCAAATTATAACACACTAACATCATACTTTAATACATAATCCAACATACTTTAAAAAACATACATTAACAACCATTTAACATACTTTATTTAAATAATCGACATACTTTAACACGTCTCACAAACCGTCTCATGAAGGTAGCGTCTCACAAGAGACTTTGTCCAAAATAATTACTAATTTAAATTCATGAATGTACTCATAAGTATAATGATAATGCTGACTCCATCCATGCGTTCAGTTTTTTAAAAATGGTAATTATTTACAAGAATTAGTTAATTAATCAATCATTATTTTATAGGGAGTACTTCTCAGTAACTCATAAAGTTATTTTAAACTTCTTGATATTATTATGTAAATTTTTTTAATTTATATATAATCGCCTTAAACATCTCACCCCACTTGTATTTCATAGTGACAAAAATGGTGTAAAACAAAAAAAGTTCAAGAAATGAGTACATTTTTTTAAATTAAATATTTTGTTAAAAATGTACTCCTTGTTAAATAATATTAGGTAAATTTTACTAACGTATAAGAGAGAGAAATGTTTTATGCACCGTTCCAAAATGTATTTTCCAAATTTTAAAAATTAGGAGTGTATTTTAATTATTATAAATATAAATCTATAAAGTATCTTTAATTTCAATAGTAGGTTTAGCGTTTAATAATTGTCTTTAAAATTTTAATTAATGAACATGAGGCCCCACGTCCATCTATGAGAGCCACTTGGGCTGTCAACCTTTTCAAGTATGGTCGACATGTCAACATTATTACAAAGACAAGCATCATAGGTGGTCACCTTTTTCTTATACTATTTCCTTTTCTATATCTTAGATTATTTTGATATTAGTATATTTTTATTTTTATGAACTTGTAATTGAAAAATAATATTTATATTTAAATGAATAATAATATTAAGGTTGAAATTTTTATATCCAGCAAGTCACTCATCTAATGCTTCATTATTCATATTAATTAAGTTGCTAATTAAATTACGAAATAACATTCATTCATACTACATATATTATTAAATAAAATCACCATACAATTCAAAATAGATCAACTCTAATTTGATTGATTATGAATCTAATTGATCTAAATTGTCAATTAAAAATATTAATCGGAACCATTAATAACAATTGATTTGATTTTGTTCAGATTGATTTGGATATATTCTTTCTTTTTATTCTAGCCTTTGGTTGAATAATTGTGTAAGAAATATAAACAAAATAAATATAAAATTTGTTCAAAATGCATATTAATTGTTTTTAAAAAATAAAAATTACAATTCACGTCGTTTCACATTTTGTCTAGAATATTTTGATTAACAGGCATTATAATTATTTTGACATTAATGATGGCAAATTAAAATTTTCTCATAATATATTATAATTACGGATTACAAGTCACCCAAGTAGGCCTGTATAATTACACATAAAAAAACATCACAGTAGATAATTTATCTAACCATCACAATAATAAATATCATAATTAACATTATTTGTTTATATTTTAATATGATATAAAGCGTGATTTTTAAAGATCTACTTTAATTATTGAATGATTAATGAGTTTGATTGATAACATCTTGGGAAGAGTAATTATTAGAAATAAGGAGGTAGAAATCAATTTTTATTAACCAAGCGTCATCAATCAATGATATGAATACTTCTTAATTTCCATTATCTTTGTTTTTCTTTGATCTTATAAAGAATCATTATGCATGAATTCATTAGAGACAAAGTGTATTGTGAAACCGTTCTTAAAGTATTTTTGTTATAAAAGTAAAGTATGTCAATTTATAATTAAAATATATTTTTTTGGTATTATAAATAATGAATTAAAATATATAATTTTTATAATGTTATAATATGATTTCTTATTGACATACTTTAACTACAAATAAATATATTTTACATATGTAATAAATATACTCTAATAATAAGTCGAATCGTCTTACAATCCGCTCATTAAAAATCCGTCTGAAGCTCCTCATCGAATAATTGGTAAAAGTAGATATGAAATGACTTAAATCGATTATTTACTCATATTATTATTTAAGTGATGGAACTATTCACTTTTGAATTTTCCCCCTTATAATCTATTGTTATAGAAAGAGTTATTATAATTAGTCTAATTCTCCGTCCGTCTATAATAGTATGTATTTCTTTTCGTCGATTAAAGAATACTATAATATTATTATAATATTTTAATATATAGTAAATTAAGAATATAATATTTTAATACATAATGTCATAATGAATAGTTATATGACAAAGACTTGTACATATGATATTATTTGTTACGTGAGAGGAATAAAAAATGATAACATCATTATCATTTTTGTTATAAAATGTTATTATTTTTTATTTATATTATATAGATTGTTCAAGAAGTAGTTTACTGCACCATTATAACTTTTTATCTATCTCACGGAAAAGCTTTATGTGCGACGATAATCTCATACAAGATTTGCCCTAATTGTATTAATATTGTGTATAGCCCATATATATTTATTAATAATTGATTTGTATGTATCTCATTTAAAAAAAATGCACATGTTAATATGGATTGACAAAATAAAAGAACTATTATTATTCTTTAATTTATAAAGTAATAGTCTTATAAATAACCAAAATATACAAGTTTTTTTTAGGGTTTTTTAAAAGGATTAATTTTGGGTTATACTTATACAAGTTAATATTAATATGAATATATTGCCTAATGTTTTTATACGGTATTGTTCGCATTTTTGGGATGGAGAGAATATTATATATGTAAAGTTTATGTACTATATATGTGTAAAGTTTATTTTAAGACGTTTAGGAATATTATGGAGTGTAAAAAATTATAATTATAAGAAAAAAATAAAAAATAATGTGAAATTTTAATCATACAAGTTTGAACCCCCAACTTCAACACATAAAAATGCCTCTGCTCTGGGCTAGTGCCCGCTTGATCATGGCCCATAAGTGACTCATTCTTTGATTATTTGTACATGTTGTTTCTCTTAAAAAAAACAAACAAACTATTATTCTTAAAATACTACATTTTTCTAAATACTTGCTTTCTAAAAAGTGTCCTTACAACCAATTCAAAACAATATACATTCATTCATAAATTTAAAATAAAAATTAGATGGTCTCATGACACAGAAAATAATATATAAAATGATACAAAATTCTTAGCAGGGATCAAGATGGGAGAGTGGGTGATATGGGGACTTGGGAGGAAGGGCGGTGGATTTGGGAGTGGAAATGGCGGAGTGAACTTTTGGGACAGGATAAAGATCAACTTGATTTATTTATGTCTTTGGTGAATATGTACACAATAAAGAAAAGTACTGAAAATAGATGGAGATGGAAGGGGTCCAAGAAGAGTTGTTTCATCAAAAATGAAGTTTACTTAATGCTCACAAGAATGAGCGGATTCAAGCCTATAGAAAAAGAACATGAAAAAAGCTTCAAAAGCATTTGGAATAAATTCAAACCGATGAAGGTTATTGTTCACTCATGGAGAGTACTCTGGGATTGTTTGCCAACAAAAACTAATTTGAATTGGAGGAACATTGTTCAATCTACAGTCGACTTGAAGTGTATGTTGTGCAAAGAACATGAGGAAATTGTGAGACATCTATTTTTCGAATGCGAAGTGGCTTATAAGGTATGAATGACTTGTTTGAATTGGCTTGGGATTTCATCAGTACTTCACCCAAATCCTTGTTGGAATTTGAATGAGTTTAAATATTGTGATACAGAGAGGGAGTAAAGTGAAGTTAGTAGCTATTTGGCAAAGTGATATTTCAAGATAAGAAACTAGAGGAGTTAAAATTAATAGGCGAAATGAAGAGTAGAGTGTGGAGTTGGTTGAAAAGAAGGAAAAATACTTCTTCAATTAATATGAGATATTCAACTTGGTAGAGAGGAAGCCAGGGAGGACGAAGTTTGGAGAATATATTGCTGTCAAGAGGTTGCAACAGATGAGGTATCAATGAGAAGGAGAGGTTAGAAGTGTATTCTTGTTTATTTATAGATAGAGAGTATGCTTCATGTCTTGCATAGAATAGTTCTTGTTTGGTGTTTAGTCTTGGAGGCTATCTATATGCTTCTAAACTTTCTAAATACTCTTGTCATTCGTAATTGGGTGCTATATCCTTGGGGTATTTCTCATTACCTCAAGTTGCTTAATAATAATATTTTTGCTGTTCAAAAAAGAAGAAGAAGAAAGCTATTTGGCAATGTGTAGTATGGTTAATTTGAAAGGTTAAGAATGCCATTATTTTTTAGGGATTTAATTTTGTTTTTGATAAATTAATAGAGGAGATGAAAAGTAAAGTATGGAGTTGATTTTATATCAATGATGTGAGTCAGTGAGTGGCTTATCAAGCCAAACTTGATTTAGAGCTTCTGTACTTTGTAAATTTTGAGTATGTCTCGTGCCTATCAATAAAATTTTATTTACCAAAAAAACAAAATGACACAAAATACTAGGCATGAAAATCGCTAACCCTACACTTGACGGTGTTATATAGTAAGTCTTCAATTTAAGAAAATAAATTAGTTATTGAATATGGGATATAGAGATGTAAGAAATATTAATTTTTATTTGTTGTCACAATTGTATAATATGCCAAATTATAATTACGTGGCTCAACTTGTAGAATTTGTAATTGTGGGTGGTTAGGCAGCTGGCCCATGAAAGCTCCAAACACAATATACATATATCATAGAATTAGATTAGTTTTCTAAACTCAAATAACAAGTTTTACTCTTAAATTCCTCAACAACTTTATATATTGTATTATATGCAACTGAATTAGTAAATAATTATCTTAAAATTCTCTTAGTTGGTTCGTTCTGGGTGATTTGATGTACCCGTGCAACCGAGAGTTTATTGGGTAAGTATAGTGTGTCATGGCATGTGAGTAATTATTAATTTTTTTTAATTATTCATTCCAATTTAAATTAAATTTTATATTTTTATTTTCGTCCGTTTTACATTAACTTTCGTCACTCAAAAAAGAAAATATATCACATCAATCTTTATTTTTAAAAGTACATCTTAATTACAAATTTATCAATCTCACCAAACACATATAATATATTTTATAATTTATTTATTACCTAAAAATACAACATTATCTCCAAAAATTAATATGATCAATAAATTTTTTTTTAAAAAACTGTATGTTTACAATATCTGCAATTAAATTGGGACAAGAAGAATATTTTATTTTATTTTATTTAATTGTGAGGATTGAATAAAAATAAAAATATAATTTAATAACTTGTATTTTTTTCTTTGTTTACAAGCACAGTTGTGTGACCCAAATTCCAAATAACGATAAACTGCTGTGTGTCTACGTGTGACCCCCTCACTCGCCGCTCGATAACTCCTAATTTCTATTCTCTCTCTCCCTCTCTCAATCAAACAGAGAAAGGCGCCGGAGATGGCGGCGGCGGGCGTCGGAGGAACAGTACCCGATCCCGCCGACTCGGTCGTGACTTGCAGATGCGACTTGAACAACTGCGCGGAGTGTCGTCGGAGGCGATCATCGAGTTCGAGCCTGCCATCATCTTCCTCTTCCTGCTCTCTGCTCAGCTTCGACTCGTATCCAGTTCAGGATTACGATAAGACGTGGCGAGTTTTCACGGCCTCCGTTAAAGGCTTCGCCATCGGCGCTGGAATCAAAGGTGGACTCGCCATTTTCTCTCTTCTCACTCGCCTCCGCCGTCGGCAATTGCTCCCCTCATTCAAGTAATTTTTAACTCGATTTATTAAAATTTTAATTAGCATTTATAGTCATACCTCTGGTTACCGTGGGCCTCCAAGTTTCATTTGCCTGATTGGTATTTTCACCCTCTAAATATGCATCTGGTCCTTCTACCCTACAACTGAGATTTTGGAAGAACTCTGGTAGAATTTATATAGGAAGAACTCTTACTTATCTAAATTAATAGGTATAATTATGTGACAACTAGTTCCTTCTAATACAACAGTGAAACCCTCTGCCCTTCAATTAAAGCGAGATTATAGCTTGGTGCCTATGTTATTGTGTTCAAATTCCTTTTAATCTGTGTGAGTTTGTGAAAAGTGATAGCATGTGTGTTTTTCTGATGGGAGGAAATATCGAGTGGTGAAAATATTACTTTGCAGGAGTAGTGAGATGTTGCAAGCAGCTTAATTTTATAGACCAAATAAGTATCAAAAACAAAATCAGCCGCACCATTCGCTTGATAAATATTGTACTTTGTGAACCTGCTGGGAGTACTCCGGATGGGCATCGAATCACTGATTCAGAATTATAGTGGGATGTCCCTAGAGCCAAGAAAACTGAAGCTTACTGCAACAGATGGAGCATATGTTAATTCTAAATAGTTTAAGTTGTTTCCAATGAGAAAAATGTCGAGTGGCGAAAATAGTACTGTTCCGGAGTAGTGGGGAGTTGCAATCAGCTTCATTCTATAGACCAAGTAAGTAGCTAGAGCAAATCAGCCTCACCATTAGCTTATAAAAGGCTTTTCTTTGTGAACCTGTCACAACTGTAGGCACGCCAGATGGGCATCAAATCAGTGATTCAGAATTACTGTAGGATGGTTCTAGAGCCAATAATACTGAAACTTACCAGAACAGATGGAGCCACTACTAAATTTCTATATCTATTTCATGCTATCATAGATTTGTGGGATTCTTCAGAATTTAAGTTGCTATGTAGTAGAGATTATATTCATGGCACAAATAGCAATTTGATAAATTTAGCTGAATGATATGTATATTGATCAGATGGGAAACTAATGCTGAAGTTTTAGTCTTAGGGTTCAAGGTGCGAATGAAGATGTATTTGGAGGGTGCAAAATACCAAAAAGCCCTTTAGTTATTATTGTTTAGATTCTTAATTTATGTTGGTATAATTTATTAATGTTTTATCATTTTTGTGGGAGTGAACTTTGATTGGATTGGTTGATTGAAATGATTAAAAAAACCTCACACTTAAGGCTGAGACATGAAATTCAAGTGAGATAATACATGAATCAAGAAAAAAATTTGCCCAGCATGTCAGCATGTGAGAGAACTGAGGAGCTTGTTTATTCACCATGCTATGAACAATTGAACATGTTTTTCTTTTCAGGAAAGCAGAGATGACTTCAACTAGCACAGATGTGATCTTGGCCTTGAAAGAGACTTTGAGATATGGACTGTTTCTCGGTACATTTGCTGGGACATTTGTGTCTGTTGATGAAATTATTGCTGCTTTGGGTGGTCACCGGAGGCATATTTCTCCCCTTGATCAACTTCTCATTTGACTTCACTTTTAACACTTATTCAGATTGCTTTTATTTGTCATATGAGTTTGATGCCAATATTTGGCTTCTGTTATTTTTAAAATTTTTAGGACAGCAAAATGGAGGGCTTTGATGGCTGGTGCTATAGCAGGGCCATCAATGCTGCTTACTGGATTGAACACTCAGCACACAAGCTTGGCCATTTACATCCTCATGCGTGCCATTGTATTGGCTTCACGATGTGGTATCAAAAGCAAGAGATTTGGTCGTATATGCAAGCCTCTGACATGGAAGCATGGAGATATATTCCTTATGTGTCTCTCATCTTCCCAGATTCTGTAAGGGCTCACTTTGTTTAAATAATATAGTGTTTTCAGCAGATTTCATAGCAATAAGTGCTATGGAAATTTGTGATTGGCATATTTCAGTGATAATGCCTTTTGATAGATCTAATCTTCTGTTCAAGGTTTTGGGTGTCAACAATTATAATGCCTGTTTTGCTATCTTATTCTGGAATATTTACTTGAAAATTTTTTAGTAAACTACTCTCTATATAGTGTTTAAACTTGCTTGCATGAAGATGGTTTACTTGCACAAGTTTAGCTGCTAGTTTACTCTTAGTATATGGCTTTCAAGTAAATGATCAGATAACCAGTTACTCTTCCAACTTTCAAGACTGTTCACTGGCTCATGGCAAAGCTCTTTGAAAAGAGCAATCTGATTTCAAACTCTTATAAACGATGAAGTGAAGTCATGTGTTCTTTTAAAGATTTTGTATTTATTCCTAATCAAAATGGATCATAATTTTCCTTAATCACCTATCGTCAGATCAAACTTAATCTTCTATTGTTCTCTAATATAATGTATAGGAACTTTGCAACATTGTTGGTAAATATTACTTATCATAATATCCTATTATGATTTGTATCATGGGAAATTATATTGATTTAAGTTAAACTTCTATCTAAACTATTATTGATGAATATTGGTTGATTTTCTTGTTGTGTCTAGTTGTTCATTTCATGGGATGTTTTGTGCTAAAGATGTGCGGCGTGATAATATTCAGTTGAAATCAAAAGTAAACATGATTTTTTTCTTTTGTGCATGTGTTTATTTTATTCTTTTTGGTTGGTACTGATAAGTGCTGCATTTCCTCTCTTGAAATTGAATGAGCAAGGAAAACTTTTTATCACAAAAATAAATTGTGTTAATGCTGGAGGGCTCAAATAACATCAAGGCATTATACCTTTATGTTACAAGGCTTGTAAATTATATGATTACTAATGATGAGTCATGCCTTCTCCTAGAAAACTTGAGCTTAATTGGACTATCTGAGTTTTACTTCTATATTTATTGTCGTCTTACTAAAAAGAACCAAATGGTTTGTATGCAAAGTATGCATTGAAGTGCGCTTGCTAGTTCATTTTCATATTAGTATACTTCTTGAAGTCTTATATGCAGTATTCTACTCCAGGACAGCTTTTCTAGTGAAGAAAGATAGTTTGCCGTCATCTTATAAGTCCTTTCTTAAGAAGCATGGTGGAAAGGATCCTGTTATCTTGGAATCTGTTAAAGAGATTGCATGTGGTCTGCCTTTCACCAATTTGGAAGCTGTAGAGAAATTCTACAAGTCTAATAATGTTGACATTAAACTAGATCCACAAATGAAAGTACCTTGCTCGGTAAGTAGGTTTCACAATGAGAGTTCAAATTTATAAATGTTCATTTTTGCTTAATGCTTACCCTCCTTTGATTTCTGATTTGTTTTTTGCATCATGTTGACACATTACTGAAAACACTTGGTTCTTGGTCTAGAAAATTTCCTCTGTTATTCAACTGAGTCTTGCTTTAACTAATGTATTACTGGAATATACGAATCAATCTCTATGAATATTAACATTTTCTTAAAATCAGAATACTTAATTTATAGTTTCTACAGATAATTTTGAATTACTGTAGTTAGATTCATACCTCTTATCTCAAGCTTGTTTTGTCGTCTGCTTTCTCCGCATGTAATCAACCCTAATACGTGCTAACTTATTTACTGTCTAGCAAAAATTGTAACTCAAGCCATTTATTTTTTTGAAACCTTACATGCTCCATTATGACTTAACTTAAAAGGAATTGTACCTGTGCTAACCTCAAAGCTGATGTACGTCCAATTTTTTTTTGTTATAGAGTAATCTCCTGGTTTCTTTATCTCAGTTTTAACTAAATCAATCCCTGCTCATGGTTGTCTTCAACCGGTTCTTTTCTTTTTCCTTTTTGTATATTATCATGGATATGCGTGTTGTTTCACACTTGAACCTCCACTCCTTCTGTCGAATGTATTAACTAGCGAGCAACTTGGCGAAAACTTTTACTTTTTAGTGAAAAGTTTTTTTTTGTGCAGATTATTCATGGTAATCAAAGATGTCTGCCGCATTTCTTCTCCTTCCTTCTTCAAGCTTATAAGAGAGCATTACCAGTTTATCTTCCAGTCTATTTGATACCTGCTCTAATTGTACATCGTCAAGGTCTCTTAAAAAGGTAAGCATATCGATAATAGCTCATGATATGTCTTGACATATAAGTTGTGGTGTTACTAGTATATAGCTATATAAGATTAAACTATTGTAGGTCCATGTCAGTTCGAGTCCATGTTTCTCTTATGTATTCCATGGATTTCAAGTAACCGCCTGCTCTATTAGTTGGTTGATAGGTCTAAACGGGCTAAAATATTTGAAATGAGGCTTTAAACTCCTCCAGGCTCCAGTAAATATAATATGTTTACATGACACCAAAATTTTATATGAACAATTTAGCTGGAAACGATGTAACTTGCAGTATTGTACCTGTAGCTAGAGAACCACCCAATGTCTTCTTCTTTGATGTGCTTGTTCTACCTTATGTATGATTAAGTGTTATTAATTTCTCCTCATGGCTGACATGATGTGGATTGGTGCTAATCAAGTTCACAACTTGGTTCTTTACTGTTATTTCCATATTTCTGTCAGTTAACTATTTGATCTTGCAATCTTATATACTTTCATCTTTCTATGCATTGGTAGTTTGTGTTGAACTATTTACTGACCTTAACAACTCTTTCAATTTGTTCAGACCTTACACAATTCTATGGAAAGGTCTTTTCGGGACTGCAAGGTCAAGCTTATTTCTCTCAATATATTGCTCATCCGCCTGGTACGCAATGAATTTAAAGATTATAATATGATCTCATATGCGTATGTTTCAGATGAGTGCCTTAATTTGGAGTCAAGTTTATGGCACGGGGTTGTTCAATCATCCAAACAATTCTAAAATTTTAAATGGTCGTATTTGATAGTAATAACTTTGATACAACTACCCCATCCGAACTGTTAATCCAACGTCTTTGATTTGAGTAAATTAACAATGAAACTTGTAGTTTAGATAAATCACAATTACTCCCCTTAATTTGTCAAATTACCAAAATAATCAAATTGAAGTAAAATGACTTTAAACAAGTTTCGTTCGGTATTATGGACAAACCTCAGGGCAGTTATGGTTTTTATTCTAACTGCGAGGTTCATTTGACAATTTACACGTCACTTTGAGACATCAAATCTAATCCCCGGTTCATATTTTCATGAAACAGTTTTTAAAGTCATGAAATGTTGATATAAATTCTGTTATTTCTTATTATTTTGCAAAATAATTTGAGATACAATTTTTTTAAACCTGAAATGTTAGTATATATTTGTATATTTTTCTCCTTTTAATATAGTTATTACTGTCAATCCCTTTACATGATTGTGGATTGTATATTTAACTTATTCCACTTTTAGGCTGTGGACATGCATCTTGTTCAGAATATTTAAGAGATGTAACGTTGCCATGGTGGCCATGGGAACGGTAAGAAATCCCTTGTTTGCTTTCATTTGTTTGAAGAAAATCACATTTGAAAACTTTTGTATGGGCGTCGAAGAGAGAGAGACAGACTGAAGTGTGTTGTATTCGGAACAGTTTCCAACAGGTGCAGCTCTAGCCATGGAGAAGAAGAGCAGAAGAATGGAAATATCCCTGTACTGCCTGGCACGTGCAATCGAGAGCTTCTTCACGTGCATGGCTGATGTAGGATACTTGCCTCGCTCAGCAAACTTCAAGAGAGCTGATGTTCTGGTCTTTAGCATATCGACTGCAATCATCATGCACTGTTATGCAATTGAGAGAGATGTGTTCAGATCGAAGTATCTCAATGTTCTTGATTGGGTGTTTGGTGTTCCTCTTCCACCATACGAAACGACCCCCCTAAAGAGAAACTCATGATTCTTCGCACTTTTAAGGTTCAAACAATGATTTTTCGTGAATTTTTCTTTGGTCCAATACTTTAAGAGATTGGCTTGTTGTATACTACAAAATTTGAACTCATTTTTTTTAATAGGTTTGCAAATATGTAGGCAACCCTGGACCTGTTATTTGATTACTGGGATTCAACATAAACTTGGATATATTACTCTTTTCTTTTTTTTTTAATTGATGAAATCTGATATCGTTTCTTTTTATGTTAGACAACTTTTTGTACAAGTGTTACATGAATTTAGACAGAAATTCAAGCTAGATGTGTAGTGTCAAAATGATGGGGAACTTGTATTTAGTAAATTCGTTGTACGGTATATATGTATTTTACTCTTTAAAATATGAAAAATTACTCTTTAAAGTAATACTTATGGTTCTTTCTAAAGGGTAATAGTCATTACTTCGAATAATAATTTATGTTGAGAAGAGTAAAATTAAGGGTACATTTATGAGCTTATTATATCTGTTGAATTAAAAATAAATAACTAAATAAGAAGGAAATCATGGGGAAAATTTCACAGCTTGTATTGTGGAAGACATTTTGACAAAAGGAATCCAATAGGAAAAGTTCATCCACAAATTCAAACTAATAAATATGAAATATCCTTCAGTAGTTGGAAAGAACTGGGAGGCATTTGTTGTATGCTCAACGAATAACAAACTAGATTTTGAATAAAAAGTTCAGTTTTACCTTTAAATGCTCTTGTATATCAAATAATTTCACACAACCCTCACATGTTTACTGTGATCAAACAACAGAAGTAAAAAAGATGGCAGAATAAACTTAAGCCATTTCGTCTTGCTTGCAGTTTCACGTAATGTTCTTTATCTTTAGGTTGGAACTATGTCGACACGTATATGATGATGAACTTTTGCTGTCTTTTCCCAGGGACATTTTACGGTGATGATGGCCAACATCAATGTCTGTGTTACTGTCCCGCAGATCATTCCAACCCATATACCCTGAAATATATATTTGATGAGTTAGTCTATGAAATGAATCGGTATCTAGAAGAACTACATACATAAGATGTTAAAAGCTTTTAAAAGTTGCTGAATAAAGCGTTTATACGTAAAATGTATCTTCAAACCAAATTGAAAATACCATCCCAAAAAAATGCCCAGAGGCACTCCAACAATGTAATAGCTCCCAATATTTATAAACGCGACGAAGACCTGCCAACCAGATCCAACAGCTACCCCTGGAAATCCAAGATAAACAATTTTTTTTATTTTTTATTCTGCTACATTGTTATTCCTGCAATACAAGTAAATAAATAGAGAGAGACCAACACTAAATCAAATTTGGTGTATGTAAGCATATGGTTCTTCATATAGCAAGATCTTTCTGTCGTGGTTGCTCAATGCTCATGGCATTTGTTATTACAATGACTTAAAAATAGTACATGGACAGAGAAACTGAAGCAACAAAGATATTCAGCTTGATCAGAATGAACTTTCTCAGTCATCTTTCCTTAGGAATTGAAGGACAATTGGAAGATCTATCTTATATTGATAGTCTTACCTGAAAGAATTGGTTGGATGCAATTAAAGAGAATGGTTATTGCCAACAACAAGGCTAGTCCATCAACCATTGAGACCACAGACGAGTTTGATGTGAAGATCATAGCAATCTTATCTGGGAACACAATGATTATTAAGAAGAATACAAAACCAATCACTAGAGAGTTGAGGACAGAAACTTTAGCAGCAAACTTGGCAGAACTTTCATTTCCTGCTCCAATTTCATATGCTACACGAATCCTGAGTTTATCAAGGACAATCAATGAAATGCAAAAGGACAGGCACATAACGAAAACTATAGAACAATAGAGTAGAGAACAATGTATTGCTGGTTACTATTTGAACTAAAAGCATGCCTCAAAGTGTACCCACTTTGTTTGGGCATTGTATAACAAGATAGCACGGCGAACAGTCACATAAAAAACATACCCTGTTGCTGCAAATAGTCCCAGGGGAATCATGGACTCCCAACCGAAGAAACTAATGCTGTCAGGCATGAAGAAGAAATAAATTTAAGCATGGGAGACAGCAGACTCCAGAATCTTTAACCTATAAAAGCAAAAGAAGAATCAGATCGATCACCAACCATATGGACAGTGCATCAACAGCAACCTCTGCACCTTTAATGCCCGAGACAATGACCAGCATTCTATAGTAAAAGTTCTCCAATCTGAAAATTCATAAGGCCTAAAAGATTTAAGGTTGTTTTGTACTGTTAAAACGAGTAGGGATTTCATGAGAACTTACGAAAGCATTACACCAGAAGCCAGAGACAGTTTAAAGAAGTCCCAAAGGCCAGTAAAAGCCTGCCTAGAGAAACCTGTCCAAGAATTAGGACACCCACCACACACAACATATATTAGCATTCCCAAAACAGACATCCACCAAGAGAAATCAAGAGTGAGGGCTATCCCCACGATGATTCTAGGGTTTCCTCAGAGATTGAGAGTAACAATGGGTGCTCGGGATCAAGGTTCACACCCACCATGATTGATCCTCGAAGCACCTTCCTCTTCTGTTGAAATGGACATTTGTGATCAGAAGACTAAAATATTCCTAGCGAGTGATACCGTTGGATTTTTAAATATTTATCCGAATTCATGTTTTTAATTTATAAATAAATTATTTTCGCCCTTTTCATTTACATACTCCCTCCACCCGCCCAAAAGAGGGCATTTTGCTTTTGTGCACGTTGATTAAGGAGTATTATTATTTAATGTATAGTGTGTAGTTGTATTATTGGGAGTGTGGAGCCCATATTTTAGTTGTATTAGTGGGTGTGTGTGGATCCCATGTGTGTAAAAAAGGAAATTACCCTCTTTAAAACAGACGATCAAAATAGGAAAAAGGCCCTCTTTCGAGCGGATCGAGGGAGTATTTCAGTTTCTAAATATATACATATACTTATTCTCTCCCGCCGATAGAGATCTACTCCATATAATGCTTTAATATACATTAACTAGTTATATTAGTGTTGAGGGAGTAGCATATATAGTGAGTTAAAGTATAATAATACTCCTTCCATCCAACGTCAATGTATCAATTTACTTTTTATATGTAGATTAAGGAATATTATTATTATTTTGTGGATAGTGGATAGTTGTATTAATGGAGGGTGGGTCTCATATTTTATTTATATTAGTGGAGGATGTGAGTCTCATATGTATATTAAGGAAAATTGATAGATTAAGGGTGGACAACCCAAAATAGTAAAATAGATAGATTAATGATGGACAGAGAGAGTATTATTTTGTAATTGAATGTGTAGTAAAGTGAGAGAAATAATATTTTAATGTGTAGTAAGTAGTTGTATTATTATTGAGTGTGGGGCATGTGTAGTAGATGTCTAGAATAATATTTTTTGATGGATCACATCAATCTAAAAATGAATTGATACTTTGTATTGAGACGAACCAAAATAGAAAAATTGATACGTATCAAGGAAATATCGAGAGGACTATATTTTTTCAGTCTTATTGTGGTTGTAATATCCAGAATATTTATATAAATATATTTATTTATTTTCTTTTAAAATAAATATAAATATATAGCAATTTTTATTCAAAGCCCATTAAAAAACTTTTAGTCAATTTTTTATAAGTATTAAATTTTAGTTTAAATTCCCTTTCAATTTTATTTCTAACTTTCTTAAATTAGAACCCTAAGTCCAAATATATTTTTATGTCAAAGTCCATTTTAAAGCTTAAGTTATTCATCACATAAAAAGAAATACTTATCTTATAATTCATTCATTTCGTGCACAGTAGAAACTTGGGTTTACCAAATATAGAAAAATAAAGTGAGAAACGTATTTCTTTGTCGTCTCTCCTTTGAAAATCTAACTGAAGACCAGAAAATCTTATTCAAAGATTTTTCTCACTCCATCACTTATATTTTAAAGTGTTATCCTTACTTACAAAAGGTAACTCATATCTAGCCTTTCAAATCCATATATTTTTATTTCCAATTGCCATGAAAATTTAATATGTATTTCATTGTTTAGGTTTAGATTAAAGATTATTTTGCCACCCATCGTGAGGTTATTAAATAATATACAAACACTTGTGAAAATTGGGTTTACGTATGATATAAATCTTGTGATCTCCCTTTCAATTCTATATATATCTTAAATTAAGGAGGCTACATAGTTTACAAAGATTTATAATCTAAACCCGATTTATAACAAACTCATTAAATAAATTTTCCCTCTGATGATTAATGTTTTTCACCAAAATCTTTCATTCCAAATTGTGGTGCTCTACAATTGAAGAGAAAAAGAAAAAAAAAGGTGTTTTCATTTTTAGTGATACATTTCTCATAAAATATTAAGTGTATAAAATATTAGAGTATGTACAACAATTTTGAAGTATAAATAGCTGATTCCTTGTAAAATTGATGCAAACAATTAGTATTTTAATTAACACATATATTTAATATTGGTTGTTAATTGTGAACCCGGCCACACCACCGGTTACTCCTAAATTCAAGATCCGTCTTGAGTAGTTCACCGGCTGCCGAAAAGAAGCACATTTTCTAAAGAGAAGGGGTGGTAGTATGTATTACTCTTGAAAAATGAGAAATGTATCAATGTCAATCACTTTTCAGAGTATATATAAATAAGACATTTAAATAAATATGGCAAAAGCTCATGCGCCCCCGGTCATGATCCGTGTCCCCATATGAACATAATATTTTCTCTCCCTATTTTATTTAAATTTATATATTGATAGGGAGTTTAAATTGTAAAGAAACACGAAAATTACAAAAGGGCACGAATCTAAATTCTTGTGTCCGGACGCACAAGAGACTCACTCAATAAATAATATCCTAGAATTCATCTATGAGAAATACAAACACACGAAGGTGAAAGTAGAGTTTGGAGAAAAAACAAATACGAAAATGAAGATAATGGCAATTAAGTTGTAATCATCCCCATAACATTGTTGAGTAATAAACTTAACATCCCTCCTCCTCCTCCTTCTCCCCTGTTGCTGAGCTTAATATCCCTTCAAGCGAGATTCCACCTTGCAAGTCAGTCGCTGCCTCGTATGGCGACACCGTTGGGGAGGGATAACGGGGGCATACGCTTTGATCGAGCGGGAGTGGAACTTGGATGTTGCATGGAAGCCGTAGATTGGCGAGAGTTCCTCTTAAATTTGTGGCTGACATGTTAAACACTCCACGGACGTCCGTTTTGGCTTCGGCGCTAACTATGTTAGCGCCGGAACTATTGTTGCAGGAAGCTATCACGGTGGCCCCCACCAGGGGCGACCAGGACAGTTTCCTGCAGGCGTGCAACAAAGAGCGCCCTTAAAGTTCAACATATTTATCATCAAAAGCAACGGTACAATATCGTTGGTGGTCGACTGAGCCTGAGCTGGTACGAATGTAACGGAAATGGGAAACGACGACTGAGGTATAGTGGATATGGGGAGAGTTTGACCCCCAAACCCAAAGATGAAGGGATCAGAATGGGATATTGGGAGATTCAACGTGAGAAGGAGAGTAATCAACAAACACACACTGCTACCCATTTTCATCACAATTCTTGGTTGCTGTAGGGTGGGGATTCGAATCCTGCCTTTGGCATGGATTTGGCCCCTTGCAAGCACAAGTTTAATAGTGAGCCCTCCCTATAAGCCACTTGATGCACATTGTGATTTACCTCCTCCACCAATCCCAAAGGCAGGGACGATGGGGGCCCCTAATGGTGGAGTACACCATTTTCATCACAATTAATTGCGTTGCCAGATTTAGCTGTGTCAGAATTCAACGAAAACAACTCCTATCGCCCTATTTATACAAATGGGATCACCTATTCCATTATGTGTTTCATCTACTATTGCACTAATTAGATTTTTGACATGTGTCGTAATCAATGGTCAAATTTTCACCCCATGCCCCAGGGGTTTAATGGTCATTAACTAGGGTATAGTTTTTTAATAGGAAAGAAGTTATGAAATAGGGAGTGGAATACCAAAGTGGAATAGGGGATTTGGGTTGCTATTTATAATATACTATACATTGAGCTAGTTAGTTTCCATCTATTCTAGATTTATTTCGCATATCCCAATGGTCCATTGTAAGGTACTCCCTCCGTCCAGTTCTTATAGTTACATTTACATTTTACACGTTGATTAATAAATATAGTATTTTAATATATATTAAGGTAAAAGAAATAGAGTAATATTTTAATGTAAAGTGGGTAAGTGTATTAGTGTGATGTGTGGGTCCATGAGGAGAAAAATAATTAATTTGTATGAGTCTTATATGCTAAAAAAGAAAATGTAACAATTAGGATGAGGCGGAGGAAATATAGTTTTTTACTCCATGTTATAGAATACCAAATGTAACGCTTTTGCTAGAGTTATACCTTAAGAATTAATGTTATACGTACACTTTAATACTCACTCAGTCCATTATCAATCTATCCATTTTAATATTTTGGGTTGTCCATCCTTAATCTATCCATTTTCTTTTTTGGACTATGAGACTCACACCCTCCACTAATACTACCTACTACATATAAAATAATAATACTCCTTAATTCACGTGCAAAAAGCAAATGGATACATTGAGGATGGACGGAGGGAGTATTAGAACTTATGTTAATTGATTTTTTGAGAAAAAAACTTAATATTTTTTAACAAAAATATTATACGTATCCTTATTAATTAAATTTAAAATATATACTCTCTCCGTCCAATTTTAGATGACACACTTTTCATTTTGGGTTGTTCCATAAAAGTTTGCACATCCATAAAAAAACAAAAAGTTAAACACAATCACCATTTTTAATACTCCTACACTTTATTTACAAAAAAATCACCCTACCTAACACACCTAACATACTTTATCAGTTATTTATTACTAAAAAAATACTATAAAATCTCTGTGCCGGAAGAGACATGCAAACTTTTGTGGAATAGAGGGAATATTCTTTAAAATAAAACATTACTCCCTTCGTCCCACTCAAATAGTCCCTTTTTTTCATTTTGGGCGTTCTACCCAAAGAGTCTTCTTTCCTTTTTTACACACATGGGATCTACACACACCTACTAATACAATTAAAATATCGGGCTCATACTCACACTAATAGAACTACCAACTAATACAATTAAAATATCGGGCTCATACCCACACTAATACAATTACCAACTAAAAATTAAATAATAATACTCTTTAATCCACATACAAAAAGTAAATACCACCCTTTGGGTGCACACCGAATCTTCTGCGTCATTTTCATGCATCATCTTATGTGTCATGCCTTAAGTGATTGACACGTAAGAGGGGAATTAAATCCAACCATTGCCCCTAAGATTTAAGGATTAGAGTATAGTACATCTCTCCTACGTGTCGTTCATCCAACGGTTTGACACAGGAGATGATGTACCAAAATAACACAGAGAATCCGAATCGCTTTGGGTGGGATGGAGAGAGTATATCCTTTTACATTTTGTATATCGTGATACAAAATACCAACTCATCTTTGTTTTATTGAAAGCAAGTTTTGATATACCTTAGTGCCCCACATGTACGCACGTCTGATACTCCACGCCTATCACACAAATCCACTTTTTAATTCATTCGTGTGTGTAACGTTGGAATATTATATACTCCCTCCGTCCCAACTTAAGAGTCTCATTTATTTTTGGGCACGTGAATTAAGGAGTATTATTATTTAATGTGTAGTGAGTAGTTGTATTAATGGGTGTGGGGACCCATGTCTTAAATATATTAGTGGGTGTGGGTGAGTCTCATGTGTTCAAAAAATAAAATAAGACTCTTTAAATGAAACGACCAAAATAGTAAAATGATCCTCTTAGCCTGAGACGGAGGGAATATATGAGATGGATACATTTGTAACTTAATTTGTTGATACAAGGAAAATTGGAAAACTGTAACGATTTCAACAAAATCGTTGACAGATACGATTCTTTCTACTTGTGGGTTGGACGTAATAAATTAGACCAAGTACTGCGGATAGAATATAGAAGATACTCCCTCCGTCTCACTCGACGATTCTATTTTTTCATTTTGGGCATTTCATCTAAAAGAGTCTTCTTTTCTTTTTTATACATGAGTCCTACACAAACCCACTTATACAACTACCCACTACACATTAAATAATAATACTCATTAATCCACATGCAAAAAACAAACAGTACCTTTAAAAGAGATGGAGGGAGTATGTGTGAAGAAAAAATTAGGGAGATTTGCTTATAAGAAAATTAAATACGCACTAATTGATCGATTGAGTCCTGTTATTTAAATAAGGCCATGCCTCTTCTTGTACTCAGTTTTTTCCGAACAAGTAGAGATCTTCGAGTGCACTTGTCCGAAATCAGTTGTTCAGTGGGCCAAAATCGGAGATGTTCTTATATATAATCCATTGTTGTCTTCTATATCTTTACGTCTGTTTTCAGTCAATCTTTCAAATTTAAATTGATTTACATCGAAGATCAAGATGACACCCAACTATTATTATCCTTATATAACATACTTTATAATTTATTTATATCAGAATTCTCACTCCCTCTACTCAGTAGTAAATAACACATTAATGTAGACATGGAGTTTAAGAAAAATTATTTTGTTACTAACTTTATTGCCTTTAAAAATGTAATGCAGTCTTTTTAAATAATAAATCAATTATAAAATATGATAATGTGTGTGAGGTGAGAGCAATAAATTTGAAATTAAAATATATTTTGAAGTTATAGATTGATGTGATGTTTTATTTTTTGGGTGTGTCATTTACTATGGAACAGACAAAATAGAAATTGTGACATTTATTATGAGACAGAAAGAATATAAATTATTCATAAAACCAAGTAAAAAGTGACTTTTCTAATTTACATGTGTACTAGACGTGAAGATGAAAATGGACAAAATGAGTATGAAAGATTATTACCCGATCACTTATAAAACTAATGCAAAAAATTATTTTAATTAACACATATTTAAGGAGTATAGTCTGTCTCTTGCGAGTCAAATTTCATTGATTTTACCGAAATTACTTTTTATTATATGAAAAAATTAGTAATGTACTATTACTCTTTTGTATGAGAAATATATTTCATCAATGTAAAACATGTTAGAATTTGAGTAAGAGTGATTCTAAAGAATAATTTTTTATGTAGTAAAGAGTAATACTCCCTCCGTCCCACCCAAAGAGTCTCTTTTTTCTATTTTGAACGTCCTACTTAAAGAGTCTACTTTCTTTTTTTATACACATGGGACCCACACACCCACTAATACAATTAAAATATGAGACTCACACTTCCACTAATACAACTATCCACTACACATTAAATAATAATACTCCTGAATCCACTTGCCAAAAAGAAAAAACTACCTTTGCCGTAGGACGGAAGGAATATTAATTAATGACATTTACAGAGCAAAAAGTGTTTACGCCTACCCTATGAGGGGCAGGCCAGGACAATTTCCGGTGAAGTTGATAGTATTTATTATGGGAAGGAATTGGGAGAGTGATTGAATTTGAGAATGGGAGATTAATGGATTCAAAGAGTAATGCAGAACAAAAACACCTTGGTGTAAACCATTGCTGTTTGTTTTAGTTGTGTGAAAATTCAAGGAAAACAACCCCTATTTATACATTTAATTTTGTTATTTATATATTTAATTTAATTGAAAGCTTCTAGGTTGGGTTAAGCTGCCCTACGTACGTGCACGCGTCCAAGCATGTTCTCAACGCCTATAACATCACAAATTCACTTTTGAATTAATTAACCATAAAAATTCTAATGAAAAAGATAAAAGATGGTTTTCCTTTTAAAATAATATATAGTTAAATAGTAATATTGCATGTACCACATATATTTCGAATTCAATCCTTTAATATGAATTGACGTAAAAATTCTAAAAGAAATAATGTAATAAATTATAAGGTAAAATGTCAATCATGCATGAACTACTATAAAATTAAAATATGGAGTACTCCTATACAGTAATATCGCACTTGGTGCACGTATACCAGAAGTATAATAGCATTTGTCTTCTGCTCATTAATTTATTTATGTAGTGTATAAAAGAAAATGGTTGATGACAAGAAAAAACTATACAATTTTTTTCTGTCGCGGAAATTCGCATACACCATTTTACTTTTATACACTTATTTGAATTTAAAATTAATAATTATATACTAAATTACTAAACTATTCCTTAGGCATACACACACTTTACAATATTATTTCTAAATTAACATACACACACCAATACTTTAACAATAATAAATCAAAAAACATAAATACACACACATTCATATCAAACATTTGAGCAAAAATCACATAAACCCATTTCTTCTTCCTCCAACATTTACTAAATCTCGATTTTCTCTCCATCTATCAACACTCACATTCACTCATAAGGGCATCATGTCGGAAGAAAAAACGCCTAAGTAAATGTACGTGTATATTTATGTGTTTACAACAATTAAAAACTTTTTTTTCGTTGCTGCATTGTTCGACCAATCAGAGTCAGAAAAACTTCATCGTGTTCTACCACACGTGGTCGAAATTTTCCAAAATTTCATAGAGCAATACTAGTACTTTATTACTCCATATAGGAGAATATAACTAAATGTATGAATTATGATAACTCCCTGTGTCGGTGTTGACATTAGATTATAAACTCATTTTGAGTTGTGTATAATTAAACCTAAGGGATAAGTTAAATGTATAGGATAGGCGATATAGGATAAGCAGATTACAATCTAGGGATAGATTTTATTTAATTATAAGTTGGTCTCTTGGTTTGAGTGCAGAAAACGTAAAAATTATAGTACTTATTTTATTTTAAATGGTATACACTTTAATTAATTATTGATTTTTTTTATTAAAAAGATCAACTAAAATATGAATATGCTCTCTATTTTGTTTTAAATGATATACACTTTAATTAATTAGTTATTTTTATTTAAAAAATCAACTGAAACATGAATAGAATAAAACTATAAATATATTAAAGAATAATACTTCCTCCGTCCAGGAGAAGTTGATATAATTTTTTTTGGGCACGGAGATTAAGGAGTATAATAATTTAATGTAAAGTGAAGTGAAAGAAATAATATTTAATGTATAGTGGGTAGTTGTATTAGAGGTGATATGTGAGATCCATGAGAATAGATTAATTATTTTGTGTGGGTCCCATATATTAAAAAGAAAACGTGTCAATTTTAGTGGGACAAACCAAAAAGAAAAATGTATCAAATTCTATGTACGGAATAAGTACAATTTTAGAAAAGTGTGATATTTGAAAACACGGTGCGAAAACACAAATTTTAGCCTTTATTTATAACATCTAGTAAAATTACATTGCTATCACCAACTTGCTAGCTATATGTGACACTTATCTACATACTTAACAGTACGAGAAATACTTCCTACTTTTTTTGTTTTTTAATAAATCACAAATATTTTTATCATGGGGATGTATTCACATTCAATCATTTTATTATTTATTTTATCACTTTTATTAACTTTTATTCTATTTTTTTGGTTCAACCAATTCATAAAAAATTTAATATAACCCAAATTCTAATGAGAGAACTAAATCACCAGCCAAACTTAATAATATTAATAGAATTATTTTGATTTTGATGATAAATCATTTTGATTTTAAAGATGTGGGAATACCTTTATCTGAATATTTTTTCTCTTTTACATAACCATATGATATGGCAATATACATAAAATGTTATGGAAAATTAGAATAGTGTGGAGCATTGTTTTCACAGTTATTGAACCGCGTTTTTTAAAATAAATACAGAAAGTACAGGATTATACTACAACTGGCGAATCCATATGTCTGAAAAGTTATATCAGAATGCTGTCCACGAAGGATGCAAAAAGATAAAGATAACATCCAAATGGATACCACACCATACGTACATTATTTCAAGATTAAAGACCATCAACCTAAACGGATCCCACCCATGAAAGTCCTCGGGTCAGGGCAGTTCCCGCTGAACTGAGCTTGTGAGAAGTCGAACCCAGGGTTCTGCAGATATTACATAGGAGAGGCAAATGAAAGAATGAGTTGGATCGGGGAGGTAGTGACAAACTTGTGCAAGTTTGTAAAATGGCACGTACAATGTAGCAGCTCAAGTAATGGAGCAAACAGGATGTGGCTTAGACAATAGTCGCAATTCACAAGCAAAATCATCAATATGTTACTTGTGATAATTAAACTACATCATGAGTTAAGAAGCATGGAAACTGCAACTGTAGGTTCTTAATCACTGGGTATTTTTCATGGTAGAATTCACAAAACGGAATTTATGATATTCACTAGAAATATTACCAAAAAATTTCTCAGTTCTTTTATCATGCTTTGTAATAATTTTAGAAGACAAAAATAACTAGATGGTAAAATGAAAAGGCATTGATTCTGAAGCTTGGCTAGTCAAAGCAAACAATCATGCTGCATTAAAGAAGCAAAATATCATACAAAGCAAGCATTGAAGCATTATTGTTATTCTCCGAAAAATTAAGATGAAGTATACCTCCTCTTGAAATCTTTGAAGCATGAGGCACTTCTGTTCAAGATCAACAGTATATGGATCCAACTGAGCCTGACCGTACATTGGTGATGGCCATGTCTGACCTTTGTCCCTCTTCTGAAAGGTTATGTGCATTATATCATCTTCTGCAAAATACAAAAAATCAACATTATGTTCAAGTCGAGAATTATCATGTGATTGTATTCAGGTCATGTGAAGCTTATCACTTATATGAAAGACCAATAACCAATCCCAGCTGATCATACTATGTGCACACTCACGCAGCAGGTAGAAGGCTAGAGAAAATAAAATCATCAAATTCCAGATATTTAAGTATGCCATGCTTTAAACAGAGAAGGTCAAAACAAATTAACAATACATAGGTTCAGACAGAAATATTGTGTATTTGTCACTTGTCAGCATAAATATTTATTCTAGAACTGATTATTGTGCCTCACAGGGCATGTATATTTTAATTGTAATCTAAATATCAAATATTTTGAGCCCCACTAACAACAAAAACAGCCTTGACTATAAATCTAAAGATTTCTATTAGCAATAAAGAAGAGATATCCATACTAAACACTGTTTCCACAAGAATATATTACCTTAGAACAAAACAATAAAAACACATTTCATTCTCAACAAAATTTTCAAACCCACAAGCACCATCAAAATACACTTTTTAGCAGCAATCTCCACAGTGTAAATGGACTTGTAAACAAACACAATGACCTTAGTCCAAGCAGATAGTTTCACAGATCAGAAATGAATAGGTAATGAAATTATTATGCTCTGTCTATGATTTCTTTATAGGACGGTGGTAAGTCCAAGCCATAACTTCATACATTTGAGTGGTCCCTTGAATTTTCTATTTTGTAAAAAGGTAAGGAGATTTATTGCACTCATAGTAAATAATTAGTCGCAAGAACATACCAAGAGTCCAAAACGAACAATCTGTCTTCACCGGGTGCGTAAGGTCATGCTGTAATTCATTAAGGAAGAAGAAGATGGAGTACAAATCAGTTTTTGACAACTTAGCCAATGTATCCTAGCATGAATTAGAAACCAAAGTAGAAGATAAAAACTGACATTCAGGTAGGGCGGGTTCCCTTTGATCCCAACTTCAACATGCTTGGAATCAATCTTGCAATGAAATAACTTTTTTGGAACATTTGGTGGAAGGCTTATGTACATGTTCACCTCCTCTAGAGTTTGATCCCAATCAAACACCTTCTGGCCTAAACGAGCAACATTTTGATGAGCTTATCTTTCAATTTACACAAACAAGCCACTGCACTCTAAACTAATACCATTGTGAATGTAGCTATGACGTTTCTCAGGAGCCAATTTCTCAGCCATTGATACTGATTTCCGAGTTGCAATCCTCTTTTCCTTCTCTCCTTATCTCTCTCGGGTATATGCACAGTTTAGCTCCAATTTTAAGTTAGAAAATCTGGTAATTCGTCATATTTTCACCTGAAGTAGTCAGAAACCCTAATGAAAACCCCACACAATAGCAAGAACCAATATAGACATAAGCAATAATAAAAACGATTTCTGTTCTTCATACAAAAATTTCTCTCATATATAACTATTTGCATCCCTGAAAGCCAAACCTTACAGAAAAAGGTCAATTCATTTTTACTTTTTAAATTTCATTTTATTCTTCAGTTCCACCAAAAGTATTCTGAAATTTGATTAATTCACATTGAAAAATTCACGATAACTATATAGCGAAAATAATTTTTTTAAAAAAAACTGGCAATGCACAGAGAATCGGCAAAATTTTCAACCACCGATCGAATGCATAAATAAGAAAAAAAAATCGATACCATAAGTGACGGTGGCTGCTCAGAATGGTGACGGCGAAGAGACGCCGGAGACGGAGTCGCGAAAGCAGCTCACGGTTGATTTCCAGGAGAATCCAGAATTTTTATTGCACTGATTTATTTATACTTATGGTACAATTTTTAGGATAAATTTCAGTTAGACCTCATGAGGATGCATTTTTTATAAATAATGCCCCTAGTTATTTCTTTCATTACATTTAACTCCCCTCAATTCATGGAATTATAAAAAAAAGACTACAATAAATTTATTTTTTTCCAATT
Organism: Pogostemon cablin; assembly: GCA_023678885.1. Taxonomy (NCBI): domain Eukaryota; kingdom Viridiplantae; phylum Streptophyta; class Magnoliopsida; order Lamiales; family Lamiaceae; genus Pogostemon; species Pogostemon cablin. The sequence goes on along the minus strand of CM042969.1, from coordinate 30,823,508 downwards.
GATACCCTACTGCCTTTTTATTTTTAAGAGCTAAAAATGAAATTGTCGAGTTAGCTAGGGCTGCCATGCCTGGAGGCAGACATGCACCCCGGTTCCGAACTGCCAGTTCCGGTTCCAAGGTAGGGGGAACCGGAACCGGAACCGAACGGGGTACGAAGGTTTCAGTTCCGGTTCTGATTTTTTTTTTGTTTTAAGCGTAAAAAGTAAAAAAAAAATTAGGTTACTATGGTATCTCCTACTACAGGTATGGCACAGCAGATTATCCAACAGTAACACAGGGGGGGCCAAAAAGCAAGGTAATTTTTGGCAGGCACGCGGAAAAACAGGTGGTTCGAATCGGAATCGCAGATTTTTTTCCAAATATGAGGAACCGGAACCGAACCTTCTCCTACCGGTTCCGGTTCTTTTTTTGGCATGTTCCGGAACCGGCAATTCTGGTTCCGATTAAAACCGACGATTCTCCGGTTCGAACCGCCGGTTCTGATTTTTTGGTGCATATCTACCTAGAGGGGGAATGTTTGTTTTAATATAATGTGAATCAATCATATCGGGAAATAGGGAAGCAAGCAAGAAAGGAACATACGACGTGAAAAGTGCTTATTCATGCTTGGAAAAAAAATGCAATAGTTGAGGAGCATCATCAGAACTTGGAGAGTCGTTCAAGGAAAAATATTGAGAGTGGTGGAGTTGAGAAAAAGAGAAAGTCTACCACTTTCAAGCATAACTACATGTTCCATATGTAGAGGAAATGAAGAAACAGTGGAACATAGATTCTGCGAATGCCTAATGTCACAAAGAATATGGGGAGAATGCTTGAACTGGATTGTAATACAGTCTCCAATCTCAAACAACCCTTCAAGTGCGCTACTTTTATTCAGGGACTTATTCTAATCTAAGGAGAGACGGAAGCTTGTTATAGATATTTGGTTATGTACCATTTGGTCTTTATGGAAAAATATAAATAATGTGATCTTTGTAGGCACTTGAATTTTATTGCCTATTAAATGAAAATATGTGGAAAATTACATACTAAAAATCAATTAATTATTTATTTATTAAGAAATTTAAATAAATTAATTTCTAAAATAAATGAGTAAATAATTAATAATTGGGCCAGATCCAGTCAGATAAGTCCAAATCAAGCAGGCTTGAAAATAAAAAATATCAAAGCCCAACTCATTGAATGTGATCAAATCAAATCAAAATCAAATTTAGAATCAAATCAAGACCATATTTGATATAGATCAAATCTGGATCAACCAATTAAATTGCAAGGATGAAAAGGTCCAGGCCCGCAGAATTAGGTCAAATCAGCACTGGACCAATCAGATTGCGAGTTATTTTTGGGTCTTCCTCACCCTTCACCTATATAAGGAGCCCTCCTCCATTCATTCCACACACACTAAAACATCTAAAGACGCAGACGCTTCTGAAGAGATCAAGAATACGAGCAGTGCTCCCTTGAGATCTTCAAGCATCTTAAGTCAAGAACAACCTCCGATTAGAGATCAAGGTGCTAAGCCCCTCCGATCCGGCGTTCTTCCAGCCATTCGCCTCCAATCAGAGATTAAGGTGTCAAGCTCCTCCGATCCGATATTTTTCTAGCCAACCGCCTCCGATCAGAGATTAACGTGTCTGTTGGTGTTTGATCATTTAGTTAACGTGAATTGTTAGGGTTCCATACATTTCTAACAAGCAGCGGAAGCAAGTAAACAAGAAACGTATTACCTTTCACCAGGGTATGTTGAAGACGATGAATTCTCGCCACCAGTCTGTGCAGCGTCACTATTTTGGGCATAACTCTCTCATCCGATGTTAGATTTGAGTGATCTATATGCCAAAATGATTCTCTCTTCCGTGACTTTCCATCAATATATCACATGCCCTGTTCTGATGTCTATACGATTTTATAAAAATCATAGAAAGTGGCGGACAATAGCAGTAAAAAACCTTCCAGTCTTCTGATGTATTCCCAAGTCCAATCTCGACGTCGTGTGGGCGACGATCCTCGAGATCTTCTCAATCTGCTGTTCTCTCACCTTCCTCATAGTGTTAGGCGTGATTAATCTCTTAGATTAGGATTTTTGGACAGTTGAGATGACTTATATATGAGCTACAGCAGGGACCAGGAGGAGAAATTAGAGTTAGGCCTCCATTGGGCTTAAGTATACAAGCTTAGCCCAAAGCTTATACTTAAGTCCAATAATAATAATATATACCACTAAAATATTATTATTGCACTACCGTTCTAATCCCATAATTACGTTATGGGCTCCTTCTTATTATGAGCCCGTTAGTCTCCCCATGTTTAAGATATACAATGTCCATTAATTAATTAAGTTACTGACAATTCCATTAATTAATATCTCATCCGAGAGTAGTACCACTCAACCTCATTATCATGCCGGAATAAATCCACCTGCAGGGTTTACATGATAATCCTTATGAGCTCCTCAAGGGGACATCATCAACCTATATCGGACACAGATTCCTTCTACAATCAACAACATACCATAGAAACAACACTACTTCCCAACTCACCGAGTTTGTTGATTTAATTACATGTAAATTTCACCCATTGATGAATCAAAGAAATACATACTGCCCTACGTGTCGAGGTTATTGTATAGGGATTAAGAGCACGAACATCCATAATAACTAAGATCAAGTTCTCCTATAAGTCAGTATAAGTCGAACAATCTCAAGTGGTCCTGCTCAATAAACACAAGCGCACTAATGTGATTCTATAGTCAAGGCAAGCTAATACCAAACTACACTACAACCATCTCGATAGAGAGTTCTCGTCTATCTCGGTTGTGAGCATCTGTTTATACTTTATAAGGAAATCGATAATATGATCTTTCGCGTGTTATCGCACAACATATTATCTACAGTATAAAGTAAATGGACTATTGCATCAAACATATAAATAAATTATAAGACGCAATTATTTGATCATATGATTCTCATTTCAAATAAATTGTTATAACATTGTTCATACTAAAGCTAGACTTTCAGTATACAATCCAACAGTGCCAAGCCCCTCCGATCTAGCGTTCTTTCAACCAACCGCCTCCGATCAGAGATAAAGGTGTCAAGCCCCTCCGATCCGGCGTTCTTCCAGCCAATCACCTCCAATCAGAGATCAAGGTACCAAGCTCCTCCGATCCGGCGTTCTTCCAGTCAATGACTTTCTCTACAGAAAGCTCTCCAGTCAACGTTCAATTCGAACAAAGGCTCAACGCCTCCAGATCAACCTTACAATACTACACATCCGAGTTCGGACAAGCTTCATCTGAAGATCTGGCTCAGCACATGCTTTCAACACAGTCAGCAAACACTCCAGTCAAAGAAGTCAAAGTCAACACACACAAGTCAAGTCAAAGTCAAGTCAAGCCAAATTGGTTCGAGAGAAGAATCCGAGGATTGATTGAGATTGTAACCCGTTTATATATCTTTCAAATTAAATCCATCTGAAATTATCTTTATACTCTAATTTGTATTTATTTTATCATAAATACAAAATTTATTGTTACAGTACTCGATTAATAAAAATTGATAACGGTGATGTGAATTATTTTATAAACAATTAATTAAGATAATGAAAAGTAAAAACTTATTATGAAAGAGTGAAATTATCTCATCGTAAGATTGTATCAGTCTTGTATCCTTATATATTGTTACTTTGAGGGAAAATATTAAAATTGGTCCTTTATGTTTGATGTAATCCAAATTCAATCTTCAAGTTTGCTAAATTCGTAAGTTTGATTCTTTAGTGTCCGATTTGGGTTCCTTTTGTCAAATTTTAGTCCATTTATCAAATCTAGTCCTATAATTTTAGATTAAAATTGGACAAATTTTAACAAAACGAATTAAATCTGGACAAATTTCGATATAAAGGATAAAATTCGGACAAAAAATTGAACTAAATTTGATAAAATTATTAAATTTAGACAAAAATGATTAAAATCAAATATTAGAGGACCAAAATTACAAATAAAAAAGTAACTTTTCTTGAACTTCTAAATCAAGTAAAAAAATAATTTTTCTTAAATTCCGTATCTAATATAAACATGCAGATGAATTTGAGATGGAAGGATTATAAAATCATAAGTAAAACAAAAGGTAGGAGTATTCTTTTTAAGTAAGTGTAATATTTAGCATTGTTGGGTGGCCACACATCACATTGAACAGTCTAGAAAATGGAATCTCAGGTGCTTCTGTCAACAAGCCTACCAAAGAAGATAAGGCCCCACATACTATCTTCACTTATATTCCCATATCCTATTAAATAATAATAATAATTAAAAAAAACTTAATATGCTCTTAAACATAACCTAAAATAAACTTCTTATTCGAATATACATTACATTATATACTTTGTTTATTTTATTTTTTAATCCTCGTGATGTTGAATACATATCTCATTTATGATCATAGGATTTAGCCTTTAGAATTATTATTATTAAATTAAATTAATTTGGACACTTTATTCTTGTATTTTAAAATATTAACATTTATTTTGAGAATTTGTTAAATTTTATTTATAAATTTTATCATCAATTTATTCAAATTAAATAAGTCAATGTGATTGTATGGGCATATAATCTATGCATAAAGGAGAGCAACTTTTATTTTTTCAAATTAAATAAGTCAATTTGATGGTACGTGCATATAATCTATGCACCCCAAATTAAAAAGGAGAGTAACTTTTATTTTTACTTAATTAAAAGTAATCTATAAGATTAGTAATCTACGTTACTCACGCATCTCTTTTTATTTGAATTAAATGAGTTTTCCTAACCATTCACAAGTAAAATATACACTTGATCAAAAGGTTTACTTATTTTCTCATCCCAACAAACTGCTCACATTAGTTTATTTCAATACACTTTTTCACCATTTGAAAATAATAACTTCTTCTTCTTGAGGTTTTAAGAGTCTATTTTTTTTACAAGTAGATTAAAGAATATTTTAAAGAGTATTATTATTTAATGTATAGTGGGTAACTGTATTAATAAGTATATGAACTCTATATTTTAATTGTATTAATGAATTTATGTATATGAGCCTCTTGTATGTAAAAAAAATAAATATGATCCTTTGAGTCGAAAGCCAAAATAGGAAAAAAAAAGAATTTTTTAAAACGGACGAAGAAATAAAAGATTAAAAACAATTAACCTCTTAATACATTATATTTTCGAAATATTACTCCCACCTTATTCACATAATTTATTTTATCATTTTATTTATTACATAAAAAATCATATTTCCTTTAAAAGTTAATAAAATTAATAAAAAAATTAAACTCCATATTTATAATAAAAATAAAAAGATAACTGAAATGGAAGAGTATTATTTCAAAATAATAAATTAAAATTCGCGATATAACAAAATTTATAAAGATGAGAGGACCACCAATACATTTCTCATTTATTTGTATTCATGAATAGGTATTTGTATTTTTTTTTTTATCATGAGATGATCACTGAAATATTTGATTAACAACTTAGATAGAGCATTTATATTAGCTCGAATGTATACAAGAAAATCTTATTCTGTAGTATACAAGAAAACATCTTTATTAGTTGGTTTAATTTCTCTTAATTATAGTATATGCTTGTTTTAAAAAAACTGAAGTATAGATGTAGTATTGTAGAAATTTCAACCAAATCACCATATAACATCTTTTTCATTTCAATTTAGAAACGCAACCTCCATTATCTTCGTAGGTGATGTGGACTAATATTAGTATAAATATTTAATTCAAGAGTCTAGTTTTTGTCCATCTTAATACAATATAAGCATAATTTAAATTTGGTGAAAAAAATTCTAAACATGATTTAACCTCAACTACAATAATATTTTCAAAAATTTTTATCAAATTCTAGCACACATATATTTTATATTTTATTATTATCTCAAATTACTTAATTACCCTTTAAAAATCAATGCATTGAACTAAAAAGTGCATTTTTTAAAATTCCGTAAAAAAGAAAGAAAAAAAACTGTGCATAAGAGAGTAATGTCCCGAAATTGTGAGTGAGCTCTATAGAGATACAGTTTTGTGCGTGTCTCATCTACTATAAAAAATGAAAATTGTAAATATTAGAATGAGACGGAGAGATTATATTTGTAGGAGGAGAATCGATTAAAAAGGTCTATAAAATAAATTTTTATTTTTAAATTTCAACGTGTAAGTACATAGGTTGAAAATCTTTTAAATGAGGAGTATAAATCTAAGAAAAAAGATGACATACAACTTTCTCATATTTGAAATACAGATAAAAATGAAATAGGAAAGTCTATAATAGTAAATATAAATTTTCATATTCAGTATTTTCTCTGTCCTGAGTATATTGTCACACATCTTTTTATACTTTAATAAAAAAATAAAATAAAAAGTGTGAAAAATATGTGAGATGATGGAAGTATCATTCACGTGTTATTATGTAATTACGCATGTACTTGTAATATACACAGAATATTAAATTGATCAAAATTTTAGTATGCGCTACACAATTAAGTTTTATGCTCCCCAAATTTTAATAATTTAATTTACTCTCATACCAACTTTCCTAGGGCTTAAACTAATTATACAAGAAGATTTTTAAGACAAAAATCAGTACATATTTTCTGGATGACAAAGTTTTTTTATGAGAATTGCTTGCTATTAAATAAGTATGGAGTATTATTATATAATTGAAATATGATTATGTAGTTACAATTTTATTTTGTTACACTGTGATGAATAATAAATAAATGCATGATTTTAAAATATCACAGTAAGATTTACTAATCTTTCACATACATTTTATTAAATTATTACTTTATCATCCCATAATAAAATTCACAGTTAATATTCCATATTCACCCCATCTAACATTAATGTTTACGTTTTCATGTTGGGTTGTTCCAAGTTAAGGTTTACGTTTCTTTTATTTTTAAGTTAGACTCACACAAAATAATTAATTATTTAATGTAGGGTCTACAATCAACATTAATACAACTACTCATTTCACATTAAATAAATATTATTCTCTCTCACCTCACTACATATTAAAATATTATATCTCTTAATTTACGTGAAAAAATAAATATAAACATTAACACTATATAGAGTGAGTACATTTTAAAAATTTGTCTTTTAAACTTGTTTTTAGAAATAGTTTGATATTTTTAACACACAAACCAACAGCTTCACAATTTTGAAATTAAAATTTATTGTGATACGATGAAATGTGTACTAATTCTTTATTTTATAGTATACTATCTTATTTCACATAAATTAATTATCTTCTACGATAATACTACACATCTCTTTAGTATTAATTAATTTACATGTAATTTTAAAAATTCTATCTTATCAATACCTAAAAAAATAATCATAATTTTCTAAATTAATAATCTTTAAATTTAAGTTTGAAAATTCACATAAATATCAAAAGATTATTATTATTTTTTTAATAAAACTTATTCTTCACAAAATATACTCCCCGTCTCGGCATAAGAGGGTCATTTGCTTTTTTGCACGTAGATTAAGGAGTATTATTATTTAATATGTAGTAGGTAGTTGTATTAGTGAGAGTGTGTGTCCATATTTTAATTGTATTAGAGAGGGTGTGTGGGTTCCATGTGTATAAAAAAGAAAAAATGACTCTTTGGGTGAGACGATCAAAATGAAAAAATGACTCTCTTAGCCTATAACGGGAGTAATATCTTTCCCAAGTGTTACACTAGTGTGAAAAGGATATAACTTAGAAAACAAAAGGATAAAATCACACGCACTTTTATTATAAGCAATATATAATAGAAAAAAGAAAAATCCAAAAAATGGAGTATTAGATTAAGAGATCTCACATGCTTCCACCACAACCAGCTTGTACAGCAAAACCTTCTAGGCCTCCCAACAATCCAACTTGCATAATAAAGAGTTTGATGAGATTATCTATCAAGATTGTATGTAGCCCAAGAATCAGATTCAAACAAAAGAAATACTGGGCATCATGCATATCTCCAGTTGCTCCCTCTTTTTACAAAGGGGAAACTGACAACCTATTGATAATGGACGTCGTGTTGATATTTCATTTTTAAGCTGTCCACATGCCCTCACCTCGCATATCACTTTCAACATTTCATTTCTTGCATTTATTTTTATTTTAATTTGACTATTTCATTGTGCATTGAACTCAATTATAGCTTGAATTTTTACCCCCATTTTTCCACCCTTTGTGGGCACTACAGGATTGGGTGGTATATATCTTGTTTTCTTGCATAGGATAAGAAAAAAGAGAGAGATGAAAAATCAAAATCTTGAAAAATTAAAGTTGTGGCTGCAATTTCCCCTCAGTTTTCTTGCAACCCCACTACCTTAACCAATCCATCTTCACTCATCCTTGTCTCTCTCTCCCAACAAGCTTCCTTTTGCTGCCTCACCTATTTTGATGATAGTGGTAACTTGCAGGGGAAAACAGAGATATTGCAAGAGTTGAAGTTTCATTTTTCAAGGATCGTCGATCAGTACAAAGCCTTTTTTTTTCCATCCTCCAAGAAAGTTGCTAGTTGGTGAAATCTACAAGAGTTAGAAAAAGGGAGTTTTCTTTTTTGTAAGCCCATCTGTGGTGGCAAGATTGTGGTCCATTAAAGTTGGATTAGTTATTTATTTCAATTATCTGAATAGTACAGTAGTTGTGCTTGTGTGCGTGTGTTTGTGTGGGTTATTTTTGCAGTTTTCTTGTTAGAAATTCCTGGTGATGTCAGGAGGTGGATGTAGTATAGTCTGGTTTAGGAGGGATCTGAGAGTGGAAGATAATCCAGCATTAGCTGCTGGAGTTAGGGCTGGTGCTGTAGTTGCCTTGTTTATATGGGCACCCGAGGAAGAAGGGCACTATTATCCGGGTCGGGTTTCTAGATGGTGGCTTAAACAGAGTTTAGACCATCTTGATATGTCTCTCAGAAGCCTTGGCACCTCTCTTGTAACAAAGAGGTCCACTGATAGTGTTGCATCTCTCCTTGAAGTCATTAAAGCTACTGGAGCTACTCAGCTCTGCTTCAACCATTTATATGGTCAGTTTTCACCTGATTTAATTCATTATAGATTGACTTCTAGTTGGTTCTGTATGATGTTATGTATGATTCTTGTATAACTTTACTGAATAGAATAATATCAAGTGGTATGAAATGGAGTATTACTTTCTATGTTGCAAGTAGTTATGTTGTTTACTGTGTTTTATTTTCTTGTTCAAGTTGAGAATATTCTGTAAGAGGTTGTAATACAATTGCAAAAACTTGTTCTGTTTTTATCTTTGTGGAAACTATGTTAACATTTCGATTGTCCTGTTCTAGACCCCATATCATTGGTGAGGGATCATCGAGCAAAGGAGGTTTTGAGCGCGCAAGGAATTGCTGTGCGTTCGTTTAATGCAGATTTGCTTTATGCTCCTTGGGAAGTTCATGATCGGGATGGCCGTCCATTCAATACTTTTACCGGATTCTGGGACGCATGCCTTAGCATGCCATATGATCCTGAGGCTCCTCTCCTCCCTCCTAAAAGAATTATTTCTGGTAATTAGAGATTTTTTGCAATCTTGCTAGTATCTTGCATTTATAGTTTATTCCTCTGATGAACATGTTTAGCCCAAGTGTGATCATTGATAAAACCTTTATTCTCTTCTTTTCCTTATATTGCACCTTTTTTTTATTGACAGTCTACATGTGTTGATGTTAGGTAATGATTTTGATCTGCTTCTGTCTAACTTAACTCTGGCAGAAACATGCATAGGTTAGATGCTATTAGTCTTCACTCTGTGTCATGGTTGTAAGTCGAATTTGATTCGCACACCTTTTAATACTGATTTTGTGCTCAAAACAAGCATTTAGCTTCAAATCATTACACTTGTACTGTGTTGGATATTGATCATTGTGTTCTTCCTTTTTCTATTGTGGACGGCCTCATCACCCTTAAAAGAAATAAATAAGCAAATTTTATTGTCTGAATATAAATAAGAAGCCCTTTTCAAATCATAAAACAAATTCAATGGATACCTCTCCTGTTGTCCAATTGACTTTAATACCCTCCATCCTTAATCTTCTTCAACTTTAATCTTCTCTGTTGCTTGTACAGTTATTTGATGTGATAAAGAACCTTAAAGGGTGAATGAAAGACAGTAACAAGAGAAGATTGTATAGTGCATAATCAATGGTGTAATGATTACAATGGGAGAATATTCAGTTATAATATTATGGGAAGAAACAAGAATTATGTGTACTGGTTTTCTGTTAATTGTTCAAGAATTCAGATTGAGATGCATCTTTTTCTCCTCTTGCAGGTGATGCATCCAGATGTGCGTCAGACTCTTTGGTCTTTGAAGATGAATCAGAGAGTGGAAGCAATGCACTTCTTGCTCGTGCATGGTCACCAGGCTGGAGCAATGCCGATAAGGCCCTAACCACCTTCTTAAACGGGCCACTAATCGAGTACTCAAAGAATCGCAGAAAAGCTGATAGCACTACAACCTCATTCCTCTCTCCCCATTTACATTTTGGCGAAGTCAGTGTTCGGAAGGTTTTCCATCTTGTTCGCCTCAGACAAGTTCTCTGGGCGAACGAGGGGAACAAGGCAGGCGAGGAGAGTGTCAACTTGTTCCTGAAGAGCATTGGCCTTAGGGAATACTCGAGATACTTGAGTTTCAATCACCCTCAGAGCCATGAAAGACCCTTACTTGGCCACCTGAAACATTTCCCTTGGGTTGTGGATGAGTACTACTTTAAGGCATGGAGGCAAGGTAGAACTGGTTATCCTCTTGTAGATGCTGGTATGAGAGAGCTTTGGGCAACAGGTTGGCTTCACGACCGGATACGTGTCGTAGTATCGAGTTTCTTTGTTAAGGTTCTTCAGCTGCCGTGGAGATGGGGAATGAAGTACTTTTGGGATACCTTAATAGATGCTGATCTCGAGAGCGATGCACTTGGGTGGCAATACATATCTGGCACTCTTCCAGACGGTCGTGAGTTTGATCGTATCGACAATCCACAGGTATGAATCTATATCCTAAAAATTTACATGAACTAACAATCTTTATTCAACTCCTCTCCCATTGACAGTTTGAGGGATACAAATGTGACCCGAACGGAGAGTATGTCCGAAGATGGCTACCAGAGCTTGCTAGATTGCCAACTGAATGGATCCATCATCCTTGGAATGCACCTGAATCTGTTCTCCAGGCCGCTGGGATCGAGCTCGGGTCAAACTACCTGCTTCCTATAGTCGAGATAGATGGTGCTAAAGCAAGGCTGCAAGAAGCACTAGCACAGATGTGGCAGATTGAGGCTGCTTCAAGGGCTGCCATTGCAAATGGAACCGAAGAGGGACTTGGCGACTCGTCTGACTATAACCCGATTGCATTCCCTCAAGATACACAAATGGAGATGGATAATGAACCTATCAGAAACAACCACCCCATGCCTACTACTACGAGGCGCTACGGTGATCAGATGGTGCCGAGCATTACTTCATCTTACATTAGACTTGAAGACGAAGAGACGTCTATTGATCTTCGACTTTCTGCTGATAGTAGAGGTGAAGTACCGTCTAATGTAAATATAAATGTAAACGACGACCCAAGTAGAGAACAAGCAGTCCATGCCCATCATCACGCACCTAGGCCTAATGTTGCTCCGCCAGGAGTTAATACTGCAAGAGTTCGAATGGAGCCTGAAGATTCAACAGCTGAGTCATCCAGTACCAGTAGACGAGAGAGAGATGGTGGCGTCGTTCCGGTTTGGTCTCCCACGAGTTCAAGTTATTCTGACCAATTTGGTGGCGAGGAAAACAGCATGGGAGCCAGTTCATCGTACTTGCAACGACGCCCACAATCACACCAGCTTTTGAACTGGAGGCAGCTTTCTCAAACTGGGTAAGTTTGTGTTCCTCATTACATGATAATAAATTCATTGTATTGCTTCTTTGAATCAAACTATGGTTGTCTGAAGAACAGTTTCTTGAATCTTTGTACCAGATAATACTTGCACATAAAACTGCAATGACGACGAGTGTAAATCAAGGCCGTTGGCCTTTAGTCGTCTGTGGATCAACTTTTGTGTCTGCTGACATTCAGTTGTCAAACAAAGTTTTCGGATTGGATCAGGTAGTTCAACTGCATCACTCGTTGTCTCGTCATGCTAATGTCTGTGGATGTGCTGTACAGTATGTAAATTATCATCACAAGCACAGACAGTTATCAACATAATAATGTGCAGAGTGCAGTCTTCTATGTATCAACAGTAACTCTGTGTTGACTGCCAAGGTTTTGCCCATTTTCCTGTAAAAAAAAAAGAAAAAAAAAAGAATTTACTACGTTGTTGTTTTTAATCGATTAGGGGTACATTTAACTAGCTGCGAGTTGTGAGTGAGAATATCCTGTTCTTGTTCTAACTACTGCTCTCATTTATGTTTCATGTATATCACTCTGTCCATTCTAGTTTTTTTCCAAAATTGGTTCATACTGAAGATGTAGACAGTAGATAGATCATTGCATGCGCTTTTAGCTTCCCCTCTCCGACCACCTGGCTGAGGTGGTCGGAAACGAGGCTTGCCACCAGGAACGGTACTGATTTGCATAGATGCCGGCAAAGATGCCTCGTTCATCATACTTGTAAAGACGCCCACAGTCACACTGGACATCTGCAGGTAGGTGTGATTGTGGTGGGTATAAACATAGATGACCGTTGATCTTCTCAATGTTCTTTGACTAACTCAAAACATTTTTACTCTGTTTGATGATGTAATCTTGTAGAAATTTGTAAATGCACACAGGATTTTATGCGTCATTTTTGTACATCATCTCTTGTGCAACATATTATATATTATCTCCGTACCCAAAAAGAAATTCATAGTTACTGTAGATACGGAGTTTAAGAAAAAAATTATTTTAATGGGTAGTTTGGTATTTTTAGGTAATAAATAAATAAATTATAAAGTAAGTTACGTGAGTTGTAAAGGGGTGACAATTTTGAAATTAAAGTGTGTTGTAAGGTTATTAATTTATGTGTATTTCCTTATTTGGGGGTGTGAACTTGTTTATGAGACAGATAAAAATAAAAAGTGTAAATTTGTTTATAACACGGGAGTAATTGACACGTAAGAAAGAGAAAGAAATCAATAATTGTCCTTTGGATTTAAACTTTCTTTTTTAGATTATTATAATAATTTTTTACTCTCTTTCACGTGTCATTCATTGATGGCATAGCACATAACTTCTCCATGTCATAATAGCATTGAACCAATGACATAGGAATTGGAAAATATTACAAGTTAATTCCCTGTTACATATTTCATGTTTTATTGAAGTTTTTCTTTATAAAAAAATTATACCCTACAAATGACCATTAAACTCTTGGGGCATGTGTTAATTTTGGCCTTTAATTATGACACGTGACAAGTATTTAGTTTGTGTAATAGGAAATGAAACATTATTCTATAACATGTGATCCCATTTGAAAATATTAAGTTGTCAAGGTTCCAAATTATAAAATTCTTAAAATATAAATGACTTTGACATCAGATCCTAATTAATTACTCCTTCCATCTCATCAAAAAATCTCAATTTTACTATATTGGGCGTCCTATTCAATTGTCCTTATTTTTCTCTTTTAGTAAAAGGGTCTCATGTATGGTCCACCACCCACTACTAATACAACTATTCACTACACATAAAATAATACTCCTTAAATCACGTGCAAAAAGTGAATGGAGACATTTTCCGGGTGAAAAGGAGCAAATATGGGCTCAAATCTAATTTTATACACTTTAAATTTAATATTGAATGTTATGTACTTTAGTAAATAAATACTTGCACACTTGATTTTTTTTATTTCTGGAAAGCATTTTTTTTTTTTTTAAATTATTCTTTTTGTCAATTTTCATATTTTACAACTTTTTCATTGAAAAATAATTCTCTTTATTAATTGTATTGTATACCATTTAAAAACAAAATATTTTTCATAGAAAATTAAAAAAAAAAATCACTTAATCCAAAATCTATAATTAATTACTGTCTTAATCTATTTTTTCAGACAAAATTAAATGGAAAAGGTGTGTGGGCTTGGTTATTAATCCTTGAAATCAGGCCTGTACATTCTAAAAGCTCAGCCCACAAAATTTAGAAACCCAAATCAAATTGGGGCGACCCATTCAAAAAACCCAGCCCACGAAATTTAGAAACCCTAGATTTCAAATTAACTCATTCTAATTTCTATATATACTCTGCGTCAAAGCTATTCACAAATCGCATCTTCCAGATTTCCTGCGTTATTATGGTGGTGTCGTATGGATAAATAATGTAGGAAAATTTTAGTTGTTTTTGGCATTTATATGAAAGTATTAGAATCAGAATTAGAATTAGAATTAGAATTAGAATTAGAATGGAATAGCCTCTTCTTTCGGCTGCAAGGTAATTGGATATCTTGATGGCCATGTTCTGGGGGCGTATATAGATACCCCACTTCTTTTTCTTCCTTTTTTCTGGGTTCGCGAGCTTTGATACATCTCATTTCCCAAATATTTGTTTTTATTAATAATTAATTTTCTTTTTCTTTTTTTTTTCCTGAAATTCGAAGAACGTTAAATATACCAGATTGTTTATGTTTATTTGTTTATTTTTTTTATATGGGGGTGATTTATATATTGTATTTTTATCAGTGTTATTCGTTTCTAAATTGAGGTTGGATTGAGAAACAAAATAATTTTTTTTCACTCGGTCACTTGTATCACTATTAATAATCAATTTGTATAGAACTCCAAACTAAAGTGGATCTGAATTTTATTAGGGGATAGAAGGAATACTATTTTTGAGAGGTGGAATAAACAAAAATAGAAGTGTAAAATATAAATACAAGAGACGAGAGTGTAATTACTAAATTATCCCTATTTATAAACTAACTAAAGTGATTGGTATTCTAAATGGTGTTGGTAACTGACAATTGGAGTGACTGCGATTCCAGTATTTAGTAAATGAAAACCGATAATTGGGATGAATAAGATATAATGCAAATACATAGTATTAGTACGTAATTTTAATATTTGGAGTACTATCTAAAAGATAATAAAAAAAGGCCCAAAGATTTCGATACCTCTCATCAAAATATTGGATGAATTTATTTCACTTTTCAAAATAACCCTTTCTAGTTTCATCATATTGATTTGGAATCCCCATTTGACATTTGAAATGGATTAAGTTGAAGCGTGGGGGGTAGACAAGTCGAGCATCACAACAACAAAGTATCCTGCCATTCAAAATAACAAGAGATGCAAGTTTTAACAAATAAAAACACAACCAAATATGATCACTCCAACTTCCTATAATCAAGAAACAACAAAGAATTGCATCTTCGGATTAACATTCGTTGCTCTGCATCGCCTCCGACTAGCTCTGCAAAGTCAGCAATGCAAAAAACGTCATGCATGCATCACATAAAGGGAAAGAGAAAGGGAAACAAACTGCAGACTTCGTTTTCAATCCATCAAGAGATACATTACGAGCCAAAAAAAAAAAACAGTTACCTCTCCGTGAGGCTCGTCTCCCTTGGATTGCTCACCTGCACCATGTCAAAGATAATTTAGCAACTACGCAGTCAGATTGTGCAAGATTACATACCAT
Source organism: Pogostemon cablin (assembly GCA_023678885.1). Taxonomy (NCBI): domain Eukaryota; kingdom Viridiplantae; phylum Streptophyta; class Magnoliopsida; order Lamiales; family Lamiaceae; genus Pogostemon; species Pogostemon cablin. Next base: position 30,807,852 of record CM042969.1, on the reverse strand, counting down.
CTAATGATATTATCTAAGGAACTTCACAACTCACACCCCCAACTCATCAAACAGTTTATTTTCAGCTTCTTGAATATGATGGGATCAAATTGGAAGTTGGGAACAGTTCCACGAAGACATACCTCCCTCTTCTGGAAGATCTGAGGTCCACAAAGTAAGATTGTCCCTCAAAAGCTGCATGATGAGAGTGCTGTCTTTGTAGAATTCCTCATTCAGACTATCAAGTTCTGCTATGGCTTCATCAAAAGCATGTTTGGCTAGGTGACATGCCCTGGCACATTGTATTATTTGTCGATAAATATTTATGTCAATATAGAAAACAAACACATTACCACAATATGGCAGAGGATGTAGTTAAAAGTAATCAAACCACATTAAAAAATAAACTGTGAGCGTAAAATCAACCAACAGAATCATAATACTCCTAAGTTGGCCAACAAAACCTCCCTTTCAAGACCACTATTATCTATATACCTAAAGAATAAAAGAAATTCATCAATAGGGTAGAAGTTCTATCTACGGCATATCTCATTCAAGTCTCACATTCATTGGAAGTAAATCAACTGAAGGCAGAGTGAGAAAGAATGAAATATTCATGTATGTAGTGAAGTCCATCCATATTGATAAATATAACATTTAAGTAGCGGTTGTCAGTTTGAGTGTGTGTGGTGGAGATAGAGAGAGAGCAAACCTCTCAGGAGAATTCAGAATTTCATAGTAGAAAACAGAAAAGTTAAGGGCCAAGCCAAGTCTAATGGGATGAGTAGGAGCTAGATCTGTAGCAGCAGAGCTGGTGGCAGCCTGAAATGCAGAAAAAGTCCTCTTAGTTGGTATAAAACCACAATCAAAGGGAAGAAAACCTCTAAACCCTGAAAACTTTTTTATTCAATGTAAAATTCTGAAACATAAAATTCCTGCAGTAACCCCGAAAGACATTCATAGGCCTTAAGTGACATTCAACCCCAAATAAAATAGATAAAGGTAAAGAAAACTAACTTCATAAGCCTTGAGTGACTGCTCTGCTGCCTCTTTACGATCATCTCCTGCTTTGAATTCAGCTAAATAGCGGTAATAGTCTCCCTTCCTTAGGATATCAAATTATAAGAGTAAATATTATGCAACTAAACAAACACCAAAAAGATAACCAAAAATTATAAAAATAAGGAGTAGAATAAGGCAAAGAAACCTACTGATGAAACTTGAACCTAAATATTTACTAGGGAACTGGGAAACTAGAATTAATAACATCACTAAACTCAATCTGAAATATGGTGAGAGGAAATTTCAAGAAAGAAATGTGCCAGCTGTCAAAGCAGCATATAAGATCTCAGAGATAAGACACTCACATTTTGTAATAAAAAACAGATGATTCCCCTGTAGAGGAAGATGGAAGTAGATGCTCATCTATCACAGCTAAAATGTCCATACATATCTTAGTGAGTTCATCTTCAACCTTCTGCCTGTAACTTTTTATTCTCTTCACGTTCTGTTCGTGCCCCTTACTCTCCTCTTTTTGCTCAATGGACGACAGGATCCGCCAGGATGCCCTTCTTGCACCAATGACATTCTTGTAACCAACCGACACTAAATTCCTCTCCTCAACAGTCAGTTCCACATCCAACCTGGCAACTTGTTTCATAGCTTCAACCATCTCTATTAATAAGAATACTATTAGGAATAACAGATATCACCAGTCATACGAAACAGCATACTGGCTGACAAAAAATCCCACCATTCCCAAAAAAATGATGATGCTAGTAAGTTGAAAGTCATATTCCTCCAACCAAATAGAAAGCAGGAGACAGACTCAATTATTCTGACTATCATATTCGATTACACTGCACTCCTAGTTAATGCAACATTTCATTACACCAAGCATGAACTTTTGCCACGGAGGGGTACCACCGTACCGAGGATTACGACTCAAATACATTACCTTTCCATTAATTAAATTACCCCCGAGTTAAAGCCATCTGCAAAATTTCAAAAGAGATGAAGTCTCACCAACTTGGATACTATCATACTAATATCCCAAGCTCACCCATATTGATAATCGCATTTCACGCTAAATAACAAAATCCCAACCCATAATTCTAGGATTATCATTTGGGCACTCAACTTAATCCAAATTGAACTTCACTAACTTGATTAAACCACAAAATATTAGCAACCAACAACACATATTAAAAAGTCATTGTTATCAAGAGTTGTATCATAATGCATTGATACTAGCAAATTAATTCGCCCTCAAATGCTCATACAGTCCTACATATATGCATGTATATAAACCCCCTCGCACAAAGATATAAAATTCCACTAAGAAAAAAATTTCAATATGCAACGGATCATCCATGGAACAAGTAAACGATTCATGGTTTTTAGCACTATTATGAAACTATAAAACATTAAAATCGAACAGGAGACTTAAGCCAAAACATAAAGTACACAAAATTCAAAAAATTAAAATCGAATAGGAGACTAAAGCGAATACAGAATTGGGGGAACCACTTTACCCCATCAAACCTGACGCAAATGGCAGAAAATTTCAAATAAAACTCAGATTCGATATGCTACAACACAAAATCAATCAGATCGGAAACTAAAGCAACTCTTGCGACCAAATAAAGTAAATCACACCAAAGCAGCACGAAAATCCACTAAACAGTAAAAAAAATCAACTCAATTCACCAGAAATCTCAAATGAAAGCGATGCAAAGTAAAAAAAGACATCAGAGAAGAAAAAACGAGAACTAAGTAACATTTACCATCGTATCTTTCGGCTTGCTCAGCAAGCCTGGCCAAGTAAACCTGCTGCTCTCTCTCTTTCTCCATCTCCCTCCCCTCTCTCTAGATTATTGACTCTAATATAACAAATCCTTTATTGATAAATATGATTCTTTCTCCACCTGCTTTCTCTCACTAAAAAGACTAGCTTTTTGCTATTTCGCGGTGGTAAAACTGTATCACGCAATGAACGGCAAAACATGCCTCGTTTCTTTCAATTAAACTAACTGAAAATCTGGACCGTTGTTTTTGGGAGGCCAGTATATCCACCGTCGTTGGAGACTCGGATCTTACAGCGTCTTGACCACGGTCGTTCTGTTTTATAGGTCTGAGGTCTTCCATGTGATCCTTGCAACGGGTAGGGTACTCATTCATTTATTTTGGGTATTCGTAGATATGTTAATACGGTTCGGGACCGTAGGTCCGGCCCGTTTAACCCGGAAAAATGTAGGTTTAGGTTTGTATAAGTAGTGGTCCGTTTAAATCAGGTCCTTTTTGGACCGGACCGATTAGCCCGCGGCCCTATAGGGCTAGCCCGTAGGTTTATAAGACTGACCCGATTAAATTTTTTATAATAAAAAATTAATTAGTAATATATTTAAATTATTAAAATTAATAATAAATTTTTATGTTAACAAATAATTTCTATTGATAATTATATCTAATAGTAATTTAATACCCTCTAACTTACTACATTTTTGTTGGTTTGTCATTTTAAAATAAAATAATTTAAGAATAAAGTATGTGAGACATTTTAAAAAGTAATATTGATAATAAACTATGTTAATTCACAAATAATATTAACGTAGTTGGAATCCCAAAATTCTTTTTTATTTTTTACGTATAAACTTATAAATTTATAGTTCATTATTAATGTTAGAACAACACTTGATGTATTTTTAATGTTTAATTATGTTTCAAATTTAATTAATATTTTTTTATTTTTTTTATTCACCGAACCGTTAGTGGCCCGTTTAGCCCGAGACCCGCTAGGGTTAGGGTTAGGTTCGCATAAATGACGGCCCGTTTAACATGGACTGCTTAACCCGTAGCCCGTTTAGCCCGTAACCCTATAGGTCTGGCCTTGTAGGTTCAGGTTTAGCCCGTTTAACATCCCTAGGTATTCGTATTCGATTAAAATAATTACTCTTTTCATTTCACACTACTGATAGTTTTTGCTTTTTGGCACGTGGATTAAGGAGTATTATTATTTAATGTGTAGTGAATAGTTATATTAGTGGGAGTGTGAGTCCCATATTTTAATTGTATTAGTGGGTGTATGAGTCTCATGTGTGTAAAAAAGGAAGTGCACTATTCGAGTGAGACGATCAAAATAGAAAAAAGAGACTCTTTGGATGGGACGGAAGGAATATTTATATCCGTATTTGTTCCGTTTTAAAAAATTATTATGCTACTCGAACCCGTCTCATTTTTATTTATCAATACCCGCGAGTACCCGTACCCGTTTAATATTATTTATTTTATATATGTTTATATATTTTTATTATCTTAATATATATAATAATAAAAATTATATTATAATTAATTAAATATAAAATAAATATAATATAAATTCTGTTATTTTAAATAAATATTTAATAAATATGATTAAATAAAACTTATAACTAGACACCCTGGTTCGGAACCGTCGATTCTGGTTCCAAGGTAGGGGGAATCGGAACCGAACCGGGGTAGGAAGGTTTCGATTCCGGAACCGCCGATCTCGGTTCCGGTTTTAATTTTTTTAAAATTTTAGTGTAAAAATATAAAAAAAAAATCGGCGGTTCGAACCGGAACTGCCGGTTTTTTCCCAATTGAATAAGGAACCAAAATTGAACCTTCCTTTATCTATTTCGATTTATTTTCCGATTCTGGAACTGGAGATTCCGGTTTTGATTAAAACCAGCGCTTCCCCGGTTCGAACCACCGATTCTGATATTTTGGTGCATGTCTACTTAAAACTATTAATTAAATATATAAAATATCTTATAATATATAAATCATATAATATATATTAAATTTTAGGGTGATTCTATAGTACACCGAGTGCACCGGTGCACTTGAGGTTTAATGGGTTAAATATAGGGATTAGTGAGTAGTTATATTTTAAATATTTAATTATTTTATTTTATTTAATGGTGGAGATCGAAATAAAATATAATCTAACGGTTAAGATATTCCAGGTGCACCGGTGCACTAGATGCATAGCAGCCGGACTCTAAATTTTATAAAACATACCGTCCCGGCGTAAGAGGGTCATTTACTTTATTTCACGTAGATTAAGAAGTATTATTTAATATGTAGTGGGTAGTTGTATTAGTGGGAGTGTGAATATCATATTTTAATTGTATTAGAGGGGGTGTGTTGGTTTCATGTGTGTAAAAAAAGAAATGGGACTCTTTGGGTGGGACGACCAAAATGGAAAAATGACCCTCTTAGCCTGGGACGGAGGGAATATATATATATATAATTGGGGTACCCGAAAGTTTTGAAGCATTACTCGTACTCGTTCTAAACCTTAATGGTATTTCTTACAACTACCCGTACCAGTCTCAAACCCGTTTACAACTACTCGTACCCTACCATTAGGATTCAGGTAGACCGGATATTTAGAAATACCCGTACTATTGCCATCCCTAATTCTTACAAAAATGTAGGATAGTGGTTGGTCAAATGCTAAACAAATACTCCCTCCGTCCGCTTCTAAGGTATCCATTTGGCGTCCGTTTAAAGGTATCCATTTTACTATTTTATTCCCTCCATCCGCTTTAAAAGTATCCGCTTTAAAGAAATACCCGTACTTTTTGGTGTCCGCTTTAAAGGTATCAATTTTACTATTTTTGCGTCCGCTTTAAAAGTATCCATTTCCCATATTTAATAAAAAAATATACAATATGGCCCACCACTTCCCTCTAATACAACTACCCACTTTACATATAATAATAATACTCCTTAATCCACGTGCAAAAAGTAAATGAAAACCTTAGAACCGGACGGAGTGAGTATTTTTAAAAGTTTTCTTTTCTGACAACATTTTAAAATAAAAGTAAAAAATGCAAAGTAAAAAATGGGAATAAGCTCTTAACTCAATAATGATTTTTTTCAAAAATTAAAATAAAGACTTTTTCGTTATTTTGAATATTTTTTTATTTTTGCCTTAAAATGTTGGCAGAAAAGAGTTTTAAAAATCCAGTGAGGCACTGTTACCCATTATCGCTCGTTAGATTTTAATCTCTTCTTAATGGTGGATTAATGTGGCTGTGATGGTATGAAGAGGCATTAATTTGAGCAAAGCTAACATAAAAAGAGAGAGATTTGTCCCCAGACGTGATTTTGCTTTTTTTTAGGGGGTAAAGGGGATGATTGTATTGCTATGGGAGTTTCCCATATTTATATTAGATAATCTGACGTCATCCATATCTGGGTAAGTTGATAGATTATCGTGTACATCATTAAATGCGTTTTAGCCTCATGTGACTATTTTTAGGATATGATCTAGGATATCCTCTACGCGTGTATCTCGGAGCAGATTCTGTGTATCTGAGACAATTGGATCAAGTGACATATTTGGCTTAGTCAGGCGGAGCCTCTTTACTTCTGGCAGGGAGGTTCGTGTGCTCTCAATGGAGTATTGGGCTGACGGGCCCAATATATGAACAAGTGAAAGGCACATTCTCAGAATTCATACCACATTAGCCCCCAGGTTTTATCGTCATTGGCGTGTGGAAAGTGGAGGCGAAACCTTCTTGAAGCATGCGCATGTCCCGATTTTTAAATTTCGGATCTGAAATGACGTTTTGAAATTTTGAGGCATTTTTGACGCACCTTTCCGTCATTCGAGCTGCGTTCATCAGGCTCCGCATTAATTACCTTCTGAGCGGGGGTCACATCGATTAGAAAATATGCTTTTAAAAGGGACTTTCCCCTGCCACATTTTTATTTTCGTTCACTATCTGTTCGCTTTCTCGATTTTTCATTCTGTTCCCCAATCGCTCCTAAGCATGAGTTTTAGTGGTCAGCCAACCAGTCAGTCGGGTCCTCAATAAGCAGCAAGTGGGGGGGAGACAGTATCAGAATCCTTGGAGAGGGCCTTCCAGGATTTACAAGAAGAGACAGAGGTTTCTTCATCTCGGCAGCAGAGGCTTCCGCCGGTGACTCGCTCGTTGCCCTCTTTGTTTGCTATGACGGAGGACGTGCCAAATTCGAAAAATACTCGGGCACGTATTGTTTCTCATGACGGGGCCCACAAAGGGATATGGGCCCACTTTCAAGATTGCACTATTCCTCGCTCCCAATTTGAGGAGCTATCATCGAAGTATGCGGCGCCAAGGGTGAAATTCATCATGCCGGTTGAGAATGAGAAAGCGAGTAAGCCGACTCAAGGGCGAGTGGCAGTGAACGTTCATATGTTGAAGTTAGGGTTCTGTCTGCCTCTTCACCCTTGTCTGGCAGAGCTTCTCAATTATTGGAATTTGGCGCCACATCAGCTTTCCCCGAATGCTTGGGCTACTATAATTGGGTTCATACTCTTATTTTGCAAGAAGGGGTATGTGCACCTGTCCCCCAAGAAGATCGACTACTTGTGTCATCCTTCAGAGGAGAATGTTCACAAAGGGTTTTATCGAGTTAACCCCTCTCGTGGGCTGACTCTCTCAGAGAAGTCCACGTCCATAAAAAATTAGAAGGAGTGGTGGTGTTGGGCTTCAGGCGTATGGAATCCGTAGCACATTAGGGTTCCTTCGGCCTTCCAGTTGATTCGTTCTCGCGGAGGTATGTTCGCCTTCTTTTGTCTCTCGTTATTGTTTTTGTGTGCACGTGAGGTATAGTCACTATGTTTTAAATTTTCAGATAGGAAAACTCGTCCTGGTCCTCCCCCCTTCGAAAGAGTTCTTGGAGTTGGTGGGCGTTATTAGCAAAATGAGCATCCAGGAGAGGAGTACCGCCATTATTACTGATAAGCTTTTGAAAAAGTATGGGCTCATGGTGGATTCGGGGGTGCCGGTTCCTCTGCAGATGGTGACCGTGGCTACTCATGCAGGCGCTCATTCGGAGCCACCGACAAACTTCCTCGCTAATCCAGATATCCCTGTCGGGGTGGTGATAAATCCTATAGGGTCGTCCGCCTCTCATGATCAAGCGGTTCTAAGGTCTGATGTCTTGACTGATATAATAGAAGTGGACGAGTCCTTCCCAATGGAGATGAGTCCTCGGTCCTTATAGGGAGATACGACCGTACCGATGTCGGGAACTGGGGACATTACGGGAGATGATGTCGGAGCGAATCGCGAGTCGGTTGGTGCCATGCTTCAAGAGGGTCTTGACGACGTGGTAGTCGTTTCAGAGATGGAACGCAAGGAGGACTTCCTACTTCATGACTCCGGCTGCTCTTCTCTAGTTGTCCGCATGGTGCAGCGCCGTCCTTTGGGATCTAGCGGGGTGGCCATAGATGATCAGTCGGCGCTTGTCGGTAGGCCTTTTGAGCCCCCAAGTAAGAGGGTTCGGGCCGACAGCTATGGCTTTTTCTCTGGCGGAGCCACCTTAGGAGTGCCTTTGACCGAGACCCCTTACCTCGGTTTTAAGGTTGGCGCTTCTACTCTAGAGGTTCGTTGTTTGCCTCCCGTTCTTCGTAGCATGTATGGGTCAAACTCGTATCACCCTGATTAGCCTACTTTTCTCGCATACATGTTGAGGGCGATGGAGTCCGTCCTCACTAGTTTCACTTAGGAGGAGAGTGATATTATTGGGGCGTTGAATCCAGACGATCTTATTTATGCGGCGACTTGGTATCATGCACGAGCTTTAAGTTATTTAAGTCAGGCATCCCTCCTTTTAGCTCGCCAGAGTCAGGAGGCAACTCAAGTCACTGTCCATAATCGTCAAAAGAAGGCAGAGCTAACCCAGTTGAAGGAGGAGATGGAGAAAAGGGAGCGGAGGCACTCGAAAGAGGTGGCGATGATTAAAGGGAAGGCGGACCATCAACGCACTGCTTCAGAAGATGCTTTGAAGGCCCTTCAAGAGGAGTTGAGGATGGTTGAGGGGAAACTCTTCTTGAGTGAGGCGTCTGCAAGGGCCGCTGAGGAAGCTTTGAAAGAGTCGGAGGAAGGGAGGAGTCGACTTGCTCGGGAGTTGGATGAGGCGAAGAGGCAACTAGCTTATTCCCAAGAAGAGCTGAAGGTCAAGGGAGCGAAAGTAACCGCATTGTCCCATAAATATGAGGCGGACTTCTCCTCTGTGATTAATTCCGAGAGGAAAATTACTGGAATAGGCGGTTTTGCTAAAGCCTTGGCTCACTCGGCGCGGTTGGCCAATGGGATTGGCGCAACTGTCCTTTTGGAAAATTTTTGTCAAATGCTACACACCTGCATAGCGGCTTCTGGGTTGCCTGCCGGAGTAGACTGGGAGTCGGAGGGGATGAACTTGGCTCTGTTATGACTCGTGTCGGACTTTTTCCGTGTCCTAGGTTTTCCTAGCCGAGTGGCATCTCAGCCTTCTACAGCGTCGACTTCTGCCTTGGCCCCTACTGGATCTACCCCAGCTCCGCCTGGCGGGACTTAGTTTTTTAAGATGAAATTGTAACCTTTATTTTTGTTGATTCTAACCTGGTTTGTAATTTTGTTCTTTAATAGCAATGATTGCTTTCAATGGTGGTTCTGACATGCATTTATCACACATTTAATGCGGTGGATCCCTCATATCTTCACTGCCGGTTTTTCTCTTTGAACTATCACATCAGCATCCCTATCCCACGATCTTTTAAACTCGATTTTGTCCACGTGTCTTGATCGGACTCTCCACGATTTTTCCTGCAAGTGGACTCTTCGAATTCCAAGGGTAGGGTAGATAGTGGGGCAGTTATTGCCTTATTGGGCCCCCACTCCTCTTCTCCCCTGCTTCTCCCTATAAAAGGGGTTGGCCATATTGAAACCTAAGCCTACGCTTTAAACTTTTCATCCAGAGAAAATTTCTCTTTCTGTTGAACTTGCACCAAAAAAATGGCGATTGTTTCATTTATTGCCTTATTTGTACTTTTCGTTCTGTGTCTTGCTGTTCCTCCACTCATGGCGGTGGATTCGCGATCTTCATAGGAATTTCTTAGTTCTGAGGAAGACGAAGAGGCCAGTAATGCCAGGGCTCCTCCTATCACGCCTGTAAAGTGGAGCGGCCGTTGTTCAATTCCTCCATTACCGCGTTATGAGGTTTCCTGGGAGGCCGCTCTTCAGGGGGAGGGTTAATCGCGGTGGCGCATAGTTCCTAAGATTGAAAGTCGAGCCTCTCCATCATTCATTAACCTGGAAGATTCTGTTGGCCCTAATAGCACAAGCCATCCCTCCAGTCGGGGTCGCGCGGTGACTGAGTCTACTCTGCGGGGTTATCCCATCAGTATGCGGGATGAGGATGTGGATGGCGTCTTCACTTTATACAGTTATCCTGGGATCGAGTTTGGCACGCCTGGGCTACGCGAAAGTCCCTGGAGCGGTGAGCCTGATCATGCTGCCTTTAATACGAGTATGTTTGCTACCGGCGTTAGGTTACCTCTGGCCCACGTTATCGGGCGAATATTGATTAATTGGGGTTTGGCCCCAATGCAGATAATCCCTTCAGCTTGGGCGAACTTGATTGGTCTGCTAGTGTTGCTCCATGAGAATGGATGTTCTTCTCCTTCTGCCTGGGATATCGACTATGTCTATCATTACGTCCGTGATCCTGGTTGTCATGGCCATTACTACTTACATGTGCAGAGAGGCGTTCGTCCTATATTCAGTAGAAATTCAATTGGTGGGCAGCATTGGAGGCGCCAATGGTTTTGGGTGTGGGGTTTTGAATGTTGTGACCCACACGAAAATTATCTGCCCGTACTGTGTGCTTTTTGGACTCCTAAATCTGGTAAGTCTTATCGTCGCCTTTTTCTTGTGCTCTTACTGTAACTTACTGGCCTCCCCTCCCTTTTTTTTCAGTAGCCTTGTTTCGGCCGACTAAGGAAGAGCTATCCCTAGGGTTCCACCATGCTTTTGACGCAATCAACCGCATGACTCTTCCCCGCAATGTGTTATCACTTTTGTCGGATGACAAACTGTCGGGGGCGAGTCTTTATCAGGATCCAACTCGGGCTCCGCCGGTAAGCTTCGAAGGGAGGGTAAGTGATAATTTCTTATTTCCTTTGCCTAAGAGGCCCCGTCAAGAAGCCGGTCCTAGCACGACCATGGCAGAAGATGCTTCCACAGTCGCAAGGGGTAGGACTGGTCTTCGCGGTGTTGTAATTTTTCATGCTGACAGAACTGAAGAGGAGGTGGTAAGTGCGACTCACGATGGAGCTTCGGCCAGTGAGATGGTGCATCCTCGTTCACTGGACAAGGAAAAAGCTCATACAAAGGAGACTGAGGTGCGAGAAAGTGAAATTTTAGAGACAACTATCCCAAAATTCAGTCGTAGGGCTAGTCGGGGTGCCGGCATTTGGATCAATCCAATTGAAGATCTGCCTAGTGCCAGTCAGCCACAAGTTCTCCTCCCCAATAGCGATCCGACTCCCAGAGAAGAAGGGCGTGAGAAAATTGCCCAATCTCGGGCTTCACCGGTATGGGAGACTTTTGCCCCAGAAGTCAACGTTGGTGGGGGCATTCCCGTAGTTGTGTTGGATGAGCTGTTATGATTGAAGAGTATGTGTGATACTTGATCGGCTATTGAGTCAGAGCTGAGTGTCTCGGAAGCCGGCTTTGTTCCCGCTCATTCATGGAATCCTATGTTATCTCTGGTTGCAGAGTGCGGGGCCTCATGAAATTGGGAATGCCGCCTTGGTGAGTTTTAGGCATGCATTGACTTTTCTGTGCCGCTTCCTTCTAGTGATAGAGTCTGGGCAGTCTATCCCTCCTGGAGTCGGTCTTAGCGCGGGGGCCTCTACCAGTGCTGAGGGGCTTCCTTCTATGGCGGAGACTCATCAAGCTATGGTGACGGAGCAATTTATTACAGCGACTAACACTCAGGCTACATCCTATAGGTAGAGAGAACACATGGTCGAAAACCAGGTTCATCAGTTGGAGGTTGCACGTTACCTAGCTGAGCATGAATTGGAGCGGGAGAGAGAGCGTGTTGCCCAACTGGAGACGGAGGTAGCATGGATGAGGAGTCTTCGTAACTTCTCAGGTGCTGGTAATGGTGTGGGCCCTAGCGGTACAGACGGCGCATGTCCTAGTGGTGTGGGTAGTGCGGGCCCTAATGGTGTCTGATGGAGGCTCCTCCTTTATTTTGTATTTTTCCTTTTGCTTTAAATTTTATTTTGACATTGTGGTGGTATGTGTATTTTCTTGCACTTTTTATTATAGCTTTATAACTCTGTAGCCTTAACTTTACAATTTGTGCATATAGAAATTTCACCGAGTATGCTTAAGCATATAAGCATTTTAAATCCTGTATATTCCACGGATGCTTGATGCCTTCGCCACTGAGCTCACTTAGTCCATACGCTCCATTACCCAAATTTCTTTTTATTACGTATGAGCCTTCCCAGTTTGCTCCGAACACTCCGCCTGGTTGGCATATTTTTCTTATCACCAAATTTCCAACAATAAAATCCCTATTGTGTACCTTTTTGTTGTATTGGGATTCTAGCCTTGATTTGTATATTGCATGTCTCTCCGCTTCCTGTAGCCGAAGTTCCTCCAACAAGTCCAGGTTGAGTTTGGTGGCTTCTAAATTGGTTTTTCCTCCTTTTTGAGATACACAAAATGTGGGGCAAGCTACTTCTGCTGGTATGACTGCTTCCATTCCGTATGTTAATGAGAAGGGAGTCTCTCCAGTTAATGTTCTGGCGGTGGTACGGTACGACCAGAGAACACCAGGCAGTTGTGAAGCCCAATTTTTCTTGAGGCTTTCCAGTCTGGTTTTGAGGGTATGTTTAATTACTTTATTGACCGCCTCAACTTGTCCATTCGACTGGGGGTGGTAAGGTGTTGAGAACAACTTCCTTATCCCCAGCCCATCACAAAATTTTTTAAGTTGCATGCCTTCAAATTGCTTTCCATTGTCCGTCACAATTGCATTGGATATTCCGAAGCGACAAACAATGTTTTTTCATATGAAGGTTATCATGTTAACCTCATTGATTGTGGCTAATGAATCTGCCTCCGTCCATTTCGAGAAGTAGTCAACCACGACCATGGCGTACTTGACGCCTCCTCTAGTGGGTGGGAATGGGCCTATCAGATCGATTCTCTACTTGGCGAAATGGCAAGGCGCCGCCGTCGTGATCAATTCTGTAGAAAGAGCTCTGATTATGGGGGAATAAATCTGACAACTTTTACATGCTCTGGCATATTCGATAGCATCCCTTCTAAGAGTAAGCCAGAAATATCCTTGTCGAATTACCTTCAACGCCAGTGCCTGTCCTTCCGAGTGATTCCCACAGACTCCTTTGTGAACTTCTATCAACACTTTGTGGCTTTCGCTTTATTCAAGCACCTTAGTAGTGGCATCAGGTATCCTTTCTTATATAACACATTATTTATCAATGTGTACTGGAAGCTCGGAGCTGCAGTCGCTTCGCTTCCACCTTGTCCTCTAGTTCCTCTTTTTCTTTTAGGAAAGCTTTAATGGGGGTCATCCATGTCTCCTCCTCGCTGACTTGCCAAATCGCCTGGTCACTTGGGGCTTCTTGGTTCACTATGCTGATGCTTCCAAGTCGCTCGGCATTTTCTGAGGTTGCCAAATGAGCTAGCGCGTCTGCTTGGGTGTTCCGCAGTCTAGGGACTCGCGTGATGTAGACGTGATCAAATTTTTAGATCATGTCTGCTACTAGCTTGCGGTATCCGAATAATTGTTAGTATTTTGCTTCATAGTCTCCTCTTATTTAGTTGATCATTAATTCCGAGTCGCTATAGATCATTACTCTCTTCACCCTGATTGTCAATGCCATTCTCATGCCGGATAGTAGAGCTTCATATTCGGCTTCGTTGTTAGTTGCTGGGAATCCAAATCTGATGGTTGAGCAAAACGTCTCTCCGGTGGGATTGGTGAGTTCTACGCCGGCTCCGGAGGCGTAAGTCATAGATGATCCATCTACCGAAATTTGCCAGGGTTGTTGGTCACCTCTCCTGGTAAAGTGGGAATGGTGAGTTTCGCTATGAACTCGGCCAGGGCTTGTGCTTTGATTGCCAGTCGGGGTACATACTTAATATCGAATTGGCTTAATTTCATTGCCCATTTCATTAGTCTTCCTGCTATGTCTGGTTTTGAGAGCACTTGCCTTAGTGGGAAAGATGTTACCACCTCGATTAAATGTCCAAAAAAATATGATCTCAGTTTCCGTGCGCTCATTACCAGGGCGTAAGCAAGTTTCTCAACTGCAAGATATCTGAGTTCAGCATCATGGAGCATTTGACTCACGTAGTATATTGGCTCCTGTTGCTTTCTTTCAGTCCGAACCAGTACTGCACTTAATGCGGAATCGGAAGCAGCTAGGTACAGGCTGAGAGGCTCATCTGGCTGTGGTTTTGACAGGTTTGAGTGTTAGCCAATACGTCCTTTAATTCTTCAAAGGCCTTTTGAGTCGTATGTGTCCAGTCGAATTTCCATTTTCGAATTCTGTCCATGAGGGGTTTGCACTTATCAGACGCTCTGGGCAGAAAATGACTGAGAGACGCAATCTTTTCGGCTAGCCTTTGTACACCTTTTGAGTTTTTGGGAGGTTCTATGTCTTGTATGGCTTTCACCTTATTTGGGTTTGTCTCTATTCCTCTCTTACTCACCATGTATCCGAGGAATTTTTTGGCGGACACCCCGAACGTACATTTTTAGAGTTGAGCTTCATTCTATATTGTCATAAGGTGTCGAACACTTTTCTTAGGTGGTGTACATGATCGTTTGTGTCTATACTCTTAACCAGCATGTCATCCACATATACCTCCATGGTCTTTTCTAGCTCCTTTCGAAACATCTTGTTCACCAATCTCTAGTACGTGGAGCCTGTATTTTTCAACCTGAATTGCATCATTACCCAGCACAGTAGATTTCTTTTGGTGTAGAAAGCCATTTTTTCCACATCGTCTGGGTGCATAGGGATCTGGTGATAGCCAGAGTATGTATCTATAAAACTCATCAGCTCATGGCCGACCGTGGCATCCACCATTTGATCAACATGCGGCAGTGGGAAACTGTCCTTCGGGCATGCTTTATTGAGGTCTGTGAAGTCAATGCATAATCTCCATGTCTTGTTTGTCTTTTGTACCAGAACTGGATTGGCTACCCAGGTGGGAAACAATGCCTCTCTCACCAGATTGTTCGCCAATAATTTTTTGGCTTCCGTCTCAATGATTTCATATTTTTTGAGGCTGTACTTCCTTTTCTTCTATTCTACAGGGCGATAGGATGGGTTTGTGTTGAGTCGGTGGCATGCATGTTTGGGTCTATCCCCTGGATGTCGCTGGATGTCCAGGTGAATACGTCCAAGTTGGACTTTAGAAATTCAATCAGAGACATTCGATGAGGATCCTTTAGTTGTGATTCGATATACAACTCCAAGTCCGGGTTACTTGGCTCAATCCTTATCACTTCAGTTTCTTCGACCGATTTCCCCCTTTTTCTTTTCTTATCTGACCTTAGATCTTCGTCGGTTATTGAGGGCAGATCGACTCCCTGGGCGTCGAAGGGTCGAAATTTTTGGCCATTCCCTACCGTCGAGTCGTCCAGTGGCAGAACCTCCTCACGATTTGCTTCCTCTTCATGATCTTGTTGTTCCATCATCATCAACTGGAAACTTGGGTCGTGGTAATTGAGCCCATCTTCTTTTTCGATGAATGAACACTCTCTAGCTTTCCTCTGGCTCCCTCTAATGGTACCGACTCGGCCGTCGGTGGTGATGAACTTTATGCACTATGAAGGGGACAGAGTTGAATCGATGAATGAACATCCATCCTAAGATGCAGTTGTAGGGTGACAGAAGATCCACAACTTTGAATTCGAGGGTGTGTTGGGCTCTTACCACCTGCTTCTCATCTATCAATTGGACTGATATGTCCATTTTCATTAAGGAGGTAGTGACGGTATTTTTGAAGCCCCAGATCTCGTCATCGCAGGAGGACGTCTTGTGGTGGAAGAGTCCTCCTATAGCTTCGAATGCCTTTTCGAATATAATGTTTGTGTATGCTCATGTGTCGACCAGACACCGGTGCACCTTCACCCCTGATATGATGGCCGAAATCACTAAAGGGTCATTGTGAGGAGTCCGTATTTATGTGAGGTCTTCTTCGAAAAAGAAGACATCGGCCTCTTGTAAAGGTGGTCGCGGATTTGCTGCAAGCACATGTTGGTACCTATCGAGCTCCCGCAGCTTGGCTTTTCGCTTTCTTCATGATAGGGCAGTTAGGGCCTGGAAAGTCCCTACGTACCCTTCGTTCAGCATGTATACCTCCCTAGGTGGTGTGGGCAGACGGTCTCCCAATACCCCTTGTCCCTGAGGATGGGCTAGTCCATTAGGCCATTCGGCTATAGCTTGGGATTGTTCTTTCCTTCATTTTGGGCTAGCCACCAGTTGATCTAGTTTCCCATCCTCGAACAGTCTGATGAGTTCGGTCAATAGATCTCGGCATTTGTTGGTGTTGTGGCCGATGGATTTATGGTATTTATAGAATTTTTTCTTATTTAGCTTAGTTGGATCCGCGCGTATCCTAGGTGGAGGACTCAGCAGGTTGGTGTCTTATATTTTGCTAAATATCTCCTCGGGTGTAAGTTCAAGCAACTCTATCATTTCCTGAATTTGGTCATCATCTGGGAATGGCTTGAAAGAAGAGGGAGCCTTGTAATCTCTCTCTCCTTTCTTCCTCTTCTTATCGCCTTCCTTAGGGTCGACTCTTAACTTCTTATATTCTTCGAGAATTTTCTCATTGTGGATGAATGCTTGGGCTGCGGCCATGAAAGCCGTGTAGCTGTTTGGCAATTTCTGTTGGCAGCTAGTCCACATAGGAGATCCTGGGAGTAAGGCGGCAGTTGCCAAAATGGTTGACGTTTCGTTCGATACTTCTTCCGTGTTAGCGCACTGTTCATTGAATCTCTTCATAAAGTCCTTCAAAGATTCCTTCGGGCCTTGCCGTAGACAAGCTAATTTTTACTTGGGCTCATTTTCTTGTCCCAGATAGGCTAAGTGGGATGAAAATGCATTGGCGAGTTGTGCCCAGGAGTCGATGGAGTTAGCGGGGAGTGACTCGAACCACGCGTGCGCCTTGTCCCCCAATGTTAAGGAGAACATCTTACACCGATCCTCTTCTGAGCACCCTTGCATCAGCATCCACCCAACATACTTATTAAGGTGGGAGATTGGGCTGGATTCGCTGGCGTATTGGGGAATTTAAGGGATTTGTATTTTTTTCATGGTGGCTGCCATGATCACTCTATGAGTGAACGGGGACCTCCCCAATTCTGGGTCAGGGATACCATGGAGTCCAGCGTCATTTTTTCTTTCCATTTGGTCGAGTCGTCTCCTCAGCGCGTTGATTTCCACATCATGCTGCCGCTTGAGTCGGGCGACAGGGTCATCTCCTGTGCTTTCTTCCATTTGCTCGCGTCGAGTCTTCGCAGGATCTGATCCCAGTCGATCTTTTGCGCTTACGCGTCCAGTCGTGTGTGCGGGGGAATGACTGGTGACTGAGTTAGCCCGAAATGCCATCCTTTTCTGTTCGCGTCCCTCGTCTACCATTTTCTAGGCCTTCCTTGGTTCCTTAGATGTATCCTTTTGGGTCATTCGTTCGTGTACCGACTTTCGAGGTGGAGTTCATTCATGTCACCGCTCATTCATCTGTTCTGCTGAATTTTCTTCGAGGCTAAAGCTGAGCCTCCGACTGGCAGTCATCGTTCATTTTTCTTTCATCTGTTTGAGAAGGTTGAAGTACTTTTACCGGAAGTCGGTCTGTGGATCGTCTTCTTCCAGGTTCGTATTGTGCGGCGGAACTTCCTTTTCCATAGTCCTGGAGAGATTAGGGTCCTCCGGGCGGCGCCGGCTAGTGGTCGCATCGGCCCTACTTGGAGTGGCTTCGTCTTGCTCATCCACCATTTTTATGTATAGTTGAGTCAGGGCAAACTGAAGAAGGCCGTCGTCCTGGAGATCGAAGGCCACAAACAGTGCGTGGGGGCCCTTCAAAGGTGGGAGGGCCCCTTCCTCTAGCGCCAAATGTCGCTCGTCAGATTTTAATCTCTTCTTAATGGTGGATTAATGTGGTTGTGATGGTATGAAGAGGCATTAATCTGAGCAAAACTAACATAAAAAGAGAGAGATTTGCCCCTAGGCGTGATTGTGTCTTTTTTAGGGGGTAAAGGGAAAGATTGTATTGTTATGAGGGTTTTCCATATTTATATTGGATAATTTGACGTCACCCGTATCTGGGTAAGTTGATAGATTATCGTGTACAGTGCGAGCATTAAATGCGCTTTAGCCTCATGTGACTATTTTTAGGATATGATCTAGGATATCCTCTACGCATGTATCTCGGAGCAGATTCTGCGTATCTGAGGCAATTGGATCAAGTGGCCTATTTGGCTTAGTCAGACGGAGCCTCTTTGCTTCTGGCAGGGAGGCTCGTGGGCTCTCAATGGAGTATTGGGCTGACGGGCCCAATATATGAACAGGTGAAAGACCCATTCTCAGAATTCATACCATACCTATTACTCCCTCCATCCCGCGTTAACGTTGATATTTGCTTTTTACACGGAGATTAAGAGATATAATATTTTAATATGTAGTGAGGTGAGAGAAATAATATTTAATGTAAAATTGATAGTTGTATTAGTGTTGTGTGTAACGTTGATATTTTGTTTTTGTACGGAGATTAAGAGATATAATATTTTAATATGTAGTGAGGTGAGATAAATAATATTTAATGTAAAGTGGATAGTTGTATTAGTATTGTGTGTGGGCCCTACAAGAAATAATTAATCATTTTGTGTGGGCCCAACATGACAACAAAACAAAATCTCTTGCGAGAGGGGTATGAGACGAGTCGATTCATCACTGAAGTATGCTTATTATATAGATAAAGTATGTTTAATGGTTGTTAAAGTGTGTTTTCTATCGTATGCTTATTGTAGATAGTTGATTTTTAATGGGTGAGGTGAGTGTTTAATATGGCTGTTATATAGTTTAATTGGACTAATCTAACATAATATGGAGAGAGCATAGAAGAAGAAGAATACAAAAATTTCTCCCACGTTTGTGGGAGTTTAAAGTAGAGAGTTTGTTTCTCTCTGTGTTTTTTTATTGTGGTGGAGGGATAATTCTCCTTTTATAATGATGATGGTGAAGTTGCCGGTGAGGTTTGGCTTGAGGTTGAAGATGATGGTGGAACTGATGTTTATGGTCCTCCTGAAGATGAAGGTGTGGCTCCCCTCTTATACAAGTTGGGTGAGCCTACTATTCTATAAATAGATACTATAGGCTAGTAGCAAGTGTACATTAAATGATCTTGGCATTTGGAAATGTGAAGGATTGCCTCGGGAAATGGAAAAGCCTGACAATGATGTGACAGATGACTTGACATGCCATCCACTAGCCATCCTAAGGGCTCCAGCTCTGGAAGACCTCGACAAGACAAGGTTCGGCTTTGGCAAGGAGAGCTCGAAAGGACCAAGCGCGTGGAGAGCTTTGAGAAGAGGCCGGCTCACCTCTGGCGTGGAAGGCTTGGAGAGGCCAAACGCGTGGAGAGCTTGGGGAAGCCGAGCTCACCTCTGGCGTGGAGAGCTTGGAGAGGAGGCCGAATCACCTCTGGGGTGAAAGGCTTGGAGAGGAGGCCGACTCATCTCTGGCGTGGAAGGCTTGGAGAGGAGGCCGACTCATCTCTGGTGTGGAGAGCTTGGGAGGCCGACTCACCTCTTGCGTGGAGAGCTTGGAGAGGAGGCCGACTCACCTCTTGCGTGGAGAGCTTGGAGAGGAGGCCGACTCACCTCTGGCGTGGAGAGCTTGGGAGGCCGACTCTCCTCTGACGTGGAAGGCTTGGAGAGGAGGCCGACTTATCTCTGGCGTGGAGAGCTTGGGAGGCCGACTCACCTCTGGCGTGGAAGGCTTGGAGAGGAGACCGACTCACCTCTGGCAATGAGAGTTTGGCAAGGCAGAGCTCGGCATTGGCAAGGCAGACCTGAGAGACTTCAGCCTTGTCTTGTGTGTTGTCTGATGAGTTAGGTGTTTGACCACATATCACACTTATTATGCATTAAAATATGATTTTAGCTCTGAGCTCCTAAGGTGAGTGACCCAAGTTGGATTCCCTTTGGGAACGGACATGGGGAGTTATAAGTTGGCTTGGAGAGGGTATGAGTGTTTGGTGAATTAACTACTCACTATACTAATAACTAATTTTATCCGATAAAAAATAATAATTTTATTATTAATATATTTTAACTAGAAATAAATATATTTTATCTATATAATAAACATAATTCAGTAATGGGTCGACCCATCTCACAAGAGAGTCTCTTTTAAATATAGAACAACCTATCTCATAAGAGAGTGTATTTTTTAAATATAGTAGTAATTAACTTTCTCTTTTATTTAATAATAATGATGATTATGTGGGATCATGATACAGAGGCTCACATATAATTTTATATTTTTATTTCTATAAATTATATTAATTTAAGGCAAAAGCTCTTGTGCTCTCGGGGAGATAGAGGGACACTCCGTGTCCCTATGTGAACACAACTCTCCCCCTCTATATTCTATTTAAACGTATGTATTATTATGGTTTAAATTACAAAGGGGCATGGAAATTGCAAAGAAACACGGTGTCCCGGGACACGAGAGCCTCACTCTTGATTTAATTTAGTAATGTATATGAATTTTATATGATATATTTTGACTGATTTAACCGACACCTCACATTCTTCCTAAAATATTTCACTTATTTTATAATATTTTTTTATAAATTAAATAATTTTATAATAGTTATAAATAAATTTGTTTCTATAAATATAATGAACCACCTCAAATATTAAACACACAAAATTTTAAAGATTTTTTATTTGAAATTTTTAAAAAGAGATCAATTTATTTATTTATTTTTATTTTATTTGTTTTTAATACATAAATAAATTTGATTAAAAATTCTCTCAATAATAACAAAATTTCCAAAATTTTAAAACAATATTGTGTGTAAATTTTTAAAGAGTTTAATTTTTTATTAGTTATATTTATTTTTTTAATAAAAAAATCTATATCAATAATTTTTTGTGTGTCTATTTGAATCTTCAACTATACTATGCCTAAAGATAATTATAAATACTTAAATAGAGTAATGTGTCATAATAAGTAGTGGGAGAAAGTAAGCATGAGTGACAGAGAAATATGGTAGTAGGATAACGATAAGAGAGCAGAAATAACAAAGAGAGCAGTGTGTGATTATAATATACTCTGTGAGTTATCAATAAAATTACTTTCCTCCCAACACATCGCGACGACGTGATCTTCATCATTGGCACGCCTGGACTTGGCAAGGCAACTCTTGCTAGGAAGATATTTCATAATCCACAAAAATAGAATATCAGTTCCCGTACGCATATTCGCATATGGATTTATGTGTCTCAAGAGTTCTCAAGGAAGGACATTTTTCTTTCCATATTGCAAGAGATATCAACTTATTTACTCATTTATTTATTATTTTTAATAAATAAAATAAATTTGATCAAAAGCTCTCTCAATAATAACAAATTTTCCAAAAATTTAAAACAATATTGTGTGTAAATTTTAAAATATTTTTATTAGTTATATTTATTTTTTTATCCAAAAAATCTATATTAATAATCTATTGTGTGTGTCTATTTAAATCCTTGATTATACTATACCGAAAAAAGAAACTTTTTAATGTGCGTTTATTTGATTCCTCGATTATACCATACCGATTCGATGATAATATTTGAATCCTCAATTATATTATACCAGTAATAAGAAAACAAACAAAATGCGAAAGATATGAAAGATATGAAAGAGAGCATATTATTAATTAAGCTCCAAAGTATGAAAGAGAATCTACTAATTGCGAAAGGTATGAAAGAAAACCGATTGTTAATTCAATGATAATATTAGTAAAAAAACAAACAATTTGAGCACAGATCTTACCATAAAAATAATATTCAAAATTGAGAATTATTGAATAGTATTCATTAAAGAAGAAATAAAATTGAAATAAACTCACATTTTATAATAGATGACTCTGCAGAATTCTACATGGAGGGAGAAGATAATCATTAAAGAGTTACGTCTATTGTGTTAGGTGTGCACGGGGCAAACAAGTTTTTGCCATCATCAAATGCAAAGTTATGCAAACGGCATGAAGGAAGAAGATCTTCGTGCATTGTGGATTATAATCTACTTCAAGTCATGTTACATATCTACAAAATCACCTTTTTAATATTTTATCAATAACCAATCTAAATCAATTTTTTTAATAAAATATTCATTCCTCCTACATTTATGTATATATACTATAATTATTAATGTAAAATAATATATTATTTTGAGATTTTTTTATTATATTTAAAATTATTAGATTAAAAAATAAGTATTTTAATTGGTAATAAAAATTTAATACAATAAAAATAACATACTTATACAAAATTAAATAAAAAATATAAAATTTGAGAATGAGAGAAAGTAAAAAAGGTTTTTGTTGTGTTCAAAATATATCACTATTACACTATTTATAGATAAAGAAAAATATAAGAATTTGATTATTTATTTTTTAAAAAAATACATAAAAATTAGAGTATATGATTTAATAAGAATTTAAATGACATCTATGAAAATTAATTATTTACTATGGTTGTGATTAATTATTTACTATATACATATGGTTGTTTATAGTTGTGAGGTATAGATATGGTTGTGGAGATGGTAGGTGAATTGGTTAATAACCTGGATAGAAGTTTTAGCACTCCGCCCATTTTATTATTTTATTCTATCTCAATATAATCTCAATATAAAATGTGCATTTTTCTATTTATAAAAGAAATCTACAAATTAGTTATTTCTTTCTCCATTATTCACACATTACACTAATTAAACTTATCCACTTTATATTATATATTACTACCTTTATCTGTCGATAATGTACACATTTTGCCATTTGCCATTTTGAACATTTGTGCTAAAGGTATATACATTTCCTATTTTAAACATATGAAACGCACACAAATCTAATACTATTAATATATGAGACTCACGCACTCCACTAATAGAATTACTCACTATACATTAAATAGTAATATTTTTTAATCCGTATATGTACAAAAACCAAATAATATACCTATCCGGCGAATGAAGTGAGTATATTTCTCATCTCATAGTAAACGTCAACCTTTTAATGGAACAGAAGAAATATTTACTTATTTATTTATTTTAACAATTTTCTTTTATCTTATTATTATATCATGTTGTTGATGAATGTTGAGTATATTGTTAGAGAATTTGTGACTTGGTTATCATCCATCCATTTTTTGAATAGTGTATTTGTAATTTTAATTTGTCTCGGGGTGCTTTTTTTTTTATAATGAGACCCAAATAAGATTAATTTATCTATGAGTTTACACGTATCATTAATACAACTACGCACTGTATATTAAAATATTATATTTTTCTTTATGTACACATTAGCACTCCTAAAAGTAAAATATTAATTAAAATTTATCACTTCCACCTAACACACATAATATATTCCCTCTTTCCCGTTTCAAACTTTACATTTGCTTTTTGTACAGAGATTAAGAAATATAGTATTTTAATGTGTAGTGAGGTGAGAGAAATAATATTTTAATATAAAATGGGTAGGTGTATTAATGTGATTTGTGGGTCATTTGAGAGAAATAATTAATTTATGTAGGCTCATTGGGAGAGAAATAATTAATTTGTGTGGGTCTCATCTACCAAAAAGGAAAAATATTAAGATTGACGAGTTGGTCTCTTGTGCCCGGGGGCACACAAGTTTTTGCCAAGGTTGAAATGGGACGCTCAAATTAAAAATATGTAAAATTTGAAATGAGACAGAGATATGATCAACGGAAATGAGTAATCCAATAATAAAATTACCCACTATACCTTAAGTAGTAATATTTCTTAATCCGTATATGTACAAAACCCAAATAATATACATATTCGGTGAATGGAGTGAGTATTTTTCTCATCTCATAGCAAACGTCAACCTTTTAATGGAACAGAGGAAATATTTACTTATTTATTTATTTTAACATTTTTCTTTTATCTTATTATATCAGGTTTTTGATGAATGTTGAGTGTATTGTTAGAGAATTTGTGACTTGTTTATCATCTAGAGTGATGTTATTTGCACACCCCCTTTTATTAAATACACTCCTTTTATTAAATACACATCTCTTATAATTTTTTATTTTTTAATTTTATTATATGCACACCCCCTAAAATTTCTAATCTACCCTTTAAAAATTAACATTACATACCCCTTTTAAAATTTACTCCAGTAAACTAGGACCAAAACCCCCCGTCACTTCAAATCTTCAGATGATAACAAATGACAAACCATTAACATTTTCTTTCATTTCTTTCATGACCAATAAAAGCTTAGAATTTTCTCAAAATAAAACATCAAATGAACAATCTATTTTACAAACTACTCACCATGGAAATAAATCAAATTGCTCATTCAGAGAAAATGAAGAACCCTATCTAGTCCCAGCACCTCACAACAGGGAAAGGAACAATCTTCAATTAATACACAAACTTATATAAATTCCGAGTCTTTTTGCTTAAACCATCTGCAATTTATTAAGGACACAAGAAGAAAGAGATGACCAATTGATTTTAGTATAATATGAACACTCTACACCAGCAAAGCATTAAATTGTTTATTTATAATTCTTTTTATATTGATCTGGTAAAACATAAAGTTAATACTTAAAAAAAAGGGAAAATAGATTTTTTCGTCCGCTAACTTTCACTCATTTTGAAATTAGTCCATTAACTTTTTCAATTTTGAAATTAGTCCGTTAATTTTATAACAGTTTTGAAATTAGTTTATTAACTTCATAAAATTCAACATTTTGGTCCTTTGACCTGCTATGGCAGGTCATTTGAATATTTTCACCCCAATTAATCTATATCATATTTTTATTTAACCAATTTTATCTCACTTTTTATTTTTCACTTCCATATACCAAACAAACAATACTAATCTCATTGCTAAAGTGGAGCAAATTTGACTAAATATTGATACTTCTTCCGTCCACTCGAAAGATGGTATTTTTTCCATTTTGGTCGTCCGTTCCAAAGAGGATCACTTCTTTTTTTATACATATGAGATCCACACACACCCACTAATACAACTAAAATATGGGGTCCACACTCCCACTAATACAACTACCCACTACACATTAAATAACAATACTTCTTAATCAACGTGCACAAAACTAAAATGCCCTCTTTCGGGCGGGCAGAGGGAGTATAATATAAATTCTTAATGGGAGCTATTTTTAAAAAAAAAAATAGTATATATATATATATATATATATATATTACATATTTTTTATTTTATTTTTTAGAAAAACCTGCTAATGACCTGTTGAAACGGACGATTTTGTTGAACTTGGTAAACATGATGGACCATTTTCAAAATTTTCAAATATAATGGACGATTTTCAAAATTTTACAAATATAATGGACAATTTTCAAAAAGTGAAAAATTTATGCACTAAATACAAAATTGAGCAAAGTTAGCGGACGAAAAAATTTATTTTCCCAAAAAAAAATCATCTTCTCAGTTGGGATTTTCTTGTACCAAATACACCATCAACGTCTCCTGTTTCTCATGGACAATTGTTGCCTGCCCATGTCCAATTTTTTTATACTCCATTTCATATTTAGGGATCAGTTTGTAGGAGAGCTTTGTGGTCCATTAATAGACCACTGATTTTACAAGTAGGGTATAAAGACGAGAAAAATCCCCAAGTAATGAAAGCGTATGAGCGAGTTGGCTCATTGGTACTAATACTCCATTTCATTCTAATACAATCACTAATGCAGTGAAGATGAGATGATATCTCAAATATCATTGACATCATCATCTGCGATTTATAAGAGAGAAGAAAAAATAAGTGGGTATAAAAATAATTAAAGATAAGGGGTGTGTATAAAATAAAGATTAGAGTAATTTTGATATTTTAAATATATTTATTTTAATAATTTTATAAATAAGAAGTGTATTTAATAAGAGGAGTGTGCATATAGTCTAACCCTATCATCTATCCATCTTTTTGAGGAGTGTATTTGTAATTTTAATTTGTCTCAATGTAGGGGTACTTTTTTTTGTTTTGAATGAGACCTAAATAAGATTAATTTATCTACACATATCATTAATACAACTATGCATTGTATATTAAAATATTATATTTTTCTTTATGTACACATTAGCACTCCTGAAAGTACAATATTAATTAAAATTTATCACTTCCACCTACCACATAATATATTCCCTCTTTTCCGTTTCAAACTTTACGTTTGCTTTTTGTACAGAGATTAAAAAATATAATATTTTAATGTGTAGTGAGGTGAGAGAATTAATATTTTAATGTAAAATGAGTAGGTGTATTAGTGTGATGTGTGAGTCATTTGAGAGAGATAATTAATTTATGTACGCTCATTAAAAAAGAAATAATTAATTTGCGTGGGTCTCATCTACCAAAAAGGGAAATGTTAAGATTGACGAGTTGATCTCTTGTGTCGTGGGCACACAAGTTTTTGCCAAGATTGAAATGGAAACGCTCAAATTGGAAATATGTAAAATTTGAAATGAGACAGAGAAAGTATTTTATAATTTGTTTATTACCTAAAAATAGTACTCCCTCCGTCCCACGTATTTTTATCCACTTTCCATTTTGGGGTGTCCCACGTATTTTTACCCATTCCATTTTTGGCAAAAATACATAATATTTTATTACCTACTTTTTACAATCCCAACAACTTTAATTACTTTTTTACACTTTATTCATCATTCCCAATAACTTTATTCACTTTTTCTTTTTAAATTACTAATTTATCCCTACTTTCTCTTACATTATATATTAAAAAAATAAAACGTCTTAATCTCCGTACCCGTACAAACGGGTAAAAATACCCGGGACGGAGGGAGTAATATATTACATTCCAAAAATCAATAAAGTTGGTTAAATTTTATTTTTTCTTAAATTCCGTGTTTATGAAGAATAAATTGGTATGGAAAGAATATTTAAATTAATATTTAAATATAGGCTAATTATAGTGTGCATCCGGGTGTACTCTAAGATAAGGTGCACCCATATATAAATATACATAAAAATATTTACAATTAAGAGCAAAAATGTATACAATTTAATTGTTAGTTTTTTTAATGAAAAATTGAGTGTAAAAATTATACAATTATTAAAAAATATGTATACACTATTGAATAAAAAGTTATGCACATATGGATGTTAGTTTTTTTAATGAAAAACTTAATGTGAAAAAAATATACAATTATTATAAAACAAGTATATAAAATAGAATAACATGTATACAAAATAAAATAAAAAGTCATACACATATGGGTGCACCCAATATACACATAGAATAAAAAGTCATACACAAATAGGTGCACCCAATATACACTCTTAAATGTACTAGTTATGTTGGACGTGCGTTGCACGTCACATGTACGTATTAGTATGCTATACTATTTGTTTTTAGGGGTTAATTGTAAAAAAAAAAACTTTATTCATATTGCAAATTAATCTTCATTTGAGAAATTGCAAAAAAGTATTGTTGCAAAATGCATGTAATTTGTAACTAAAAGTAGGGGTTTTTTGGTGCGTTTTATAACAACACTTAAATGTTGTGATTTTTTTTTACAATTTTTCAAAGATGGTGATTAATTTGCAATAGAAATAAAGTTAATCTTTTTTTTAATGAGTATATTACATTTACTGATGTCAAAGAGTAAAATAAAAATATGACTCTTCAAGAATATTTCATCATAATATATCTTTTAAGAATTTAAGTAAGACTTGTGGAAATTAAGGATACACATTTTCTAAATAATATATTTTACAGTCGTTGAATAGTAGTTAACCTGTAGTTCATAGACAATAAGTTAGACGAAAAAAATAAGTTAGAGAATAAAATGCATGGAAACATATGTTAAATATAATAAACCAAAACTTGCAAAGATTCTTTAGTAAGACAGATTTTGTTAATTGACTTATGCATCCTCCTCCTCTAAGCCTTCTTTACATCTCTTTCTTACGGAAGAAAAACTCTTCAAGTAACTAATAATTGGTTGCTTCATGTTATCTTTAACATAGTCATGATCTTTGAACCTTTATCTTATGCCCACGTATAATAGAAAAATAAAAATCTCAATTACCTAGGTGAACTCATCGGTGTATAAGGATTCAATGCACGCCCACACATAGGAGTCCTCGTACCATCATGGAAAGGAGTCACTGTATGATTGTTAATCAAAGTCAAAATGTATGATGATTAAAATTAAAATACAATTGCAAGTTATGATTAATTAGTTCACCATCCAAAATAACGAACCACCAGAATTCCCCATTTATAGATGCAGAGGAGTGTGAGAAGAATGGATCGGGGTCTCATTTCTCATACCATATCAAGATATTTTTATAAGAAAAGACAAATTAAAAATCCCAAAAAGGGTTTAGAATGCATTATGACAAAGAGAGAAAAGGATACAACATAGTTTGTACATTTGAATTGTATCAAATGATAACATATTATACTTTTAGAATCCTTGTTAATTCATATATTTGTGAGAAAATAAAAAATGAACAGATTATCTTGAGCATTTTACATTTAGAGAAGTCCCAAAAGAGTCAATCTTGATCTCTTATAAAATTGCTTGTGTGCAACCTTTGCAAAGAGAAATAAAATTGCTTAATATTTGCTTAATATTTCACGAGATCAAACCTGAGCACTTCTACTTGGAAACCATGTCTCTTAGCAACATTTAAATCCATCAATTCGATAATCCAAGCAATAGAAATGAATATATAAGAAAATAGTGTAGGGTGTAGTAAACAGAAGATGAAGAGTTAAAAAGGTGCATTAAAATTAATTTAATAAAAGAAGGTGGAAAGACATGATGAATCAAGAAATAATTATATTAATATCACCTACTACATACAACATAACTATTAAAATAATTATAGAAAAATGAAGAGTCAGTTATTAATACAAATTTAACATTAGTAATATCACATTACAAGTATAATTTAATAGTAAATATTATTATATATCATTAATTGGGAAGAAGGTTAAAAAAATAATACGAAAAAAGAAAAGACATCACATTTATATTTTATAATTAATAATATCACTTTTAATATATTTAGAGTTATAATATGATAAATAAAGGATAAAAATGTAATAAAGAAAAATAGGTAGGGACAAAGTGGGAAAAAAATGTTAACACTTGGCCAAGGGACAGTCTCAGATAGACAGTTTCTATGGGGCGTAGGCCTCCCAAAAGGTAACAGAGGCGTACAAAGGTTTCCTCGGGCCGGACGGAGATTGGCCCTCGAGTGCAAAGGCAGAAGGGAGCTTGACTGCAAGACCCACCCATCGAGCAGGGACGAAAGTCGGCCTTAGTGATCCGACGGTGCCGAGTGGAAGGGTCGTCTTGTTGATATAATAAGTTATATCAACTCCATCATCTACTTCTTCACCGTTGTATTTATTCAGAAGTTTCCTCTAAAATCCATGTTGATCCACGCATGTTTTTTTGGTGCCAACCATTGTCAATTCCCTTCTTTTTCTTCAACTATTTATAATGTAATGTTTCGGAGGTGATTAAATGTAAAAACTAAAAAGTCACAAACAAATATAACTTAATAATTATTACTAATTAATTAAGGTAGGAATACAAATAGTTTAATGTTATGTATATTAGATCAAGAATATAAAGAGTTTAAATTATTGATAATAAGTTGGTGTTATAGATGTAAAAAAGAAAAATATATATGGGTAAATTTGGAAAAATGTTAACCATGAAATAAATTATATAGAAAATAAAAAGACATTTCATTAATATATCATAATTAATAATGTCAATTTTAATATATTATATATGTATTATGAATATTAGTAATGTAATAAATGAAGGATAAAAATGTATTAAAGAAATATAGGTAAGGATAAAATGGGAAAAAATGTTAACACTTACTCAAGGCACTTTTAATATATTATGATATACTAATTTAAGGGCGTCTCCAAACAAATGATTAATTAATGATTTAAGAACCTCAAAATGAGTTTTGAATATTGAATGGGACAACTATCTGTACCCAAACTTATTAAATGAATCTCATTAATTTATAAATTAAAAATATGTTTATATGAGAAGGTGTAAATATCCTTTTATAAATAATTGGTATACACGACTCCAATTAAATTTCTAAATGCACCCATCTTTAATCTTTAAATCACAATGAACTCTAAATCCTATAAATTCTGCATCAGCATAGTGAATCACTATATCTCGAGAGACTACGCTGCCGACGGCAACGACTGATTTTTACTCTGGTGAATTTCGATTCGTCGGTCCGTGCTAGCATTTTTCCGGTGGTTGTGCTATAACTGGTTCAAAATGGACAAGGGAGTACGTCAGTTCGCCGGAAATAATAATTTAATTTGATTATTATTGTACTATTATACTATTTGTTGATTGGAGAGTAGAAAGAATCTGAATGGGTTGGATGAAGTAATCGCCTCTGAAATATCTATATACTACATTACCACTCGATCATATGCACGGATTCAATTCAACAGTAACATATTAATGAAGAAAACGCCTTAGTTGGATTGGATATCCCGCTTAATCATAAGAATAAGGAACCCATTAATCAAAATCATCCCAAGGAATCGGACTCAATTTATTTTGAAAATATAATTGTATCCACTTATTAAATTTATTTAAAAGACAAAATCAAACTCAATTTATTTATTTACTTTATACACCCAAATTCAATAACACAACAAGATACCTATAAATCCGCCAAATGAGACTTATCGTAAAATTCGTCGGATCCAGAATTCATACTTCGCATTCAATAGAAACGTATCAAGGGGATGATGAAATTCAGTACATCGCAGAACTACGCATCTCTCTGCATAATTCTATTTAATTCCGGGGGAGGGAATGGGGTAGATGACTAGCAGTGGAAAGAAATAATTAAATTTGAATTTAATTTTTTTTAAAAAAATAATAAATCCACCACAGTTGAGCTTGTAAATTAAAAAATTTCTTACATCCATCCACACCATTCCCTCAAGACTACCATAGATACTCAGTTCAATCACATGCCTATCCTTTAAACAACAGATTATAAAGTTTGGAGAACTAAAACTATCTAGCAAGAAATTTCTTTTATTATTCATTTGTGTGTCTTGAGTGTTGATATACACTTGAAACTGATCATAATGTTATTAAGCCAATCTCACTGTGGACAGAGCTCATACGCGTATGAAATGTGATCATATCTTATCTTACATTCTCAGTTTATGAGAGGAGCATCTGAAGTCTTGTAATATGATTGTTGAGCCATAACATAACATACACTGATGAAATGAAATATCCCCTTCGTCTGATCAAAGTTTTCACATTTTCCATTTTCATCCATCATATAAGCACATTCCTAAAATGGTAAAAAGTCAACCCAACAAACCTCCCTCCTACACTTTATTTAGTCAAATATCATCCTACGTAACACACCCAACATATTTTTTATTTATATATTACCAAAAAATACCAAAATCCCCCCAAAATAACGACTTTCTTACTCTACGTGGAAAAAAAAATGTGAAAACATTTTTGGGACGGAGGGAGTATGAGATGATAACTTGTATTTATGTGCCGTACCATCCTCACCTGTTTGGAACTTCAAGACCTACGAAAACTAGGTAGCAGAATAGAACTAAGCTGAAAAGAGAATCATACAATAGATGAAACGAAACTACAACAGGGTTATCCCATGCGAGTTAAAAAGCTACACAATTGAAGGTTCTTGGTGTTCTTGTGGATGGTCAAATAAATTCTGCACTAATATACATGAATATTATTGCATCAACCACAGTTGTATGCCCTATGCCGAACAGAACAGAAATCTATCGCCTAGCTAAAGAATTTGGAAAGAATAAATAGAGGACAACATGGGGAAACAATTTAACCTGGAATGTGGGCTTTGCAACCAAATGATCAATGTGATTGTTCCACGTCATTGGCCTGGCTTAGACTTTGATTTCGTAACACCGGATCCAGGTAAGTGTAGCTCCAACAAAAGTAATACAACAGGTTATCTTTATAGAATTGGAAGCTCTTATCAAGCAGGACAAGGGCAAATGGGGAAATACACATATGTAATATGAGCGGGATTACTGATCATTACGGTTTGAGCTAGTGTCTCCAAATGAGACGGATGCTAGAGACTTGGATGCCCATACCTTGGCATTTTTTGCTCCTTCCTGTAAATTGCTTTTCTTGCATGGTTCTTTTAGAGGACTGAATAACTGTATAACTCGTTTTACTTGGACCGCATGATGCTCCCACAAACTACGAAAACTCACATTTATGACGTACCTCCTCCAAGCTAATAGACCATATCTGCGCAATCTTGGGAAAGTGCCATGAAGCAACCTCAAAATCACGAAAATCGTTGCTAGGGCCAAATACGTTTCCTGTTGCAGCAGATTCTCCGGGGATTTAGCCCAAGGGAAAGGACAGGTTTCCTGAAGACTGTTGTGCGTTTCATCAAGTCCTGAGCATCCAATCTTTTCCAAATACACTGGATCATCGGATAATGTGTTTATGCCTGCATTAAAAATAATTTTGAAGCTCTATTCAGAAGCCCAATAAGATTACTCAAATATAACTTGCTGCAGAAACATTGCCATTACATGCTAATACTTGTACATATTGTAAAAGTTATTAACTGAGATCAGAGGAAATACTTCCTATGCTTTACTTTTTCATCTTGGGGATTACTAAAAGTAAATGGCTACTGGTGTGCTAGACATAATTATCAAATCAAAATTATAAATCATCCTCAAAAAATTAGATGACTGCATTTTAACCATTACCATTTCCCTACACCAGAAACTTGCTCCAAGGAAATCAGTATCTTTGCATAAGTAATAATGATGTAATTTATAATTTAAATACCTTAAGACTCTAACAACAGCCTTTAAGATTGTTCAACCACAGTAACTTACCAGTCACATCGCTGTAGAAAGATATTAAGGAATCGAGAGTGCGAGAACCCTGATATCGCGTGCGTATGGTAGAGTTTAGAAGAATCAACGTAGGAAATCCATAAACTCCATACTTTGATAGAATACTGAAAGCACACAAACAATTTTCACTTAAATTGATGATCTTCAAACGGTAAGATTACATTAAGAATGGAATGATAGTTATCTAACCTTGGCCTGACAGCTGATTCTTCAATCGCAAAATGAGGAATGGAAGGAAAAATGGAAGACAAAATGGACAGCCTTGGTCTAAATATTCCAGAGAAAGGACACCAAGATGAGTAGAAGAGAACTGAGATGTAATCGTGTTCATTTTTGTGAACCATATTCAATGCCTTCTGCAGTGTGACTTCATCGCCCTTCAAAACCAAAATTTATTATTGCCACTAAAATCCATCATAAAATAAGGCATAGTATGTATAGAGTAAGCAGACACAATTATGTTAGCATCATGATTAGGATTGTTGGCAGCCTTTCATCTCAAATACACATAAAAATAAGCCCATCTGAGGGAAAGCGAAAGGCATATAAACATCACCTTCATCAACAGCCCTACTTCTATAATTACACATAGAATTCAGAAACAGAGGCTGATAATCAGAACTCAGAAATAAGATAAATAATTGGACTATCCTTTGGCCATTGTCATTGCCAGTATCTGACTCCTATCAACGAAATGACATTAACGCATTCAATCTATGTCTTATCAACACGCAACATCCATCAGAACAAATCCCACAGGCATAAGATGCATAGTAAAGCATCAATCTCAGAAAATAAAGAGCAGATATGGCAATGAATGAATTAGAATTAAAAGAACCATCATAGACAAAGCCGAGGCAAATGCTGTTGATACATAGAGTCCACATAAAGCATGAGCATCTTAATGAAACTCCAATTAGAGCTCAAAACTGCCATTAAAATTCAAAATTTCTTAGCAGAATCACAAATTTAGTTCTATAGATCAAGTATTTCATACAGTTCCCCACATTAGCTCACCAACAAGTGACTCCAATTTACCATTAGAATTCCAAAACCCGTAGAGAAAAACAACACTGCGTTTCAATTAATTCGAGAACGAATTCAATTACATTCACCACAAAACACCTTATTCGAAAAAAAAAAATTAAGAAGAATGAAAAGGGGTCAAAAGAAACGCAGACATTATACCTCAATTACACCAATAGCATGAGAAAACCGGTCCCGACTAACATGACAAACATCATTCTCGGGAGAAAATAGGTAATCGTTGAGGGAGCTCAAGGGACAAATAGGAGGAGAAGTAACCCTAAGGGGGTCGGCGCATGTTAGCGTCCCAAGAAGAAAGAAGGTGAATCCAGCAAACTCGAAATTCCTCCAAAGCGCAATCATATCTGTAATCGAATAACGGGATAGAAAGGAGTTCAGTAAAGGATTGCGGAGGAGAAAGATGGGTGGGTTGGAAGAAGGAACCCGGCGCGTTTTAGCATTGATCCTGTGAGATCATCCTCCACCTTTCCTCTTTCTTTCGTTTACTTGCACTATTTGCTTGATTTAAGCTTTTCGTTTTTATTATTTTATTTTATTATTATTTTTTTATACGCGCTTCTTATATCAATTCTTGCTGTCAGTTTTTTTTTTTTTTTTTTTTTTGAAAACACGCTTACATCCTAAATTTTTTTCGTACTCTTGTGAAATCTTCTTACAAAATTCAATTAGTGAGACAGACGAGTGAGATTAATTAAATTAGGGTTTATTTCATGAATTAAATCAATTAAAGGTAAAATTTTGGATAAGACTGTCTAACAAAAGTCATTTCAAAGATCAATTAAATTAAGGTTTATTTCACAGGAATGGATTAAATCAATCAAAGGCAAAAATTTGGATGGAACTGTCTCACGAAAGTCATTTAATGAGATAAATAAAAAAAACAATAATAATATTTGAAAAGTGATATCAATTAATTAATGAATAGTAATAGTGGTGCAATGAATTATTTTATAAATAATTTATAACATAAATAAAAATTTATAGAGTACTATTTAAAACAAAAATGATACTCCCTCCATCTCAGGATTACATGCACGGTGGCACTGAGTTATGTATTGTTTCTATTTTTAGAATGTGCAAATATTGTTTAGACTGACTAAAGTAGAGAACGTACAAGTATTCTTGAAATGAATGGAGTAACATTTTAATAAATGATGATAACTAATTATAAAAGTATAAAATGATTTCACTATAAGACAGTCTCACCCAATCAAATTGTTTGCTTGTTAACTCTACACTATATGATTTAGTTCCTAGGCCCGGTGGGTTCAAGTCGCACAAACCAAGACATTAAATCAAAACCGATAAGGTACCACACCGAAACTTTCAATAAGTAGTGCAAGCCATCCAAATGTAAATATACATTATAACATAAAATGAATTAGCTGCACCAATTGAACCTTTCTTTTAAGAAAAGCTAAACACTTTAGTTTAGCAGTTGACAAACTGAAAAATATAAAAATCCATATACATAACAATCTACTTATTCTTTCAAGAGCTATCAAACCTTTCTTTTTCTCTTTTCCTAATTTAAAAAAATAATCACGTACGGAACTGGAAATAATACACCTAACGTCTAAATATTATTGTCATAGAGAAAATATTCTCTCAAGAATGAACACTAAACTCTAGAGCAAATTGAATTGGCCTGGTATTCTTGAACTGCAAGATGGGCACATAGTACCTATTGCACCTGTTTGTACTCCATCTTGCATTGGATCATGAAAGAAGACGCCTCTGCACCAAACGCAAATGGATGATGTTACTTGACTCGACTGACATGCATTTGGTGTCAGAGAATCCTTCCCGAGCCAGAATGAAGGATCCAATCCTTGTTCCATGTTCGTGTTGTACGAGTAAATCTTTGATTCTCCAGGCAATGAATTTGAACTTTGTTCACCCATGAAACTGTATTCCACGGGTTGAATTTTACCGGGCCTCAACATGTTGCTTTGGAAAACATAGTTCTTATTCACACCAAATGAACCTTCTCCGCCCTGCCCTCATAAGAAAATCAACAGAATATAAATTTGCAGAACAAGAATGCCACACTCGTGGCAAGTGGTGTGAGGTCAAGATTTCCTCTTAGAATTGGACAGGTAAAAAGAATATGTTGTTTAAACCAAACACAGGAAAAGTTGTCAACTTGGGGCAAACTTTTCAGGAGAAATATGACTACTATGATCTACTATGCTTACTAGGATGCAACCAAATAGCTGTTATATTGGAATCCTTAATTGCGATAAGACATAAAAATTTAAGATGGTAAAAATTAGAAAAACTATATCTAACACCAAAGATAACTCGAGATCTTCTTTAGGTATCCTAAGTCATATCTTAGGCATAGGACTAATGCAGTAATGCCCTCAAATTTTTGAAATGGCGTAACCTAAATATCTCAAGACAGAATACATTTTAATATTAAGCACATTTTCTCTATGCATATTTAAAATGATCAAACATTACACATTAAAGTAAAGAGCAACACCCGCGTGAGACTGTTTTACCTTTTTTTAATTAGTTAACACTTTTTAATATGTTTCACTTTTTATTTATACTATGAATTGATAATGAAATAATTCTCTGGATGGTTATCACTTTTCATCAATCAAGTATCACTTTTTATTGAAATGTTATCACTTTTATCCGTCTCATGGAACTCCTTAAGTGAGACGGTCTCATGCAAGTGTTTGCCTAAAGTAAAAGGATTAGAATTAAGTAAGACAACAGGGGTTGGGATTGAGAGGAAGAGGGAGGGAGTTAGTTAAATAGTCTCATTATCCATTTCCTTAACCACTACTTCTACAGGATGAGGATTTGGAAGAAAGTTGATCCACTGGGAAATTGGTCCTAACTTTTACATTATCATATTATGTGAATCGATATCTTTGATAAAGATATTTCACAATATCAGAGCTACTAATTCTTATTGCATTTACAAAAGGCCAAGTCGACTGATCAATAGTGGAAACTTAAGTTCTCCAAGGTAGCACTTTGAGGTTGGTTGGTTGCCTCATAAGCAAGTAATATAAGATATTCACTCAAAACTTCAAATTGCAAGATATAGAAATGTAGAGAAGATTTTAATAGACTTATCCAAATGATCTCTTATTTTGACCATATACACGTGTGGGGTCTAAGACACAGAAACAGTTCTAGAAGCTTTAAACATATAATCATAGCAATTGCAATAAATATATTCTAAATATTTAATATTATAAATAAGAATATCTTCTCAATCTATTAGCACATTGAAGATTTATAGAAGTACCTTAGCTGATGTTAGGCCAAAACTTTGAAAACAGCTTGACGGTGGAATCTGTGGACCAGAATTAGCATTAAAACATCCATCGAATGCATTTTGATGAACTGTTCTCCAAGTTCCATCAGCTCCAGCACACTCACCGGACTGTGAGCCATTTCTGAAACCAACCAAAAAGTTTTGGCCAGAAGTTCCTAGGTTGTCTCCTGGGGTTCCATTCCAACCCCTTCCTGGGCGAGCCATGTTAAAACTACTGTCAAATTCATGAGCACTATCGTTGAAGGATGAACTAGGGAATTCAGTTTCAAAATGTCTGTTTTCTTTCATATCAGAGGGTATGTTATTACCTACAATACTCAAATGTTGTGGGTCCCCATATGTTTTATGGACCACAGAGTCAATGTTAAAGTTATTATCTTGATACCTTTCCCCTCCAACCTTATTTGAATCTGTACATATATCCGTCTGAAGTTTACCAAAAGAAAGACTCAGCTCATAATTTCCATTATTTTCATGTGTACTGAGTTTTGAGGGATTGGAAGGGGTAGTATACATCTTATTCAGCATGCGTGCCTCATCTGTGACTTCCGAAACACTGGATTGACAGAGCAATACACCTCCATACGGCTCCTCTCTTTGCTCTTCCAAGGCATCATTGAATATTCTGATCATATTATTTTC
This sequence comes from Pogostemon cablin, assembly GCA_023678885.1. Taxonomy (NCBI): domain Eukaryota; kingdom Viridiplantae; phylum Streptophyta; class Magnoliopsida; order Lamiales; family Lamiaceae; genus Pogostemon; species Pogostemon cablin. The sequence continues at coordinate 30,769,825 of CM042969.1, read as the reverse complement.
AGCAAATAACTGCTTATCAGTTGCAGATGCAAACGGTGAGCATGCTCCAAATTTACTATCCTGCTCAGTCCCTGCAACGGAATTGGAATTTATACCGGTGTGACTGCAGCTGAAAGGATCGCTAGATTCAGTATTCCCAAAATTTCGGAAAGCATCGAATTCAAGCACTGTTGACTTTTTTCTGCAAACATCATCATCAATACTTTCATAATCGTACATGCTTTCATCAGCTGCAACTAACTTGCTCTTAGACATATCTTGCACCCCTGGCACCTTCAATGGATGAGTGAATACCTCAGCATCATCCCTTTCTAACACAATTTTTTGCTTGTTCCAAGATGGAATGACTGAGGAGATTTCAAATTGCATTTTGTCAAGATTGTCCACACCATCATTGTCTGCTTTAGAATTCTCATTCTCAACAATACAAAAACTGAGCGTTTCATCAACTTTGCCCTTGTGTATCAAGCAGGGATCACTGTCCACAACAGGTGCTTTTTCATCATCTGCTATGTCCGGAATGCTGAAATTAGAAACTTTGTTAAGTTTGGATGCCTCTAATACAGAGGCTGATGTCTCAGTGGTTGTGTCCTGACAAGGAATGGATTCCAAATCACTCATTTTCTCAATATGAAGGGCTAAATTATTGTCCTGGCCTCCTTGACTTTCCAAATAATGAAGCGCGGATCCATCAACTGCAAACTTCTCAAAATCAAGGTTAAGCTCATTCTTTGTTTGATCAATTTGCTCACTATCGTTTGCCGCAACACATTCTTCCGCATGATCATTAGAATCTTCTAACCATCTTTCAGATGCTATAATTTTCTCGGGCCTCTCTTTGGAAGCAGAATTCTCATTCCCACCACCATTTGTAACATCATATGTTGCATCATTGACAGGCAGAGACAACTCAGACTTCCTTCCCTGCAAATTGGAACCATCATCAATTAGTTCAGCAGTAGAGTCATTCAAACATTCTTTTTCGCGGAAACATTTATTCTCAGAAACTGAACACAGATTAGTTTCAGCAACTTTATCAGTGGCCTTATCAATTGCTCCCCTGTTCCCAGTAGCAAGACTAATAACCCCAGAATGCTCATTATTATTATTGCTAGATAAGTAATTAGGCAGCCCATTATTTGCGACAGAAAAACCAATTTCCGCGGCATTATCAGATTTTAATGATCCTTCCATAGAAGTATTATGAAAAGGTTTTACAGAATTGGGAATAACCGACTCAAATGATTCTACAGTCAACTTAGATTGGCATCTCACATGGGTACCAACATGACCGTTGTACCGATGTCTTTCGCTAAATGTCTTATGACAGAACTGGCACTCATATTTTCCATCCTTAATTATCACCCCATCAGTAATGCGAATACTATTTTTGTATCTGTTTCTCCGTTGAAGGGTTGATTGGAGTTGCAACGGTTCATCTTTGTCAATAAAAGCTAAATTAGGCTTGTTGCTCTGTAAACTCTCCCCAATTTTGTCCTCTGGCAAATCCCCAGTATATGCTACGGCTTGAATCTCATGGTCACCAATGGTAGAAACCAAAGCAGGGGGCAATGAATGGGAAACTAGTTTCTCTGTCTTGCTGTCCTCCTCAATAGCAAGATGCATTACCTGTAACATTCCCCATGAAAAAAATTAAAACAGTTGGAAGCATAATTAACCCTGAGAGGAAAAAGGAAAAGAGAACAAAGGGGTAAAAGAAAAGAAAAGAAAAAGGTCAGCTTACAGGGACTGTAGTCAGATTATCAGCATCGATGACCATCTGGTTATATTGAGCAAAGCTATGCACATTTGTATCTTGGATACCATGAAGAGAGCACAGATATGAAGAAACTCCTTTACATGACACAAAATGCAGTCCACTGGGACTGGAATGATCAAAATAGGATAAACTTAGTCAATGAAACAGATATAGGAGCTTGCACCCATAGGGATTCCCACCCCAAAACACCCAAAACTGCTACACCTTAGGTAGTTTTCCCAAGACAAGGTACATGAGCATACACTTTTATTTTTTAAAAAAAACCACGATGATCACGTTAGACACGTGTCTTTTACTTTTCCACAAATACATGTAAAACCTAAAACAGATGGCTATCGAATAAATGTAATAAATATTTTTAAAGCTACTTAATAACATTATAACAATAAATCTATCCATGTATATCTCATGCCTTTTCCTTTTGGTAAAAAAGTTTTTCTATTCCAGCATTTACTCCTAACAAACACTTTTCAGAAGTTAGTGCTTTCATAATCCAAACAAGCTCCACGATAATAAATACCATAAAATAGTACTCCCAAAAGGAAGAACAGCATTAAAATTTATTTACGCATGACTTGAAAGGCCTTACTATTTTTGTTCTTATGGATTGCATCAATCCACTGTCTAGTTCCAATGGTCATATTCACCTTGGAGAAAAGTAAAAACCGGGTACCATGTGATTCTCATAGTTGCCCTTCTAAAAATTATGCACCCATAGATAGTCAAGAGTGTACACTATGTAGTATGTACGGGGCAAGCACATATGTTACTTAACTAACATATTCATTAGCAAGGTGAATGATATCACAACTGCGGTTTTCTAAATCCCAATATCCAAAAAGTATTTCAGTATACAACAGTAGTTGACAGCATTCGCATTTATCAATAACTGTAACGAATTTTTGCAACACCACACCCCCCATCTTTCAAGTTTCAACAATTAAACAACAAGACTCTGCTGACAAATTCAAAGAAAACACAAAATTTAGCAAGGGGACATTGCCTAATAAAGAAACTATTGAATCCATATCATTTGTCCAAGCATATTTCCAAATAAAGAAAAACCTGCAAAAGCATCTAAAAACGAACCTTATGTATCGTCGGCAATACAACCAAACATGGCCGTTCTTCTTCTTGATACAGAGTGAAAGTTTCCAACCAATAGGCAGATTAGACCCGAAATCACAGGCATCCACAATTCTCTTCTTCCTCCTCCTACTTCCCCACTGTCCACTTAACCCTTTCAAAAATTCCAACAATTCCTCCTCCGTCTGCAATCCTTCCGTCTTACGACGTATCTCATCCCAATAAGGATGCTCAACAGCACCCAATGCCACCAAATCCACCGCCACCCCATCCCTATTCAAGACTTCCCTGTCTCTATCCTCCACATTATCACGCACAACAGTCTCATTCATCAAAGAAAACCCATCCGCATCAACAACATTAGCATCTATATCAACATTAACATCAACGACACCAATGCCCGTACCCAACTCCCTTTGATACCCTGTAGCTTCATCTTTACGAGGGCGGCCACGCTTCCGCTTTTGAACAATAACACCCACATTGGAAGGAGAACATGAAGGCGGTGAAGAGAATTGTTGCGTAGGTATGGAATTTGAGTACTCAATTTTAACTGGGACCAAATCCTCTGGGTTCATGTCTGCGATGAATGATTGTTTGAGGAGGTTAACTATGTGGACGTTCTCAGCATTTTCCGGGTCGGACTTATTACTCAAACTTCCAACGGTGGAGGCGGTAGAACGAAGATGGGGTGTGCGGCGGTGAGGTGTGGCGGAAGACGAAGTGGAAGGGCCGAGACGGAGGCGGGAATAAGTCTGTTTTCTGGAGCCAGCGGACTCGTTGAAGACGGAGCGATCAATGATGGGGATGACGACGTCGTCGCGGCGGTTGGGATCGAAGGCAGAGGAAGAGCAACGGGAGAGTGAATAAAGCTCTGATTGGGAGAGATGGCGGAGATCCACAATGGGTATCGAATCCAATCGGAAACCGCCGCCGTCTACGGTGTTTACGGTGGCGGAATCGACGGTGGCGGAAGCCATGCTAAGGTGGGAATGCAGAATTTGATTTGGGGTTTTATTTGCCTTATTTTGGGGAAGGCCGAAAGGGGTACTGATGGACCGTGTCCCGTGAAATTACATTTTAAGCCCTGCAAATTGAATGCTACTTTTTTTAAAATTGGGTGTTGAGTCAATGGGAAGAGTAAAAAGGAGGCTATTCGCATCCCAAATTTACTAAACGCACCCATAAATTAGTATGACTAAAATATATTTTATTAAAAATACATAAATATCATTATATGCTATAGTTAGCACCTGTGTCTTATCCTCCAACACATTCCCTGTATATCGGAACCGAAAATCTTGTTAACGCTGCCATTAATGGCCAACTATACATCATGATTAGCATACATATTAATGTTCTCTTTCACTACGTTTCTTTAAATCGAATGTTACTAATTATCAGCTTATTACTGCTCTCTTAGATATATATAAATATGTATTCGATTGAATTTATATCAGTAGGACTGTCATGCTTCTTCTCCAAGAAAAAAAGAAGAAGAAAGAATGAATTAGATAAATACAAAGAGACTTAACAATATTTCTTGAATGAATACTATTGTATTATTGTGTAACAATATTAAAAGTCACAAGAAAATCCTTTTCTCAATTGCATGCTTTATTCTGCCAATGAAGTCATCAATTCAACTCCCAATTCTCAAATCCTTTATTGGTAACAATCGAATTTGAATTGGAGAAACCCATAATGGAAAATCTCCAGAATAATGCTCCACAAGAACTCCTAAGAGCCGCTCCAAGGATCCAAGAACTGCTCTATGTATCATAATTGGTTTTTTCTTTTCTTGATTTGAGTCAACATAATATCAAACTTCTTAGGCAAGTTAAAATTAACCTAAAATTATAGAAGAACTAGCATCAATTCTATGAAAGAAAGAAAAACAAAAAATATTGACTCGCAGAGAAATTCTTTATGCTTTCCTCCTATTATGGCTTCTGGACACAGAAATAAAAAAAAATAAATAGTGTGACAAATTCAGCAATATTGTATATGGTAGAGCAGTGCCACTTCCTTGATTATTGTTATAGGTTGAGTAAGGTTGTGAGTGGTGTAAGATTCTTCCTGATTATGGGCGAGTAAGGTTGTGGGTAGTGACAGAGGTGCTACTTACTTTGTATTACTCGTTAATGCTATTATATTAAAGGGTACAAAAGTCTTTAATGGGGTGTGTTTAGTAATATGCATTTATAATATTAAATTATATTGGGGTTTGTTTAGTAATCAGGGTATGTTTAGTAAATTTGGGGTGCGAATAGCCATCAATTAAAAACATAAAAATAAAAATAATTATGTAATAATGGCTAAATATTAAAGCATGAGAAAAAAATATAAGCGTTATCACAAATACTTGTGTAAATCGAATTTACATACATTAATATGTAAACCTCTTTATTACATAAAAAATCACTCTTTTAATACATAAATTGTTATTTTTCTAAATTAAAATATTACTTTTCAAATTCTTGAAATCCTGATTTATCGATTACTTTTTAATACATGAAAAATTACTCTTTAGAGACATGAATTATTACTATAACAATAAATTTTGTATATACGATAAAATAAATACAAATTGAGTACAAAGATAATTCAGACGGACTTAATTTGAAAGATATGTAAGCGGGTAATAATCTCTAATCAATCCTCTGATTCTTCTCGAACAAATTTGGCTTTGATTTTGAATTTAACTTGACTAGAGTGTGTGTTGAGTTGGACCTTCGGCTGAAGCTTGTCCGAGCTCAGATTTAAAGTCTTGTGATGTTAATCCAGAGGCATCGAGCCTTTGTTCGGATTGAACGTTGACTTGAAGATTCTTATGAAGACGTTGTTCAATTTGGTATAGCATCGTGGACTTCAAGAAGAATGTTAGATGAATTTGACTGGAAGAAACATCAAATCTGAGGGACTTAGCACCTTGATCTCAGGTCGAGTGTTATTTCTGACTTGAAAAATGTCGGATCGAAGGGTGTAGAACCTTGATCTCTGATCACCTTGATCTCAGATCGAGTGTTATTTCTGACTTGAAGAACGCCGGATTGGATGGGTGTAGAACCTTGATCTCTGATCGGAGGTTGTTCTTGACTTGAAGATCTTGAAGGGAGGCTGGACTTTTGTCTTTGCTCGTATTCTTCGGATCTCTTTAGATGTCTGAGTGTGCTTGGAATGAATGGAGGGAGACTCCCGATATAGGTAAAGGGTGAGGAAGCTCCATATATAACTCACAGTCTGATTGGTCCAGGGCTGATTTATGAGCATTCCCATCTATAACGCAGTTTGATTGGTAATTGTTTGATTTGACCTAATTCTGTAGGCTTGGGCCTCCAACTTGATTGGCCTGTAATCAGTCTTATTTGTCTTGAGTCTAATTTAATTTGTCTGGGCTTATTTAACTTGGGTTAAGCCTCATTTAATTTAAGTCTCATTTAACTTGTTGGTCTTAAATAAATTATCAATTATTTATTACTTTATTTTAGGAATTAATTTATTTAAATTTCAAAATAAATAATAAATTATAATTGATATTTTAATTAGAAAAATCTACATGTCACTATTTAATTGGATCGTAATAAGGTTGAGGCACATATACTACTAAACAATAAACTCAATCATAAGCATCAATTCTTTATGCAGAAAAATAGGGCTGCATGGTTGCATGATGGGGATCGAAACACTTCATTCTTTTACCGAAGATACAGGGCTGTTAAGACTAAATGAAACATTAACTCACCGAGTATTAATGGAGATATCATGGCAAACTCTAAGGAGATATCAGATCATATAGTAGGTTTCTATGAGGCACTCTTCTCCAAGCCGACTGATGTACTAGATTTTTCTGAGCTTAGCTTCATCAACAAGTTTATGACAAATAGGAGAACTAATTACTCACATCTGTGCCGGAGTATGATGAGATAAAGACTGTGGTCTTTCACCTCTCTCCTAATAGTGCTCCAGGGCCAAATGGATTTGGAGGAGTTTTTATAAAAAAAATGTTAGCATGTGGTAGGACACAATTTGTGTGAGGCGATTAAGTATTTTTGCTAGCATGCAATGATCCCTTCGATCGGGTATCAACTGCAATTTCGTTACGTTGATTCCTAAAGTTGCTGGCACTAACAAAATTGAGGACTTCAGGCCCATCAACATCTATAATTTTCTCTTCAAGATATTGGCAAAGATTCTGGCTACACGGCTAGGCCCGTTGCTCAACAGACATCTTGGCCCACATCAATTTGGCTTTATACCACATAAAAACATGCATCATTGCATAGCTTTGGCGTCTGAAAGCTTCAACTGTCTGAATCAAACTGTTGATGGGAGTATTGCTTTCAAGATAGATATCAGAAAGGCGTTTGATACACTCCGTTGGGATTTCATTATCGATGTTTTACGAAGAATGGGCTTTAGCAAAAAAAATTTTATGCTTTTGGGGGTATTTTTGCTTCAGCAAAAATATCTATTCTCATTAATGGGAAGCCTCAAGGCTATTTTGACTGTGGGAAGGGAGTGAGGCAAGGGGATCCCCTTTCTCCACTTCTTTCTGTCTTGCTAGAAAGCACTGGGTTTATGAATTCTTTATATGCCATGAAATTAGACTTCAATTTTGGTATTAATTGATTAGAGTAAGCGTACTCTATCACGTAGTAGACCGTGGTCACCAAGTGCAAAATTTAGAAATATTGAACCCAAGGGCGAAAATGGATAGCCGTATTTGAGAAATGTTTTACTCTAGTAGGACTAATCAATAAAAGGAAGGGGTGTTTAATACTATAATTAACAACTAGAAAAGCAATTAAAGATAGAACATGTACAAATGGGATGGATGATGGATGAAGGTGAACAATCTAAGAAGTATGTTAGGCAAGCAATATCATGGAAAATACTCATGTAGACTCATACACACGCATGCATTGAAGGGCTTCATGTTATGATATTAAGGGCAATCACTTACGTACGCCTAATCTCTATGGCCAAGGCAATTATGTTCTCAACTCTTTTACAAGTTTAAATCTCCTAGGATTGTCTCTTACTCTCAATTTCTATGAAGGTACTATGATCATAAGTTGGGTTCCCCTTACTAGTTCATCACTAATGTCCTATCATGAGGTTCTAAGTAAAAGAAGGGTATGACTTACCTCCCCTCACACTAACTAAATCATCTCGTGCAATCAATGATTCAATTAAATCACTAAGCATAATATTGGAATGTCTATCCTAACACTATGAATAGAGAATTTAATCACACAAATCATACAAAAAATTAGAATAAGCATTCATGATAGAAAATATTCATAACAATCATTTCAATAAACATGTTGTGTGCAAAATCTATACAATCCCTAACCAATCATATTGCTAGCCTCACATGAGGAATAGCCACAACAAATCATTACAAATCTTATACAATCCATGGCATGCTCCAATTGAGTCAAATAATGAAGAAATTCACAAATTAAAGGTAAGGTGGCTTCCCTTTCAAAGTAGGCCTTCTCTTCCTTCAACATGCTCCAATCTTCAATCCTTGATGAATTTCCCTTCTTAGATTGGTGGATTGATGGAATGATGGATGGATTTGAGGAGATCAAGTGGATTGGATGGATGAAGGGTATGAAGATGGATGGAATGGAGTTAGTGTTTGAAAATGTGGTGTAAAATGTGCATGGAACTGATCCCAAATGATTCCTCCTTTATTTTACACTCAAAATAGACATTTATACCCCATGAAAGCTTCTAGAATACGTTCTAATCATAAAATTGACTTCGGGCCGAGCTCGGGTCGAGTTCGGTTGATGCAGCGCAGTCTCACCGTTTCGCACATAACATTCACATCCAAACTTCGATTTGAGTAATTATTGCGCTCACGTGATCCTCTCTTTATTAGCTTTCTATTCATATAAAGAACTCATAGAAAGTATAACATTTGAAAGTGTAACAAGTTATGCAAAGTTGCACAATCGTGCTGAGTAGAAACAGCTTGCGCGACGTCACCATTTTGATCATAACTTTCTCGTTTGGACTCCGATTGAGGTATTTCTTATGCCAAAATGATCCTCTCTTCCGTGGCTTTCTAACCATATATACACTTTATATTTTGAGCTCTATACAAATACAGAAAAATTACACAAGTTGGACGTATGTTTTTCAATATTTTGTTTTGGCTCGTTCTCCCTCGTTTCAACTCTTAATTGAGCTCCATTTTTTCCACATCTTCCTTATCGTGTTTGGAATCCATTTTTTTTCTGAAAATCACATAAATTACATCAAAGTACCAATTCTCTAAATCTTTACAAATATCACGCAATTTAAGGCACTTAATCATGAAAATCACACATTTATCATTTCAAATCACAAATCTCCATATCTTCATATAACACCACCAAATGATATACATATGACACCGATCAATATGATTAAAGATGATCATATCTTACGAGCAAAATTCAGTCGGGAGTATAATTTGCCTCCATATTTGTTTTATACCGATGACATCTTGGTTTTCTGTAATGGGGATAGTAAGTCAGTCATGGACTCATGGGATTACATCACACTCTTACTAGATATAGAATGCTTTCGGGGCAACATTTTAACCCAAACAAGTCCAAGATCTATTTTGGGAAGAATGTTTCTCGAACTATCAGAAGAAGGGTTCATGATCAGATGGGAATTTTGGAAGGGAGCCTTCCTTTCACTTATCTTGGCATCCCAATTTTTAAGGGCGCACCGAAGAACTCATTCTTCAATAAAGCCACAAATAAAAATTATCTCAAAGTTTGCAAGATGGAAGGGTAATTTTTATAGCTGATCATTTTGAAGAAATCCCCTACCTTCTAATTTCCCCTGATCACTTTAATTTCCGCTGATCTCTTTGAAGAATTTCCGCTTATCTCTTTGAAGAAAGTCCCTATGAAGAAAACCCCTACCTACCACCACAACCGAACTATGGAAACAGATCCAGATACGAAAATAGTTCCAGATATGGAAATAGATCTAGTTATTATTGAGGGCAGAGTGAACTACCAGTACAGCAAAACCACTCGCTTTGGCAACCTACGCGATATAGGTAAGGAAAATGTACGTATTTATGTTTATCCCAAGATCAAAATTGAGTCGCACGCTTATTCTCTCAACGTTTGTCATAGAAACTTGTTGCGAGTTATTTGTATTGATGTTAAGAACTCAAATTTAGTATGTGAGGTGCCATAATCAAGTTTAGAGAAATACGTTAGAGAGTTGAAGAAAAGGACACGGATTAAATCATGTTTTGGTAGGTTTAAAATTCCAGCGAAAGATGAGCACAAGTTAGGAGCCGATGCACAATATCAGTGCTATATACATGTTGAGATTAGACTGTTAATCCGAGACATATACTCTATTTCATGGAACAGACATTAAACAATAAGACGAAGATCTTCCAAACAACAGATTCTTGGCGTAAAGCCGGAATTTAATATAGAATCCGCTCTTAGGTGCCTAGCCTCTTTCTTCAAAACAGGAGATGCATTCTCTTTCTATTACGGATATTCTTCAAGTCATAGCTTTAGGTGCTCCTACTTTAGATAATACACTCGATACAGCCAGCGTATAGGGAGAGGTAAAAAGTTTGTTCATGATATACACATGAATGGATATTGTCTGACTAAGTTTGATTTGACTAACTTTTGGGTCTCCGACAACGTGCTGAAGTTTCTTGGGGTTGATTCCACCCGAGGAACCTTGAAAATGTGAGTCATGATTTTACTTGGGTTGTGGATGTCATTGATGTGTTATTTCTTGGGCACCAATGGAAGGAGGTTGTTCTCGGATCTCTCATCCGAAGCACGAGGACGTTTACAAATCGAGATCAGGCGGGGCATGATTATTCCAAAGGGATTCTACTAGTGATGCATTTAACTATCCTCCAACAAAGGATGATGCTCAATTTTATAACAAAGTGCGAGAATGATATCTACTATAAAATGATGACAGCCTGAGGTCTAAAATACTATTGTTTGTTACAAGGAATGATATCTTGTGAAAGATGGAATACTCAATTTTCAACAAAACCTTATCTCACTTTGCTGAAAGAAAGAATCCAGACTCATTTTCATTATTATTACACTGGATATGATTTTTTTCTAAAATAACAGTAAAACAAAACCTCATCCGGTGTGCTCGTTATTTGGTACAGTATTTCACCAAAGCTGAAGATTTAGAAAATGAGGGTTGGGTTGAGGATCTGGATTTGCGGGTGGAGTCGGTGTTGATGTTCTTTTATAAGGATAAGTTCTTGAGTCTTCAACGTTCCATGGCTAACCTAGGTTATTTGAATCATTATATGGGATTGAAATATGATTTCTAGTCTGTTGTGAGTTTACTTAATTTTGTAGGAGTTTGAAGTTAGATCTTTTAAAGAGATTTGCCAACCATCTAGTTTCTCTTGACGAATGTCTGTTGTTGTGGGTGTCCTAATTCTTGGATTGGTTTCTCAACTGGCCTTTAGGACTTCTTCAAAGTTCAAACTATCTCTGGACTGGTTTCTCAACTGGACTCTGGAACTTCTTCAAAGTTCAAACTATCTCTGGCTTCTGGTGTAATGCTCTCGTAAGTTCCCTTGCAATCCCTGCTTGGTTTAACATTACAAAACAACCTTAAATCCTTTAGATCTTTTAAGTTTTTAGATTGGAGAACTTTTATTATAGAATACTGGTCATTGTCTCGGGTTTTAAATATGTTGCTGATGCATTATCAATTTGATGGGTGTTCATTATTTATTCTGATTCTTCATCTTCATGCTTAAATTTATTTCTTCTTCATGTCTGATAGCATTAGCTTCTTCTGTTGGGAGTCCATGATTCCACTAGGACTATTTCTAGCAACAGGGTATGTTTTATGTGTCTCCATTCCTCGTGCTATCTTGTTATACGATGCCTAAACAAAGTAGGACATGGAATATTAGATATAGAACATTGAATTAGATCACTAAGCATATGATGAAATTTTTGATGCAGGAACATTGAATTAGATCCTGATTATACATATGATTTTGATGCAGGAAATTTTTTATTTTTTTACCTAAATCTTAACGTGTATTTTTTTCTCCCTTTTTTAATTTGTCTTCTCCTTTTTTCTCCACTCTTCATTTCTCTCTTTTTGTGATTTTTTTTCTCAATTTTCTATGTTCGAAGTGTTTAGAGATGTTGAAATGTATGTAATAAAAATATTGGGTGTAATTAGTAAATTAATTGGGTGGGGTTAGTAGGGGTGTGCAAACTTTGGTTAAAACCGAAAATACTGACCAAACCGAACCGAAATACTAATTTGGTTCTATTTTTTAAAATACGGTTCGGTTTTCAGTTTTGAAAATGTAGTTTTCAAAATTTCGATTCGGTTTTTGGTTTCAAATTTTGAAACTTCGGTTAACCGAAAACCGAACCGAAATTTTAATTTATTATTATTATTATTATTATTATTATTATTATTATTATATATCAATTACCAACAATTTTTTTTTTTTTTATATCTTAAATATAGTTTCCTATTATTTAATTTTCAATATCAAATTTTACTTAAAATTTAAAATAATTTCATTTATTCTTAAATGTTTTCTTTAGACCATATAAACTTTTATTATAAAAAATGAAATTAAATATACATATAATTCTAATCTCACAAGTGATATATATATATATATATATATATTATAATATAAACTTGTACTATATATTAAATATTATTATAGTGTATATATATATATATAGGAGATTTTTTTAAGTACTGAAAATATGATAAAATAATTTTAAAAAAATTAAAAAATAAATTTTGATTTTTGGTTAATCGAAATAACCGACCGAAATAATTCAGTTTGGTTTATATCAGTTTTGTAATATTTCGATTTGGTTTTGGCTTTCTAAAATATTTCAGTTCGGTTTTTGGTTTTGGAAATTCGATCGGTTCGGTTAACCGGATCGACCGATGCACACCCCTAGGGGTTAGTAATTAAAAGTATAGAGAGTAAATTTAAGAATAAGGATATAATAGTATTTTTACTATAATTTTTTTTAAGTCGGTGTGCCCTCAATAATTTTTTGGGTGGAAATATAAATGATCAAGTTTGCTACTAAAATCTCTGTTTTCAACTCTCTAGTGATTTATTTTACATTCTTCTTAATAATTATTGCATTCCCAGATAAGATTACAATGGTATTCACATCATGTAGTATTTTAGTATGTACTAAAATACGTAAAACATGTTAATAGATGTAAATTATTTATCTCTATATGCAAAACTAAAACTCCAAATACATAACCAATAAATATTGCTTCCTACATTTTTTTTATAGAGGACCAATATTGCTTCTAACAAAGCCTACTAAGAACTTATGTCAAGGGTGTATGGATCTCCCCAGGCCCAATAGAACTCGGACTCGGGATTTGTATTAACTATTATACATAACGAATTAGGATTTATGGTGTAATCAATTTTTTTTTGAAAAGTAAAAGATGTTATAGATATCAACTCACCGTAACATCTGTATGATCAAGGTTAATAACATTATCAGGCAAATCCGATGAAACAAAAGATGCCTAAGTAGAAAAAGTATAAGAAGCTAGATTATGAGCAAAAACATTATTCTTCCGCCCAACCCTTCTAAATATAACACAATCCAAAGACGAGCACAGATCTAAAATGTCTCTAACGACGCCTCCAAAAATAGAGAGATCACTATTAGGTTTCTCAAGAGCATTAAAAAGGTTAAGGGAATCAACCTCTAAAATGACTCGAGGGAGATTTCGTTCTCTTGCCAACTCAACTTCCCTTCTAGCAGCTAAAGTCTCTCCCAAATCCACCGAGACTCTCAAATGCCAAAGAGAGGCAAAACACCACAAAATATTTCCATCTGACTCTCTTACAACACCTCCTATACCAGTACCATTTTCTCCAATAAAAGCAGCACCAGTGTTTAATTTAATAAACCCCATCTCAGGTGGCTTCCATCCGTGAATTATAGATTGAGTGACAACTGCATTTGGTAGAGATTTAGCCCTCAAATAGTCATGTAAGTGACTCTGAGCCATTATCATGGCCTTTCTTTGGCTCCACAACTTTTCCTGAAAGTAGAATTGATTTCTAATAAACCAAGCACTCCAAAGTAAAGTAACAAACTCATGCTGAGATTCCAGTAAAATTCTGCTCTTTAGAGATATGATCCAATCTTTAATGGAGAGAAGTGATGTGTTAACATCTATTACCATATTCATTGTCGATGTAGCCCAAAACTCTTTAGCCCAAGGACAGTCCCCGAAGAGCATGTTCAATTATTTCCATATCCCCTCCACACAGCTTGCACATAGGTTCACGTCAGTAAATCTGCTAACAAGATTAATGCTGACTGGCAAGATATCATTGAGGCACCTCCAAATGAACACCTGGATTTTTGGAGTAATATCAAAGTTCCATACCCAGTTCCAACCGTGTGTATCAACCGATCTAGAAGTCATTATATCTGTGTACTCGAGCTCTAAAGCAATGTGGTATCATGACCAAACTAAGTAGATACCATTTTTTGTGTGATGCCAGAATAAGCAGTCGGGTCCAGGAGTTCTCCTAATTGGAAATTGTTGTATATTTTCAACATCTTCTGGAGAGAAAGAATTTTGGAGAAGAGGAATATCCCAACTTGCACCATCTTCGCTCATGAATTCTCTAACTCTGATGTCTTTCGGGTTATCTCCCCTTGGAGAAGTTATACGGAACGATAGAGGTTTATTAATCGAAGGATCCCTCCAAATATTGATCGTGTTTCCATTTTCCACTCTCCAGCAAAGCCCCTTATCAAGAATATCCCTCCCGGCCAAGAGACTCCGCCACGTAAAGCTCAGATGAAAACCAATCCTAGCATTCAATAAGTCACCTCTAAGATAGTATCTAGCTCGGAGTGTTTATGCAAGTAGTGATTCACTATCCTGTACGAGTCTCCATCCTTGCTTGGCTAGCATAACTTTATTGAAACAAGATAAATCACGGAAGCCAAGTCCTCCAGCAGCCTTAGGTTTGCATAGCTTGAACCATGCTAGCCAATGAATTCTCTTCTCAACACCCTTCTGTCCCCACAAAAAACAAGCAATAGCTACATTCATTTTGTTTATAATGCCTTGTGGAAGAGAGAAACAACTCATCACGTAAATAGTAATTGCTTGAGCCATAGATTTGATAAGTGTGATCTTACCAGCCAGAGATAAAGTTTTGCTTTTCCAATCCTTGAGTTTTTTCTCCACACAATTTACCAACCCCCTGAAGATAGCATCTTTATATCGCTCAATATGTGTCGGGATACCCAAGTAGATGGCATGGTTATCTACTCGTTTTATCCCTAACTCAGACGCCATTCTGTTAGCCGACTCAATCGCCACCCCACTGTTGAACATAACCTCAGATTTTGCAAGGTTGATCACCTGGCCAGATGCTTGCTCATACTGCTCCAAATTTTTTTTTACTTTCCCAAGTTCTCCACTGTTTGCTCTACCAAAGATAAGATTGTCATCAACAAAAAACAAATGTATAACTGTAGGTGCTCGATGGTAAATTCTCACTCCATGGAGGGCTCCACTTACAACATTCCTTCTAATTAAAGCTGAAAGAGCCTCTATGCAACAAAGAAACAAGTAAGGTGATAGCGGGTCTCCTTGGCGGAGACCCCTTGAAGGCTTGAAATCAGATGAAGGGACCCCATTAATAAGAATAGAAAATGAAACAGAGAAAACACAAAGCATGATATTGTAAACTAAATTGGATCTAAAACCCATCTTAAGAAGGATTTTTTTCAGAAAATTCCATTAGACTCTATTATAGGCCTTACTCATATCTAACTTGAAAGTAAAAGAACCTTTATTAATAGCTTTATTATGCTTCATAGAGTGAAATATCTCATAAGCCAGTAAAGCATTATCAGTGATGAGCCTACTAGGAACAAAAGCGGACTGACAAGGATCTATAACAGAGGGAAGGCAAGATTTAATCCTATTTGCAATAGTTTTAGTAATAATTTTCAAGAAAACATTACATAGACTAATAGGACAAAAATCAGCAGGGGTAGAAGGGTTCTTCTTTTTAGGGATGAGAACAATATGAGTACAGTTAAAAGAAGAAGGAGAGTGACCCACATTGAGAATTTTAAGAATAGTATGCACAACATCCTTATCAATGATATTCCAGAATTTTTGAAAAAAGATAGAAGACATACCGTTCGGACTAGGAGCTTTAGAAGGGTGCATCTGAGAAATGGTTGTCACAATCTCTTTTTGCGTGAAAGGTTAAATTAAAGTAACCTGCATCTCATCTGTAACTCTGCACTCAACAGCCTCCACAGCTCTACTATATTCAAATCCTTTTTTGCCCGGAAAAAATCTAGGAAGTAATCTTGGAACACCTTGAAAATGTCACCCTCATCTTCTCACTTGTTCCCATCTTTATCAACAATAAAGTCAATAGAGTTTCTTTTCTTTCTCCCACTAGTAGTCTTATGAAAGAAACTCGTGTTTCTGTCCCCTTCTCTCATCCAATTAATACGAGTTCTCTGGTACCAAAATAACTCTTTCCTTCTGTGTAAAGCATCTAGCTTATTCTCAAGGATTTTTGTAGTTTACATATTATCAGAAGAGGGGTGAAGAGCGTGAATTATGTTCAAAGCTTTTTTTCCCCTTTCAATCTCACGTGGTATGTTATTGAAATTATCCTTATCCCAAGAAGATAAGGCTTCCCCATATTTCTCAAACCTGAGGACTAAATCATCATTCAGGCCAGTCCCCTCAAGCATCCAGGAATTTCGAATAATTTTAGAACAATTTGGGTCTTGCAACCACATAGATTCGAAACGGAAAAGCTTAATTCTTCTTCTACCACTCTGTCTATGTCTTTTTTTTAATCCAAGAGATGACCAATGGACAATGATCAGAAAAGATTCTAGTAAGGTGTGTTATCTAGTACTCCGGGAACTTCATAATCCCTATCCAATCTTTCTTGAATGTTGTTTGCTCATGTTTGTCCATTTGACCAAGTAAAATTAATCCCATCATATCCCAAATCAACCAAACCATATTTTTCAAGACATTCTCTAAAATCTTGCATGCCCCTTTCTCCTATAGTGAGACCTCCCATTTTTTCGTAATTGAAGAGAATTTCATTAAAATTACCTATGCAAAAACACGGTCTGTTTTCAGTACTTGACAGATCCTCTAAAAGTATCCAAGTTTTTCATCTGAGGCTGCGCTCTGGCCACCCATAGATTCCAGTAAAGCGCCATGCTTGATTCT
Organism: Pogostemon cablin; assembly: GCA_023678885.1. Classification (NCBI taxonomy): domain Eukaryota; kingdom Viridiplantae; phylum Streptophyta; class Magnoliopsida; order Lamiales; family Lamiaceae; genus Pogostemon; species Pogostemon cablin. Next base: position 30,752,655 of record CM042969.1, on the reverse strand, counting down.
CATTATCCTCTCCAACCAGGACATCTATGTGATTAGGCGAAGTAGATAATATGGTTATCGGTATATCATCCTTCTACATCAGACATAAGTCTCCTCTTCTGCCTCTTCTATCAACCACACAATCCACACCAATATGATTCTTGTAACCCATTTTATTTGCAATAAAATTGAGTTCCCTACTCAGAAGTTTTGTTTCACACAGAAATACAAAAAAGGGATCTTTAGAATAAATTTCTTTTTTAAGCCCCGAAACTTTTCGTGGGTTCCCAAGCCCACGGCAGTTCCATTCAATTTTCATTTAGAACTTCCTGTCAAAAAAAATCATTTAAAACCATGTAAATAAATTTTAAAAAATAAAATAAAAATAAATGATAAGTACTAAAATTTAAAAATAGATAATAATATCTTCTCTTATACATTGAATTGAATCATTTAAATACTATATTAAAATTTCTAATCAATTTAATAAATCAAGAAAGTTCCCATTTTTAAAATTATTAACATATAAATAAACTATAAATCTATTTCGTTTACACATAAATAAATTTTAAAACTGAACAATTAATTGTTTATCCAATTATTAGAAGTCCCGAATATTTAATAGTCTTGGTGGAGTTAAATCTAAAATTTTAATGCAATATTATAAAATTTTAATTACTTCAAGTATTAAAGGATCTTATTTAAAATGGAATCCTTTAATCAAGATCAAAACTCATTATAATCTAATAAGGAACTTTACAGACTTAAATATAGACTGGCAACTTAATACCAAATTATTCATAAAATAAAACGCACCTAAGCATGCCCTAAACGCCTTCATCATTGGCTAAAGCGGGACTTACAGACTAGTGTCTACATATTTTAAGAGTAATCTGAATACAAGGCCTGTCTATCAAATCTAACCTTATAAGATTATAATTCATTATGATCTTAATCTTCAAATTACCATATTAATATCATCATAAACAAATATGTTATTATAACCATGTAAACAGTAAATAACAGTTATGGATTAACACATATTGGTTTAGCCTATAAGGCTAAACATGAACATAACTAAAATTAATTAAACAATAAAAATTAAAACTGTAAATAATTAAAATACTTACAATATATTATTGCTTCTCCAGTAATATTACAAACTTTATTTTACAAAATGAAAATAAAATGCTCAACACATGAGCTGCTAGTTAATGATCAGAGAAGGGAGTATTCTGATCGATGCCTAAGAAATGAAAACTGCAAGCCTATATATACAAAATGAAAACGCGTTCCAACAGTAAAAAACGCGTAAATGAACAGTGAAAAGCCAAAATTTTCGGCCTGCACAGTATTATCCCTGTAGATGAACAGTATCTTGTCCGGCTGCTTTACTGTTAATGAACAGTATCCTGTCTGGTTATGACGTAATCCATGACATCATATCTACTGTTTTTGACGTATGCAATGACGTCATCTTTCTTTCTGGCTTATTTTCCCGAATTCATTGATTTGTCTGAAGATTTTTCTTCTTCTGATAGCAATTTTTCTACCAATGTGTCAGTCATTGCTGCAAATATATCATCTATATTCATCTCATTTGGATCTTGTGCATCTTGCATATAATCAGAGGTTATAGATCCACTTTTCGTTTCTTTATTAAAATGAGATAATAAATCTCTTTGTACCTCTGCAAGGTAAGAAGATATCATCTGCTTTTGAGTCAGATTTTCTGACTTCATTTTTGATTTCTTTATTATAAAATCAAATGGAGAAGTATAATGTATTAATCTCTTTTGTTGTTCATACTCTGAAACTTTACTTTCTATCAGACAAAAAGTTTCATCTCCTCTTATTTTTTTGGTTGTTGGATCAATTTCCAGCATTTTATCCCAAAATTTTACATGAAATGTCCTATGAAGACAAGGTATTCCAATATTATTATATCCAAATTCTGGATTCCATTTGACAATCCAAGGTATCGAAAATTCAATAAAGAAGAAACAATATGCTATTCCTTCTATAAAGAGATTTGAGTCTTGTTCTTTTAAAAATCTGGGAGAAACATCTACCCATCTATCAAAAACTTCTTTGATATGATCTGGAAGAATATTTGGTGATGCACCAAAATAATGAAACCAGTTAATAAACCAGTAAGGAATGCTTTTGTTATAAACATTTGAGCAAACTTTGACAAACCATGTATGTTTATGTTTGTCATTTTCATAAAACATGACCATTTTGAATGAATCAATATAATCCCAGTAATTATATCTCATTACTGCCTTAGTGTCATTATTAATCACTTCTGTTTCTCTGAATGGTGAAATACCCATTCTTTTAAGGATATAATCCTTTTTATAATGATTTTACTAAAGTTATAAACTTTAGGATTATTCCCATGAAAGTGTTGAATATCACAAGAACCACTTTGCATAAGAATATGTTCATAATATCCTCTTAATTTATAAGTCTTAAAGGGGATACTATTATTATCAATGTATCTTTCCATCAAATCCCATGGATTATCAATCCAGTCCATATCTTCTTTTTCTAAGAGAAATATGATTTCTCTACTTTCTTTCTTATAGAATCCAACATCAGATTCCTCTTTTTCCACTATTTTGGAATAGGTAGGTATTTCAGCCTGTTTATCATCTCCAGTATTACTTGATGATGATTCACCAACCTTTTTAGATTTTAACCATGCTTCATATTCAGCATAGTCCCCTTGTAACATATTCATTGTTACAAGTTTTTTATTCCCTTGTTGAAGTATAACTTCGGGAACTTTATTCTTTCCTCTTCCTGTTTGAGAAGTATTTGAGGAATATGATCCTCTTCCTCCAGAATAATTTTGGTTTGGAGGTCGTAATCCTCTTCCACCTCTTCCCTATATGAGGAAGATCCTCTGCCTCTATCACTCATATCTGCAATAATAAACAGAAAATTATGAGAAATATTCTCTAGTTAAAAAATCTGGAAGATTATTATCTTCTCATTTTTTATAAACAATATTAAAATCAAATGGGGCTAAATGAGCCTGCCATCTAGCAAACATTTGCTTTGATACATCATGTTTAAAATCTTTATTAAATATAAATTTAGCTGCATTACAATCTGTAATAACAGTAAATTTTTTATTATATAAATCATCTTGAAATTTTAAAACACATTTAACAATAGCAAGAATCTCTTTAGCTATTGTTGCATAATTCTTTTGAGCATTATTCCATTTTCCCGAATGGAATCTTACTAAATGTTTCTGTTTATTAACAGGGTCTATTTGGGTGAGTATGCCACCATATCCTATATCATAAGCTTCTGTTTCTATAAATTTATCCCAATTAGGGTTACTAATCATTAAACATGGTAATGATTTAACCTTAGATTTAATCTTTTTAACTGCCTCTGTATGACTATTAGTCCATACCTTAGGATTTTTCTTTAATCTATCATATAAAACAGCTGCATCCTTAGCTAAATTATGATAATAAGGAGCAATATAATTAAGACTTCCTAGAAATCTTTGTAATTGAGTTTTATCCATTATAATATCTGGAAATTTATCAGCAAAATCTATGCTTCTATTAATAGGAATTATATTTCCTTTTTCTATATTATGACCTAAAAATCTTATCTTGGTCTGGAATATTTCCATTTTTGGTTTTGATATAACTAAACCATTCTGAACAACAATTTGCTTAAATATACGCAAATGTTTAAAATGCATTTCTATTGATTTAGAAAATACAAGAATATCATCTATGTAAACAATAATAAACTCACTATAAGGAGTAAAAATATCATTCATAATCTTCTGAAATTCAGAAGGAGCATTCTTCAATCCAAATGGCATAACATTTCATTCATAATGACCTATTGGTACATTAAAAGCAGTTTTGTATCTGTCAGATTTATTAATCTGAATTTGCCAATAACCAGATTTTAAATCAAATTTAGAGAATATGAGACTATCATATAATCTATCAAGTAAATCCTTTTTATTAGGGATGGGATGTCTAATCCATTTTAACACCTTATTAAGGGGTTTATAATTGATAACGAGTCTAGGAACTCCTCTTTAAATGTTTCCTCATAAGGAAGTGAAACAATATGTTTCTTTCTATCCCAAAAAGCATTAGGATGATCATTGCAAATATCTAATGCAAATTCATTCTTTAAAATGCTAATTTTAACCTGTAATCTAGGATTATTTAATTTTTCTTCAATAGTAATCATACTAATTTCTTGTTTTAAGAAATTAATCTGATTCTGTTTAGCTTTGATATTATCATATAAATTATGTAATACCTTTGTAAAAGGCTCAGTAATAAATTCTAAGAAAATATCATTTCCTTTATAAGTTCCAATTATACCCTTTTTATCAATATTTTTTATAGGGTATATCATATTAAGAAATGGAGTACCAAGTATGACTTGGTTATTAATATTTTTCACAAGTATAAAACTTTGTGATATACATGTGTTATTAACACAAATATAAGCTTTAGGAAGCTTATAATTAATTTGGAGTTTATCACCTCCTGCATGATATAAGTTATGACTTGTTTTTTCAAAGTAACAAGTAGGTATTAACCCTTCTTGAATGACATTTAAATCTGCACCACTATCAACAAGAGCAGTAAATGTCTTTGTATAATGATTATCAATTAATAAGGATATTTTTATATACCATTTTTGGGATATTACCATCTCAATGGTAGATAAAATTTTATTATCAATTATTATATCATCCTTATTATTATCTTGAGGAATAGAAATATTATTCATTCAAGAATTTTCTAACTTAGTAATTCTAGATTCTTGAATAATATTTTTATTCTTCAATGTTTTAATTTCTTCTTTGAGATTATTAATCTCTTTATAAAGATCTTGAAGAGATATTTCTCCTTTATTCTGATATTTATATTTTAACTGACTCATAACTTCAGCGATACTATAACTTTTATTTTTATTTAAAATATTATTTGAAAATTCATTTTTTCCCTTATTAGAGGACGAAGCTCCATCATTGAAGGAAATTTCATCAATAATTTGTGCTTTCAATAATGGATCTTTAATCATTTTTAATAAATCAAAAATATTTTCATTGTTTAAAACATTTATAGAAATGTCTGAAAATTGAGACATAATTTTATAAAATTCTGACTGGTTTATTTCATTAACCTCTTTAGGACATATAAATCCTTCCTGACATGGTTTGCATACTTCTGATTCTGTTTCAGATTCAGAAATATCTGTGTCATTTAGATTATTAATCTCTTTTTCTGATTCAGAAGTGTTTGAAGAATCTGAAGATGATTTCTCAGCTTCAGTTTTTTCTTCCAAAGATTGCAATATAATTGCTTTAATATCATCAGGAATTTCAAGAGAATTTATTATCTTTTTAGTCCAACAGTATTCCTTGGTATGACCAGGTTTACCACATATTTTGCAATATCTATTCATTTTTCTTTTAAAAAATCTAGGAGGTTTTTTCTTATCTCTTTCCTTCTTTCTTTTCTCTTTCTTTTCTTTTTGTCTAGAGGAATATTTTCTTCTCTTTTTAGGTATATAAACTTTATCTTTTTTTCTAGTTTTACTAGTTGAAGGATTATCAATACCAAATTGTTGACAAAATTCACCTAATTGCTTTCTCTCATTTAGGCTTTGTCTTTTAATTTGTTGATTTAGCTTTATTTCATTACATAAAGCTAATCCTTCTTGTATACGGGTGTCTATAAGGGACCCATATGTATATTGATTATAATCAATAGAGATATTATCTCTTTTTAACGTTTTACGTACTCTCTCAGCAAATAAGCTGGGAAGACCATCAATAAATTTTGATTTCCAATGAATGTTATTACATTCTGGAAGTTCCATAACTCTGCTTAAGAAAGTATCTTTATACCATCTAAAATCAGACAGAGTTCTACATCTCATAGTTTGTAACAGTGTACGAATAGTATCACTATTGTCACTGAAACGACCAGTAAAATGTTCAATAATGTTTATTGCAAGTGTATAAACTGCATTTTCAACCATTGTATTATCACCCTCTTGTTTAACAGTATTAATGATGCTATTACGATCATTAAGAGATAAATAATTATCCCACCAGCATTTAAGCTGTCCTGTAAAACCAGCAACAATCATTGAAGCAATAGTCTTATCAGTATTATTGCTGTTTTTACATATAGTGGAATACATCAACATACGATGTACAGTATTATAAATCTATTTATTTGAAAATCCATCAATATTCCATTCATAAATTTTATTACCCGAATAACTGATATCAATAGTATCAGTATACTCCTCATGTAAAACATCTATAGGAGTGGGTCTAGAATAATAAAATTTATTTTGGATAGGCTTATCAGCCCATTTTGTATTAATTTTATTAATCTGATTTTTAAAAACCTTTTTAAAATCAATATCATTTATTAAATCAGAAAATAACTCTTTATCAAGAGTTTTTATACTGAGTTTATCAAACTTTTCTTGCAACAATTTTTCTAATTCAAAAAGAGGTTGCATTTTGAAATTTGAAATAATTGGAGGAGGTTGAAAGCTTGGTGTAGCTTCCTTTTTATTATCTATTATTACTTCAGATTGAATATTGAAGCTTGTAGAAGCCTTATTCTGATCTGTAATAATTATAGGTTTCTTTTCCTCTTTTTTATTAAAAGTAATAATTAAATCCAATTTTTCATGAATTGATTGAATCTGTTCACCAATAATATTAAGAAACAGATTTGTATAATTCTAACATTTAAACATAGTGTTGATATGATCACACGTAACTCTAATTGTATCATCTTCTAATAATTTTGCAAAAGCAAGGAAGTTTTGAACTTTTCCTTCTTTTTCAATATGAAATTGTTGACATTGGGGAGGATATAATCCTGTCATACTCATTCCATTTTGAAAATTATAATTTCTTTCAATCAGATAGATATAATCCTTTACATATGTTTTCATAAACCATGCAACAAATGGAATTAAAACATTTTTCTCTTCACAAGTTTTATAAAACTCATTTTGAAAAATTATGGTTTCTTCTTGAGTAAAATTTTCAAAAAACCATTTTCTGAAAGGAATATAACCTTCATTAAAAAATTCATCAAAAATAATTTTTCTGGCTTGAGAACCTTGTGAAAAATCAATTTTTTTAAATAAATCTGTCCAATCCATTAAAATGTAAAATTCATATCTGATATAGTCGGTCCTTCATCACTATTGTGAGTTTTTACAATATTATTCTTATTAATGAATAACTTCTCATTAATAGGAGTAAATACTGATGGAGTATTTTCTCTTATTTGAGAAGTTGAATCTCTAGCCGATTCGACTATATAATCAATTGGAGAAATATAACTTCTCATTGATTGACTTTTATTAAAAGTATTGTCAAACTGTATATTAACAGTTCCTTTTGTATCTTGAATAATATCAATCTCATTAGACTGATCTTGTACTTGTGTATTAACAGGTACATCATTCTCAATAGTCCAATTATCTGAAAATTTTATTTCTTCCCATTTAATTGGTCTACGAGTCATAATATTAGATTTATTGAAATTTGTTTCAATAAAAATCGTTTCATTTAACGATTTATCCATAATTTTACATTGAGGATTCAATGTAATTAATGGTTTATAATATATTCTGTAACAGATACATATAACTTCTGTTCCTTGAATATAATTATAACCATTTGTTTTAACATTTAATGTTAAAGCATCTAGTATGTTAACATCAGACAATGATAATTGTAAATTTGGATAAACATTGAAATAAAAAGGACCATTTGTCAAACTGGATTCTATTATACCCATCAACGATTGTTTCCAATTTAAATTTCTTCCATCACGTAAAGCTGCTATAAAGCTTTCTGGAAGACCTTTTAATGTCAAAGGTTTAAATGCAATCTGCACTAATCCTATATGAAGAAATTTATGAGTATGTCTATATAAACTTATATCTTTTTCAGATAATAATCTGATTCTCATCTCATTATTATTAAGAGATATCGATTCCTCAGTAGTTTTAACTACTTGTCTAAGACTAATTATATCAAAAGTCCCTATTTTATATATCATCCTGGGATTAATCTTAGGAATAGTCCACTTATTAAGCAAATCTAAATTCTGAGGTATATCATACTCTTGACACATATTATTTTTTATACTATAATCATTATTCTTAAATATATTCATGATATTCATGACATATAATGTGTTAATCCAATAACATACTAATTACTAAATCCATGGCTCTGATACCATTTCTGTGCAGGATCTTCTTTAAAATGGAATCCTTTAATCAAGATCAAAATTCATTATAATCTAATAAGGAACTTTACAGACTTAAATATAGACTGGCAACTTAATACCAAATTATTCTTAAAATAAAACGCACCTAAGCATGCCCTAAACGCCTTCATCATTGGCTAAAGCGGGACTTACAGATTAGTGTCTACATATTTTAAGAGTAATCTGAATACAAGGCCTGTCTATCAAATCTAACCTTATAAGATTATAATTCATTATGATCTTAATCTTCAAATTACCATATTAATATCATCATAAACAAATATGTTATTATAACCATGTAAACAGTAAATAGCAGTTATGGATTAACACATATTGGTTTAGCCTATAAGGCTAAACATGAACATAATTAAAATTAATTAAACAATAAAAATTAAAACTGTAAATAATTAAAATACTTACAATATATTATTGCTTCTCCAGTAATATTACAAACTTTTATTTTACAAAATGAAAATAAAATGCTCAACACATGAGCTGCTAGTTAATGATCAGAGAAGGGAGTATTTTGATCGATGCCTAAGAAATGAAAATTGCAAGCCTATATATACAAAATTTCCTTTTTACATAACTCTAGATATTCTGAGTTCATTTGACATGGTCTAGCTTTTGTAGGAATATTATCCTCTTTAAATGTTTCCTCATAAGGAAGTGAAACAATATGTTTCTTTCTATCCCAAAAAGCATTAGGATGATCATTGCAAATATCTAATGCAAATTCATTCTTTAAAATGCTAATTTTATCCTGTAATCTAGGATTATTTAATTTTTCTTCAATAGTAATCATACTAATTTCTTGTTTTAAGAAATTAATCTGATTATGTTTAGCTTTGATATTATCATATAAATTATGTAATACCTTTGTAAAAGGCTCAGTAATAAATTCTAAGAAAATATAATTTCCTTTATAAGTTCCAATTATACCCTTTTTATCAATATTTTTTATAGGGTATATCATATTAAGAAATGGAGTACCAAGTATGACTTGGTTATTAATATTTTTCACAAGTATAAAACTTTGTGATATACATGTGTTATTAACACAAATATAAGCTTTAGGGAGCTTATAATTAATTTGGAGTTTATCACCTCCTGCATGATATAAGTTATGACTTGTTTTTTCAAAGTAACGAGTAGGTATTAACCCTTCTTGAATGACATTTAAATCTGCACCGCTATCAACAAGAGCAGTAAATGTCTTTGTATAATGATTATCAATTAATAAGGATATTTTTATATACCATTTTTGGGATATTACCATCTCAATGGTAGATAAAAATTTATTATCAATTATTATATCATCCTTATTATTATCTTGAAGAATAGAAATATTATTCATTCTAGAATTTTCTAACTTAGTAATTCTAGATTCTTGAATAATATTTTTATTCTTCAATGTTTTAATTTCTTCTTTGAGATTATTAATCTCTTTATAAAGATCTTGAAGAGATATTTCTCCTTTATTCTGATATTTATCTTTTAACTGACTCATAACTTTAGCGATACTATAACTTTTATTTTTATTTAAAATATTATTTTAAAATTCATTTTCTCCCTTATTAGAGGACGAAGCTCCATCATTGAAGGAAATTTCATCAATAATTTGTGCTTTCAATAATGGATCTTTAATCATTTTTAATAAATCAAAAATATTTTCATTGTTTAAAACATTTATAGAAATGTCTGAAAATTGAGACATAATTTTATAAAATTCTGACTGGTTTATTTCATTAACCTCTTTAGGACATATAAATCCTTCCTGACATGGTTTGCATACTTCTGATTCTGTTTTAGATTCAGAAATATCTGTGTCATTTAGATTATTAATCTCTTTTTCTGATTCAGAAGTGTTTGAAGAATCTGAAGATGAAGCTTCAGTTTTTTCTTCCAAAGATTGCAATATAATTGCTTTAATATCATCAGGAATTTCAAGAGAATTTATTCTCTTTTTAGCCCAGCAGTATTCCTTGGTATGACTAGGTTTACCACATATTTTGCAATATCTATTCATTTTTCTTTTAAAAAATCTAGGAGGTTTTTTTTTATCTCTTTCCTCCTTTCTTTTCTCTTTCTTTTCTTTTTGTCTAGAGGAATATTTTCTTCTCTTTTTAGGTATATAAACTTTATCTTTTTTACTAGTTTTACTAGTTGAAGGATTATCAATACCAAATTGTTGACAAAATACACCTAATTGCTTTATCTCATTTAGGCTTTGTCTTTTAATTTGTTGATTTAGCTTTATTTCATTACATAAAGCTAATCCTTCTTGTATACGGGTGTCTATAAGAGACCCACATGTATACTGATTATAATCAATAGAGATATTATCTCTTTTTAACGTTTTACGTACTCTCTCAGCAAATAAGCTGGGAAGACCATCAATAAATTTTGATTTCCAATGAATGTTATTATATTCTGGAAGTTCCATAACTCTGCTTAAGAAAGTATCTTTATCCCATCTAAAATCAGACAGAGTTCTACATCTCATAGTTTGTAACAGTGTACGAATAGTATCACTATTGTCACTGAAACGACCAGTAAAATGTTCAATAATGTTTATTGCAAGTGTATAAACTGCATTTTCAACCATTGTATTATCACCCTCTTGTTTAACAGTATTAATGATGCTATTACGATCATTAAGAGATAAATAATTATCCCACCAGCCTTTAAGCTGTCCTGTAAAACCAGCAACAATCATTGAAGCAATAATCTTATCAGTATTATTGTTGTTTTTACATATAGTGGAATACATCAACATACGATGTACAGTATTATAAATCTGTTTATTTGAAAATCCATCAATATTCCATTCATAAATTTTATTACCCGAATAACTGATATCAATAGTATCAGTATACTCCTCATGTAAAACATCTATAGGAGTGGGTCTAGAATAATAAAATTTATTTTGGATAGGCTTATCAGCCCATTTTGTATTAATTTTATTAATCTGATTTTTAAAAACCTTTTTAAAATCAATATCATTTATTAAATCAGAAAATAACTCTTTATCAAGAGTTTTTATACTGTGTTTTTAAAACTTTTCTTGCAACAATTTTTCTAATTCAAAAAGAGGTTGCATTTTGAAATTTGAAATAATTGGAGGAGGTTGAAAGCTTGGTGTAGCTTCCTTTTTATTATCTATAATTACTTCAGATTGAATATTGAAGCTTGTAGAAGCCTTATTCTGATCTGTAATAATTATAGGTTTCTTTTCCTCTTTTTTATTAAAAGCAATAATTAAATCCAATTTTTCATGAATTGATTGAATCTGTTCACCAATAATATTAAGAAACAGATTTGTATAATTCTGACATTTAAACATAGTGTTGATATGATCACACGTAACTCTAATTGTATCATCTTCTAATAATTTTGCAAAAGCAAGGAAGTTTTGAACTTTTCCTTCTTTTTCAATATGAAATTGTTGACATTGGGGAGGATATAATCCTGTCATACTCATTCCATTTTGAAAATTATAATTTCTTTCAATCACATAGATATAATCATTTACATATGTTTTCATAAACCATGCAACAAATGGAATTAAAACATTTTTCTCTTCACAAGTTTTATAAAACTCATTTTGAAAAATTATGGTTTCTTCTTGAGTAAAATTTTCAAAAAACCATTTTCTGAAAGGAATATAACCTTCATTAAAAAATTCATCAGAAATAATTTTTCTGGTTTGAGAACCTTGTGAAAAATCAATTTTTTTAAATAAATCTGTCCAATCCATTAAAATGTAAAATTCATATCTGATATAGTCGGTCCTTCATCACTATTGTGAGTTTTTACAATATTATTCTTATTAATGAATAACTTCTCATTCATAGGAGAAAATATTGATGGAGTATTTTCTCTTATTTGAGAAGTTGAAGCTCTAGCCGATTCGACTATATAATCAATTGGAGAAATATAACTTCTCATTGATTGACTTTTATTAAAAGTATTGTCAAACTGTATATTAACAGTTCCTTTTGTATCTTGAATAATATCAATCTCATTAGACTGATCTTGTACTTGTGTATTAACAGGTACAACATTCTCAATAGTCCAATTATCTGGAAATTTTATTTCTTCCCATTTAATTGGTCTACGAGTCATAATATTAGATTTATTGAAATTTGTTTCAATAATAATCGTTTCATTTAACGATTTATCCATAATTTTACATTGAGGATTCAATGTAATTAATGGTTTATAATATATTCTGTAACAGATACATATAACTTCTGTTCCTTGAATATAATTATAACCATTTGTTTTAACATTTAATGTTAAATCATCTAGTATATTAACATCAGACAATGATAATTGTAAATTTGGATAAACATTGAAATAAACAAGACCATTTGTCAAACTGGATTCTATTATACCCATCAACGATTGTTTTCAATTTAAATTTCTTCCATCACGTAAAGCTGCTATAAAGCTTTCTGGAAGACCTTTTAATGTCAAAGGTTTAAATGCAATCTGCACTAATCCTATATGAAGAAATTTATGAGTATGTCTATATAAACTTATATCTTTTTCAGATAATAATCTGATTCTCATCTCATTATTATTAAGAGATATCGATTTCTCAGTAGTTTTAACTACTTGTCTAAGACTAATTATATCAAAAGTCCCTATTTTATATATCATCCTGGGATTAATCTTAGGAATAGTCCACTTATTAAGCAAATCTAAATTCTGAGGTATATCATACTCTTGACACTATTATTTTTGATACTATAATCATTATTCTTAAATATATTCATGATATTCATGACATATAATGTGTTAATCCAATAACATACTAATTACTAAATCCATGGCTCTGATACCATTTCTGTGCAGGATCTTCTTTAAAATGAAATCCTTTAATCAAGATCAAAATTCATTATAATCTAATAAGGAACTTTACAGACTTAAATATAGAATGGCAACTTAATACCAAATTATTCTTAAAATAAAACGCACCTAAGCATGCCCTAAACGCCTTCATCATTGGCTAAAGCGGGACTTACAGACTAATGTCTACATATTTTAAGAGTAATCTGAATACAAGGCCTGTCTATCAAATCTAACCTTATAAGATCATAATTCATTATGATCTTAATCTTCAAGTTACCATATTATTATCATCATAAACAGATATGTTATTATAACCATGTAAACAGTAAATAGCAGTTATGGATTAACACATATTGGTTTTGCCTATAAGGTTAAACATGAATATAATTAAAATTAATTAAACAATAAAAATTAAAACTGTAAATAATTAAAATACTTACAATATATTATTGCTTCTCCAGTAATATTACAATCTTTATTTTACAAAATGAAAATAAAATGCTCAACACATGAGCTGCTAGTTAATGATCAGAGAAGGGAGTATTCGGATCGATGCCTAAGAAATGAAAACTGCAAGCCTATATATACAAAATGAAAACGCGTTCCAACAGTAGAAAACGCGTAAATGAACAATGAAAAGCCAAAATTTTCGGCCTGCACAGTATTATTCCTGTAGATGAACAGTATCATGTCCGGCTGCTTTACTGTTAATGAACAGTATCCTGTCTGGTTATGACGTAATCCATGACATCATATCCACTGTTTTTGACGTATGCAATGACGTCATCTTTCTTTCTGGCTTATTTTCCCGAATTCATTGATTTGTCTGAAGATTTTTCTTCTTCTGATAGCAATTTTTCTACCAATGTGTCAGTCATTGCTGCAAATATATCATCTATATTCATCTCATTTGGATCTTGTGCATCTTGCATATAATCAGAGGTTATAGATCTACTTTTCGTTTCTTTATTAAAATGAGATAATAAATCTCTTTGTACCTCTGCAAGGTAAGAAGATATCATCTGCTTTTGAGTCAGATTTTCTGACTTCATTTTTGATTTCTTTATTATAAAATCAAATGGAGAAGGAGACTGTATTAATCTCTTTTGGTGTTCATACTCTGAAACTTTACTTTCTATCAGACAGAAAGTTTTATCTCTTATTTTTTGGGTTGTTGGATCAATTTCCAGCATTTTATCCCAGAATTTTACATGAAATGTCCTATGAAGACAAGGTATTCCAATATTATTATATCCAAATTCTGGATTCCATTTGACAATCCAAGGTACCGAAAATTCAATAAAGAAGAAACAAGATGATATTCCTTCTATAAAGAGATTTGACTCTTGTTCTTTTAAAAATCTGGGAGAAACATCTACCCATCTATCAAAAACTTCTTTGATATGATCTGGAAGAATATTTGGTGATGCACCAAAATAATGAAACCAGTTAATAAACCAGTAAGGAATGCTTTTGTTATAAACATTTGAGCAAACTTTGACAAACCATGTATGTTAATGTTTGTCATTTTCATAAAACATGACCATTTTGAATTAATCAATATAATCCCAGTAATTATATCTCATTACTGCCTTAGTGTCATTATTAATCACTTCTTTTTCTCTGAATGGTGAAATACCCCATTCTTTTAAGGATATAATCCTTTTTATAATGATTTTACTAAAGTTATAAACTTTAGGATTATTCCCATGAAAGTGTTGAATATCACAAGAACCACTTTGCATAAGAATATGTTCATAATATCCTCTTAATTTATAAGTCTTAAAGGGGATACTATTATTATCAATGTATCTTTTCATCAAATCCCATGGATTATCAATCCAGTTCACATCTTCTTTTTCTAAGAGAAATATGATTTCTCTACTTTCTTTCTTATAGAATCCAACATCAGATTCCTCTTTTTCCACTATTTTGGAATAGATAGGTATTTCAGCCTGTTTATCATCTCCAGTATTACTTGATGATGATTCACCAATCTTTTTAGATTTTAACCATGCTTCATATTCAGCATAGTCCCCTTGTAACATATTCATTGTTACAAGCTTTTTATTCCCTTGTTGAAGTATAACTTCGGGAACTTTATTCTTTCCTCTTCCTGTTTGAGAAGTATTTGAGGAATATGATCCTCTTCCTCCAGAATAATTTTGGTTTGGAGGTCGTAATCCTCTTCCACCTCTTCCCCTATAAGAGGAAGATCCTCTGCCTCTATCACTCATATCTGCAATAATAAACAGAAAATTATGAGAAATATTCTCTAGTTAAAAAATCTGGAAGATTATTATCTTCTCCTTTTTTATAAACAATATTAAAATCAAATTGGGCTAAATGAGCCTGCCATCTAGCAAACATTTGATTTGATACATCATGTTTAAAATCTTTATTAAACATAAATTTAGCTGCATTACAATCTGTAATAACAGTAAATTTTTTATTATATAAATCATCTTGAAATTTTAAAACACATTTAACAATAGCAAGAATCTCTTTAGTTATTGTTGCATAATTCTTTTGAGCATTATTCCATTTTCCCGAATGGAATCTTACTAAATGTTTCTGTTTATTAACAGGGTCTATTTGGGTGAGTATGCCACCATATCCTATATCAGAAGCATCTGTTTCTATAAATTTATCCCAATTAGGGTTACTAATCATTAAACATGGTAATGATTTAACCTTAGATTTAATCTTTTTAACTGCCTCTGTATGACTATTAGTCTATACCTTAGGGTTTTTCTTTAATCTATCATATAAAACAGCTGCATCCTTAGCCAAATTATGATAATAAGGAGCAATATAATTAAGACTTCCTAGAAATCTTTGTAATTGAGTTTTATCCATTATAATATCTGGAAATTTATCAGCAAAATCTATGCTTTTATTAATAGGAATTATATTTCCTTTTTCTATATTATGACCTAAAAATCTTATCTTGGTCTGGAATATTTCCATTTTTGGTTTTGATATAACTAAACCATTCTGAACAACAATTTGCTTAAATATACGCAAATGTTTAAAATGCATTTCTATTGATTTAGAAAATACAAGAATATCATCTATGTAGACAATAATAAACTCACTATAAGGAGTAAAAATATCATTCATAATCTTCTGAAATTCAGAAGGAGCATTCTTCAATCCAAATGGCATAACATTCCATTCATAATGACCTATTGGTACATTAAAAGCAGTTTTGTATCTGTCAGATTTATTAATCTGAATTTGCCAATAACCAGATTTTAAATCAAATTTAGAGAATATGAGACTATCATATAATCTATCAAGTAAATCCTTTTTATTAGGGATGAGATGTCTAATCCATTTTAACACCTTATTAAGGGGTTTATAATTGATAACGAGTCTAGGAACTCCTCTTTCTATTTCAGAATGTTTGTTAACATAAAAAGCAGTACATGACCAAGGCGACTGAGAAGGGCTTATTAAACCCTTTTGTAATAAGGAGTCAATTTTCTTTTTACATAACTCTAGATATTCTGAGTTCATTTGACATGGTCTAGCTTTTGTAGGAATATTATCCTCTTTAAATGTTTCCTCATAAGGTTAATAAAAAATTAAATAAAATAATATTTAATTACTCCTAAAAATTAATAAAGTTAATAAAAAGGAAGTCTTACTTAAAATCTGGTGAATAATCTTTGGGGACAGAGAATATTTATTAAAAAATACATAATATTCACTGTTGAATAGAAATTAATACTGATATGAATGCATATATATACACACACATGATATCAACTCTAGGAACACCTTAAAATCAGCCAAATGGGGTACTCCTTGTGTTCCACAATAATAACTACATATTTCCACTTTAAGCATCACACTTCTATAATTACATTTTCCTACTCCCTCCCCTTGAAAGGTATCAATCTCATTATTTCTGGCATCCGCTTCAAAAGCATCAATTTCCTTTATTTAATAAAGAAAATACACAATATGACTCACCACTTCCCTCTAATACAATTACCCACCTTATCTATAATAATAATAATCTTTAATTTATGTGCAAAAAACAAATAAAGACCTTAGAATCGTCCACGTGCAAACAACAAACGAGTACCTTTCAAAGGGACGGGGGAGTATTTGATAATTGAGATACTAACAAAATAATTATTACTACTATATTTTTATGGGGGTCAACATACATAATACTAATATCACCTTATATTAAAATATTATTTCACTCAACTCTTTACATATAAAAATATTATATTCTTTATAATTAGTCTCTTGTATTCCGTATGCATAATATATAAAAGGTATAATATTTTATTCTAAAAGATATATACACTTTAATTAATTAATAAGTGTATGATTTTTTTATTGAAAATGTTGATTGGAATATGAAAAATATAAATATTTGATTAAACAAATAATGTTTTTCTTAAAAAATCAAAGTTACAAACTATTATATTAAAGAGTATAACATTTAATACATTATTTTTGGAAAATGTGGAATACACATGTTCTAGCATATTCTTTATTTTTTTTTTTTAAAAAGCAAATGTAACTATTATACAACTATATATATTTATGAGATGGCAAAAATAGGTTGTATGAACTTGTCATGATAATATTCATAATATTCAAATTTATCTGAGTACATAATGTAATGCTTGTCATGGTTATATTCATAATATTAAAATTCATCTAGGAACATAATGTAATGCATTGATCCAGTTCGTCACCAAATAGGCTAATTCAAGCGAAAAAAATAATAATCTAATTTGTGATATTTGAAATTTTGAGCAACGGATCATGAAACTCTAAACACCATTTAATTTCTTGTGGGCCGAAACATACAGGTGGGGAAGATTTTGGGTTCTTCATCTGCTTTTCTTTGAGAGTATGGTTTCGTGGAAAATGGAAAATAAATAACAATACTCCATCTAAAACGAAAGTATATTCGGTCAAGGGCCTAAATTTTAAACAAGGCAAGAAACATCGTCACAAAACTATTGAGATATACTACCTCCCTCCGTCCATCCCATAAAAAGAGTTACGTTTCTTGTTTGTGCGGAAATTAAAAAATATATTATTTTAATGTGGAGTGAGTTGAGAGATATAATAATTTAATATATAGTGGGTAATTGTATTAGTGTTGTGTGTGGGACCATGAAAATAAAGTGATTGATTTATGTGGATCTCATCTACTAAAAAAGGACATGTAACTCTTATAACGGACGTCCTAATCAGTAAAATGTAAATCTTGTGGCGGGACGAAGGGAATATATTTTTTTTCACAAAAATTAAGAAGTATAATATTTTAATGTCTAGTGATTTGAAAATATAATAATATTTTAATATATAGTGTATAATTGTATTAATGGTGAGTTTGGTGTACGTGAGATCCACATGAATATATTAATTATTTTTAGTATATATATTTAAAAGAAAAAAAAATGTGTCAAGACAACCCAAAAATACATTAGAATTTCTTCAGGACGGGGGATTACATTATATAATGAGAAATTAGGGGTTCTAGTTATGTCGAATCCCTCTCATAATTCAGAAATTAGGTCCCACTCATCCCATCACTTCTCTCACGAATCCATTCAGCAGCATGAGGAGGAGAAACCTCCATCGGAATCTGTTATCGCAAAAAAACAGCGAGCGTCAGAAAAACTCGGGATGTTTTGCCACGAAAATTACAACGAAATTAGGGTATACGTGTTGGATGATGATTTCTTCGGATTTTGACCACCAAATCCACCCTAGGTTTCAATTTCGATTTGATTTGGGAAAATCTGATGGCAACGCATTTTGTGCTGTGGATTCGACGCTCTATGTATTCGCCATCCGATCCTCATCCCCCGGCAACATCTGCGGCAAAATTTGATGTTTGGCACAAGGATCCCAAATTAGAGAAAATCTCAGATATGAATGACCCCAAATAGTGGCCCATAGGCATAGCAATCCCCACACCCGACCACAAAACTATTTTACTTTTCTCCTCTAATCTCTTGGATAAATACGCTCACTCTGCTTTTGAGTTATATGATATTGGCAGAGACACTTGGGAAACACTTCCCGGGATTCCTATCCGACCCATATCTGTCTACAGTTGCCGGTTTTGTCATCGTGTGAGATCGTATACCTTCTTAGACGAGTCTCATTTCTTGGCAGAAACCTCGGATGGAGCCTTTATCTTGAACCTCCGATCAAAAGAGTGGTCTCTTATTTCCAAATGGGAAGTGTCTAATTCTTGGTTTTGGGGTCACTTCCCAACACCGTTGGGTGGTCGAATTGCTGTCACACCCCACGGAGTTTTTGGATGTATAAATCCGGAGGGATTCATCTCAGGAGCTGGATGGGATGGGATGGGATGGGGATGAGTGTGGAGATTTGTATCCGTCTCTTATTCACTTTCCTAAACTCGTCGGTCTCTACATGGATGATAGATTTTTGAAGACCTGCACTTTGCAATCAAAAGGGGATGGGAGTGGTGTATTGATTGACGTGTTTCGTGTCGACTTCACAACTCTCAAGATGGAGGTGGACTACACTGTAAGAGCTCAAATTCGCATTGATGATATATGTAATAATCCCATTCTTGAATTGTTTCCCATTGTTTCCCTCCCTTAGATTGCCACAGAGTTGCTTTTTTCCCCTCTGAATTTTGAATTGGATCCTATATCCTTGCTTTGCTTTGTTTCCTTTTGAATAGTTTCCTTTTGAATCGAGTTTGTTATATATAATCCTGTTTATGAGTTATTGTTATTTAAATGCCAAGGAAAGAGATGTTCGCATCATAGTGGAAGATAATTAAATGAAAGAAAGAAAGAAAGAAAGAAAGAAGAAAATGAAACTGCTTAAGAACACCATTTTCTGAACTTAAAACAAGATTTTATTTATTTATAACACATTCTAATCTTAAAACAAGATTTGTGCAGGATTGGCTTATTTGAAGTTTTTCATGCATCTCATAAACCTTTCCTAATTTTGTAGACTCACCACCACTATGAATCTGCATCATGTAAGCTAGATATACATTAGATGAAAAATGAACTATCTTGCTCTCTGTATATTCAGAGGTCAGTTCTACCATCTAGAATCACGTCATTTGTTGCTTTGTATTTTGATTTAATCATTTAATACATTATTTCCAGAATGTATAAGATATGATTAATGAGTCAGTAGTTGGTAATATATCAATCAAATAATAGGTATTAGTAATTCTCGAGAGCAGCTGCCTATGATATCAAACACGAACTTGATGCACTAAAGCACACGTAATGTTCAATTCATTGCATAGCATTTACATCAAGTAAACTATGTTCCTACTGTTCCATTGTTATGCATGCAGAATAGCAGCTCTAAATGTAAAATCTTTCAGTCGAATATTCTCCGTTGCCTTCTTCTTACATGAATACGTCTATAAAGCGTCTTAATAACCAACAGGGCTACTTTCCAGCCAGTTATATTTTGGTAATCTAAGGGGAATTGAATGCAATAGCAAGACATGGAATCATCTTGCCAAAATATATTAGAAAATTTGTATTAAGGGGTTGTCGAATGTTTTATAAATTTTCCGTCTGCCGAAATATTAGATCAATTTCAACTACTACTAATTGAAATTTGTGATTTTTTTTCAACGGACCAAATATAATTTTCTTTAGATTTTCTGCAATTCTCATGAACGGAAAAAATTTATATATAAAACTCGCACAATACATTATTTTTTTTAAGAAAAATATAGTTTAAAATTTATCATTTTGATCCATTTTGATCATCTCCATACTCCATATTGCCAAGAAAGGATCTTTTTCAAGCCCTAAACAATAAATTAGGGTTTTAAAATTTAAAAAAATATGAGTCACATTGTTCTTGATTGGATGAAAAGAAATATTTTGAGAATGAATCAAAGTTGTCATGTAAATTTAAATTAACTCAAAAAGTTTCTAAGGATTACGGGGATGAGTGAGGATATTCTTTCTTTTCTTCTTCTTCATTCTTCTTACTAGTATCCGCGCATGTGTGTGTAATCAGTATGTGTTTTGGGTGTGAGTGTGTGTTTATTTTGTTGATCGTTAAATGTAGTGATGGTGGGTGTACGAAGCAAAACATGTAAGTTAGAATTTAAAAAAGAATCTACATGAGGCACATGAAAAAGTTTAACAGTGAGTCATCCCTTAAAACACCATTTTTTGAATCTTAAAACAAGATTTATGAGAACATTTTCTTAGACTCACCACCACTATTTCACCACTCACCACCACTATTTCTTAGAACACCATTTTTTGAATCTTAAAACAAGATTTGTGCAGGATTGGCTTATTTGAAAATTTTCATGCATCTCATAAACATATTATTTTTTTGTCTTTAATTCGGTTCCCTAAGCAAAATATCGAGCCTCAATAGTATTCAATCCATATTAAATTCACCTTTATTGTTACTCCACACATGATTAATTTTATTTTTACGGTTCTATGTTACTATCTAAGAAAAAAACTTACTTTTCACTAAATTTATTAACTTTTGAAGATAATATTATATTTTAAATAATAACTAATGTATAAAATATGTTGCGTGTGATAAAAGGTGATGATAATTTATAATTAAGGATAGGTGTAGCGTGAGACCTTCTCACATGAGACCATTTTATATTTTTTAAAATAGTTATCACTTTCGCTATAAAATGTTGTCATTTTCACTATAAAATGTTATCACTTTTCATTTATACTTGTTCATGAAATAATATTATCACTTTTTATTAATTTAATATCACTTTTCAGTATTAAAATTATCGCTTTATGACCGTTTCACGTACTCCCTTACGTGAGACGGTCTCACACAAATCTTTGCTTAAAATTAAAGTGTACTTTTAAGATATTAAATTAAATTAAAATAATATTTTTTTTTTAAAAAAGTGGACTTAATTGGAATGGACGAAAGAGAAAATTGTGAAATTAATCTTTGGGGTGGGGTTATTTAAAATAATTAATAACAACTATAAATACAGATATACTCCAGGTTTCAGCAAGAACATGGTCTCTCCATGTGGCAACATTAACATACGAGACTCTACTCTTACGTGGCAACAGTTGAAAAAATTGTGTTCTATTTTAAATAGATAAGAGTTGAAAAGAAAAAGAAGAGTTGAAATTTTTGGTAACCATAATGTGTATAGGCTGTAGCCACTAACCAAAATTTGGGTTCTTTTAGCAGAGATGAATGATATCTGTTTAACCACGAATACTTGTGTGTCGTATTTCTTTTCATATATAATCCTATTTGCTTTTTGATACAATATGGTTTTAATGTAGGATAGAACTTGATCAGATGCTGTTAATGAAATGACATGATACTTATATAATAGACTACGAAAAAAGTAGTATGATTTATTTATTGGCAAACATTTTTGTGAACCGATACACACAAGCAGGGGTAAATCCATGTTTATCGATTATTTAAGTGCATAAAAAATTACATTTTATAGAGATTAATTATTACTCTTTTTTATAAAAAATATCATTCTTTAAATTTTAATATGTTGTTATTTATAATATTCTTGTTGAAATGAGAAGTATTTTTAATTGACAAAGGCTTATGTAGCACGTCCCACGAAAGTAGTTTCATTTATCATTACGTGAGACGAATAAAAAGTAATAACTTTTATAATGAAAAATATATATCGAATGGTGTAAATTAGTATTTCATTAACAATTTAAAATATAAATAAAAAATTATATTTTAAAAGAGAAGTGATAATATCTTTAATAAAAATTTATCCCACACAAATGTGTTCCTTTTATTTAGAGGTGTATTAATTCATCCTTATAAATCTAAAATTTAGCTTAAACATGCATGTATGTGTATAAAATAAACATAAGAAAAATAGCTAGGTTGTGACAAAAGTTACCATTTTCATAATAGTCTCTCATATGCATTAATTAGCCGCATACATTTAATCAGCTGCCATTATAATATAATATAATATAATAGTATATATATATCTGGAAAATTCGATTGTGACAAATTACCATTTTCACTCTAAGTCTCTCACATGCATTAACTATATAGCCCTATACGTTTAATTAAACAATTATCCAATTTAATTAGCTGCTTCTTAAAAAGTTTATAAAAATTAAATTACTTTTTAACTGTCTCAAAAAAAATCCTCATTGGTCTCACGCAATTCTACCAAGAATTTGTTTGGTACGTAGAAGATTCATTTTTCAAAAAACGGTTCAAGTACAAATCTTATATACAGTGGCGGACTTACATAGGACCCTGATGGTGGGACCAACCAAGATGTATGTCGTCCAACCCGCGACTTCAGACTCTTTTTTCTCGACCTATTTGACTCTTTGGCCGAAGTTATTTAGGTGGTATTTCAAGATTGAAGAGATTGAATTTCGGGAGGCCCTCCTGAGATTTTATAAATAATTAGTATATATATGGTCTATATATAAATATGCCTCCATAGCATAATGACAAACACTCCACTCTCCTCTTGCACGCACACGGGTTCGACTCCTATAGTGTACATATTTTACTTTTATGTTTTTTATTTTAATATTCTTATTTCTTTTTGGTTTTCCCTCTTTTTATACACTTCTTATTCTTTTACTAAATTATATTTTCTCTTCAATTATTAAATTATTTTTAAATTTATTTATTTAAATTCTTATAAGAAATTAAAATATTTTCTCTTTAATTGACCTAATAAATTTTATAATTTTTCTTATTCAAATTATGAGCACTCATGTATCTTAGTTTCACTATAAGATATTATACATTTTCCTACAAACTTTACAATATTATTAACCTATAACACATTAAATCGTATCTTCTAATTTACGTAAAAAAACAAAAATAAATGTGTACGTATTTGTGGTACGAAAAAACACTAATAAATTGGACCCCCTGACTCAAATTCCTGCGTCCGCCACTGCATATATATATCCGAATCTTCTAGACACATTCTGAAAAGAATGTCTTACCCAATCACCATAATGGGATGGTTTTGTGAAACATTAAAATTTGCCTTAATTTTTTTTTAAAAAATGATAATTTTCATAGTAGCATAAAGAAGTAAAGATATTTTAAAATCGTGTGGAATAGAAGAACCAAACAATGACATAAACGAAACAAAACACGTGGATATTTTAGGAGAAACTCTTGATGTACGAAATAGGACATATGGTTCTTGGAATCAGCTAAGGCTAAATGTCCACCCGCCTCTTCCATCATCGTACGCTGTGGGATTGCTGTTCGTACGGAGATCCAACGTAACGCGCCACGTGTCCTCTTTCGTATTTTGACTTTCTTATTTTGTAATGAAAATCCCAATTTACGTACGAGATTACTGGAAGGTAATGTATTTTGTTATCAATTAATTAATGGCCAATAAAAAAAATCATTTTGTGGTTGATACTAATTAAATCATTCATTCAACAGATTGTGGTTATCTTCATAGTTGGACCCACATGCATGCATCAATTCTTATTTTATTTTTTATTTTTATTTTTTTGGGACAATTCTTTGATGTTAAAGGCTGCTTTTATTTGTTGATTGCAAATATGCTGGTTTTGTACGGATTTGGCTTATCTATATATAAATGAGAATATAAATAATTAAAATTTTCAAATACGAATCATTTTGTGGAATCTTTAAATTTAATTCAATTCATCCAACTTCATAATTTTTAAACATATGTATCATTATAAATATACACACAGATTTATATATGATGTTTCTAAATATAGAAAGACATAAAATTCAAATTCAAATTTAAATTTATTTAATTTAATTTATTATTTAATTAATTGCATGAATATTGAATATAAATGTGATTTACATGATTAAATCAACAATAGCCACACCCTTCTCTTCGCGTCAATCACTCGATGCCACCTTCATTTCAAACAATATTCTTGCTCAATCATTGACTCGACTAATTTTAAAAATCTAATAATTTACTTGGTCACAATTATTTTGATGTTTTAACGACAATAGATTATTATTAAAAATAAGATAAAGTTATAAACACTATTTTAATGTAGTGAGAGTGATTATTTATGATTTTATGGTTTCTTGATAATAATGAAAAAATAACTAAGTGTAGTATAATAATGCAACTAACAACGTTAATAGCTTACAAATTATTGCTCATATTTTAGGTTTCATTTTAAAATATGCTGCACCTCCTCCATTGATTTTCTCATTCAATAAATTAAACCCCTTAAATAAATATTCACAATCCAAAATTTAAAAAATAAGTAAACTATCAATTTGGTGTCTGAATTATTTATTCTATCGATTAAGGGCATAAATAAATTATATAAAACAATCAATTTAGGACCTAAAGTTATCATATATTGTCTCATATTTTATCAATTTAAGACATGAATTCAGATTATGAATTGATAATTTTATATAATTCAAAATCCAAATCAATAAAAATAATAATTTTGAATCGAAATTGATAATTTATCTATTTTTAAGATTCTGAATCGATAAAACTCCAGCTTTTTAAGATTACCTATAAAGTAATACTCAGGCCAGCAAAACATTCCTAACACCTCCTCCATTATAAATTAAATTAAACTAAACTAATAATTCAGTATTAAGAATAAATAATAAGCAATAATAGTGAGTGACGTCTATATTTTAAAATTAACAAAATAGAAAAAGCAATAATAGGAAGTGACGTGTATTATTAAAATTAAAATACTCCTAATAATTAATAGAAAGATGTCTGGCCGCGTAAATAGCGTGTACCTGAAGTGAGGAAGTAACCTCTATTTCTAGCGTCTTTCACCTCCACCTCACACCCCATTCTCACCTTTTCTTCCACTGCTTTCACACACAGTTACACCCCCAAAATCACGCCGATTAGGGTTGCAACAAGGGAGCTCTACTTCTCAACCTACCTAATTTCTTCTACATTTTTATGGTAATTTCTTTATCCTTGCTTTTTCCACTTCTTCTTTCGTTAATCGACGCTCAATTTGTTTTCAACTGGTTTTCTATATTGAAGCCTCTGCCCTTTGAGGATTGATGGTTTCTGTGTTGTTTAATCTGCGTGTAGTTTTAATTGGTTCAGGGACGAGGAAGTGTTAAATTTTGATTTTGATTTTTTTTTTTTTTTTTGGTTTTGATGAATTGGGTTTATGATACAGGGAAGAGGTTGGAGAAGCTTCCGGATATGAATTGCTGAGTTATACTGTTACTCTCTTGTTGCTTGAGTAAAAGAAAGACATGTAGAGCTTGGAGTTTTACTCATCAAATTTGATGTTTGGTTTTGTTATTTGTTAACTTAGGGATCAATCTTCTAGTTGATTCAATGTGAAAGCCTGTTTTGGAAATTTGTGAGCTCTGTTGGAATTGCGAGAGAATCAAGAGATAAAGTTGCAATCAAAGGAGAGAGAAGGCAAACATAGTGAAGGAGAGTACCTGGATCTATAGATAGGAAGAGCTCTGGTTTTGATTTCCTTTCACGTGAGGATTTGATTTTGGAGTGAGATCTTTCAGAGATGACATCCCTCAACTGCTTTTGCCGTTCCTGGAAGAAAAAGAAACAAAAGGTTAGTATGTTTCTGTTTATGACCTTTGCTCTTTGTTATTGAGTGTCATTTGGTATTATATGATTTTGCTTAAACTGGATTAATTTTGTTTAGGGAAAAATTGAGTCAGTTATAGTTCCTGATAAAGAGAAGAATATCAAGACTCTGCTTGTGAAGCTTGACCAACTCCAAACATCTTCAGATACAACTAAATTGAAATCAACATCTTTTAATGTTGCTGTTCCTTTCCGAATTCCGGAAAGTTCAAGGTGCAATGTCAAGGTAATGAATCATGACAGTCCAGTTGCAGGTGATACCAGGGAGGTGGATTATGAAGGGGGAGATGAACAGGATGAGATTTTGTCGATGAAGAAGGGTTCTGAATTTAATTTTCAAGCATGTTTTGATAATTTGAATGAAGAACAGAACCAAAAAGTTGAAGGAATGATCAGTTCACCCTCCTTTAGTATAGGTGGTGATATGCGAAACAGTAACTCTGTAGTTATGTTTGAGATTGATGCAAGTGGACATGTAAGTGATCCAGGCACTGGGAAAGCTGAATTTTGGGCGTCTCCAGAATTGAAGCGTTCTTGCTCTAATCTGTCAATGAGAAGTATGTGCGACGAAGCAATGCCTCCTTCGAAGTGTAAATCTTATGAGGAAATGCAAAGATTAGCTGAAATGTACACAGCCGATGTTCTTCCTAGAGGTGCTGTGAGTCCAGTTTCCATTAGGTCACATATCAGTGCAGATAATGTGATCTTGAAGAAGCATTCCTCAAGTCAGATACTTCCTTCAAGAAGCCGGAAATTGTGGTGGAAATTGTTCCTCTGGAGCCACCGGAACCTACACAGAGCAGCAACTGCAAAACCATTGCCAGTTGAACTTGGGCCTTCTGCAATCAATCAGCATGGTGGGTACTCATCAGATACGGTAGAACCTAAGCGAGGTATGGGCAAGTTGAGATCTCCTGGTTCACTAACTGCAGATTCGATGGACAAGGTTAACATGGATAGTCAGTGTTGGAATGGATTTTATGGGGCTTCTGGGATGTGGCCTCAAAATCAGTGGGTTGCTTTTCCTACAGATTCGTCTCCTTTAGGTAGAGTCAATGAGTGGGTAAAAGAAGCTTCAACACAGGCTCCGTATGAAGTTGACAATGATGATCACTGCTCAGAACATGGTGACGATATTGTCTTCCCATCTTCACCGGAGAATGGTACATCACCGGATAGAGGCTCTTCCCATTTGTCTCGGAACCAAGCTCCGAACTTGCTAGAAGATATTTCACATGCCAATACAGTTATCCAGTCATTGAATACTAATTCAAACGTGGCTCATATCACAGGCCTTGGGTTGAAAGCCATTCCCTCCATTTCTCATTTTTCAAGCCTTCGATCAGTAAATTTGTCTGGCAATTTCATAGGTACATCTTTTAAACTTCAGAGTAATTGTTATAGTTGATTGCTTATTAGTTCTTTAAATCATTTAACTTTTTTTTCCACTTGTACCGCAGTTCATATTACCCCAGGATCTCTGCCAAAGGGTCTCCACATTCTTAACTTATCCAGGAACAAGATAACCACCATTGAAGGTTTGAGGGAATTGACTCGACTCAGGATGCTCGATTTAAGCTACAATCGAATCTCAAGAATTGGTCAAGGTACATCTTCCGCAACGCATAAAATGATCCAAGTAGATGCTGAATACATAGGATGATAGAACTGCTTAGCTAATGTAGCTCTGTTTCTTCTGATGCTAATAGGGTTATCGAATTGTACTCTCATTAAAGAACTATATCTCGCGGGGAACAAGATAAGTATGGTAGAAGGGCTGCACAGACTCTTGAAGCTAACTGTGTTGGATTTGAGCTTCAACAAAATAACCACGGCAAAAGCACTAGGCCAGCTCGTTGCCAATTACAATTCTCTGATAGCTGTCAATCTTCTAGGCAATCCTATTCAGAGCAATATCAGTGATGATCTATTAAGAAAAACTCTGTGTAGTCTTCTCCCAAAACTGGCGTTGCTCAACAAGCAGCCAATTAGCACACAGAAGGCTCGTGAGTTGCGCGTAGATGCCAATGCTAAAGCAGCACTTGGAAGCAGCAGTTGGAATTCTCGAAGGAAAGCCGTAAAAAAAGGGGCAATCCAAGGAAGTCCATTATCTCACAGCGTGCGCAGAAGCAGTGTCGGTGCTTCTCAGAAGAGCAAACAAAGATCAAGAAGCCGCTCTCACCATCATTCCACATTGAAGGACAGGGCTTGATTTTTTGAAGCCTTGAATCCTTAATATGCAGCCTTGTGTTCTGTACCTTAAAGAAATCAAGAGTGGACTTTAGGAACTCTCTCTTGCTCATAATTTTCTTTTGATCTTCAGCTATTTATGTAGTTCTACATATTGCATCCAGCAACAATGTAACAGCTGAGTACCTTTATGGTGCATCAAATGTTTAGATATATCAAAGTTTTTGTCTGCTTTTTTCCTCTCTCTTTTGGTATCTGTTCTTTTTCTCAGAATTTTTCCAATATATCTTTCATTTTTCAGAATTTTTTAGCTCTAGAATTCATAAACCCATGGATAAAAGTTATAAATTACACTTCAAAAAGAGCATCATCTTACCATCTGTCCATAGCAATTAGCAGGTACATCAAAGATGTTAACAAGACGGGACGGGGACATGCATCCCAAACAATGAAGGAAGTTTTTCCTTGCCCCGACTCGACAGGAGAAAGAATCAGGAATTTCCCCTCCGCTATGTCATCCATACATGGTGCGGGCACGAAGCAAAGCAATTTTCTTGGCATTGTAATGCCAAGATATACTAGATGCTTCTCTTTTACCTCTTAAGTGCACTGGTAGTGGACCTAGTGATGCAGATCATAATCCAAATATGCTTCCTAATTGTAGAACAATAAACTGTAAACTTAGGAAAGTTCTCATGTCACTGAATTCTTAATTCAAAGCTCATCTCCATTCAATACTATAATCCAATTAATAATATGAGCAAATTTCACCATCCAAACATGATTTATATTTCTTTTGATTCAAGCACGTCTAGAGTGGACATTCATCGACAAGTACGTAGTTTGATCAAATGATTAGATCCTCAAAAAAATCCTTCTTATTAACATATATGCTAGTAATAATACAGATGCTAATTTCTACAGCCATGTTCAAGCAAAGATATTTAGAGACATTTAAGAGTATTTTATAAGGTACCTTTATCTAAGTATTAGTATTAGTATCAGCCTCTCGCCTCTCGATCCAACCAATTTGTAATCTTTAGAAAATGACAATAGAACTCATTCCAACATCTCAATTCTAATCAACACTACAATCCAACTCTGCTTCTTGCATATCTGCAAACTTGTAAAGCTTCTCGTTGAACGCCACTTGTGGATCCTTGTTGTTGAGCTCTCCATCCCCACCATAGCCATCCTTGAGAAACACACACCAATTCATCTCAGTACCGGCCAGATAAAACGTCTGAGGCTGCTTTAAAAGCATATGATACGTATGTTTCGTGAGACTGAACTCTTCCTTAAAGTCCACAATGTTATGTATATACGCCCTCTTCTCCAACGTCAAGCTCAAGAACTCATGAACAATTCCAACCCTGTACTTCTCAGCTTCCAACGTCCATAAATCGAGCTCAACACCATTCGAGTAAGGCGACACCAAGGGCAATGTGTTCAACAAGTTCAAATTTCTATAATCATCTAACTCTAGCTCCAATTTCCTACCATGTTTTACTGGAAATCTAAATGCCTTTTTCACCTTATCTTCATCAGCCAAAAATTCCTTCTCCAATGCACTCACAGCCAACGAAGTATCCCAATTAACAAGCTCAAGAATTCTTTTCCCATCATCTTCAACAACAACCCTAAAGTAATCAGGATATTTGGCTATCCTATCCCTAAAATCATCAGGAATTCCAAACAAGAGCCTATTGTGATAGATTTTACTCAACGGAATACTCTTATTGACTGACATCATCAACAATTTCCTAACAACATCAACCCTATTTCGCTCCATTTCGTTCATGATATCCTGTTCAGTACGCAATAAACCATCTATGAAATCGGTAAATCCTAACCACATTTTACCGTCGGAATGGCGATAGGTTTGGAAAATCAGAGGGTGGCGCAGGACGTATTTCATAACTTTCCGGCCACGGGGAAACCCAAGCTGCTGGTAGAGCTTTCCGGCATCGTCGAGGCGGAGCACTTGCTGAGGCAGTTTGGAGAGGTACTCTTTGGTCCTGGTGAGGAATCTGTAATCGGAATCCCTGTGGAGAATTTTTTCGAAGGGGGGAATGAGATTGGGTTGGGTTTGAACTAATTTGGTTCGAGGGCTTTCTTTCTTCTTGTGCTTCTTCCTGAATTTCTTTGGGGTTTTGGTGATGAGGAAGGAGGTGGAGAAGGTGGCGGAGGAGGTGGAGAAAATGTGATGGGGTTTAGGTGGGTTTAACGTGGTTTTGGAGAGTAGGCGGAGAAGAGACATGACGGTGGACTGTGGTGGCGATGGTAGAAGAACCACCGTCCACCGGTGGTGATATATGGTGGTCAGTTAGAAATTCAGTAGAAATAACAAGGGTAGGATGGGGT
Source organism: Pogostemon cablin (assembly GCA_023678885.1). Taxonomy (NCBI): domain Eukaryota; kingdom Viridiplantae; phylum Streptophyta; class Magnoliopsida; order Lamiales; family Lamiaceae; genus Pogostemon; species Pogostemon cablin. Next base: position 30,721,335 of record CM042969.1, on the reverse strand, counting down.
TTTACGCTTCTTTTTATTTTATTAAAGCAAATTTTTCTATACACCTGCTAGACCGGGTCCTTAAAGCAAATTCCTATATCCAAATTTGGAGCTCAATTAAATGAGTGAGGCTTGCGTGCACCCGGGCGCACGGAACACATTCCGTGCGCCTTTAGAAATTTTGTATTATGGGTAAGGGCACATTAATTTGGTCTAAAGGGTATACACTTTAATTACTAAAAGGTACACAATTTTGTTCTAAAGGGTATACACTTTTCATTAATATTTTTTTTTCTTTAGAAAATAAAGGGTACACATTTTTATACTAAAGGGTATACAATTTAACACAAAATTCTAAAAGCGTACGGAGTGTTGTTCGTGCGCCCAGATTTTTCTTTAGAAAATAAAGGGTACACATCTGTATACTAAAAGGTATATAATTTAGCACAAATTTCTAAAGGCGCACGGAAAGTGTTCCGTGCGCCCGGGTGCACAGGAGCTTTTGCCCAATTAAATTTCATTTTATTTTAACCATTATATTTTTAATTAATTATTACTATTATATAAAAAAAAAATTAAAAAAATAATTACTTACTACACTCTATTTTAAACTTTTACTCACTGCACTCTATTTTATATTTATTAACTTTGGGTCCAACTTAAAATAACCCCCAAATTTCATCCGATTAGAATAAAAAAATGATTCCCTGATCTTTTAAACAAAATAAAATTCATTTCCTTAATTGTCAATAATTTTTACTATTACATTAATACTTTTAATATTTTAATTAAATTCTTTTTAATTAAATAAATATTTTTAAAATAAAATATAGTAATATAATATATTCAAACAACCAAATACACATTTAAACTAAATAAAGAATCCTCACCCTCATTTTTTTCTTTTTTTGAAAAACACCCTTTTTGTTAAACATCTAAATTAAATCACCAAAAATACACCACCCAAATTCAAAATGATCAAATAAAAAAAATTCTCCATAACAGAATAAATCAGTATAAATTAATCAGAAGATATGTGTGAAATTGAAGCAAGATTCAGAATAAATAGAATAGAAGTTAAAAAGAATTTCTATACACTGGCAAATCAATCTTTTTTGCTTATTGATTTGTATAGCACCTTGAGAGTTCAACATATATAGGTATAATTGTGTTCCTAGAAACAGACATCAAAAGGAACACCAGTGTATAATCCTGTATTTCTTCAACTTGCCCAGTGCCTCAATCTGTAGTTACATGGCCTCATGTTCGCCTTACGGCTCCATAAGGATTGTGGGTCGTCAAAAAAACGTGTATATGCAGTAGTTTCTGCTTCCCTGCTATCGTTTTTTCTGTCCAGAAGTTCGTTCCAGCGTTTCTGAGGAACTTCATAGCAATAAAAATTCAGTACCAGAAATGAATGTGGATATATTATATAGCTACAATACTTGGTGGCTGTGCCATCTTTTCACGATTAGCTCGTTTGTCGTTTGTAGAATGGTTTCTGGCAGATTAGGAGTTTCTCGTCGCTATTGTTCTCAATCTCTACAACTCGAGCATCCCATTTCAGATGTGTTGTTAGAGATCTTGCATGCTCAATGAGAGGAGCAGTGTCCCTTATAATCACCCACCCCTGAGTTTCCAAATTTATCGGTAGAAACGAAAAGATTAATCGATGAATAGAGCACAGAAAGACTTGAGATGAATGTAAATACTAATAAAAATCATAAGCAAGACATAATCATAGAATATTATTCTTGGAAAGAAGTTTATACAAATAGCCCACCATGAATAATAGTTTAAGCTGCTTGTAAAATGCCACAAGGATCCAGTTATTAAGAAGTTATCCGTACGCATGAACAGCCAATTTGCTAACTTACGAGCCACCATGCCGGAATCAAAACTAACATCAACTATAAATCTTTTGAACTTATGTCCGTATGAGAAAGGAGCTGCTTGAATCGTATTCAAATAAGCGATCCAATAAAATTAAATTGAGATAAAAATATCAAATCCCTCATTTGGCCGGAATCTTTTATCACGCAAAATGGTCTCATCAAGTTTGAGTACATCAGATCAACAAACTGATAAAGTGTGATCTTTGAAATTATTTGCAAGCGCATTAATATATTTATTCATTTTTATATAATTTCCAGGCACGTCTAAACTAGTACTTCGTTATTTGCTACATGCCTTCACATGTCAAGATTCATATATTGTTTCATAAATAATTTGAAGAATAAGCTTAAGCAATGCGTATATTTGAAGCTTAAGCTTCAGTATCATACCTCAGAACGAAGAATACGATCTATCTCAGCGAACATATCAATCATCTGGCATCTTGGCTTCTCAGAAAACTCAAGAGAGAGTAATCGTTCTGCATGAACAAGATCATACGTCCTTGGATATGTTGGAAATGGTTCGCACCTGCCCAATGAAAGGAAATTCTTTAAGTAGACTAAATAACCACAAGGAAATGTAAACTGATTTTTACAACCCAGTACACACGGGAGCCCCGCTCGAATAGGAAAAGGAGTTCAAGACTCTAATCTTCTCAATTTAGTCAGGTTTAGTTTATAGTTTTCTTCATTTCAAAAACCTTTAAAACACCCCAAATGCACAGGAACTACAAATGGCTTTTCATCAAGCCAAGCATCTCTTAGAACGCTAACTGGGTACAAGATATACAAACTAGGATCTGTACACAATTCTCCATATATAGCATGTTTCAAAGACAAAGCTCTTTCTTTTATATTGGTCTTCCTCACTATTAGTTCCTATGATTTCCAGAAGAAAGTTTAATGAACGATATAAGATTGTAATAAGAGATAGGGGAAGCACGTGGATATCATACCAATTTGGCTAATATTTTAATCCATGGTTTCCTAAGCTTGTAGAATGTCCAAAATTCTAAGAGATGGTAAGATGCCTCAATAAAAAGAATGAAACAATGCAATGGAGGGTAAATCTCACCAGTCATGTAGCACTCCCAGAAATCCCCGGTCAACTATTAATGGAAGGGTATTGCGACCACTTGTAGGCACCGCATTCATTACCCACACAGATTTCCTAGTTTCTAATAAAGCAGTATTGAAACCTCCAAAATGTGCATTCATATCCAACACATTTCTCAGCATGTTATAAGGTGGAGAAGGGTCCTCATCACCAGGCCTCTTCGGATGATCTGAGAATATAAGGGGTGATAGCAAAGACCAATAATTCTCAACGGCAGATTTCCAGTTAATAGTATCCTCGGCAAACTCTTCTGTTCCTAACCCTAAATTGAATAGAAAATGAGCAGTTCAATGCTAAATAAAATATAGTTGATACTTGATCCCAGTAAAAAAACCTCTATATAACATAAAAATTAGTATGCTAGTATGCTGCTTGCATCCGCTATACACTACAACCAATGTTAAGATCCAATACCATGAATTTTAAGTTCAGTTGAGTTCAGTGTAGCTTGTGATGGCCATTTCCTCCTTTCTTCAATAGGGACCCATCGGCGACTTTGAGTTCCTCCAATGCATGCTGGGAGTGATTTATAATATGGGGACTCAATATCATGGCCCTTACTACAAACAGAAGGGGATCCAGTTTTCCTGGAAATAGAAGCAAACAGTTCCTTCTTAGGATGGCATTTCACTTACATATGCATTGATCCATGTATTTTTATTGTATAATTTAGCAATACTTCCACACTCCCGAAACAATAATATCAATTTTTGGTTGGCAAAATGATTAACGCCCATCTCCAATGTAAATGTTGCAATTTTAGGCATCTTTAGGGTCTCTTTAATAAGAGTTTTGCTAGAAAAGATGAGGATGTGCCCACAGTAGCCTTACCTTTTAGAATAACAATTCTTTTTACTAGTTTTCTTCCACAAAACAGTTTCATCTTGCTGAGGCAGCATATCCCAGCAGAGACTTTCTGCAAACATCCAAACTGTATTCCATTTTTTCAGGTTAGCTTTGTTGCGAAGGTTACGCTGAGAATTTATAAGGGGATCAGTCCACACAAAATATCCACCAGGCCGCAACAACCGATCAACTTCAACTAAATATTTGTTATCTGCATCACATAAGAAGAATACCCATATTGTGAGAAATGTGTTCTGAATGATAACATATTAATTGATAACCTAGTAACACAAAAGCATGAAGTTTACAATCAGATAAACCATCGCATTCTCATAGATCAATTCAAAAGCATCAACTCTAAGATTATCAGTCAATAGTCTTTCAAATGGTCCAAGAAGTATGTCATTAAAGTTTAACATAGAACTGAGGTCCACTGAAAAAATACTTGGCTGGAGATAATGTCAAGAGATCTGTTTTAAATAAATGGTTTCTGAAGATTCAGAATATACTCTAGCAAAGGCTCATCACAGTCTCTCTTGTTCTCTTTATCTCTGTATAACTTTTTGCTATATGGTGAAAATGAATGAGTTGTTAAAAAATCACAGTACTCAACTGTGAAAGATTAAGAGATTCTCTTTCGCACATTTTATCTTCAACACAATAGAAAAGGGTCAATAATATAAGATAAATCAATCTACTTGGTTTGATAGCAAGACCATCCCATCGACAATCACTACAGAATCTGGTCAAACCTTCATCACATTATTACTTCTGAAAACTAAAAAAATACTGAAATGATTGAAAAGAAAGAACTCCCAAAAGTAAAATGTATTGTACTATGCAAATTGAAAAACCTACATTGTCTATGAAGTACTGAAGTAACTTATCAAGCATTCTCTCTTAAACCCCCCAGAAGAATTAGATACAGAGATGAAGAGATAACAGAGAGAACTTGACAACAGAACTAAGAATACCTTTAACATCCCAATCAACATGACATCTTGCGCAATGTATCATGTCAAACGACAGTGACGGATACGGCAACTGCTTAGAAGTAAATGATCCAATCATGGCTGGGAGACCTCTTTCTATAGTTAGTTGAACTTGACTGCCAGACGTCTCATAGTTAGCAATACACATGGTCAACAGTTGGTGTGAAGATAAATGTGCTCCAAAACTACCAAAACCACATTCAATGTCCAGGATGGTCCGAATCTGAAAGAGGAACATAAGTCAAATAGTTAAATTCCAAATCCCTGATGAATGATGAGTAGTGTTTTAAGCATACAAAAGATTTCCCCATCAACTGATACGTTCTCATCAAGCTATTAATTACATGAACTCATCAATGTAAATGATCCATAAGAATCTTCATTTCCAAGAAGGCTGATGTTCACTGTGCAGTATAAAATAGATTACTGCTCTCAGATGTCAGGAGTCAAATACAAGATTCATATTCTTTTACTAATTTTGTTATTCTTGTACTTCACTAAAAAATTATGGACATCAAGCATGAACAACTCAGTCAACAAAGTTATACCATGTAAGGCATTCCTAATAACTAACTATATAATTGATCCACCACCATGCTTTAACAATTTCATTGCATAATTCAAGAAATTCCGGACGAACACTGTTTTCAAGATCTAAAGCAATAACTGCAACCCAAATAAGGGAGAGTAAAAGAAGAAAAATCCACTTACCCCAACTTGTACAAAGTAGGATTCATTTCTCAGCCCAATGATTTCTGCAATTTGATGAGAGTAATCTTCAACATCAAAGTTAGAAGATACTGAGCGGAAAGAAATCTGGTCATCATCCAACAACATCATCCTGTGATAACAGCACAGAGAAAAGATATCAAATGGAAAAGCTCAACACTGAACATATGTTTGATTACATTTCCAGCTCTTTCACTAACCTCTTTGTAAAACTTCCGGATGATAGCACCTCCTGGGCTGTAATATTAACATTTGCATACCAGATGACATCTCTTCCAGCAGGCCACCGTAGGGGGATCCTATAATTCATGGGTGGAAGAACCAAGCAGTTTTGCTTCAACGTTTTTCCACAATGGCGGCCATACTCTTCGCCTCCGGAAAATCCCATAGCCAGATTTTCTGAAACATTGAAGCATGGGACATAGTTTTCTGATTCCTGAGAACAGTAGTCCAATTCTCTCAACCTTGACATACCCACAGAGAGCTCCCCAATTTCATACATGTCGGACACTAGTTGCTCTTGAAGCCGCCTATATCCATGAATTATATGTCCCCTCGACGTTGAGGTTATAGAAAGTGTCCACCAGAAGGAACCAGTAAGAGCAAGAATGATAATAACTACTAAACTGAATTTGAGAAATGGAAGAATCACTTTATGCCAACTCCTCAGAGCCCCTGGGCTAAGAGGATCTGATACAAAACCACGGTCACCCAACTTGTGATTTGAAGACAAATTATCAGTGAATAGAAAGCGAAAGGGATGTTTGGCAGATATATTTGTATGATCAGCTTCAGTTGAATGATTTCGATTCACATCTTCCTTCTCTACCTTGTCTTTCATCTGAGAGTCTTCCCAATAATCCTGACTGTTTCCAGAGAATCGCCCACCACCACCTGATACACCTCGATGAAGAGGTCTAGACATTTTATTACTTATAGAACCTCACAGTTTAATCCTACAACAGCAAAAGAACCAAAATCAAAGCTCCTCACTAAAAAAAGAAGAAGTATCCGAACAGAGATTAAAGAAAAAAGAGCATCTGGAATAGACAGTTCCAAATCTCATGCTAGATCTTCTAAGCCCATATTATTAAAATAAATGCTGTCATTTCTGGAAACACTAGATATGAATTCACGCCGTGATTTAAGGAATACATATAGAAATCAGACTCAAACAGTAAGTTTAATGGTAAACATGTAACTTAAACTAAGATTAAATCCAAATCAGTAAGCAAACATGGATAAAAAGATCAAACAGATAGCTGAGAAACATGGCCAAGATTCAAGTGGCAGTAAGTAAGAGTAACGAGTTCATGCCACACCCACCAAGTAATCACAGACTAAAATGAGTTCAGTTGAATCATCACCCGCACAAAACCACAAATGGATACCCCTGAAGAAAGACTCATCTGGATCAATGGCATTCCAAAAAAAGGAAGACCCTTTTCAATCCATGAAGCAAAAACACACACAAAGTCACAGGCAGGCAGTATGTACCTCAAGAAATGCAAATTGCGGTAAGAAACAAGAGAACCCTCGATTTAAGGCTAGCCTGCTGCGGGTTTTCATGAAATTCTGAGAACCCGTGATTTATTTGTCTTTTCTCAGCACCCTCTATCTGCCCTTGATTTCAACAAACACATTCTTGCTCTCGAAATTCCGTCCAGAGCAGAATTCAAATGCCGCGTTTTCGGATTATTGATTAGTGATATGAGAATGCGAGTAAGAAAACCAGCTGGAAAGTAGAGAGAGGAAGGGGGATATTGCGGGCGGGGGGTGGGGGGTGGGGGTCGGTAGTATATGCATACAAACGGTGAGAGTGAAGAAATTTGTACTGTGGAGTGGGATCCAATCTAAGCACAGGTGGCTCCTTTCCTTGGAGATTTCCTCTTCCTATTTTATAATGTCATAATATATATATGTATACATTATACTCCCTCAATCTCAAAATTTATTGCACACTTTCCACATTTATCCGTCCCAAAATAGATTGTACCTTTCCAAAAAAGAAAATATCACATCAATCTCCACCCCTAAAAGTTCATCTTAATTACAATTTTATCACACTCACCTAACACACATAACATACTTTATAATTTATTTATTACCTAAAAATACCACAATATCCCTAAAAAGTCAACATTTCTTAAACTTCGTATCTACAGTAAAGGTGTAATCGATTTTGGGACGGAGGGAGTACATAAATAATATAGTCAATAGAATTCCTTTTTAATTCATATCTTTAGCTTAAAAAATTGGTGAAAAAATGTAAATTATCTTAGGTATGGTTACTCTATATTGCAATGAAAAGAATTACTCTAAAATACAGGGTTATCTAGTATAACATTTAAAATAAACAAGCTAACCCCAGATTTCTACTCTATTACATAAAATTTGATAAACTGAACTCTTTGCTTAACAAGCTAAATCGAGTTCAAGCTCAATTAGATTCGAAGATTACTCGAGCTCGTTTCTTTATCGAGCAACTCGATGATTACTAAAGTAGAGTTGAGTATGCACTACTTGGACACACTAACCTTCGGAATCGGTTCTACAAGAGTTAGTGGAAAGTTAACATTACCCTAATTGGGCCGATATTAATAATATAAGGGTATATTTTATTTATAATTTTTAAATAAATAGATTTTATGTGAAACATTATTCATACTCTCTCAAGTTCCTAATGAACGATTTTTTTTTCTATTAAATTGTTTTATTTTATGACTATATTCTAAGAAGAAATTAAAAGAAATAACAAAAATAAAAATAAAATAAAATAACGTCATATAACACTTTCACACCAAATTAGCTCTAAAAAATTATATATAATCTAAATTATTATTACATTCTAATAAGGTAGACTTAAACCGTTTTTTCGCACGGATTAAGATTTAAGATGATGCATTTAGTAGAATTAACTTAGTAATAATTGATGAGTATCTATCTACTGTACTTTGATATTTAAATTTTTCTTAAATTAAAAATCATAAATAAGTTCATTTGGTCCCTTTATATCTAATTAAGTATTTTAAATGGAAAGTAAATGAGGGAACTATTAATTTGGGCCTTAATTTATTATATTATTAAGGATTTGAAATATGTAAAATTAAGAATTCGAACTTGAATTTAGGTTTTAAATTGATAAAATAGAAAACAAATATGTGATAAATTCAAATATCGGAATGATATTTTTATATTTTCAGATCTTTAATTGATAAAAAATAAAAAATAAAAAATCAAACCCCGAAATAATAATTTACCTATTTTTCAAGTCTTGAATGAAAAATAATTCAAAATAAATTTATATATTGTTTAACTGACCAAGTATAATGAATGCGATAGAAGTATGAAATATTATTTGTATTTGATTTTGAGTTCATCTTTCAAATTTCTTTTGCTAGCTAGTTCATGTAATTGGCTTGATTAATGGAATTTTCATTTTGATTTTCAAGAATAAGAATATAATTTTTTAGAAGAAAGTAAAGTTCATTATTTTATAGTGAAATTAAGATTTATATTAATTAACCTATAACATAATTGTGCTATGACATGGATCATTTATGAAGTAACTATAATGGTGTGCATTAATTAGCAAGTTCAATCACACATGGCGGTCTTAATTCAGGGGTCCTTTATTAATTCTTGATAATCCATTTGTAATTAATGTATTGTTTATATCTTAATAAGTTTATTATACCAATAATATGTGCAAAACATATTTATTTTTGGTTAATCAGCTATAATCATATATAGAAAAATATTAAAGAGGTAGGCACAGCGTTGCTAACCACCTCAAGAAGAACATACTCAAATTCCACACGATTATTTTTTCGTAGAATCGAGCTCAAGTGTAATTTAATTAGATAAAGAGTTATAATGTAAGGGTTGAAGTACCCCTTATACTTCAAATTCTTGTTATAAACTTTCTTTATCGATAAAAAAAATTAGATAAAGAGCTTATAAACGAGTTGGATTCGACTACCTGTAATAATTAAAGTTAAAATAAATATGATGTAACCATTAAATTAAAGTACTGATACAATTAATGGTATTGATAGATGCTTAAGTGAAAAGAATTTCAATTCTTTAGAATCAAATTTTTATAGCCATAAATTTATTTTGGATGTTGATCATGTGTTTGTATAATCATACAAAATAAAAATAAAATAAAAGGTCATAAAATATGCGTTATTGGTTGAGTAGACTAGACAATATTCCATCAACCTTAATATATATGTTAAAAGCTTTTTTAATTTGTCACAATCAACTTAGTTATCATCTAAGATAAAGACATATACATACATAATCAATTAATTTTTACATTATTAACAAATGGCCCAATTAGGGCAATGTTAACCTCATAAGCTGTTTATACAAGTAACCAAGTAATAAAAATTAGTGCAATAGATATTAAATAGCTAATAATTAATAAGATTGAAATTAATCATGATTTCTCAAAATTAAAATGTGGGAAATGAGTGATGGCTATTCAATTAGTGAAATAATATTGACCATAATTTCATGTGTAGGTGCAAATTCATTGGATGCCTTTGCAATTATTGCCCAATATTAAAATATTTCCACTTGTCATTTTCGACATTTAAATTAGGAATCAGAATTTTTGGGTTCCATTGCAATTTTCACACACGGATTGTGCATCTTTTAGAATTTTTAATTTTTGAAAAAGTATATAGTAATTAATTATTTTTAAAAGTATAAAAGGAGCGCTACAAATACCAAAATAAATAAAATAAAATAGAACCAATAATTTAAGGAGAAATTTTCAAGGAGTCGAATGAAATTGTCCAATTCGAATTGTGGAGTCCAAAGGTCAACGGCTCGACTTTGCCAGCAATTTGAGTCAACCCTAATCTTATTTGTTTAATTCAGTGCACATTTTTGAATCAATGGAATCAAATTATACTATTAATATTATTTTCTAGAAGAAAAACAAAATCAATTACATATTGTTTGTTGTATCCTGTGTCAACTTAATTCGTAGAATAAATTTGGTGGGACAAACAAAATTTAATGGATTTAGAATAAAATAAAATGGTGTTCTATCACAATAAAATAGTTTTTAAATTTTATTTCATTAATTATTAATATGATGGATAAGATGAGAAAGACATTTTTAGTAAAAAATTATACATAATTAAATAAAATAATATTTATTTTACGAAATTAAACTAAAATATTATTTATTAAAGTTACTTTATTAAATATTAAATGATACTCCTCTTTATAAACTTAAATTTTTAAAAAATGTGATCATTTAAAATGATATTAAAGCCATGTCCAAATAAAGGTTCAAAGAAGAGTAATGTTTTTGAAAATTAAATCGTCATATATGTGAGGTCATATTAAAGTAAATTGATTAAGTATTAAATAATTATTACTTTTTTTTACAAGTTAAAATTTCCAAATGAGGTGATCATTTGACACATACAATGAGACAATTTAAAAAAAAAAACGATTTACTAATATTATTTTTAAAAAAAAATAAATTATATATATATATATATATATATATATATATATATATATATATATATATATATATATATATATATATATATATAAAAGGGTAAAGCCAGAATTAATTTTACACTCTTAAAGCAAAACTTACCCCTAAAACATAAATGAATAAATTAAAAAAAGATATAAATGTGAAATGCAATAAAATTCGAAGGACAATTCTAGATCCTAAATAGTAGTATTTTTCTTCCGCTCCATACAATTATTCGCATGCTTCTCATTTATGGAGTATGCCTTATATAATAGTTTACATAAATTAAATAAATAAAACATAAAAAAAATCATTTCCATAATTTCAAATTTCACTTTATATTTAAAAATTGACACCAAAATATCAATAAAGTTGTTAAAAAAAATAAAAATCTTAAACAATGCGAGCAATTCTTTGAGACAAAGATGGTAAATCTTATAAGGTGCATTGTAAGGTAGATTATGATCTCTTTCAAATTAATTGATTTATAGGTGCTTTAAAAAAAAAAGAAATAGAACTCAAATGTTATAGAACTAAATAAAGTATTCAATTTTACACTGTGTCGTTGTTTTTGGTGCATAAAAATAGATACGCCCACCTCAAGTGTCCCACACCCCAATTCAATAGAGTGGTGTAGGGATAAATCATAATAATTCAACTTAAAATTCCTTTCGATATACTATTTTCAATAAACTTATTTTATTAGTACACCAAATTCATATCAATTTATTAATTACTCCCTACAGAAAGGATGACACATCTATCCTCTTAGAAGTATCAACTTCTCTAAGAAAGAATGTAGTACTTACAAATATTATATCATTCTCACAAAGTTTATAAAGTTGATCTAGATACAATAATGATAAAAAAAATAGCCTTAATTAATAATGATAGAAAATGAGACGAAAAACAGTAGTGAATACTCACTCCACTCCACTAATATGGTAAGAATGTGGAGAGTAAAGACAGCATCTTAAATTTGGTTCTGCACAAAAGATACGTCCATTTCATTACTCAGTGATATTTTGCACGCTTGCACACGCTTTGCTATTTATTGTGTCTTTTTTTTTTCATTTCTTTTAACCTTTTTATTTGGTGGATTTTGCTCTCCTGGTTTTCTTTTACCAACTCTCATGTTCCTGCTCACTATTATGATATCTCGTTCACCCAAATACATGGATCGATCATATGCGGACAGGCCTCTATATATACGTTAATTTGTTCGAGGTTTATTTGGATTTTAAAATCATGTACTCCATATATGAATAATCTATACTGCCAACGTTTTAAAAGAAAATATAACTATTGTTACTATGTGCTCAAAATGATAAATGTAACTCTTTTGGTGTACGAAGGAATATTTATTTTGGATTTTGATGTGCTAAGTTTATATTAAATTAATATGTAAGAACTGAGTAGTAGTAATACATGTAAAAGAATATTAAAAGAGACAAGAGTGTGGGTTGAGGTTTAATTAATAAAATTTGTGATCAGTATATATACGAAAAGAATATTTCAACCAATTATGTAACATTAATAAATTTCATACGTTTTTAATAGTATTTAAGAATTTTATGTTTTCATTTCAAGATTAAAAAAATTATCGCTTTCTCATCTCGCAAAAAGAACATCTTACGAAAGTCTTGTTACAGAATTTTAGGGTAGCCGATGGATCTTTAGTTCTAACGTGACTTCCTAATTAATTATATGAATTATAATTCATCCACATTTAAAATGTATTAGTATTAATTTATGTGAAAATTTATCACCCTCGGTGAGGAATGGATATTCATTCTATATTATTTTATTTTATTCATATTAAGACAACACATTACACTTAAATATTTATTTTTTTAAATTGTAATATTAGTAATATTTTAATATATAAATGTAAGTTTAATATTTTTTAAAGAAATTATAAAATTTAGAATCCAAGTAGAGTATGTACGTGGCACGGTGCACAATTAAGTTTTAAATTAATTTCCATTATCAACCCAAGTTGTAACTATACTAAAATCGCCTGATAAGTTTTGCGTGAGGTCATTTTACACTTTTTAAAATAATTACTTTCGCTATAAAATATTATTACTTTCGTTATAAAATATTATCATTTTTCATTCATACTATAAATTATTCATGATAGTATAACATTATCATTTTTTATTAATTAAGTATCACTTTTCATTATAAAATTTTTTATTCATCCTACATAAATCCTTACATGTTAGACGTTATCACACCAGTATTTGCCCTGATTTAATGTATGATAACTTTATTTTGATTGAGGAACTAAATATGTAGTAAAATATGGGGGAAAAAAGAGGAGATATCACAATTTTATTTTTGTTCGAATTGATGGAATAAAGAATAGTATTACGGTGGTCCAAAATATGAGTCAACAAGCTGTTAATGGAGTCCAAAATATGAGTCAATTGGTTTAAAATAAAAATATTAAAAAAAAAAAAGAAAGTGAAAGAATTAACGGCAACTCCGGCAAAAGTTGGTGGCTTAATAAATGCAAAAACTTCACCGATACGTCCCCTACCTTTTATTTATTGCAAAATTTTACACATTATTTTCACATTAGTTTTTCATTATAAAATTAATAAAAATTTCTCTAATAAATGTATAAATTATTGTTATTTAGTATATAAATTTTAAATGTAAGTTTACTGTACCTGGTTGTGCATGAGAATTTGTTTTAAAATATTGAGTTATATCTTTTTAGGAAGAGCCATATAAAAGAGTAATATTATTTTTTATTAAGAGTAACTGTTAATTTTATAAATAATAATAATAATAATAATAATAATAATAATTATTATTATTATTATTATTATTATTATTATTATTATTATAAAACCTCTTATACTGAAAAATAGTGCATGAAAAGTGAAAACTAATGTACCACCGAAGTAAATATTTTGTAGAATTTGTTATATATTTTTATAAAAAAATTTAATCTACAAATCATTTAAAAGAAAAAAGAGTCAGGTTTAGCCTAATTTAATACACAAATCCATAGTTGTACACATGGGCGGACGCATGTAGTAGGTAGGGGGGCACTGGGCCCCTGAATATTTTATAATAAATAGTATATATATATAAATTATTACAAAATTTCTTTGTGTTCTAGTGGTGAAGAATGCTATTTAATGTTCAAGAGGTCCCGTGTTCGATTTGCTTCAAAGATGGCACTATTATTTTAATTTTTTTTCCCTCTTCTATCTCCTATTTTAACTGATATACTATTTTCTCTTCCACTATAGTAGTTTTTTTCCCCTCATTTATCTCTTTTATTTAATCACTCTTACCTAACACAACTAAAAATATAAAAATACCTTTAAAAAATTAAAGAAAGTTGATAAATAAAATAATTGTTCTTAAAAGTTGTAGAACAAAAAATGCAATCCATTTTATGAGAAGAATTGGGCCCCCCTCGACGGAAATCCTGCGTCCGCCACTGGTTGTACATCCAAATATACAAAATCAACTCTAATGCGTGTAGTACATACTCCTATATCGTTCTTTATTTATTACTTAATTTATTATGGTTCATTTACCACCGCCACTAATTACACATATTTATATACATCATAAATTATTTATAGAATTTATTAACACTGGCGTCACATTAAGACACTCACTAATTTAAGTTGTACTTTCTGCTATAATTAATTATTTAAAATTGAATTAGAGTTTGTATGCATAAGTGGTATGAATTTGATCTCCAAATACTCTTATTTTTTTAATTTATAATAATCATTATTATGGATTTATTAATATCTAATACACACTATAAGATAATATTACTAGTAGATACAAAGAGTAAAAATATTATTAATAGATACAATATATTAAGGTGAAATTTTCAATATAACCTTTATCACTAATCTTTCACGTAATATATTCATCTTCCACCTAAAAATAAGCTAAATACCACGTAAACAATTCTCACTCTGTTCTTTTTCTTTCAAAACCCGTATCTTAATTTTGAAGAATAATGTCACAGTCAGCGATGATAATCCCTGTCATTAACTCTGAATTTCTTCACTTCGATTGAAATCCGACGAGCTATTTTTTTAGTCTTTTGGAATGGGAGGTTGCTCACCAAATGAATAAAAAAATAGTTCACTACCTCTTCGCTCTGTTGTGTATGGTTCACTACCTCTCCAGAGACTCAAAGCAGATAGGGGAAATGTTCAACGACGAAAACAATTTATTATTTTCAATTTTTGAGATGTTTAATTCAATTTTTGGGATTTTCAATTCTGTGTACTCAATGACTCGTATTCATTTTTGCTGGATTTTTTATTTTATTTCGGAATTCAATGAGGGTTAAATTGCTCTGATTCAATTCTTCATATATTTTTAACTTTTCGTATGCAATTTCTAGTAATTTGAAATTTTTTCGTATGCGTGAGATTCAATTTGCTGGAGTTTTAATCAACAATTTCGGCATTTAATTTGAGTTCAATTATTTTGTTTTATGTTTTTCGTATATTCAGATATTCATGTGTTGTTATATGTATTCAGAAATATGATGTGTATTTATAAATGTAAATATATGAGTTTTGTGTTTTTCGTATATTAGGATTTTCTTATATTGTGATATGTATTCAGAAATATGATGTGTATTCAAAAATGTAAATATATGAGTTTTGTATTTTACGTATATTCTGATTTTTGTGTATTGTGATATGTGTTCAACCTATTTCCTAGATAATAGGTTTTAGTATATTGAATATGAATATATTGAACATAAATAACATACATATTATATTGACTTATTTCAACCTATCTCCTATTTTCATGAAGAGATTAATGTTTAATTGATTTCTGAATACAATTAAACTTATAATAGGTATTGTGATATGTGTTCAACCTATTTCCTAGATAATAGATTTTAGTAGATTGAATACGAATATATTGAATATAAATAACATACATATTATATTGACTTATCTCAATCTATCTCATATTTTCATGAAGAGATTAATGTTTAATTGATTTCTGAATACAATTAAACTTATAATAGGGTTAAAAGAAGTATTTTATGGATTCAATTTGTATCGAAAATTGTACTATAAGTAATGGACCCAAACATTATCTATACACTAATAAATAAAATTTATAGGTTAGAACTTGTAGTATATCCTTGAGAACACCGTATCCCCAAATTTTATGCTTTCCAAAAATTGTAATCTCTACCATTTAATGTTATATCCTCTAGCATAAGAATTTATATCCTTAATATTTTTTTAAAAAAAATATTAATTTTTTTAATTAAATATTTATATTATTCATATTTCAACGAATTCTTCCAATGAAAAATTATAATACTTTTTTTTAATCTAGAAAATAAAAATTTATTAAAATAAAATGGTACAAGAAGTACCAAAAATATAAAATATCAAATAAAAGAGGTTATACCGTAGTTTGCAATACTAATTTAGGATTTTCAATCTAATCACAAAATGCAAAAGATTAAATTCGAGGATGAAATGCCTCTAGCTAATTCCATATGTTCCTCTTGATCTCATCAATAACTTTATGCTTATCCCAACACAAATTCTCAAAAATCACTTTATTCCTCCACTTCACACTGTCCACATAACACTTATCCATGAAGTATTAGCAATATTGATACCTTTTTTATCATCAAAGATAGTAGAGTGATGAATAAAATGCTTATTGATTTCATTTTGTGAAACCCAACATATTTTCATCCATGAGTAGAACTCAATTCAAACTTCACGTACCTTATCACAATTAATGAATAGATGAGTAGAAGTTTTCTCGACGTTCCCACACAAAGAGCATCTTGTTTGTATACCTTTTAGAATAAAATGATATACCCTCATGCACATTGTGCACCTAAGGACACAAGAGAACAACTCAAATGTATATACTTTGTTATCGAATTTTCTATTAGTTTTTTTAATAAAAAATTGAATGTAAAAAAACTATACAATTATTAAGAAACATATATAAATTATTGAATAAAAATTTATACACATATGAATGCACATGTGAACCCGAGTGCACAAAATATCAACTCTATTAATATTACTACACCTTGAAAGATATTTTAATGGAAGACAAATACTTGTGTGAACCGAGTTCACACGTGAACCTGTTTTTACAAATTACTTTTTAGTACATAAAAAATTTCTTTTTAGAGAGATAAACTATTACTTTTTCAAATAAAAACTACACTTTAATTTTTTGCATAATCTGATTTATCGATTATTCTTTAGTAAATAAAAAATTACTTTTTAAGAGATAATATATTACTTTTCTGTATAAAAACTCTTCAAAAAATATTTTTTTTATTCACTAAAGAGTAATTTAACAAAAACAAGATTTACGTGTGAAACAGATTGACAACAAACTCACTCTTTAAGAAAGTCTCCACACATGAATCATCATTTACTATTAATATAACTACTATTTTTTTTTTGATCGAAAATATAACTACTAATTTTATAGGATTATTATAAAATAATAACACCATTTAAATCACATAAATAAATAAATATATATATATATATATATATATATATATATATATATATTATTGATACACAGATGTAGTATTATTTATATATAGACTTCAACTTTTACTCCTAGCGAATTTAGTTCAATTCTTCGAATTGATAATTGTACTGATAATTGAAAAGAGTGTAATTGGTAAACAAGATGATTATTATTATAAGAGTAAAACTACAATTTTAATTACTATATACTTATAAATATGTTTTCTAATTACCCTAGGTCGAAAAACGCACGCACCGATTTCAGGAGAAAGCATTAACAAATCCTATATTCGTACAAACAATAATTAAAATATAATTTCTAATTTTGAGTTCTTTTTGATTCATTTTTATTATATTATTATTAATGAAAAGGAATTAAATATTATCTAAGTAACAAATCTTGTCTGTTTATGTGGAGTGATGAGGAGAGTGAAGTAAAATTCTGTTGCAACATTAATTAATACTATTGACTTTCGTTTCTACAAAAAGAATTTACCAGAGACGCGTTTTCATACCATTATTTATTGATTATTCCCAGAATAGAATAACCTAACTTATACTACTATTTTTGTTTTTAATAATAAATTTATAGTTATTAATTAATTAAATAAAATAAAATAATTAATTCCGACAGTTTTCCGAAGGCTCGTCAATTCCATGTTCCTTCATGAATTACGAAGCTGGCCAGGTGTAGTAATTAGTAATTAATTAACCCAAGTAATTACGTGTTCACTTTTAATGATCTATATAGATAAAAATTATTGTACTATACCCTCCCGTCCCGCACCAAAGGTCTCTTTTTTCCATTTTGATCGTCTCACTCAAAGGGTTCTCTTTCCTTTTTTATACACATGGGTCCCACACTCACTCACTAATACAATTAAAATATGGGGTCCACACTCCCACTAATACAACTACCCACTACACATTAAATAATACTACTCCTTAATCTACGTGAAAAAAACAAAATACTCTTGGTGCGGGAGGGAGGGAGTACTTATTTATGAGGCTAATTTAAATTGATAGATGTTTGCCATTTAGGTATTAATTAATTATTTAAAGATTTGTATTCACAAAATCTTGTGATTGTTTTGCATGGATTTTGTGCGTTGTGCAATTTGATCACTTACTCTCATAAATTCTTGTATTCCTATGAATTGTCCATCTATGTGCTCGTAAATCAATTCTAAGTAAGAAACTTAATGGTAACATATAAACATATAAAGAAAATATGCTAAGTAAGTATTCTATTACTTTTATATTTTTATATTACATCACCTGGTGTTAGATGTATGACACCAGGGAGGAAAATATGAGAAATCGTTTGGTTCTAATTCTTCAATCGAAATGATAATGAATACTCATTAAAAAAGTTAATAACATTAATGGAATCGAAAGTTATTTAAGGGTGGAAAATAGTTATTGAATCAATAAAAATGATTGAGAAATTTTAATTCTCATTAAATCAAACAACTATCAACACTAATAATCATTAAACCTATATTCTCATTAATTCAATCATTACTCCAAACCAATCACCTCCTGAATCTTTCCCCTTAAATATAGTTGATCATTTTCTTTTAAAATATAAATTTTATCTACATCCAAATGTTATTCATCCAATAATTCATAATATATCAAAATATAATAAGAAATCTTTTGTATATATCTATAAATTTTTATAATTCACACATATCATGCATGCATAAAAATTTACGTAATGGTGGGAATAATAATGTTTGTAAAATTTGAGGCATAGGACTCCTACCGTTTTACTTTAATTTTCACATTTCCTCTATAATTTATAAAAGAGAGGTGAAAATTAAAGCGAACGAAGGTGGTATAAAATAAGTATTGTGAAGTAATTGAAGAACAAATATAGATATGAATGATTAAAGATATAAGGTGATTTGGTGGGAATTGTCGATAGTACAAGGTTTTAATTTTGTTTGGATAAGTTGTACAAACTCCAAAATATCAACTCTGATTGGATCGATCGATGTATACATGTCAATTATATATACTTCAAACTGCGCCTACTTCTTTAGGGATCATAAATTAATATATTCACAAAGTAGAATAATGCATTAAATTGAAGTTTTTTTTAAAGGATGATGAAAAATGAATCAAAGTATAATTTTAAAATGTTATGATATAACTTATTATAAATATACTTTAAGTGTCAATAAGTATATTTTATTTAAAATATACTTTAGTAATTGATTGATCTATCTCACATATATTCGTCTCACAAAAAAACAATTATATATATACCTCCCATTATATTCGATACATAATAAGTAAATATATAAATAAAAAAAATAAAAACACGCATACTTATAAGTACATTCATGATAGGCTGCAACAAGCTTACATGATGTTGGTAAAAAAATTGTCTTAAAAAAATAACATAAATCACAATATTTCTTGTTTTCTATTTCTTTAATAGTAGTAATAATAATATACTCTAATAAATAAATCACTTTGTATATGCTCGTGCCTTGGAATGACTTTGTGTAGCTTGATTAATGCCCACCTTAATGAATGAAAATATAATACTCCGCATCGTTACAAGAAAATTTTACTTTTATAGTTTAAGAAAAAAAATAAATTTTAATTAATTTTATTGATATTTAGAGAATAATGTAATATCTTTAAATAATAAATAAATTATAAAGTATGTTACGTTTATTATGTAAAAGTGATAAATTTATAATTAAGATAACCTTTTAAATTGAGGATTGATATAATGTTTCTTTTTTGTGATGAACCAAAGGTTCTTACTCAGGGAATCCTTGGGTTAAATGATGATTTTTTCTTGAATCATCGTGGTTCTAGTATGAATATGAGGGTTTAATCAATTCTATAGGGTCTTAACAAGAGAATTCCTATCAAGTCAATAATTAAGAAAGGAAAAAAGCCACATTAGAGACAATAAAAAGAAAAAAAAAATAGGTAAAAAGAGGATTCAAGAGGCCCGTAAGGATCAACATAAAGACGATTGAGCCAACTTGATATTTTGGTATTATCACCACAAAATAAAGAAGAGCTTGCGGATTTTTCTTCTTTCGTACATTTAGAGAAGATTGAATCGGAGATTAAGAATTTTCGAACTTTCTAGTTCATTTACATATCCGACTATTCTTTTTTTTTGGGGGGGGGTGTTTTTGCTTGAGCTGTACGAGATGAAAGTCTCATATACGGTTCTGGGACAGTCAAGGGGGATCGATTCCATAAAAGATGAGATCAGTAAAAGAAAAGGCAATCACTGAAATGGGATCTTTGTATGATCGTCAATATTGTACCAAGGGCATCTTTAGAGTATACCGAATCAGTATAGCTATCCTTCTTCTGACACAGCAACGCAATTTGAATCAGTATCGAACGGAAGTGCTAAATAATGGATTTCTTCCTTTCCTTTACCTGTTGATGTAAAATGATGCTGTATTTAATAGTAATAGAAAATTCTTACAATGAAAAAGAATATCATATTTCCACAATTCAACAAGTTAAGTAGATGCGAGATCTATAAATTTTCTTTTCATGGTTGTAGAGACGGTTTTTTGTTGGAACCCCCCTTTTTTCATTTTAAGGAATTGATTAATCGTCCAGTAACAAATACGAGTAGTAGATCCTATTCGAGGAAAGAAAGCGAAGAAAGAATAAAATAATTGGAATCCATAGTTGGAATAAATTGTTGGATTGGATCTCAATCCAAATCTTGATCTAGCTACAGGGATGAGACTTTATTTGAAAATATCGAACAAAAAAGAGTATTCCAAAAAAATGGAATTTACAAATAATAATTCAAAAAGAGTTTCATTTATGAATGAAGTTACACGATTCAGTTCGTATTATTAGTTTATGCTCAAAGACTCGGCTGATAAGAATCACGAGATGGCTAGATGTTAGAAATGAGGAATCCGTTTCATTTTATATGCCCGTCACTTTTTATTCGTTCGTGCCATCTATAATGATAGATGAATCAAAAACTTTCAATTGAACTTTTTCGTTCAATTGGTCTTTTTGTATATCTTCCTATTTTACAAATATGGAAACTTAGGTAAATGCTTTAGAAACATATGTATAAAAGGAACCTATTTCATTTAGCCCCTTTATGCTTACTATAACTAGTTATTTCGGTTTTCTCCTAGTAGCTTTAACTATAACTTCAGCTCTATTTATTGGTCTGACCAAGATACGACTTATTTAAAATTGATATTTCAAAGAAACAATTCAGAAAGGAAATCCTTCTGTGAAATTCCATGTATTCTAAAGTTACTTACCACGTCAATTGTCAATTTTTGGTCATTGAGATTCGCGTCAATTCGGATTAATATTTAGGTATAGATATTACATATTTTTTTTCTCCTTTTCAAAAAATGGAAATGATTGAAGTTTTTCTATTTGGAATCGTGTTAGGTCTAATTCCTATTACTTTGGCTGGATTATTCGTAACTGCATATTTACAATACAGGCGTGGTGATCAGTTGGACCTTTGATTAATTTAATTAACATTTCTTTTTTTGATTGGCCTCCTCCTTTATTTAATCCACAGGAGGGCAAATTCAAATTGTTGTGCAAATGACTGCTGAATCTAGTTCGGATCCATGAAGAAAAAATCATGCTCTGTAGGATTTGAACCTACGACATCGGGTTTTGGAGACCCACGTTCTACCGAACTGAACTAAGAGCGCTTTCTTATAAGAATAGAAAAGAATGTAAATATAAACAAAAGGATTCTTTTGAATCCATTTTATTTTCTATTTTATATGCATATATTCTATAGTTTCATAAAAATGAATGATTCCGTACGATTTGAATCGATCTCAATTGATTCCTCGTTACTGCTAAAAGGAGCAGTAATAGGTAGGGATGACAGGATTTGAACCCGTGACATTTTGTATCCAAAACAAACGCGCTACCAAGCTGCGTCACATCCCTTAAATTGAATTGTTCTACAGTGTCAAGACATAATGCGATTTCTTTACTTTCCTTTCAGCTTATGAATAAGTCTTAGAAATGGCCGAGCCCGATTTGCCCAAATCTAATTTTATATCGTTAAATAATAAATATTAAATGTTATGTGACATGTCTATATTCGAACTTATATATACTTTGTTTTTTTTCATTTCTTTTTATTATTTTAGTAAATTTTAATACACTTTATATTTTAACGATTTTATCATTATAAAATTAATATTCATATTAATTAAAATAAAGTATACTTTTTAGAATAAATTATTATTATATTTTAAACATCTTAATTATGCACTGGTCCGATGTAAAAGAGATCAACTCCTTAAAAATAATTGATACTCTTTTGACAAATGTTGAGGTACTCTTTTTATTTTCCTTCATGTAGATTGAGAGTATAATACTCCTTTTCATAAAATTAATACTTGCATTAGTATTATGTGTAGAATATTGATAAGGTCCTTTCAAAAAATTAAAGGAAAAAAAAATTGATATTTGTTGTGTACGGTTAAAATATAGGGAATACTATAAATTTACACAATATTGTCGGTTTTTTTTTTAATCTTTTCAAACGTGTCTCTAATATGTGATGTAGAATATTAATTTGGAGAGACCCCCATTGCGCAATTGGGATGTAAATATTACGTGATTCAAACGTAGGTAGCCACGAATATATGTTGGGAAATTTAGTAGAGCCATGCCATGCAAGACAAAATGGGGTGAGAGTGCGTTTGGTTGGTAGATTAATAAATATGCACGAGTAATATTTCATATTCTAAAAAATATACTCCCTTCGCCTCCTCAAGAATATCATTTATCTTTTATATATAGATTAAAAATTATAATTAATAGTTATATTAATAATATATTTTAATTGTACTGGTAAACGGTGTGAATTCACTTATGAGATACTTATAAGATGTAGTGAGCTATCAGATCGATTCATTTTTTCTTAATAATAATCAAATTTTTATTTCACCTATAACACTAAATGTTTATAATATCCCACGAGAAGTTCATCGATTTTTCCTTTTCCAAGTATAAAGAAAATCTGAACGTTTTTTTTTTTTTTTTTTTTTTTTTTTGGTGAGCAGGAGCGAGTAGTTTAATTAGTTGGTCAATTATTTTTTTCATTAAAAAAATAATTTAATCAGATATTTGAGATAACGATGAAGAATAGAGATCGGGGTCACATGCATGTTTAGGTTTTATTGGATGGATAGGGTAGGGTGGGTCCCACTTTTTGAGCCGACTTCATTTTTGTCCGCAGAGCCGACGCCTTCAAACACTAATCTCCACTATATTGATTTATTATTTAATTTAATTTAATTTAATTTAAGGATAGGTTCCCCACCCTTCCTATTTTAACTTCATCTTATAGTTAGACACGAGATTTACGTGTTATTTTTATGTGAGATCTATATCACTGATTTGTGATTAATTATGCTTAAATTTATTTATTTTTTCCTTTTAGCTAATAATAATTGTTTTCGGCTTCCAAAATAAGGGTTTACATTTTCTAAACTATCAATATATTTGCAAATTCTATTAGTATATAATCCATTCACCTTTATGTATTCCTATTCTTTCACACTAATTAGCACTCCTTTAAGATATATATTAACATATGCATTTATATTTGATATAAAGTTAAATCCCACTTTGTTCAAAGTAAAAATAAACATATATTATTATTCAATAGTTTTCAAACCCTACACAAACCCAAAAGAAATAATATACTCATATATTATGTTTGTTTTCGATTTGAAAACCAAGTTTCAATTTCCAAAACCATTTTAAACTTTTCAAAATTAGGCAACAATATGACATAAAAGTTGTATAAATTTTTTTATAAAATGAGTTCCGTAATATATGTATAAATAAAAAAATGATACTATTTTTAAAAGTAAAATAAAAATACTCATCTTTAATATATAATTAAATCTCAAAGTGAGAGGAACCCACGCAAATTAAGTGTAGCCCAAATATTAAATAACAACTTTCCAAAATTGAGGAAAGAAAAAAGAATTATAAGTGAGAGTTCTTCAAACTAGTTTGACTATCCATGTACATTGTTATTTTGTTCATATGGATGGGTATTTTTTTTATTTCAACCGACGTGCTGAATTTTGAATCCATACTCAAAATCTAACATAAGTATGTATGTTACAATGATATCGTCTCTTTTTTTTTCAATTAAAAAATGAATCTATTACATAAATATTTTATTTATAAATATAATACTTTCAAATTTAATGGATAATTTTACATCTCACATGTGTGTCACTGTTATGTCGTTTCGCATTAAATTGGATAAAGAGTCTAAAATATTTTCTTTTTTGGTGGAAAAAGAAATCCTATAATTTTTGGAAATAAATATAAATAAATAAAAAATAATAAAACATGCACACGACACATGTATCATAATTATGATGAAGAAAGGAGGGTGGAATGATCACATGCAGCCATTCACATTTTATAGTGAATGTGGGGTCCACTTTTGAGCCGAGTTTGGTGCTGTCGGTGTAACCGGCTCGGCTCGGCTCGGCTAATGCTTTCGCTGAGCCAGCCAACTACTCACATTAATCGCTCATTTACTTATTTTTTAATTTCTTAATTAGATCTACTCTTTTAATTCTTCTGTTTTCTGAAATTGAAAAATCTCTCTTTTTTATCTTCACAAAACTCTATCCTCGAATTATTTTGGATGATTTTTTTAAATTTTTTCCCAACATCTCTGTGAACCCAAAAACTTATAAAAATTCGATTCAAGTGATATTAATCGATAAAAAAATTATAATTGTTGATTAAACTATTTCACGAACATAAATTGATGATCATAGTATTTATTAATTTTATGAAATTGTTGCCTATTTAAAAGCCCAAAAATATTTCAAGTTTATGCCTAAAATGATATTTTGAATTGTAGTTAATATCCCAAACCCCAAACTGAATTTTACAGATTTAAAGCCCAAAGTTTGAGTTATGTTAAATCTAGGCCCATCAGATAAATATAAAATTTCCAAAGGGGGGGTATGTTCATTGTTCACCCTCTTCATCTCCATGTTGAGCTAAGAAATTTATTAGATGCAGAATTAAAAAATAATAATGATAATAATAAAATATTTAATTGATCCTAATTTTGTTATCAATATTTATTTTTGAAACATTTATATTATAAAAGTCTTGACTGTTTATGATCATGCTGATATTATGTAAATGGAATCGAACATTGAGTTTATTATCTTGTCTACCTAGATCAATATTATAGAAAAAAACAAAATAGTTTAATATTCCATGTTGTTATTTATTAACCTTTTTTTCCTTCCAAAATTTACGTACACTACTAAAAATAATATCTATATAATATTAAGCACCCCATAATCATATCATAGTAATATTGCTGTAGGCAATTAAATTAATAAATGCAAGGAAAATATATATTAAATATTGATTAAATATTTATTTATTAAGGAATTTAAATAAATTAATTCCTAAAATAAGTAAATAAATAATTGATAGTTAATATAATTATTTGAGCCCAAATCCAAGTCAAATAGGCTCGATCTAAGTCAAATGGGATTAATCCAAGTCAAGTGGGCCTGACTCAAATCAAATCCAGTAGGCCTAATTAAATTAAATAGGCCCAATTCCAGTTCAGTAAGTCTAATTAAATTAAATATGTCCGTATCCAGTCAGCAGACTTAATTAAAGGAGAAAAACCCAACATATCTTTTTAAGGAGAAAATATATCTCAAGTGATTATTTCCTCCACCTATAAATAAGGGGCTTTCAGTCCTCATGCCACATTCTAAAAATCCTAAAAACCCGGCATTCTGAAAATCCTGAAAACCCGGAGAGCTCTGAAGAAACTTGGAATATCTGATCTTCAAACTAGAAACGACATTCAATCTAAAATCAAGGTCTCAAGGTGTGGAGCCCATCTTCAATCTAGAAACAACATTCAATCTGAGATCAAGGTCTCAAGGTATGGAGCCCCTCAGATTCAACGTGTCTGAGATCAAGGTCTCAAGGTGCGGAGCCCTTCAAATTTAACGTTTCTTCAAATCAAGATCAAGTTCATCCAGCAATATTCGTGAAGTCAACGGTGTTCTATCAAATTGAACAAGGCTTGACGTCTCCGGATAAACGTTTTAAAGCTTCAAGTCAAGTCCGAGCACGGACAAGCTTCATCCGAAGATCCGACTTCGAAAATTGATAAAGTCAAAGAAGTCAACTCAAGAGAAAAATCAGAGGATATCATTGTTTACTCAATTCTCAAGTTCAATCTATCTTGAATTATCTTTGTAATATCTTTTGTGTTTATTATTATTTAATAAATACAAATTTTGTTGTTACAATTGCTACCCACTTTTTCACTTAACCAAAAAAATTTTACGTTTTCTTTTATTAAATTATCAAAATATTCATTCTTTATCTTATTTTATAATATATCTAAAAATTAAAGTTTTGAATCTCCACGTAAAATAATATATGAGTACATTATGTAATGGAACGAGGGAGTATATACTTTTCTATTGAATATTGAAACGAAAAATAACAAATTGGCACACACTTTTACAAAATCGAAATCACATGAAGTTACAATACCCATTTTACGAAAATATAGCTCCACATATATATCTGTCTTATATATATATTTTTTTTCTGGAAGATAAATGTTTAGAAGAGTAACATTACACATTACACAGTTAAAGGAAATATTAATTCTTTAATCTTCATAATATAAAAGAATATAAATTTGTTAAAAAAAAATCGAAATGTGGGCACTAACGTACTGTGCTCTCTATTCCATACAGTAATTTTAAACCCAAAATTCGATAAATTAAGATCAGAAATATATATAATTAAAAAATAATAACAAAAGAAATTTTCGCGTTAACAAGAATTGTTAGTTAATATGAATGATGGATCCATAAGACATGAAAGGGAGAAAATACAAAAAAAAGAATGGTTACATAAATAAATGAAAATTATTTTGAGAGTAAATAAAAAAGAAAAAAAATGGAATTTGATTAATTAATTGGGAAAGATTGTACAATAAACATGTTTTAATCTGAAATCCAAGATCAAGCAGTTGAGCTTGTTGAAGTGGCAGGTCCTGCTTCTGTTTCCGTCGACGTCTGAGGAGGAGCTGGTGAATCCCCTATTCATTTAGGAACCAACAACATTCATTAATAAAACAATTTCTATTCAAATATGAAATCGGATTAGGAAATGTCACACAAAAATAGTACTTTCTCCAATCCTGCTAAGCTTTTCACTCTTCCTTTGTAATGAAAGGAAATGTTGAATATATTGTTAAATTCAAATCAAATAAATTTCAATCTAAAAAGAACAAAACATGAGATGACCAATAAAGCATACGACTTCATTTTGTCTAAACAATCGAGGAGAGAAAGAAAGATAAATTAAAAGAGTATCACATACAAGTATACAATTACTGCTTTTATTATTTATTTTGTACTCTAAAAGGTGATTAAGCAGACATTGATAGTGGTTAGTGTCTTAGTAATGGTTCAGTAAATGGATTCAATAGGAGATTGTTGAGAGTAAATTATAACTATTTAAAGAGCTATGTTCTTGTAAATCCTATGGTTCCCTTTAATTTAAACACCTTAACAATATATGCGGTATATAGATTGAAGGGGGATCAACAAGATTTATATTGTGAATTCAATGTAGACAAGTGTTTGTGAAATTTAAAATCATGTAAAGTAAAGATGTTCCGAAACTTTAAATAATACTGTATTAGGTTAATTATTAGAGGAAAATAATTAATAAGAAAAGAAAGAAATATTGTGAAGGTTGCACATGGCAGCAGCATAGTGATATATCTCTCTGGCATAAATTCCTATTGACCCATTTTCTGGGTCAGACCAACAGCTCATATCACGTGCTCACACCTTCAATTTTGGGTCCCCGTCTCTCTCATCTATCTCTCTCTTCACCCCTTTTTTAATTACCCAACTTAATTTCATTTGCTTCCAAAATAAATGGAGTTAATAAAAATGTCCCATAACCAGGTAAGAGATGTCACTTTGTTGTGAATCTATATCTGACACGTGGTATGATAGGGTTTATATGTTGAGTTGATAAATTTACGGTGTCATTCATCCAACAGAATATAACGAAAGATGTCACACAAAAATATCACAAAATATATAAACTCGATAACTAGCACAACGACGTAAAACCACCAAAGTCAAGTATGTACGAAGCCGACACACCTTGGACTATAGTTTAGTCGAAATTATCCCGCCCTAATGGTTATGCTGTTACGCTTCCTTTGTAATTTACAAAGAAAGCGTAACCATTAGGGCGGGACGAAGGGAGTATTTTTTATAGTAATGAATTATCACTCTTTTAAATAAAAAAATATTACACTACAAAAAAAAGTATTTTTTAGCAACCTAATTTACCAACGGAATTCGATCCGTTGGTAATTATCAATGGATTAGCAACAAAAATAACATTTTTTGTTTTAGCAACGGAATGCCAACGGATTTATTCTCTATTTTAGCAACGGAATTTAATCCGTTGGTAACCAACGGATTACCAAGGGAATCATTATATAAATTACCAATGGAATTATTAGCAACGGAATTATTTACTAACGGAATTAATTTTTTGTTACTAAAAATTTATCAACCACCACTTTACCAATGTAATTTTACCAACGGATTCCGTTGCTAATCCGTTGGTAAACCAATTTAACAATGGAATTAAGACTTTTACCAACAGAATATTTCATTGGTAAAAAATAATTTTTTTGTAGTGTTACTTATTCCAATATGAATATAAAAAGCTCCACGGATCAATAATATTTTTTATTTAAAAGAGTAATTATTCGTCACTCTAAAAATAATATTCAATGTAGTAAGTATTAATTTTGGTAAATTAGAATATAATGAAGTGAACTCAAATTCATTTAAGTGATTGTCTTACTCTATTTATTTAGATTTATTTCTCTTTAGTGATTTACAAGATTCTTTTAGTAATTCCATCAAGCTGGAACTAAATTCATGCTTTAATTAATTTTAAAATTAAAAACATGCTTTAAAATGAAAGAAATAATTACTATTAAATGAAAGAAAAAATTACTATTATTTTAATATTAATTTGACATTTTGAACAAATATTATTATATTATAAAATGGACTAAACCTCCGCCAAATATTCCTTGCACCCATTATATATAAAAATGTGAGCAACCTAATAGCTTAGGTTCTTATTCACCATTTATTATTAGGATTAAGGGCTATTTTTAAGGTATATTTCTAATTTCACGATTATACTTCAAAGTGTATTTTACCCTAATTGTTAATGGTGAATCTCATTATTGTAGTTAATAATATATTTAAAGACCTAATTAACATTATTGAGAGCTTACTATCCTATGTTCTTGTATGCATTTTAATTATACATGAATGGTGTAATTTTTTAATAATTATTCTAGTATCCTTTTAGTCATTTCATATTTATCTACTTTGATTTTTAGAAAATAAACACACAATTATCTTCTCAATCTAAAAATAAGGAAATTTACGTGAACTATATATGTTTCACACTAGGAAACAAAATTCCCCGTTACATAGTACAAATTAAGCATTTTAAAGTTAGGAAATGATGATATGAACCACTATACTGTCGTTTTGGTTAGGACTACATTAATGCAACCCAATATAAGGAGTTATATTTTTCTTTTTCTCATATTTTAGGGTTAGGTTATAATTGTGTTTATTTTTGTATTTTATGTAAAATTATATACTACTTAATTCAATCCACTCCTAAGTTATTCTCAACTTAAATCCAAATCAAATACTCCCTTTAAGTTTAACTTTATTCTTAGCGTTTAAAACATTTTAAAATATAAGTAATTATTTTTATAATTTTTAAATAAAGAAAGTTTATGGAGTATAAAACATGGTTTACGGGAACTAGCTCCACCTTTCTAGTGTTATAAATAATGACTTGAAATATCATATATTTGTGACACCAGTGCACTTAAACAATCTTGACAATTAAATTATATATTAAATTAATCACTATAATTAATTAAATAAAAATAACTATCCACTATTACTCTATATTTAAGTCTATCAACCCTAACTTCTCAAAAAAAAAAAAAATTCTATCAACTCTATAGCGCACAGGTGCATTAGACAGACGACGACCATAAACTATAAGGTGATAAAATATTTGATTTAGGGTTATGTTGGGTTTAAAAATCATAAATAACCCTTAGTATGTTTGATTTGAGTTGTATTCTATGTTTGATTTTGGGTGGGAGTCTTAATTTTCTAAACAATTTATAAATCGTGTCTTGATTTAAGTCAATTCTACAAATTACACCGATTGGCTATAGATTAAAATAATGGTGAGTGAGGTTCTTGTACTTCTAGGAATATCGTGTCCCTTTATAATTTAAACCCCTAGCAATACATAAATTTAAATTGAATATGAAGATGGAGGGTTGTTTTCCCGGGGTACATGAGCTTTTGTGTAAAGTAATCATAAAATACTAAAACAAAGGTTGCAAAGAAATCCAACATGGATAAAGCCTGTCAGCACGTGGACGACTGCAAGTGGACAATGACTATCTTGAATGTGGTCAAACAATCCATTTCTCTCCATGTTATAACCCAATTAATGCAACAGTAATTAATTAATTTCCCTATATGGTATTTTATTAACACATTAATATCTAAATTCAATTAATTGTTTATTATACGGAAAAATAAATTTAAAAAGAATGAGTATTTAAGGTAAGAGAGTTACCGGTGGAAGACCGAAGTGAATGTCGTATTGGTTGTAGTAAAGGAAGAGGATGCGGGGTAGGAGGATAGGATGTGGCTGAGCCCTCCACCTGCGCAGGATAGTAAAGATAAGGAGGTCCCTGAAAACGATGCGCCGTGGGCATAGGATACGCTCCCCTCGGTGAATACCCATAGTAATACGGTGCGCCCAATGTAGAAGACGACGTCCCATATAGCTGGTTGTAGTACGGCGTTTGATGTACATGTGGATTGTACATTGTCTGTTTTCATGTCATGTAATAACGCACTGTTATGTTTTTGCTTTATTCAGAAAATTCTCTTAACTCCAAACATCGACTAACTCCATTCATGTACACAAATAAGTAAATACTCTTATAAACAAAGAGCAACAATTTGTTTACACGTTTTTTAAACAGTTATAAATTATTAAACTATCCTCTCTCTATCAGTTTAACCATGAGATAGAAAAGAAATCTTGACAAAATTATAAGTTGAATTTAATAAATTGCATGTGGTGGACTAACCTGTTGGTAACTATAATCTTGTGGGTAACTTGTATACCTGAAACGCAATTGAATTAGATTACAAAAAAAATAATAATAAAAAACTGTTGTATGAGAATAACTGAAGTTAAACATAAATTACTTATTATTTACTTTAATTATTGTTTTTGATTAATAATATTTTTAAGATTTCGCAATAATAATAATAATAATAATAATAATAATAATAATAATAATAATAATAATAATAATAATATTTCAATCAATTGCTCCAAATTAAGTTGATTGCTCGATCTTTGAAAAATAATAAGAATGGAAACAATTACTATAAAAAACTGCTCCACAATAAGAATATTGAGGTGAGTTTGGCATGAATCAAGTTTAAAATAAGTGTGAACTTTGTTTTTATAAAATTATTTTTTAGTGTACAAAATATTACTCTTTTAAAAGTAAGTATTTTTTATTCAGAAGATTAATAGTTAGTGTCTCTAAATAGTGGAGTAATTTTTTATATACCAACCAGTAATTTACGAATCAATGTTCGTAAGAATTTAAAGAGTAATTTTTTTATTTGGAAAAGTAATAGTTTATTTTTCTATAAATAATAATTTTTCAAGTACAAACACTTTTATAAATCCAATTCACATAGTTTATTATATGAACCCCGATCTTTTCTCACCCTAAACCACCCTGTGATCTCCCATTCCAAATCTATTATACTCTATATATTGCTAGGGGTTTAAATTAGAGGGGACCACATGGTTTACATTGTAAACTCGATTCAAATGAAGCTAACTTTTTTTTTCAAATATTAAAAAATAATCGGTAAAAATAGAGTTCACGAGTTTACACAAGTATTCGTTCAAAAAAAAGTTTACACAAGTATTTGCCACAAGATTTTCCATAAAATCTAATTATAAGAAAGTATCAATCGAAAATATTGTTACATTTTTTGTATTAGACTACTACTTAAAGGTCAAATACTTTTTAATTTTATTTTAAATATTAGATGCATACAAGCAAGTTAAATATGGATGCATCCGAAAGTAAATTAAACTTACACTGCACTACAACATAACTTGCTTTATATAACACGTCAAAAGTATTATTTAATAGCAAAAATGTGTTATTGTAGATAATATGTAACATTTTTTATGGTGCAATGTTTGTCGCTGCTTATTGTCTAAAGCAACACTATTTCGATCATTAATAACACTTTTAAAAAAATGTTACAAGATGAAAAACTTTATTTAGCACTTTATGAATGTTACATGTGGTATTCTTTGAACCTTTGACCTCTTATTTAGAATAAATTACTTTTACCACCTTAACTAACTATAACTTAGTTTTTATTTTGAGTTTTTATTTTATTAAACGTGACTACATCATTTTTTTATTAATTTATTAAAATATAATTTTTAAAATCATCTAATATAATTAAACTTGAGTTGTTATTATACTAACTAATTTTAGAAAATTATTATATTATACAATGTAATTTTATTAAGAAATATAATAATTTAAATAATTAAAAATAATCATATTATATAATTAAAATATATTTTTATTATAAATAAATTTATAGATATTAAAATTGTTTTAAATAAATATAAATATATTTTTTTCATACAACACTAATAATATTTTTAAACATTTTATTTATATGAGCATATATTTTTTTTCAACTTATATAATATATAAATTGTTTAATAGTGTGTTAGTTTTTTTTAATTATTTAAACTATATAAAATATTACATATTTTATTTATATAAAATGTTATGTATTTAAAAATATAATATAATAGTATTAAATTTCATAATGTTACATAAAAGATGTAATATATGAAAAATGATACTACTAAAATGTTACATATAAAAAAGTGTAATCTGAAAAATGTTATATTTATAAAAGTGTTATTTAAAAAGTGTTACTTTCATAAAAATATTATTTATTGATGTTATATATAAAACAAGCGTTACAAATTATTAAAATTTAAATAGTGTTACAATTAAGTGTTATATATAATAAAAGTGTTACTGTGAAGTGTAACATAACATCATTTATGTTGTAGTGCTATGTCACAAAAATAGTATTGCGATTAATGACTTGATAGTTGATACAGCAAAATGAAATAAATATTAAGGTCAGAGTCGACTATCATGATAAAATGACCATTATCCGTAATAGCATATCCAACTCATATACACACACACGGTTGCATCTAAAGTCGCGTTTAGTGATCAACACGTTTAATGATAAGTCTACATTTTAATAATAATAAATCCCTTTTATATTAGCACATGAAACCTCATATTATTATAAATAAAATATTTGCAATAACAAGTTTAATTTATTCCAAATTATAAGTACTACACAATTTATTCTAAAAATTTCTAAACTTTTACTATTCTTTTTTCTTAAATTATATGAATGTAGAAACTTAAAATTTATGCAGTATAATTTTAAAGTAGCCATTGTATAAAGTATTAATACACTTAAAATACCACCATACTACGTACAAAACTATCATTTATTTTTACATTTATTAATTACATCCATAACTTTATTGAGTTACTAAAATACTCTTGTTATACTCTTTTGTTCTATTAAAACAATTTTTCTTAATATCCATAACACTTTTGGAATATAGAGAGTATATATTTCTCAAAGATCATATAGATATAATTATGTGTGTATAAAATAAAAGTAGCATCTCATGAATAGATATGGTGCTCGTATTTACTCTTTTATAGAACGGATAATTACTTTTTTTTGAAAAACAAATAATTACTGGGTTATTCTGTTTTACAAGGATAAATATTAATTACTCTCTTATAATACGATAGAATATTACTTTTCCGAGAAGAACAATACTCAGATATTTTTAAGATTATTATTCAATATTTTCAAAAGAATAATCTTATCAAATAAGAGCACCCACTATATTCTAACATTTGTACTAGATGAAGCATATAACCAGCCCATTTAGCTGACGCTGTGTGAGTGCTTCATGTCATATATATTCGTTAATAAGAATTGATTAAAATCGGACATTAGTTTTAATATAAGGGAAAAAGCTGTCTAAAAAAAAATTAATAGCTTGTGTACTTCTATTTAATGTTGCTTTTTATAAATAATATAAGAGGATTTGGGATAAAAACTTTTTTAGTCCCATAACTTTTCTCATTGTCTTTTTTAGTTCCAAAAAAGATAAGTTTGTCAAATTAGTCCCACCGGTGAAGAAATAGGGCCAAAAACGTCATATTTTCGCCGGAAAAAGCCACGTCATAACCGGAATTACCAATTTCCGGCCGGTATGATGACGTGGTGCCCTGATGGCAGGTGAGTCAGCTGGATAAAAACCTATTTAGTCTCATAACTTTCCTCATGTTCTATTTTAGTCTCAATAAAGATAAGTTTGTCAATTTAGTCCCACCCGTATAGGAATAGGGCCAAACACGTCATATTTTCGTCGAAAAATGCTGACATCATCGGAATCGCCGATTTCTAACCAGGACGATGACGTGGCGCCCTGATGGCAGGTAAGTCAACAAATTAAATGTTATTTTAATGCCAATAAGACATTTTTATTTAAACAATTCCAACCGTTGTCATGGCTGGTGGCGAAATCATGGTCGGTGGCGAAGTTCTGGTGTTTGTGATGTGGGCCTTGGTGGCGGCGATTCCGTACCAGAAGAGAAATGGGCTGATGACCCTTATTAATTTTTTCTAATTATTTAAAACTTCAGAAAATAAAATGCCTTGTCGGTATTAAAATAATATTAATTCCGGTTGGAAATCGGCGATTTCGGTTGTCACTTGACAATCACGTGCCATCTATCAGTGTTGTCAGCATTTTTCGGCGAAAATACGAAGTATTTGGACCTATTTCTACATGGGTGGGACTAAATTGATAAACTTATCTTTATTGAGACTTAAATAGAACATGAGTAAAGTTATGGGATTGAATAGGTTTTTATGCCGCTGACTGACCTGCCATCAGGGCGCCACATCATCATACCGGTCGAAAATTGATAATTCCGGTTGTGACGTGGCTTTTTCCGACGAAAATAGGACGTTTTTGACCCTATTTTTTTGCTGGTGGGACTAATTTGACAAACTTATCTTTCTTGGGACTAAAAAAGACCATGGGAAAAATTATGGGACTAAAAAGATTTTTATCCCAAAGAATTTAAAAGCATTGAAACGTAATCCGACAATTTTTTACTTGTCGATTTATTATTGCTCATCTGCCAGTAGCTACTACATTAAATATATTTCTAACAAGTTTTCTTCACTTTAATTCTTCTTCAATTTAATAAATAAATAATTAATTAAAATAAAAATCTTTGAGTACTTTTTGTTATACATGTCAACTTTTGAAAGAAAAATAACCCTGCACATTGTACTGTAGAAATTATATAGTACTACATAGACTTTTATGAAACTTTCATTAGATAATATTTTAATGAAAAATAATAATAATATAGTGAATTATTTTATAAATAATTTAT
Organism: Pogostemon cablin; assembly: GCA_023678885.1. Classification (NCBI taxonomy): domain Eukaryota; kingdom Viridiplantae; phylum Streptophyta; class Magnoliopsida; order Lamiales; family Lamiaceae; genus Pogostemon; species Pogostemon cablin. The sequence continues at coordinate 30,684,933 of CM042969.1, read as the reverse complement.
AATAAAGAAAAAGATGACTATATTAATTCTAAATAAAGTGAAAATATTTTTAATAAAATGTAATAATTAATTAAGAAATACAAAAGTTTTGCCTATATACACGTATACGTATGAAAGAAGTGGTTTATATTTGTATGATCAAGTGGTCCACACGATACACAGGTCATAATATGTAGTAATTAATATTATTAAATTATTTAATTTAATTTGAGAAGTTATTAACATTTAAATGTAATAGTTAGTCAATTTGGTGGTGGTCCAAATGTATTTTATAATATTCATAAATTAAATTAAATAAATTATACGAGACATTTATTTATCAAAGAATACGTATAACCGAAGATGTCATTCCACACAACATACCCGTACGGCGGATAAACGAGCGGCGGAGGTGGCGGCGGCGGCAATGGTAAATACGACGACGATCCGCCTTGTGCCATTGCACTTCCATGATACATATTACCAACTTGATTTCTACCTATATATTACAACACAAACATTATCAGAATTTAATACGAAACTAATTAAATTCATAATAATTATGAAAATACTCAAGTACCCCTAGGTGGAGATGGTCGAGGGCGAGCTAACGAAGCAATGTTACAGTTGGCTCTTCGTCCATCGATTATAGGGTTAGGATCCACGCAAGCCCGTCGAGCCGAGTCGGGATCCCGAAATGTTACCTAGAGATATTACATCGGGTGAAATACATTTATAACGTATTTTTACTGTATACTATACGTGTATACGTATGCGAAAAAATCAATGCTATATTTTAATTAAAAAAAATACTGTGCATTAACCAATTATGTGACTCCAAATAGGAATGAATTGAATTTGAATAGCCTTACAAATCCATATCCTTTCGATTTGCCGGTGTTCTTATCGGTGATGATTACGCCTTCGAGAATCTCTCCGAACTGCTCGAAGTAACTGCGCATTACGTCGGTCGGAGTTTCCCAGGCGAGTCCTCCGACGAAAACTTTAGTCAGAGTCGTATCTCCGAACGGCGATCGGTAATGCTGGTGAGCCATTGCCAACTCAGCTCCGATCACGATTTTCGCATGACTTCGCCGGAGAAATCTGTTAAATCGAATCAATGTCGTTATAACGGAATCGCCGCCTGTAAATTGCCGTTCTCCACCTCGTCGGACGGCGGCGGAGGCGAGGGGAGAGAAATGGTGCAGGGGGAGGAGAGAGAGAGGGGGGGAAGGGGGGAGAAATAACTAATAAGGTGGTGGAGAGAGAAAGTGGGAAAAGGTATCCGACAGTTGCAAACTCTGATTTGCTGTAGATGAGAGGGGAAGGGGTTGGGATTTGTGGGTTTGTGTAGACGAATGACAGCTGCGTGACTAAAGAGCACTTCACTCTGTCCTCCCTGTCTTTCATCAATATAAATATATTTTGTGTATGTAATGCTCCACCTAGGATATCTATTTCTAATCATCATTTGGTTTAAATTGATTTTGTGGGAAATTTCATTCAAATTTTTGAAAACTTGGTTAATAATGGCACACACACTTTTCAAATTGAATCATCACGAATCAATGAGTTTGAGTTTGTAAAAGATAGGTATTATAGAAAATATATATACTCCCGCATATGCTTCAATGTTTGAAAAAAAAAATTGGGGTTTTAGAGAGATAAATTATAGTTATTCAACTAATTAATACTCCCTCCGTCCCGGACAAATAGCACAATTTATTTTTTTGCACGTAGATTAAGGAGTATTATTATTTTATGTAAAGTGGATAGGTGTATTAGAGAGATGTGATGGGTAGTGGTGTTTTACTAAAAGAGAAAAATTGTGCAATTTGAATGAGACGTCCAATATAATAAAATGATGCTATTTAGGTGAGACGAAGGGAGTATGGTATAGATCACTATACACCACATATAAAGAGCTCCCTTGCTACTGCGGCTCGGAGGGAGTATGGTATAGATCATTATCCACTACATATAAAAAGCTCTCATACTACTGCGGCTGATGGAGAGGAAAAATCATGGTAACTCAATAGATTAATAGAAACTAGAATCATTAATGGTACAAAATTTTATTTTTTAATCAGTTGAGCTATCTATGCGGGCGTGTATTCTTAAATGTTTGTGTTTGTTTTTCTTCATGGATATTAATTTCATTGCTATGCAAGGTATGTGTTATCACTACAAAAAGATTGTTTTTTATCAACAGAATATTTCGTTGGTAAAAGCCTTAATTCCATTATTAAATTGACTTACCAATGGAATCCGTTGGTAGCATTCCATTGGTAAAGTGGTGGTTGGTAAATTTTATCAACTAAAAATTAATTCCGTTGATAAATAATTCCGTTGGTAATCCGTTGCTAATAATTATGTTGGTAATTTATATAATGATTCCCTTGATATTTCGTTGGTAATTGCAAACGGGTTGTATTCCGTTGCTAAAATAGAGAATAAATCCATTGGCATTCTGTTGCTAAAACAAAAATGTCATTTTTGTTGTTAATCCATTGGTAATTACCAACAAATATTCTGTTGGTAAATTCGGTTACTAAAAAATATTTTTTTTGTAGTATATAGTTAGTAAATTTTTATTGTACTTTTATCTTTCGCTTCAATCTTTAATTTGAATTGATAACAAATTATATAATATTATAAAAATGTACACCTATTAGTGAGACAAATAAAAATTGAAAAAAAATAAGGTATATCTACGGGGAAGTATAAATTTTAATGTTTATTTAGTATGTTTTTGTTTAACTTTTATTTTTTGCCCATAAATTTAATTAAAATATAGAGTAGTAATAAATTATACTCTCTCAGTCCCAACTTATTTTGTGCTATTACTGTAGATACGAACGTTAAGAAAAATTATTTTTTTACTAACTTTATTGATTAACGTTATATTTTTAGATAATAAGTAAATTATAGATTATATTATGTGTGTATGCAGGAGTGATAAATTTTTAATTAAGATATACTTTTAGGATTGATGATTAATGTGATGTTTCTTTTTTTATTGGTAAAATTTAATATGTGACGGATGATAGAAAATGTGAAAATTAAGTTGAGAAGGAGAAGGTATAATATTATAAATTTTTAAATTTTTTTAAAATAAGGCACTAATAAAAATAAAATGTAAACATTGAGGTGATACACCTAAATTAGTTTAATTAATTTCAATATATATGAAAAGTTTTACTGATATTGTATCAAATTTTTAGTATGTCGAACGGTCGAAATAATGAACAATTGCATCTCAGAGTAGCACAAATTTGTTTGATAAACTCTTACTCCATCCCTTAGAAATGTTTACGTATTTTTATTTTGGGTGTCCTATAAAAAAGTTTATATTTTTTTTTATAGTAAATGGAAACCCCCCAAAACATTTAAATATCTTCAGGTACACACAACACTATACTAATATAACAACGCATTACACATTAAAATATCATTTCTCTCATCTCAATATACATTAAATAACTATATTTTTTAATCCTCGTGAAAAAAACAAACATAAACTTTTCTATGAGACGGAGGGAGTACCCATTATAAAAATATAGTAATAAAATCTTTTGGGAGTCACCGCGCTATATAAAGAGTAATACTCATCATCTAGTAATGTGTTTTAATTAAATTTACTTAAAACGATTTTACAAAATACTTGCTCATAAATAATACTATCAATTTATAAAAGACCGCTCTAATATTTATAATTTACGTCAATTTGATAATTTTGTGTTAATTTATTTTAAAAAATATTAAAATAGATGTGTAAGATTTTATGAGTGGAACAATATTGCTTCGTTCATTTTCATTCTTTCTCTTTTTATAGATTTAGTAGTCAAGAATGTTGGTTTTGTCAAGAATAAAAGAAGGGGTTTTTCTTTTATTTCTTTTGTTCCATATCGGATGAAGAGTAAAAGGGGAGGGATCCTTGGTGCTATATAAAGAGGTCCTTGGACTTGTTATCAAGTGCACCAATCAAGTACACTTTAATCTTTGTATTTGATGATTCTATTTAAATTCTTTTCTTGTATTCTCGGTTTAAGAATGGGGGAGAAAGGTGTGAATTAGTCAAAAATTTGTAAGAGAGTAGGGATTGAGATCGGGAGAGAGAAATTCTGTGTGATTGTACAAATTTTTCACATAGTGGTATTTTCTCGGTCCGTAGTTTTTCTCCGGTTTTGGAGTTTTCCACGTAAATTCTTGTGTTGTGCTTTTTATGCTCTTCTTTATTTGTCCCTTAGGAATGAATGAGGATCTGCTTATCCCAACAAGTGGTATCAGAGCCCGGTTCGGGCGCTTATAAAGTTCTTAGGATGCTCTGTGGTTGCAGCATAGTCTTAGTATGCTCTGTGGTTGCAGCATAGTCTTAGTATGCTCTGTGGTTGCAGCATAGTCTGACCTTCCATATGATGCGATGATATCTCCTTCCTTGCGGTGAAAGGCGTCGGGCTATGGCGACAGTGGCGTGGCAAGGAGTAGGATTTGTGGGACAATAGTTTTTGGCAGAGTTCTTGGACCTGCAACAATGTGAATTGCTAGTACTCCCGGTGGTGGAGTTGGCTTAACAGCGGCATGGTTTTCCATAGATGTCGGCTCAAAGAGGTTTAAAAGGAACGGGTTTTTTGGTAATGACAGTAGCGTGGGGAAGTGATGATTCAACGAGGAAGATGGCAATGTGGTACTTATTATCTGAGGCGCTAGATTAGTAAATAGTAGCGGGCCGACAAGTGGGATAGCATCGTGAATTCCGGAGGGTTGGAATCGACTTCAAGTGACGACACTTTCAGTAGAAAAAGGGTTCGGACAAATCTGGTGTAGCTTGGTGGTAAAAGGCATCTACATCATGTTGGTACAGACGGTTTTTGCTCAAGGTGTAGCAATGGCACAATAATTGCTTACGATGGAGCAATGGTGATGTTGCTGGTCAAGGAGGAGCTGATGCGGCAACAGTTGCGAATGTTGAGTTAATATTATTGGGGATCCTTATGACATGTTCAGTTGTCATAGAAAAGGTATAATAATATTAGCTGGTCCAAAAGTTTGCACACGGACATTGACTTGACAGGTGATGTAGGGTGTAGTGGATGTATATCGATGACTAATGGACTTTTAGGGGTAGCCAAGTGCTGGAAGTAGCACCATAAATATCAGCAGGTTTTTCGATATATGCCGCATGAAATTCTTAAAATAATTTATTCTAAGTGGTCTACTCATATGGTGGAGTAGGATTCTCAGGATTGAGAATGGATTGTCGGTGAAGACAATGAGACTTCATTTATTTTGACAAGGTGGAGATAAGAAGAGATTTTTCTTTTATTTCTTTTGTCCCACATTGGATGAAGAGTAAACGGGGAGGGATCCTTGGTGCTATATAAGGAGGCCCTTGGACTTGTTCTCAAGTACACCAATCAATTACACTTTAATCTTTGTATTTGATTATATTAAAATTCATTTCTTGTATTCTCGATTGTGAGAATGGGGGAAAAATGTATGAATTAGTCAAAGATTTGTAAGAGTGTAGGCATTGGGGTCAGGAGAGAGAAATTCTGTGTGATTATACAAAATTTTCAAATAGTGGTATTTTCTCGGTCCGTGATTTTTCTCCAATTTTAGAGTTTTCCACGTAAATTCTTGTATTGTGCTTTTATGTTCTTCTTTATTTGTCTCTTAGAAATGAATGTAGATCTGTTTGTTGGAGAATGAATGTGGATCTGCTTATCAACAAAGAATATGTCTTTAGTTTGTGTATTGGTTTTTATTATAGAAATGAGATCATGTTTAGCTTATTTATTTATTTAATTAATGTGTTTACTAATGAGCTGATAAGCCTATACATAATGGTGGGTACACCGTAAACTAATTTCGTGTTAAGATATGATTGAATTATTGGAACTTATATAATGCGTAGTGAACGAGTCCATTAAACAAGAAAAATTTGAAGAATTATAAATTAATATAATAATTAAATGTAATTTAATTAGTCGTGGTGGATCCCACTAATTAGTATTATAGTATTGGGTAGTTATCGGTTAAAAAGTGAAATTTTAGGACTGGAAAGTGGAAAAGTGCTTTTACCGAGAATTATGAGAAATTTCCAACGGAAGTTGTTATAACAAAAAAAAATAATTTTAATTCATTTACTTTTCTAGTAAAAAAAATTAAAAATAATTAAAATTCATACATTAAAATAGAATAATGTGAATATCCCCTTTATGAAAAAAATGTATTATGAGACGATAATTATATGAAAATGTATTAAAATATGATTGTTATATAAAAAATATGTTTAGTAGGGGTAGTAGTTAAATATTCTCTCTGTCCCGTTAAAATGTTTATGTTTAATTATTGCAATATAATATTTTAATGTGTATAAAAATAAAAGATATAATATTTTAATGTATAATGAATTGTTGTGTTAGTGCAGTATTGTGGGCCTCATGAAGATATTTAAATATTTTGTGTGTGTGTGTGTTTCAATTAGTATAGATTGATTTCATTTCATTAGTAAATGTGAGGTTATAATCATTCTAAATTGGCAAACACTTATAAAACAGCGTCTCATAGAACTAATTTGATAAGAAGTGATAATATTTGGATGAAAAGTGATACTTAATTTATAAAAAGTGATAGTCGTGCAGTGAATTATTCATTAACAATCCGTATCATAAATAAAAGTGATAATATCTTTAAAAAATATAATATTTTTTTAATGAAAAATCGTTAACTCTTTTTTTTTTATCATGAGACGATCTTACTGTGTTAGTTTTTCTAAATTAATTGGTGCATGAAAAAAATAATAATAACATTTCACAACTAAGTTAACTGATTTTTTTTTAAACATAAAAATGCATTCATTAATCAACTGACTGATCGGTAACAACATCGTTCACAATAGATAAGGGAAGTGAAGAACTAAAGTAAAAAGAACAAATTGACAAGACATACGAAGCAAGGTTATGTGCAACTGAATTAGACTGACGACCCACCAAACTAAAGGAGACACGCTCAAATTTAGAGCCAAAAGATATGATGTTCATTTAGAGCCAATTGACAAGGCATACTAATCAAGGTTACCTGATTGAAACAAGTTAAAATCGTTCATTTGATAAAATGTTCTTGTTTGTCATTGTTATCATGTCATTAAATACTATTAGTCAAAGTAGGAACAAGTTTGTTAAAAAGGAATTCTTAAAACTATATATTTTGATATTGAAGAATCTTCCTGCTTTAAAAACCCATCACGTATTAATTTAAATTGTATTTGACCTATGAAAGAGTTAATAATCTTTCTATAGTAATATAATAGCAAAGTTAAAAAGTTAAAATTAAACCAATTTTTAATATACATCATTGATTTTGGAGTCACTTACTATTGAATAAATAAAATAATACATAATTGCTATAAACTACATCAATAAAAGCACTAATACTCATAACTACACAATTATGATTGTGATACTATAAATACCTCTATGTGTTTGCACAATTTATTTTGCACAATTTATTTTTGCACATTTTAGGTTCCAGCGGAGGTCAGACGACGGTCCGATAAATTTTTTTTGCACAATTTGTTTTTGCACATTTTTTCTATGCATTTTGTTTTTGCACTTTTTTTTTGCACATTTTTTCGCTGCACATATATCTTACACTAAATTTTAGAACATTTTAGCTTTATGCACATTTGCCTTACACAATATTTTAGCACATTTAATCTTATACACATTTTTCTTCACATTTAACTTCATATCCACATTTGTCTAATACACATTTAGCTTCATGCACATTTTTTCATATTTTAACGAAACTCAAATTCATCAACCTTCCTTCTCCCATACATGAACCCCGGCCTTAGAACAACGCCTTTTCATTTTGAACGCAAATAACATCAATTCCATAGCAAGAAGATAACATTCATTATCAAGACAATTTAGAATGATCAATCACAGGATTTACATCATCACATCAAAAAGGTCCAAATACATTTACATTAAAAGGTTCCAACAAAATAGCTGCTCAAGTCTAGTTTGCTTGATGGGAAGTGGGAACTTCTCTATACAATTTCACAATCCATTTTGCAGATTCAAGGTACACCTTTTATAGATAACTTTATTACTTATTAATCTTATAGTTAGTATATGTATAATCTAGCTTATTCCTAATCATCTGCTTTAGTTGTGAATACACTACAGATGCCTAAATTGTTAAGAACCAGAACCAACTATCAAGCAATTAATGTGGATATCCTTCGAGCTCAGGCCCCTCCTTTTATCAGGTGAGCCCCAATCTTGATCATCTTAGTTCCACACTTTGCCTCTTTGCATCAACCTTGTCCTACTTCATTATAATAAGACAACACTTCTCCAAAGCTTTAATATACTTCACATACTTTCTTATCAATACTCAAGCTACATGTAATAAATTGTGTCTAATTTGTAGTTGCTCCTCATCTTAGATGCTTAGACGTAAAAGGCAACAACATATACAACATATCAAAAGGTTTGAGCACAAAAAGAAAATGAATAAAAGAGTCAATCACAATCAAATATTAGGATATAAAAGCAGGACAACAACTAATAGAGATTATTAGTTTTTACATTTAAATGCTCAACATGAATTTGTGCATCATCTCCATCTCTAGGACTTGAGGGGGGCCTGAATCTGATCACCTGCCATACTGTGGATAAGAATAGAATCATCAAAGAATTTCGAACTATAACTAATGAATTACTCCAAAATGCCAATCACATTTAACCTGAAAAGAGTGATCTCATACGCAACCATATTTAACCTGAAAAATCATAAAGTTTTACACATACGCACCAACAGATTTAACATCATCCTAATGAACAGTCAAAGTTAAAATGATTATAATTTATCTGGAGTGACTACATGGAACCCCAAAATATTCTACGGTTGAATTGTTACTAATCAATGATCATACATAAGCTCTTGCCGCCAATCCCTTTTACATCCCACTAAAGGTCCCAATATAACTTTTAAGAAACATACTTAATCATGACACTTAATAAGAAAACCAAAGGTAGATAAATGAATACTTGTATCTATCATAACAAAAGGAGCTCAGACCAAAATACTTAGAGATCCAACAAAAACTAGCATGTGAAAATTTTAGTAATCAACCAATCTAGGAGTTTAAACCTTAACAAGAATCTTTTATCCTCCTATGCAGAGCAGTACCTAAACAATAATTGAATAATTACACACTCATCACACTTGTTAAGAAAGGAAAATGTATCTTAAATACTTATTTTTAGTCCAAAACCTAATCAAACAACACCCAATTAACAAAATAAAATAATTATACATAACTTCTAAGCAGGTGAAAAGAATAGCCTACAATAACCCAATAATAAGACTGTCAAAGTCAGCTACAGAACCATACATCAGACAGAAATTTTCAGAAACCCAAATACCCAAATATCAACAACCAAAACTTATGGAATTCAAACAGTAAACCACTGGAGAGAGTATCATTACAGGCATGTTTGCGATCATTAATTGGGGCTTCATGTACATTTTTTTCTTTACATTTTAACCTTATACACAGGAGCCTTAAATATCAGGAAATGAGCAGCAAAACAATATAAATCATCAATCAACCAAATTTGCAGCAACATAAATTGAAAAAAAGCACAATCTATTTTACTCCTTTCAGATGCAAAACTTAATTCAATAAGAAAAACAACATCATCTTTCACCTTCTTAAAATTAAACCAAACTAATCATAAGGCAAAATAACTAATACTAGCGTGTTTGATTGTGCTCGTTGTAAGCTGTCCCAGTGGGAATTGAAAGGGAAAATCCCCCAAAAAACTTCTACCATCTGAAATCACAATAAAACAACGAGGAGTCTGGGATTGAGAATTGAAAGAGATAGTAGACCCAAGGCACGTCGAGAAAAATTGAACGCAGTTGTGACCAAGTCGATCGGCGGTGGTAGAAGATCGTCAGCCATTAAAAAATTGACCTGTCGGTTAAAAATGGACGGCGACAATCGGGGATAATACGCGTCTGTGATGGTCGCACACGGGTGGTCGGTGGAGGTAATTTGAAGGCTGCACTAGGCAGCGGAAACCCTTGGACATGTCAGAGGCAGCCCGGAGTGGCGTGATGTCGGCACAGCTGACAGAATGACAAGCTCTAGGCGGATGGATGAGGCGGCAAAGACCAAAACGCAAGCCCTAAAGGACTTCGATTGGACCAGCGAACGGCCGGATAATATGGCGGCAGCCATGGACGGAGAAGAACCCAAATTGGATCGGTGTTTGATTTACAGAGAATATTTGGATCCGAATACGTGTAGAGCGGAAGCGAGCCTAGGAGTTTACAGAGAAGAGATTACGTTGGGAAATATTTGGTTTAATTAAGGGTAATTTAGACTCTTAACCATTAATTTGTGTAGTGGATAGTAATTCTTTTCTTTCAGTGTAGTTAATAGTATTTAAGCTCTAAAGTGTGTACCCTGCAGCAATAAACCCTTGATTTTGATTACTCCTTTTTTAATCTCATCCATTCATCATATTATTCAATCTCATCAATTCATCATAATTATAAGATTAGATCTTGGCCATTAATTTTTTTTATCATAATAATGATACCTTATTTAATTTAAGATGATACCTTATTTAAAATGATTCCTTATATGTGCGCTGAATATTACTTTTTCATTTTAAATTTCCATCTTATTAAAATTTTCTTTACGAATTTTTTGGAACTATAAAGTAGTTTTAAGTTTTAACAATTAATTCATTATTAAATTATTTTCTTCATTTTTTTATCGCATATTTTCTTCATTATTAATAATTTTGAATTAATATTATTGGTGAAATATTTTATATATTTAATCAAAAATTAAAATTTTTTTATCATATTTTTGTGATAGAATTATATTATATTTATTTTATATTTAATTAGTATTAGTATAATTTGATTTAAAATATTAATTTTAATCAATAAAAAAGTACTTTAAAAAATAGTATTAAATATGTATGAGTAATTTACGGATATTGATAAAAGACTTTGGGACTGATACAAATATTGTAATAAATTTAAAATATTAATTTTTAAATGATATTTATTTATACACGTGTACGAATATTACGAAATAAGCAAGTATCATACATAATTAATAAACATAATTATTAATTATGTTAAAAAAATTTTAAATGGCTATGTGTATTCAACAGGTATTGATAAATGGATTTGGGACGAGTATGAGTATCATAATATATTTTTTAATGAAATGTATATGAATATGCGTAGTTTATATTTAAATGGATACGAGTACATAATAATTAATTCATTATTAAATTATTTTCTTCATTATTTATAATTTTGAATTAATATTATTGGTCATAACATCTTAATAATTTTAAATGGATATTTCTAATCAACGGGTATTGATAAACGAGTTTGGGACGGGTATGAGTATCATAATATTTTATATATTAAGAAATATTTTATATATTTAATCAAAAATTATAAAATTTTCTACCATATTTTTGTGATAGAATTATATTATATTTATTTTGTATTTAAGTAGTAATAGTATAAGTTGATTTAAAATATTAATTTTAATCAATAAAAAAGTACTTTAAAAAATAGTATTAAATGGGTATGAGTAATTTATGGGTATTGATAAAAAACTTTGGGACTGATACAAATATTGTAATGAATTTTTAAAATATTAATTTTTAAATGATATTTATTTATACACGGGTACGAGTATTACGAAATAAGCAAGTATCTTACATAATTGATAAACATAATTATTAATTATGTTAAAAAAATTAAATGGGTATTGTAATCAATGAGTATTGATAAACGAGTTTGGGATAGGTATGAATATCATAATATATTTTTTTAATAAAACGGGTACGAATATGAGTAGTTTATATTTAAATGGATACGAGTACATAAGAGTTCACTGAGTGGATATCTGGTATAGGTGTTGGAACAATCGAAAAAGTTACTGATCATGGCACTATAATTGAAATCCCATCTAACATTCTTTTGCCTCCAGATGATGATCCCATTGCAACTATGGTTAATGCAATATATTCCAATTTTTAGCTGATAATGAATGAACCCGACTATATAAAAACAAGGGCTATTTTGGCACCTACACTGGAATCTGTTGACGCCATCAATGATTATGTGGTATCTCTGAATTATAAGGATTCAAAAAAGTATTTGAGCTATGACTCTGCCTGCAAATCGGTTACAAATGTTGATATTTTAGTAGATGTTCACACTCCAGAATTTCTTAATTCTATCAAGTGTTCAGGTTTGCCAAATCATGAACTAATCCTTAAAGTTGAAACACCTGTCATGCTTGAGAAACATAGTTCATGCTAGAGGTCTTTGCAATGGTACCCGTTTGATCATCACCAGACTTGGACGGAAGGTGCTTCAAGCAAGGGTTTTGACAGGTAACAGTTCCGAACATTATGTTCTAATACCGCATTTGATACTCACACCTTCAGATGTTCGTATTCCCTTTAAGTTCCAAAGGCGTCAATTTCCTTTAATGGTTTGTTATGTTATGACAATAAATAAGAGTCAAGGACAATCGTTGGAAACTGTCGGAGTTTATTTAAAAAGACCCATCTTTAGTCATGGACAACTTTATGTGGTTGTATTCAGAGTATGAATGGTTTGAAAATAGTGGTGTTTGATTCAAATAATGAACAGAAGAATGAGTGCAAGAACTTTGTGTTCAAAGAAGTCTTTAGAAATGTATAAGAACGCAATTGTAGAAACTTATTTGCCGTTAACTTTCAGAAATAAGTGGACTTTAAACTTTAAATAAATGGTCTAACTATATGCTGTTATGTTTCAGAAATATTTTCCCCAGGGAATTTCAAAACTTCGTCAGCAAACTGTCTGTTAGCTTTCATTTTATTTTCTTTGATTCGTAAAACACAAGTTGTTGAAATTTGATAATTAATCATTAACTGCATTACCATATGTTATCACTCAAAATTACGAATGGAATAATCTGCTATTATCAATGTTTATAATATTAGCAGATAATTCTCCTAAAATATCTACCATGAAGATTGAATAATATTTTACAATTTATATCTAATAATAATGTAATTAATTTGTCCCGTGCAACGCACGGGTTAAAAACTAATAAACTAAATGAACAATCTTTAATTTAAAAATTGATAAATTTATTAGTTTTTTTTACTCTATTCTAATTTAAAATTGGTTATTAAAATTATATATTTGAACCATGGAATTTATTTAATAATTGGAAAAATCAAATATAGGGTGCATTGAGTTGGCAAGTTACCCTAAGAATCATTATTTGTCAATCGTTTTAATTTAATTTGAAGTTTTGAAAAAAATTATGTGAGATGATCTCATCCGAATGAGTTTTGTAAGACATATAAGAAATGATAATATTTTAATAAAAATTAATATTAATAATCAAAATTAATAACTAATTATTCAGATAAACTATTTTTGAACAATTCATAGAGGAAATGAAAGTGAAAACTAAATAAAAATAGAATGATCTACCTATATTTTAATCTTGAATTGAGATATTTTAGAAGACCCTCTTGTGACGATAATTATGTGAGACGGGTCGATCCATTTTTAAAGTATCATTATTATATAGATAAAATATATTTATTGTTATTTAAAGTATGCTTTTAGGGTATTATAGTATGATTCAATAAAAGCATACTTTAATTACTAATTGACATACTTTACCTATATAACAAATATACTTTAATAATGGGTCGACCTGTCTCACAATCAGTCTCGCAAGAGAGGATCTCATTTTAGAAAGGATTAATTGCAAAAATAAAATCACGAACATTACTTGTAAATTAATCTCCATATTTTAGAAATTGCAATGCACTAAATTTCTAAAAAAAAACCTCACCTTTAATCCCCATTTTTAAGAAATATATCACTCGTTGGATGTGTTTTGCAACTATTCTTAAAATATTTTTATTTTTTATTTTTTACAAATTTTCAAATATGAAAATTAATTTGCAATATGAGTAAAATTTATGATTTTTCATGAAATTAAGTATAACGGTGGGTTTTCATATGTAAATAAGATAAGTGAAACTATGTTGTATAAACTCAGATTATTTACACATAAAAATTAAAATTTGGGTTGTAAGTATGTGTATTTGAAATTGCATTATTAAGGATAAGAAGTGATGGTTTGGACTAAAGAGTGTGAAAACACAGCAAATATAAGGTAATGTGGAATTTGTCGTATGTTTACAAGTCAATTAAAGAATAAATTAATTATGCTTTCAAAAAAAAAAAATCATAGAATAAAAAAATTTAAATGTAGAATAAATAATGGTAGATAAATAAGAATCTCTAAAATTAGTATAACTAACATGGTACAAGAAAATAGAGAGGTGGGGCCTACATAAGGATGAATGCAAGCAATGAGACGGTTCCACCTGCATTACAGATGGCGAATCATATTCCATAATGATGAACCTTAAACGCCGCTCATTCATCATTTCACAACCCCACATTTAAACTCTATTTCTTTTGGTAGAGATTATTCATTTATTTGCTCATCCAATTTTATAGAATCATCACATATAATATGAAGAGCTACTCGTATATGTCCATTTTCAATTTGCAATTTCTTGTTTCATTTCCTATTTTATTGTGGTATGTGTTGCAATTGTCATGGATACTTTACACCCACTTTAAGCCTCCACCCAATAGACATGATCTAGACCTAAGACGTCGAGGCTTACTAAGATCGGAAGTTGGAACCACTTAACAACAACAATCATTTCTTGTTTTAAAGATGAATGTGTACGGATATATCATTTTACCTTATGAAAAAATGGTGTACCCCACCATTAGGGGCCCCCACCGCCCCTGCCCTGGGGATTGGTGGAGGAGGTAAATCGCAGGATGTGCCTCAAGTGGCTTATAGGGAGGGCTCACTGTTAAACTTATGCTTGCAAGGGGCCAAATCCATGCCAAAGACAATTTTACCTTATGAAATATGTATTAAAACACAATCATGAAACAAAGATTTGAAGTTGATCTATTTTATCTATATAATTTATCTATATAGTAATTAATGCCTTATTGGGATATATATTTATAATTTTACTTTTATGGTTCACAACATATTTATTCATACCCTTATGTTCAAGGCATATTCGAAGATATAATATACACCGTGAAATACTATGGTGAAATTATAGTTATACTCTAAAAATTAATACTAAATTCTAAAAGTAGTATTAAATTCTATAAGTAAAATAAAACATAATTCAAAACGGTAAGAAACACCATAAATATCAAAGGTAAATTATAAGGGTGTACACAACACTTTCATGCAACCGGTTACCTTGAAGTGTTTGCCATATCAAATTTGAATAATGTGGAAATTTCAAATACGCTCAAATTTGTATAGAATTTCACAATTTTAAAATTATACTATGTATAACAGAAAATCAAACCGAAGGAATGATTGACAAAAATACGCCAAAAAAAAATCTAAAACATCAAAACTGTTGAATGTTAAGAAGAAAAATGGAGTGGCATGATTCTCTGGGCTATTGTAATTGTGACCAATGAGAAGCCAAGACTTCTGACTAAATACTTCAGTTGAAAGAGAGCCAAAAGAGAATTAATAATATTTACAACAAAAGATGAAGAATTCAGCATCAAACTCAAAATAAATTAATTTGGTATGAGAATAAAGGTGGGGTTTAAAAGGAATACAGTAGATCCACATGATATCACGTTCCAAAAATTTGCAATCATAAGAAGACACTCAACACACAGCTAACTGCCCTAAACCCAACTCACACAAACAGTTATAGTTGCTCTCTTTAATTTTCTGCTTTTTTTTATTTAACTTTTTTTTTTAAAGAAACCCCAAGTCATCAACTTGTACATTATCAAATACTACTATTAATGAAATGTGTCAAAGTGTTACTTGTTATATAACTAAAATATATTTATTTAGTCAAATTACTAATATTTTTTTTTAAATACTCCTTCTATTCTAAAGATTATTATTCGATAAACATATTTTACTTATAATATGATGTATGATGTAAGATAAATGATGTATTAAAGTATGATTTAAGGAGTTATAATATGATTAACTACAAATATGGAGTATTTTAATTTTCTATAAACATATTTTACTTATATAATAATAAACATACTTTTAATAATAGATCGATCCGTTTTATATATATCCATTCTTTATTTTAAACATACACTAATACATATTAAATAATGTGTCAATTATTATTACAATTTGGATGGTGAAAAATTATTGACAACCAACTTAAGTTTATAGCAAATATACCATTTGGTTATTTTTGACCAAAATATCCCCCCACCCCCTTTTGTAATAGTTCAATTATTCAGTATCGGTCAGGTGTTGAAGCCCCAATACAAAATACTTTTTTTGTCTGCTTTCAAGAGTATCATTTTACCATTTTGGGCGTTGACCCTTAAGGGTTTCATTTCCTTTTTTATACATATGAGACCCACACACACCCACTAATACAACTAAAAATGAGACCTACACCTCCACTAATACAACTACCCACTACACATTAAATAATAATACTCCTTAATCCACGTGCAAAAAGCAAATGACATCTTTAAAGGCGGACGGAGGGAGTACTGATCATGTCGTTATTCTGTGTCGAGGCTCCGACATATTAACCAACACCGAATCCAACATCCAATACTATGACAATGATATAAAACATGATATCAGTATCCTGTGTCGGGGCTCCGAAACCATAATTGATATCGAATCCGATATGCAATGCTAAAACGATGTTTTCGAACATAATGCCAGTATCCTATATTAAAATATGACAACTCGATATTGAATAATTAAATTATTAAAAAAGAACAAAGGTATGGGCACTTAGGTAAAAAATGGCCCATTAAACATAATTTTTATAAATTTAAATTGTTGGTTGATAAGGAATATTTCTAACTTTTAATATTGATTATTTCTACTATTCTCTAGTAAATAATCTCGTTGAGATAGTTTGTAGATGAGCGCCCCTTTCTTTAATTAAACAGGGCGAAAATTAAATTTTAAAATAAATATGTTAAATAAATTTATGTTAATGTTACATAAGTAGTATTTAATTATGATAGAGTATAGCTTTATTCTTTTTATTTATTTTGATAATTATTGTATTTGCAATATTGGCAATTGGACTTTATAATAAGAGTATTTTATAGACAACTCTTCGTTGGAAATTCTTAAAAAAAATAAAAAAATGTACCTCAATTTTCGATTTATACGATGAGAGACTCTCTTGTGACATGAGTTTTTTGTGAGACGGTTGTGAGACGGGTTGACCCATTATTAAAGTATGTTTATCATATAGGTAAAATATGCTTATTTGTAGTTAAGTATGTAAATAATGAATCATATTATATCATCCTGAAATTATATTTTAATTCATCATTCATCATATTTTACAAAACATACTTTAACAACCCTTAAACATACTTTATTTATATAATAGACATACTTTAACACGTCTCATCAACTGTCTCAAATAAGTAGTGTCTTACAAGAAACAAGTAGCGTCTCACAAGAGACTTTGTCTTATAAAATTTTCATTATCATAATTCAAAATTTTATTCTAAATGGAGTAATTAATTAATCACACAAGATTGAGTGCCTGCAATTGTATAGTAGAATTATTATCTGTATAGTTGGACGGCTTTATTGAGATTGGTATGAGTCAAACATGATTAATTAATAAATAATAAAAAATTGGTAAGTGTTATGAGAATTATAATTACAACAATTGTGTGCTGTCCACTTTCTAAGATTCTGTCCATTTTGAAGAATTTCTCCCGGCACCGCATCCAACAGTCCTTATGTCACGGCGTCGTTTTTACGGTCTGATTTTTCAGAATCTCAAGATTAAGAGGCCCCACCCATGGGAAACCTATATTAATTGCATTTATTTATTCTTTACAAGTACACTTGCACATTCTAATTGGATAATTGAGAAATAGAAGGATACATGTAAGACGGGTTTGGAGAAAGAGTCTAATTCATTATTAAAATATACAAATTATAAATAATAAATTTTGTTTATTGATAGTTAAATTATTTTTGTAATTATTTTTAATGTATAATTTATTATACTTAAAAAAAATCATACTTTAACTTTAAAAAATGTAAAATTTAACGTGGAATAGAGGGAGTAATAGACAAAAGTAGTAGTATTTTTAATTTTCTGTCCTTAATTTTAATTTGAATTGATATTAATATTATAAAGGATAATTTTCAATCAAAGGTGTGAAAAATGGACAATTTATCAATTTGGGGCCTGAATTTATCACATACTCCATTTGTCTCGAGCAAAGAGGTGCATTTGCTTTTTGCACGTAGATTAAGAAGTATTATTATTTTATGTAAAGTGGGTAGGTGTATTAGAGAGATGTGATGAGTAGTGGTGGGTCATTGGTGGATCATTTTTACTAAAAGAGGAAAATTGTGCAATTTGGATGAGACGCCAAATATAGTAAAATTGTGATATTTGGGCGAGACGAAGGGAGTGTTATCTTCTATTTTATCATATTCAGGCTCAAAATTGATAGTTGTATACTCCATATTTCAAGTCTCGAATTGATTGAAAAAATAATTTAGATCCCGAATTCATAGATTATTTATTTTTCATGACTTGAATTGAAAAAAAAAATCTTATTTGAAAATTTTAGAGGTATTAATAATATCATAATATGTGCCTATATCTAAATGTGTTCAAAATAAAGGGAGAAAAATTAATTCCAACGTATCACTAACTTTTATATCTTTATTATCTTTTATATATATATATATATATATATATATATATATATATATATATATATATATATATATATATATATATATATATATATTAATAACCCTCTTTTCATATTATCAAATTTGCTACTTGGGTGGCTGGACGGGGCGGCGCCAGTAGCGGGAGGGATTTGGGGTATTAGAGTCCAAAAATGGGATATTTGGTAGAATTGGTAATCTCTTAATAAAAGTGTTGGTAATGATTTTCAATTTTAAAATTTGTATGCTTTTAAAATTCACCCTATTAATAATTAGATGTAGGGTCAACACTCACTAAAAAGAAAAATGTAAGTTTTTAAGTGAGGCGTTTAAAGTAAAAATGTAAATATGGAAGAGAGAATATATGATAGTATAGAGAAAGTATCATAATTCGTCCGATGAACTATTTCTACTTTAATAATTTCACATTTATTTGCACAACAGAAAATGTCTAAATTGCGTTTTGTGGGAACTGAATTTAGATGAAAAAAAAAAATCAAAATCATAAAAAAAATTGATTAAAATTAGAATCAACTATAACAAATTCTCATATTTTCTCTGGAAAAAATGCATCAATAATTATTTTTGACAATTTCTTGTGTACATTCGATTGTATAAAAATACTGAAATATCCATTTTTTTCTCATAATTTATTATATACTCTTAAATATTCCCTCAAATTTATTATATTTCTTGAATAAAATTTTAATGGTCAATCATTTAAAATTATTATTTTATTTTAGTGGTTTATGGAGGGTAATTAGACGTAATTATTCTAATTAGGAAGTGATGGGCCTGCTAGATTAATGGCCCATTGGCTCAGGTGTCAATGAAGGTATCCCACAGGCCCCATCCACATCTTATATAAGCTCAGCTCATCACAATAATAGGATTTGAAACCTTAATAAGTCGATATGACTATATATATACATATGATGAAAAAGACAAATATAAAATAATCGATGCATAAATAATAATGTTTGTGATATTGCCATACTAAGTCGATATGACAATACGATGCAGTATTTGGATTGTATAATATTTTATCTTTAATTAATTAATTAATTAATATTTTATAGTTATATTTGTATTTCAAATCGATAAGATTAAATCCAACAGTACAGTTACTAAATACGCGCAGTTTTTGTGTTCAATCTTTACCTTTTAAGTTAATATACTATTTATTATTATTATTATTTATTATTTTTTTTAATCATTTTCTTCCTTTTCAATCAACCTAGTTTTGCATGCAGCATACATTCCGTGTATGCAAAACCCAGCTCTTTTTTTTTTTTTATTATTATTATGGAGCTAGAGAAGCTCAATACATGCACTCTCATCCTTATTGCTTTCTCTTGAAGTGTAAAGTAATAAGTGATAAAAGGTATGTTTGACTTTGTGTTTGATTGTACATTCCTCCATGCCATCATTAATGTGTATGAGATTATTTCCATACTTGATCTATAGCCTTGTGATCCTTCCAATGAGCATGTGCCAAGAGTTCCTAGGAAGAATCAATAGCCTAATGTCATTTACTTTTTAGGCTTTTGATTGGTGGGGAGAGTATCCAAACTTGTATGAGGTGCATGTGAGTGATTTGTTGCATGTTGAGAGTGTTTCCCGCACTCTCTAGCTATTTGAATTCGTTTCTTTTCTCTTTCTTTGTCAAGCTGATCTGTTTCCTAGTATTCTTGAGTGTTCAAGCCTTATGCTCCAATGTTTGTGCTTTATCTTGGGTTTGTCGGATTTCTTAGATCTTATCAGGATTTTCTCTGTAGGTTTAGCTCTGCTAAGGTTAAACTCTTCTTTCCTTCCTCTTATTTCTGGTCCCACCTAACTTCTTCTTCTTGTCATTTGATCCCGAGCTTGTGGACTACTTGTGGTTTTACTATTGACTTAAATTTGATCTTTCCCATAATGGGATCTGGTTTCTTTGAACTTGTTTTGGATCTTTGTGCATTTGAATTGCTGATACAAGTATCCATACGAAGTATATACAAGAGAGAATTTCAACTTGAATTTATTCACCGACATTGCAATTGTTTGAGAATTATAAAAATCATTTCTAAGATAAAAAATGTGTTAGATTGAGAGCTACATAATTTCGAAAAAGATAATTAAAAACTCCTTTCTTTTTATTTAAAACATCCTCAATTAATTTGTAGATGCTAAATTATATGAAAATTATATTTATAGGGAGTTTATTAAACAACATAAAATTAAATACTTAGAAATGTGTATAGAGTCATTGCCAGCGGAAGAGAGGAGGAGACAGCTCAAAATGATACTAGTATTATTGTTTGCAAATGTAGAGAGACTCAGACAACCCCGTGAACTGGCACCAGTCACCTCACACGTGGGGGAGTCTCTTGGATAAAATCTCACCTCCAATTTCATTAATTATCAAAATTATCAAAATAAATAAATAAATAAATTTACCCAAAAAATATGATAATTATCAAATAGAAAACCTAATTTTTTTTCATCAATTCGAAAAATATGAAATTATCAGTTCATAACCTAAAAACATAAAATTACCAAGTACTGTATTATATAACGTAGTCCTATCTATTAGGTGTTTATTTATTTGATTGTTTTATATCTTTCAAAACCTGAAATGATAGAAAATAAATCTTTTATATCCCTAATGGATAAATAATCTATATTTCGAAAAAACTATAATTATTAATTTAATAATCGTAATTGATAGTTAACTTATATTTCGAAAAAAATAAAATCTAATTATTAATAAAATTATTAAGGTTGTGTTTGGATTGAGTCATTTCAAATTCAATAGATTTGAAAATGAGTAAATTTTAAATTCCTTAGATTTTAAATTAATTCATTTGAATTCCACTGTTTAAATAAATTATTGGTTTTTGGAAGGATTTCAAATCCATAATTTAACCATTATTTTTAAAATAGTATTTATAATAAATAAAAATAATAAAATTTTATTATATTAAATATTAAAATATAAAATTTATTAAAAATAATTTGTTTAGAACTCTACCACCCAGCCTATTCCCTATCCACCCCACCCCCACCCCCTACCCCCTATCCACCCCCACCCCCCACCCCCACCCTCGACCACCCACCAAATTTTTTCTTTTAAAAAAAATTTAAATTTTAATATTTAAATATTAAAAACATTACCACTCACCCCACCACCTGCCAATTTTTTTTTTAAAAAAATTAGATTTTAATATTTAAATAATAAAAATATTACAACCCAACCCTACCTCTTATCCACCCACCACCCGCCACTCGCCAAAAAAATCTTTTTAAAAAAATTTAATATTTAAATAATAAAAATATTACCACTCAACCTTACCCACCACCCACCCCCTGCCATCACCCCATGGATGAATAGGGTAGGATGAGTGGAAATATTTTTATTAATTAAAATTAAAATCTAAAGTTTTTTAAATTTTTTTTTTTGGGGTGGGTTGGGTGGGAATAGGCTGGGTGGTAGGGTTTATAATTAAAAAATATATTTATATATATTATTTAATTATTTATTAATTTTATATAATATTTTTATATATTAATATATCAATTACTCAACGGAATGATTTCAAAAGATACGATTTGAGTAAGGATTTGAAATCCATTATAAAACAACTAAAAAACTTCAAAATCAAATCTATGATTTGAAATACATTGATTTAAAATTTTGAATTTATAAATATATTAATTTCAAGTATAATCCAAACATGAGGAAGAAATTTGAGAGAAGGATTTAAATCTTCCCTCAAATCCTTCCATCCAAACACCTCTAAAAGTATTTCAATTACAAGTTCAACGGACATATGTAATTGTATCATGCATAAACTAGGCCTCAAGTAATCATCATGTCGTCCACTCTCTCTATTAAAGGTAAACCCAAAACGTTTATCTTTCACTAATTTTTCTAATTCATATTGTAAATGTATTATGCTTAGGTGTTTTCACTTTTTTATTTTTAGGTATTCTTAAATGCGCAAATATATAAGATGCATAGAATTTATATGGGATTTTCCGCGTGTATATCGTCTTCTTATATCATTTTAAGTTAATGTATAAAATTTTTTACTTTTATACACGAATAATTCATCTAATGATGTGTTGCGAGAAATATCAGATATTCATCAAAATAATATAAGAAATAAAAAAAACATGGAACCAATTTAATTCGAAATAATATCTGTTGCACAATTTATAAACGGTTTAGCTCTCCTACGTATTTTAAAAGGCGTAAGCACCTCTTAGCTATTTTTTAACTTGTAATTCTCTTGTACAATTAGCTAGCTCAAATCATAATTAAAAGAAAGGAAAACTATTTTCTTTCATATTAGGAATAGTTAAGAAAAATTTTAATATAAAATAAGACTATAGTTGAGAAAATTTTTAATATAAAATAAGACTAAATTACTAATTTCTTTAATGTTATTAATGTTAACTCGAAACATTTCTTTAGAAATTATAGTAATAAAATGCGGAATAAAAAAATTAATTCAAAAAAAAATGCTAGAGCTATTAAAAAGCTCGAGACCCATAGGATCGACCTGATTAACCAAAAAAAAAGGGTTAGAATTGTGTTTTTTCAGACCATTTTTTTTACCTGAACTGATTAATCCGTAGGCTAATAACACTATTGAATTATATATTTTTCAACATATCTATTGTTCCCCTGTCTCTCTATCTCACCTTATCACTCCTCTTCTCACTTACATAATGATACATTGCTTCACCCATTTTTTCTTCTTAATACAATGACAATTAACGTGATACTTTTTCTCCCACTTTCTCAATCCCTTTTTTAATCACCACAAATTTTCTTTTATCTTATTACTCTATACAAAAATAATTACAATATATAAATAAAATATAAATAAATGAATTTTAATTATCACAAATTTCATAACAATTTATAGTACTTTTTAATAATTTTTTCCGTGCATTAATGTTACTAATTGTTTTAAAAACTAATTGAATGATGAATTAGTTTTGTATTTATTGTGCGATGTATTACTAATTTAAATGTTATATTCGTATTTATAAGTTTTTCTAATTTTTATTATATGGAGTAGTCCGTAGGGCTGCCCGTTTTGCCTGAAGCTCATTAGTTTTAAGAATAAATTCACCTTTTAACGACCCATTTTGCAACTCTAAAAAACAGCCAACTTTGTTGGGCCCAAATTAGGGCCAAGTTACTATAAACAGAAGCCATAAAATGGGTCCATTTCACTACATATGTTTTAATGGGCTCACTTTTAATATTCGCAGTAATATCACTTTCAATTTTTTCCTAATACCATTTTGATATGAAACCCTAAATAGAATTCGTTAATAAAGTTTAATATTATATGTGGTTGAGATTTATATTCTATTAATATGGAATGTAATTTTCAATAAAGTTAATTTATTCATACAAATATCAAATTTAGTATCCGAAAACACTACTAAAAAAACGTGTTTTGGCAT
This sequence comes from Pogostemon cablin, assembly GCA_023678885.1. Classification (NCBI taxonomy): domain Eukaryota; kingdom Viridiplantae; phylum Streptophyta; class Magnoliopsida; order Lamiales; family Lamiaceae; genus Pogostemon; species Pogostemon cablin. Next base: position 30,660,617 of record CM042969.1, on the reverse strand, counting down.
CGCATTTAGTATCCGTAAAATATATGATACTAAAAATAGTCATTCGCATCAAAATATTCGCTCTGATACAAACTTGGAGAGATTAGCATAATTATCATTATATATTATTTTTATGATACCATTTTATATTTAGCATCAATCTATTTTTGATACAAATTTATTTTAGCATTATATATGTTTTTAATCGTTACAAACTTAATTATTAGTATCACATGTTAATGGAGATGTAATCTAATTTCTTCTTTGTATTAAAATATTTCTGATGCTACTATTGGTAGCAGAATTTTTAGATGCGAATGAGCTATTTGTCATTAGCATCAACAATTAACGCCACTAACGTTTTAATATATTTTTTTAGAAGACATCAAGTTTGTTTTCGGTATCAAAATTATTGATTCTAATACTAGTAGCAAAAGATTATAGATGCCACAGAGTTATTTTCTATTCGTATCAATGCTAATTGATAACAACAATGGCTTAATAGGTTTTTTGAAAGGTCACCGGTTATGAAGGTGTAGCACGCTTTTCTCATTGCCCATTGGCATCGAGAAATACATGATACTAAAATTTCACATAAATTAATACTTCAAAGAAAATTTTAAAAGTAGATCAACACGTACAAAAATTAGGGTTAGTCGGAATGGCCAAAATCAGGCAGGCATACATTTTCCAGCGAAGAAATCGGACAAGCTTAACTTTTTCGGCGAAGAGATAGTTGCTAATCTGGTGAATTGCCATTTTCTCTCAGTGTGCATCCGATTCTCTCTGTCTCTGTTAAGTTCACTCTTCTCTCTCCCTCTTTTCGTTAGAATTCATTAGGATTGTGCTAATTGTTGGTTCGTTATCTCAATGTGGCGCCTCTGCCTATTTCATTTGATAATTCAAAAGAATTTGATAATCCAAGAGAATTCGATGAACATCGTCTACCGGACGAAGTCTTCCGCCCAAGGCCACAACCGCCTCCGCATCCAACTACTTGTTCTCTATTTCTGTAAGATCATCTTGTCGCCCTCGTTCATGACATGGATAGACAGGTTATTTTTATTTTTTATTCGAAATGTGCTATCATGTGCATTTTTGAGTTTGAATTTAGGTGGGTGAAAATATTTTATCTCGACAGTTTGTTTTGTGTTGGTGGATCGGTAACTTATTTGTTTTCTACTGGATATTCATTAATTGAATCTGCAATCTTTCTTGTTACTGCTTTATAGAGATTATCCCCTCTAGGTGCAATAGGATCTAGGTTGTATGATACCTAGCCGGAATTCATAACCTAGTAATCCTATGTTTAATTCGTTAATGCGTTTATAAGTTTGAATTCATAGGGTCACTCATAGATAGTTCATTCCAGTGGTCGTACCCTAGTTGATAAACGTAAGAACATTCGGGTTGATTGGTCGTACCGTCAATCTAGAGATATGAATTTGTGTAAAAGATTAGATGTTTAATTCAGATAATTAATTAATTTAGTAAACGGGAGGGGATCGATATCCTAAACTAGGTTTTTAATCACTTGGTAAATTTATTAATTATTTTTATCTACCTTGTTACTTGAATTGAGTTAAGTATTGTCATTGTTAATTTCAATTTTTCATCAATTAAAACCCCCTATTTTCATTTTATATATGTTTGAATCACCTAAATTTAATTAAAGTTCGTTATACTCTCTGTGGTTCGACTCTACTTGCTTTTATACTAGGTATAAGTGTGAGTTGGATTTATATTTATTTTGGTACGCCTGCGATAACATATCATCTACTCTTACCCGATCGGGTATTACCCGTCGGGTACCCGAACCCGCGGGTAAAATTGACACCCCTATGGGTAAATTTGGCAAGACATATAATAATATAGTAAGAATGTGAGGTGGCAACGAGGTCGCGAGTTCGAATGTTAATAGATGCATTCTTATAAATTTATTAACTTATACTCCCTCCGTTCCACATTTATCTTCACACCCCAAAAAAGGAAACTTCACACTAACCAATAACCTCAAAAGTTACATTAATTTAGGCTCATTTTCTTGTCCCAAATACGCGAAGTGGGACGAAAAGGCGGTGGCGAGTTATGCCCATGAGTCAATGGAGTTAGCAGGGAGTGATTCGAACCACGAGTGTGCCTTATCGCCCAGCGTTAGGGGGAACATCTTACACCGATCCTCTTCCGAGTACCTTTGCGCTAGCATCCACCCCATATATTTATTGAGGTGCGAGATAGGGCTGGATTCGCCGGAGTATTGGGGGATTTGAGGGATTCGTATCTTCTTCATAGTGGCTGCCATGATCACCCAGTGGGTGAACAGAGATCTTTCGAATTCTAGGTTAGGAACACTGTGAAACCCGGTATCATTTCTTTTTTCCACTTGCTTAAGCCGTCTCCTCAACGCGCTTATTTCCTCACCGTGATGCCGCTTTAGTCGGGCGACGGGATTGTCTCTTGCGCTTTTCCCTACTTGCTCGTTTCGGGTCTTCGTGGGATCTGATTCCAATCGATCTTTTACGCTCACGCATCCAGTCGTGTGCGCGGTGGAACGACTGACGACCGAGTTGGCCTGGGACGCCATTCTTCTCCGTTCGCGTCCCTCGTCCACCACCTTTTGGGCCCTTCTTAGTTTCTTGGATGTACCCTTTTGTGTCATCCATTCGTGTACCGATTTTTGAGATGGAGTTCGTTCATATTGCCGCTCATTCGTCTGTTCGGCCGAATCTTCTTCGAGGCTAAAGCTGAGCCTCCGACTGGCAGTCGTTGCTCGCTTTTTCTTCATCTGTTTGAGAAGATCGAAGTACTTTTGTCAGAAGTCAGCCTATGGATCGTCTTCTTCCGGGTCCACATCTCGTGGCGGAAATTCCTTTTCCATGGTTCGGGAGAGATTAGGGTCCGCCTGGCAGCGTCGGCTGGTGGCCGCATCGTCCCTACTAGGAGTGGCCTCGTCTCGCTCACCAACCATCGAGTGTATAATAAGGCAGAGACAGACTTAAAGGTTCCGATCGTCGAGATCCTTGGGCAAAGCAGGTGGCTGTATGCCGATTCCCACAGACGGCGCCAAATATCGCTGATGGGTTTTCTAATCTCTCCCTAATTAATGGGTAATGTAGTTTGTCGAATGACTCAAACTCGTAAAGCGAACATGATAGAGAGAGGATTGCCCCTTAGGCTTTTTTGCCTCTTTTAGGGGTTGGAAGGATGATCGTATTGCTATGAGGATTTCCCATATTTATATCCGATAATCTGACGTCACCCGTATCCGGACAAGTTGATAGATTATCGTGTACAGTGCGAGCATTAAATGCATTCTAGCCTCATGTGACTACATAGAGGATACGATCTAGGATATCCTCTATGGGGGTGCTCTAGCTTCAGATTCTGCGTATCTGAAGCCACTTGATCAAGTGGCTTAGTCAGGTGGAGTCATTCGTTGCTCTAGGCCGGGAGGCTTGTGGGCTTTACAGGAGCATTGAGCTAATGGGCTCAATATGTGAAAGGCCCATTAATATAATATATACCACATGACCCTTTAGATGTGGATGTCAAAAGGGACTCTTTAAATGAGAGAGTATTTATTTGTTTTTATTTTTTTAGTATTTTAGATTAAAAAATCTGATCTAATTGTTTATACTATTCAGGTGCACCTACCACTTGACTAGTATTTCGATATTAATATGTGAAAGTGGTTAATGAATTTGAGTCGATACCAGAATTAATTTTCTTTTTTCTTAAAATAAAATTGTTCCACTCTAATATTTAAGATTTTATGACAATTATCTCTCAATATACAAAAATCCACTTCTTGTGTACTACTCCCTCAGTCACATAAAACGCTTCAAGTTTACTGTTCCACATTGTTTAAGAAAATGTGCACTTTTTGATCATTTTTGTTGACTTTAGAAGGTATTGTAGTATTTTTAGGTATTAAAAAGGTATAAAGTAATAATATGTGTGTGAAAAAGTAGTGGCAAATTTGAAATAAAGTAACTTTTGAGGTTGTTGGATAAAGTGACTTTTCCTTTTTTGGGGTGTGAAGGGTTTTGTGCAACAAACAAATAAGGAAAGTGTGAAAAATTTTGTGGGATAGAGGGAGCAGTATATATCACCAAATCATAAAATTAAATATAATTAAAACTCACTTAAAACATATAACAAGTTGTTAAGACAACTCGACTTCAATCTAATTAAAAAACATTCAGCACTTACCTTTTTATATTTTCTTTTATTTCTTCTCTCATATCATTTAATAATTAATTTAATATAAATTTTAAATATATCCTATCAAAATCCAAAATAAATATAGAATAACATTATTCATGAATTATTAAACCTTAACCCTAAATCCAAATCAAACATTTATTGTGTTTTCATAAAATATTATACTTAGTTATTATTCTCTAGGGTAAAATGCACTTTTAGTCTCATACAAAAGTCTAATTTCATTTTTGGTCCTTTTCATTACAATTTTGGTCCAGTTGCTTTTTTCTTTAACTTCCGTTGAATAATTAGACGGAACTTAACACGTGGCCGTTAAAAATAAATAATGGTTGAATGGTCGTTAACTAAATCTTAATTCTCTCAACTATCCTAAAAAACCCGCCCTTATGCGTTGAACGGTGCCCGACTGAAAATCTGTATAATTTCCGACACGTCTGCCAGCAGCGCGAAATCTTCACCTTCATCGCCAAGAACACCTCTTCTAACAAGAATCCTCCACTTGTTTCTTCGAATTTCATATCATAAAAATTGCTACATATCCTGTATACCGCCGCGACGGTATACAGGAGGCCGATGAGGAGGTACAAGAAGATGCAGTGCAGACCGGAGATGAGAAACAGGTGCATGAACTCCTTCAGCGCGGCGATTGTGGCGAAAAGGCAGCATCTGAGGGGGGAGGGAACCACTTGTTTGTGAAAGGGGCAGGGGGATGAGGTTTGTTTGGATTTGATGGGGAAGAGTGCCGTACAGATTAAAGTGTCCTTGATTGAAAGCGAAGAGAAGGAGTTTGGAGTTGGCCAACCAAACGAGTAAGAAGAAAGTGGGGGGGGCCCAGATGAAATGAGGAGAGGCGGAGGAGGGAGAGGAGCCTGGCTTGGCTTAGATTAATGGCAAAGCAGACATTTTCTTGGATCTTTGAATTCTCGATTGCTATATATAATATGACAAGATTTTTCAAATGGAATATGCCCCACTCAAAGGTATTTCACTTGAATTCAATGTTTTTTAAATCAAGATATACACAACGGTATCCCCGTTTTCCGTAGTTAAAGATCATCATTAATGATAGCAACTTGATCAGTAATTAATTTACTACTCCCTCCGTCCCATAGAGATTGATATATTTTTTTTGGGTACGGAGATTAAGGAGTATAATAATTTAATGTAAAGTGGAGTAAAGTGAAGTGAGAGAAATAATATTTAATGTGTAGCGGGTAGTTGTATTAGAGATGATATGTGGGGCCCATGAGAATAGATTAATTGTTTTTGTGTGGATCCATGTATTAAAAATGAAATGTGTCAACTTTAGTGGGACAAACCAAAAAGGAAAGTGTGTCAACTTCTATGGAACGGGAGGAGTATTTCCGTCCAACTTTTTTTATTTATTTGTCACATAAACTCCTTTCACGACTAAAAAAATGAAACATCACTTACTTTATCTAAAAATTTCAAAATTTACTTTAATTAATTTCAAATTTATCACTTTTTTTTCACACACATACAATAATTTTATACTTCTTTATTACCTAAAAATGCTACTATGTCTTCTCTTATAAATGCAGCAAGATTGTGATCTTCAAACTTGCTTATAATCTATCTTAATCACTTGTAGTTTGATTTAAACAAAACTGAATCTAAAACTTGAAGTAGGAAGACAAGAATTATAGTGGTTCGATCATGTTGATCTACATCCACTTTCTAAAGGAGAGCAATCACTATATGATGATAACATGGTTACAACTTGAACTTGAAAAACCTAATCTTATGTGTGTGTATCTACTTGTGTTGATCTGCATACTTGTATATATATATATACATGATCACACCTAACAACTATTTGATCAGTTGTAACTGCCTTCAACCGAACCAGCTTCTTATGCCAATCAACCTTCAAACTACCTGATCTTATAGCTCAACTCCTCAACTGACTCAAACTAACCAGCAGCACATTGGTTCGACCTGATGCCAGGTCGAACCCTTGATCGAACCACAGCACAAGTCACTTTCTGTTTTCATTTCATAATTGATTTGACCACGACACTGTTGATTCGACCACAACTTCTGATCGAATCAAGGTCGAATCAAGGGAGAATCACAAGTGACAACATACTCTCCACCTTGCTGCAATTACAGGCTGCAGCTCACCTTTCTTCCTCCAATTTTAGGAAATACCAATAAGACTCTTACACAATTCAAATTTTTGAATAGGTAGAGCCTTAGTAAACATATCAGCTGGATTCTCAGCTGTCTTAATCTTCTTGACAGCAACTAGCTTTTCCTCTATCATATCTCTTATGAAATAGAGTCTCACATCAATGTGTTTAGTCATTTCATGATAACCTTGATGCTTTGAGAGATGTACAGCACTTTGGTTATCACAAAATACTTCAATAGTGTCTTGCTGAACACCAAACTCTCTCAGAATTCCAACTAACCAAACACCCTCCTTGATTGCTTCTGTGAGAGCAACAAATTCTGCCTCTGTGGTAGAAAGTGCTACAATGTGTTGATGTGTAGCCTTCCAACTTATTGCTGTGCCAAATAGATTAAACACATAACCTGTCATGGACTTTCTTGTATCAAGATTGGCTGCATAATCTGCATCAACATAACCAACAACAGCCTCATTCCAAACATCTTGTTTCTGGAACTTCAATCCAACTGATATAGTTCCTCTAACATATCTTAATGCCCACTTTACTGTATCCCAATGAACTAGACCAGGATCACTCATAAACCTACTAATCACACTCATCACATAGGCTAAGTCTGGTCTACAGCATACCATAGCATACATCAGACTATCTACTGCACTTGCATATGGTATTTTACTCATTTCAAACCTTTCTTTATCTGTTTGAGGTCCTTGCAGTGAAGACAGACTTATCCCTTGCTTAACTGGTACTGATGCACTCTTACAAAGATTCATATTATATCTCTTTAGTACTTTATCCAGGTATGACTCTTGAAACAACTTCAACAGACCAGCTGACATGTTCCTTACTATCTGCATTCCAAGTATCATCCTTGCCTCACCAAGATCTTTCATGTCAAACTCCTTCTTTAAAGTATCCTTAACTGAATTGATTCCTACCATATCTCTACAAGCTATCAATATATCATCTACATAGAGTAGTAGATAAGTGTAGCTTCCCTTATCACACCTTATGTATACACAGCTATCATACATGCTTATGACAAAACCATTAGAAGTAATGTACTCATCAAACCTGAGATACCATTGTCTTGGACTTTGCTTCAGTCCATACAATGATTTGAGCAACAAGCATGCCTTTGAATCTGCACCTTTCAAACTAACACCTTCAGGTATCTTCATGTAGATCTTTTCCTCTAAATTTCCATGTAGAAAAGCTGTAGTTACATCCATTTGATGTAACTCCAAATCAAATTGAGTAACCAATGACAACAGGATCCTTATTGAGCAATGTTTCACTACTGGTGAGAAGATCTCATTATAATCAACTCCTTCTTGCTGTGAAAAACCCCTTGCTACAAGTCTTGCTTTATACCTTATTCCCCCTTCTTTGTTTGTCACTGGTTTCTTCTTGTAAATCCATTTACAACTTATAAGTTTCTGATTTGCAGGCTTGTCAACAACTACCCAAGTATTGTTCCTTTTTAAAGATTGTAACTCTTCTTCCATAGCATCCAACCAATGCACACTCTCCTTACTTGAAACTGCTTCTGAGTATGTCCTAGGTTCATAGACATCAACATCTGTTGCTACATATAATGCATATGATACAGTGTCTGCCTCTATGTATCTTATAGGTGTTTTGATCTGCCTTCTTAATCTGTCCCTAACTAATTGATAGCTACTTAGAGTTCTTCTTTCATTTGTACCAGCTGAATCAGACCTTTCCTCAGCATTAACTTCCTCATGTACATCATCATTTCTTTGATCTTGACAGTGCTGTACTACTATCTTGTCATCATACTCCACCTCAAACTCACACTTATCAGTAGTTATAACCTTATCAGATCCTCTCTCTAACAAAGGCATCATTTCTTCATTGAATGTGACATCTCTACTAACTATAAACTTGTTATTCTCATAACACCATAGTCTGTATCCTTTTACCTCTTTTGGATAGCCAACTAGCACACACTTAACTGCTCTAGTATCTAACTTGTCTTGTTTCTGATGTGAATACACCAGACAACCAACAACCTTCAGATGACTGTAATTTGGTACCCTTCCAGACCATACTTCTTCAGGTGATTTAAACTTGAGTGCTGTGCATGGTGACAAATTTATCAGATAAGCTGCAGTAGATACTAGCTCACCCCAGAAACCTTTTGAGAAACCTCCACTACTCATCATACACCTAACTCTTGCAAGAAGTGTCTGATTCATTCTCTCAGTCACTCCATTTTGCTGTGGAGTACCTGGTACTGTCCTGTGCCTCTTAATACCCTTCTCTTGACAAAACTTATTGAATTCATGTGACACAAATTCAAGACCATTGTCTGTTCTTAAGCACTTGACCTTGTTTCCAGTTTGTAATTCTACTTCTGTCAACCATACTTTAAAAACTGATAGTGCTTCATCCTTGGTTTTTAGAATTTTAATCCATACCTTTCTTGAATAATCATCAATGAATGAAATGAAGTATTTTCCACCTCCAATTGTTGAAGTCTTGAATGGCCCCCAAAGATCTGAATGAACATATTCTAACCTAGCTTTGGTATTATGTTCAGCTGCACCAAACTGCAATCTCTTTGCCTTTCCTAATATACAAGCTTCATATTGATCCAACTTACAAGTTGAGCTGATCTCAAGAATCTTCTGCCTTGCAAGTTCTTGTAAACCTCTTTCACTTATATGACCAAGCCTCCCATGCAAAACCTTAACACTGCTATCATCCTTAGTTGTATTACTTTGTCCAGTTACTACAGATCCATCCAAGAAGTACAGATCAGACCTCTTGAACCCTTTAACAACTACTAACTTTCCTTTTATGACAGCAAGTGTATCACCTTTCAAATGACACTCATAACCTTGAGAAACTAGCATTCCAAGAGATATTAGATTTCTCCTTAAGCTTGGTACATATCTAACATTCTTTATCATCCTGATTTTTCCATCAAACATTCTAAGGTTGACAGAACCAATTCCAACAATCTTGCAAGTATGATCATCACCTAGCATTACTGATCCTTCATCATGTGATCTTAATTCAGTAAACCAATCCTTTCTAGAAGTCATGTGAAATGTGCATCCTGAATCTAAGACCCACTCTTCTGATACTAAATTTGAACACACAGTCATTGCTTCAATGAATTCAGACTCTGTAGCAACTTGATTTGTTGTTACCTGATTTGCATGAGGCCTCTTATTACCTCCCTTTTTAGCTATCTTCTTTGCTACCATTGCTTTCCATTTGAAACATTGCTTCTTGTAATGTCCAGGCTTATTGCAATGGAAGCAATTCTTGTTTTCTTCTTCATTTGCTGGTGCATTATAGTTCTTCTCTGACTTCCTTTTATCAACATTGCTCTTATTAGGCATGTTGTTCTTGTTCCACTGGTTCTGTTTCTTCACTGTTAATCCTTCTGCACTAGCTTGTTATTCTGGATTCTTGTGAAGTACCTTTGCCTTAACTGCTAATAACACTTGCTCAAGGGAGATTGATTCAGCATTAGCAAACAACAAGGTATCTCTCAACCCTTCAAAAGATTTTTGAAGTGCTGACATGAGAATGACAGCCTTGTCTTCAGTTGACAGAGCCACATCTATGTTTTCTAAGTCATCAATGATCTTGTTAAACTCATCTAACTGACCAATTATAGACTTATCTTCTGATACCTTGAAGGAGTACAGCTTCTGCTTCATGTATAATTGGTTGGCTAAACTTTTAACCATGTACAACTCCTCCAGTTTCTTCCAAACTCCTCTTGCAGTAACTTCTTTTGAAATCTCCCTTAGGGCCTTATCTCCAAGACACAAGATGAGAGCACTTCTGGCCTTGGTTTGTTGATCTTGATCTGCTGCAAGAACCGCAGCATCAACTCCTGCCACCTGACCTTCAGGCAGTGGTTTAATGGCATCTGATAAACCTTGTTGAACCAAAATGGCCTCCATCTTCATCCTCCACAGACTGAAGTCTGCCTTCTCTGAAAACTTTTCAATATCAAACTTAGTAGTCACCATCTGATCTTCTTCTCCACTGATCTTCTTCCTTCTTCTTGGCCTTCCCACAGACGGCGCCAATTCTTATGAATGCAGCAAGATTGTGATCTTCAAACTTGCTTACAATCTATCTTAATCACTTGTAGTTTGATTTAAACAAAACTGAATCTAAAACTTGAAGTAGGAAGACAAGAATTATAGTGGTTCGATCATGTTGATCTACATCCACTTTCTAAAGGAGAGCAATCACTATATGATGATAACATGGTTACAACTTGAACTTGAAAAACCTAATCTTATGTGTGTGTATCTACTTGTGTTGATCTGCATACTTATATATATATATATATATATATATATATATATATATATATATATATATATATATATATATATATATATATATATATATATACATGATCACACCTAACAACCATTTGATCAGTTGTAACTGCCTTCAACCGAACCAGCTTCTTATGCCAATCAACCTTCAAACTACCTGATCTTATAGCTCAACTCCTCAACTGACTCAAACTAACCAGCAGCACATTGGTTCGACCTGATGCCAGGTCAAACCCTTGATCGAACCACAGCACAAGACACTTTCTGTTTTCATTTCATAATTGATTCGACCACGACACTGTTGATTCGACCACAACTCCTGATCGAATCAAGGTCGAATCAAATATTCTGTTATAACTGCTTCATCGATTCGATCACGACACTAATGGTTCGACCACAACTTCTGGTCGAACCTTGGTCGAATCATTACCATGTTCTGAAGTATTATTGATTCGACTACGCCACTCATGGTTCGACCTCATCTTCCAGTCGAACCTTGGTCGAATCACTCCAAAACATTCATGCAAGCTTGTATATGCATGGTCTATTCTTAACATCTTCTAAAGTCAACAAAATTAGTAAAAAAAAATTCTTAAACAACATGAAGCGTTCTCTGAAATGGAGGGAGTAGTAATAATGACCGGATCACAAAGGCTATATTGATTTTAGGTTTATGTATGAATAAGAAATGTGGACTTAGAAGTAGTTGGATTTAATAAGTCTATCTAGTAGTGTTGATCTATTTTTGTTTGAATTTTAGTAAAATAGGTAATAAATTTATATAAAATCAAGTATAAGAGGTATGAGCTATGTTTGTGAGAGAGTAGATCTGTTAATAAGTAAGAGGAATATGAGGTTTATGTATTCTTATTTCATCATGAGACTTATTGTCAATTTGATTGAATTTGCAGACACGAGTTGCTTAACAAATGGATATTTAGACACCATCGTAGAAGGAATTCCAGAGTTGAAAAACATACGCATGAGAGATCTTCCAAGCTTCATTCGGACAACAAACATACAAGATTTCATGGTTCAGTTCGTCTTTTCCGAAACAAGAAGAGCCCAAAGAGCATCCGCCATTGTAATAAACACATTCGAACCCCTGACTCTCTCAATGCTCTATCTTCTTTTCTCCCACCAACATACGCCATCGGCCCATTAAATCTCCTCCAAAACCAGATCGACGACAAGGGTTTGACGCAGCTCGGGTCGAATCTTTGGAAAGACGACCCGGAATGCCTCCAATGGCTCGACACGAGAGATCCCAACTCAGTCGTCTACGTTAACTTCGGAAGCATCACCGTAATGACAACTGGTCAGCTCACTGAGTTTGCATGGGGACTCGCTAACAGCAACCAACCCTTCTTATGGATCATAAGGCCTGATCTCGTCTCCGGCGAGACGTCGATCCTCCCACCTGAGTTTCTTGAATCCACAAAGGGGAGAGGGTTGCTATCAAGTTGGTGTGATCAAGAAAAAGTTCTTGATCACCCTTCCGTTGGAGGGTTCTTGACGCACAGTGGATGGAACTCGACTCTGGAGAGGATATGCAGCGGTGTTCCGATGATCTGCTGGCCTTTCTTTGCGGAGCAGCAAACGAACTGCTGGTACAGCTGCACGCAGTGGGGGATTGGAATGGAGATTGATAGTGATGTGAAGAGAGATGAAGTGGAAACCCTTGTAAGAAGGTTGATGGTCGGAGAGAAAGGGGAGGAGATGAAGAGAAGGGCGATGGAGTGGAAGAAGATGGCTCATGAATCTTCCAAGAGTTCATCTTATCAGAATTTACAGAAAGTTATCAGTGTGCTTAAATCACCCCTCTCAAAAGTGTGATAGATATTTGTTGTATTTAAGAAAAGTTGTATTTTTTTATCTTGTTTGATTTTATTGACTTTAAAAAATATTGAAGTATTTTTGAGTTACACTAATAAAAAAAAAGTATGAAGTAATAGTATGTGTGAATGATAAACTTAAAATTAAAGTAATTTTTGAGTTGTCGGATAAAGTAGGATTTTCTTTTATAAAATTATGAAGGGTTTTGTAGGATTAAAAAAAAAAGAAAGAAAGCATGAGGTGGAATTTAAACCAACGTGTGTTTAATATTAGGCTAAGCATTTTGACAAGCATGTGGTGTGCATTTTACTTCAATATGGTCTAATTCTTGGTCAATTTACTCTTGCTTGGAGAGTTTGATACTTGTTTTCTTCTTTGACAATGAGTTATAGGATTCAATCATTGATTTTTTTTATTATTATTTTTTTAAATTTTTGACAAATTTAATTAATTTATTCATGCCTAAAAGAAATAATTAATATATCAAGAAACGAAATTGAGTACGACAGCTCCATGATGAAGAGTCAAGATGATCGTCGTAATAATATCAAATAAATAAATAAATAATATTATTTCCATCTCCTGAAATTTTATTCTTAATAAAAATTTAGTCAAAGGAGGGAGTATCATATTTATGAGATAATTAATTAATTTCAGTTGCATGTGGGATAACACGAATTTCTTATTCTGATTTTTGGGTCAATAAATAGTTAGTACAAAACGTATTTAAAAATTACTAATCGATACATCAACTTCAAAAAATTACCGATAAATACAAAATTATGGAGTATTATTTTTTCCATAATACCTATACATATCCGTACATTAGTGTGCATTGTTAAGATGAAACAAAAATACTTTATTTATACGAATGCACATTAATGTACATTCTATTGAGAAAGAAACTGAAAAGACGCGATTAAATTGAAGAGCTATACTAATGTACATTAGTGTGCATTATTGAGAGATAAACAGAAAATACGTGATTAAATTGAAGAACCTTACAAATGTACATCAGTGTGCATCTTTGAGAGAGAAGCGGAAAATACACGATTGAAATTATTGTTAAGTACATTAGTGTGCATTCTTAGAGAGAAACAGAAAATACGCAATTAAATTGAAGAACCCTATGAATGTACAGTAGTGTGTATCTTTGAGAAAGAAACAGAAAATACGTGATTAATTAAATTGAAGAACCCTACAAATGTATAGTAGTGTCTATCTTTGAGAAAGAAACAAAAAATACGTGATTAATTAAATTGAAAATAGGGTTGTTATAATTATCCTTAAATCTTTCATCCATTGTTTTTATTTGATTTAGTGTACATTAGTGTTCAATGAAATTAGTGTTAAGTGAAAACGTTGAAATATTCAGCACTGTAAATAAGGGTAAACCTGAAAAAAGAAATAAACGTTTAGATCAATGTATTTATCAGTAATTATGTTATATACACGCGTTCCTATCAGTAATAACCCCTTAATTTTTTAATTAATTGTATAGAATAGTGAGCCAAATTAATTTTATTGACTTTTTCTAAATTTTTTCCTGTCATTTATTTATACTCTCTCGTAATAATTGCTTTCGACACAGATTAGGGATACGAAAGCTATTCTCAACCCCTTATCACCCACAGTCAAATGGACAGGTCGAAGCAGTGAATAAAGTGATTAAACACACTCTCAAGACCAGGTTAGAAAGTCTCCAGAAGAATTGGGCAGCACAACTACCTGGAGTCCTTTGGTCATATCGCACCACCGCCAGAACGTCAACTGGAGAAACCCCCTTCTCATTGACATACAGAACAGAGGCGATCATACCAGCTGAAGTAGCCTGTCCGACATTTCGCGTGCCTCATAGAGAAGGAAAAACTAATATAAAAGCCGTAAAACTCAGCTTAGACCTATTGGAGGAGCTCCGGCTACAGGCGGCAGAAAGACGTGCTATATATAAATCGAGATTGGAATCTCAATATAACAAAAAGGTACGTAGCAGGGACTTCGCAGTGGGGAATTTGGTGATGAGAAAAGTCTGCCAACTAGGTAGAGTGTTTGGAGCAAATTGGGAAGGCCCATACATGATAAAAAGGAGTTTGGGTAACGGTGCTTACGAACTCAGTGGGCTAAATGGCGAAGTTATCATGCATCCATGGAATATCCAGAATTTGAAGTGCTTCTATGCCTAAAGTATGCATCTTCTACACCTAGAGTATAAAAAAAATAATAATAAATGAATAAGCTGTACAATAAGGTTATAAAGCCATAACAAGGTGTGCATTAAAGTGCCATCATAAATAAGTTTATACAGCACAAATAGAAACACAAAATAAAGGACCCCCCATCAAATGCTGCTAGGGCCCGCACCCCCGCATCATTAGGTCCCGCGCCACCAGTATCGTTGGGATCTGCACCATCACCAGTTCCAGAGAAATTGCGAAGGCTCCTCATCCATGCCATCTCCACCTCAAACTGAGCAACACGCTCCCTTTCCCGTTCTAACTCATGCTCAGCCAGATAACGAGCAACCTCCAGCTGGTGAACTTGGTTCTCAGCCATGCCCGCTCTTTCCCTATAAGTCGTTGCCCGAGTATTCGCAACGGTGATGAGTTGCTCCGCCACCATAACCTGACGAGTCTCCACAACAGAAGAAAGCCCCTTGACTCCAACAGAAGCCCAGGCACTAAGACCAACTCCAAGAGGGATAGACTGCCCAGACTCTGTCATGAGAAGAAAGCGGCATAAAAAAGTCAATGCGTGGCCAACACTCACTAAGGCGGCATTCCCAATCTCATGGGGACCCGTGCTATATAGCCAATGGGACAATGCTAGATTCCATGAACGGGTGGGAATAAAGTCAGCCTTCGAGACACTCAACTCTGATTCGATAGCCGAACGAGCATCCCCATACTTCTCAGTCGTAATAATTCACCCAACTCAATCAAAGGAACACCACCGGTACTGCTTCCAGAAGCAAAAGCTTCCGGGGCTGAGGTATCCTGCGACCGTGTGCTAGCCTCATGCCTTTTTCCCTCGGAAGCAGGAATATCATCGAAGCGAGGGACTCGAGGATGACTAGCAGTGAGCAGATCATCAATGGGGCTAATTCGAACCCCGACGCCTTGGCTAGCCCTGCGAGTAGCTTCTAAGATAGCCGCATCTAAAAGCTCACTTTCCCGAATCTCAGTTTCTTCCACGGGAGCTTTTTCTTTATCTGACGAATGAGGGCACCCCATCTCACTGGTCAAGACACCACCCTGATTACTGGCCGAAACACCACCCTGAGTCGCGCCCACAACTGTCTCTTCTGTTCTGTCGGCATGAACAAGTACGATGCCACAGAGGTCGGTCCTACCCTTTATAATCGTAGGAATATCTTCGGCTAGAACTGTACTAGGATCGGATTTCGCACGGGGCCTTCGGGGCAAAGAAAAAACCACCTGATCCGAAAAATATTCGTCAATAGCGGCGTCCCAAGAGGAGAAATTACTACTTATCCTTCCTTCGAGGCTTACCGGTGGGGCCCGAGTTGGATCCTGATATAGGTTCGTCCCTAACAGTCTATCGTCGGACAAAAGCAACAAGACATCACGAGGAAGGATCATATGGTTGATCGCGTCAAAAGCACGGCGGAACCCTAGGGACAACTCTTCCTCGGTCGATCGGAGTGGAGCTGCCAAGAAAGCATGGTACGAGTTATAAAATAAAAACATATACGCCATTTTTAGAGAGTAACACAAAGAAAGTGGATATGATAAGACTCACCAGACTCAGGAGCCCGAAAAGCACATGGCACTGGGAGATAATTTCCCTGAGGATCGTGGCATTCAAAACTCCGCACCCAAAACCACTGACGCCTCCAATGTTGCCCTCCAATAGAATTCCTACCAAAGATAGGACGGACACCTCTCTGTACTTGTAAGTAATAATGGCCATGGCGACCAGGGTCGCGGACATAATGGTAGACGTAGTCAATATCTCGGGCCGAAGGAGAGGGGCACCCATTCTCATGAAGCAAAACCAGTAGACCAATTAAATTTACCCAAGCCGAAGGAATTATTTGCATTGGGACCAAACCCTAATTGATCAGTACTCGACCAATAACATGAGCCAAAGGCAACCTAACACCAACAGCGAACATGCCCGTATTAAAAGCAGCATGATCGGGATCACCACTCCAGGGGCGCTCACATTGACCAGGCGTAACAAACTCGACTCCAGGGTAACTATACAAAGCAAATACTCCATCTACGTCCTCACCCCGCATGCTAGTAGGATAACCCCACAGAGTGGAGTCAGTCATGGCGCGTCCTCGACTAGAAGGGCGACTTGTACTATTTGGACCAGCCGAATCCTCCAAGTTGACGAATGACGGAGAAGATCGACTTTCTGTCTTTGGCACCACTCGCCGCCGTGAAGAACCCTCCCCTTGAAGAATAGGTTCACGAGGAGTCTTATAACATGGGGGGTTGAGGAACCGAGCGACGCCCGCTCCGTGTCACCGGTGTGACAAAAAGAGCCCTAGCAATGCTGGCCTCTTCATCCTCCTTGGAACTGAGAAATTCTTAGGAGGATCGTGAATCCACCGCCGTGAGAGGAAGAGGAAGAACAACCAAAGACAAAAGTAGAAGTGCAAGTAGCACAGAAGGAGAAATAGTCGCTATTCTTAGAATGATAAGTTCAATAAGGAAAAAGGATATGCTAAGAGATGAAAAATGCAAGTGTGGGGTTGAATTGTGACATGGCTAACCCCCCTTTTTATAGGGGTAAGCGGTGAGGAAAAGAAGTGAGGGCCCAATAACTGCCCCACTCTTTGTCCTATCCCTTGGAATTCGAAGAGGTTGCTCACAGGGAAAATTATGAGCACGTGAGCAGGAGCAGGATCAGGAGATCGTGGGATATCGATGTTGATGTGACAGTTCAAGAAGAAAATTGGCAGTGAAGATATGGGGGATCCACCGCATTAAATGCTAATAAATGCATGTCAGAACCACCATTAAAAGCAATCATTGTTATTAATGAACAAAATTACAAAGTCAAGCGAAAAGCAACAAAAGAAGAGTAAAAGTTACAGTTCCACCCTAAAAAGCTAACTCTCGCCAGGCAGAGGAGGAGCAGCTTGAGTAGGGGCCACGGTGGAAGTCGACGCCGTAGAAGGTTGGGACGCCACCCGATTGGAAAAACCAGAGACACAGAAAAAGTCCGATACGATCCCCAAAGGAGCCAAGTTCATCCCCTCCGACTCCCAATCTATGCCGGTCGGTAGCCCCAAAGCCGCTATACGGGCATGCAACATTTGGAGAAATTTTTTGTAAGAATAGTAGCACCGATTCCATTAGCCAATCGCGCTGAGTGAGCCAAGGCTTTAGCAAAACTGATTATTCCGGCAACTTTCCTCTCAGAATTAATTAAGGAGGAGAAGTCCGCCTCGTATTTGTGGGACAAGGCAGCTACCTCTATTTCCTTGGCCTTCAGCTCCTCTCGGACATCGGCCAGCCACCCCTTTGCGTCATCTAACTCTTGAACGAGTCGGTTTCTTCCTTCCAAAGACTCCCTCGAAGCCTCCTCGCCAGCCCTCGCTAACGCCTCGCTTGAAAGGAGCTTCCCTTCGACTAGCTTTAGCTTCTCTTGAAGGGCTTTCAAGGCATCCTCTGAACCTCGGTGTTGACGATCCATCTTCTTTTTTACCGTCACTATTTCTTCATAGTGCCTCTGCTCCCCCTTTTCCATTTTCTCCTTTAGGCGAGCTAGTTTCGCCTCCTTCTGACGGTTAACGACAGCAACCTGAGCAGCCTCTTGACTTTGGCGAGCTAAAAGAAAGGACGCCTGACTGGAATAACTTAAGGCCCTCGTATGATACCCAGTCACCGCGTGGATGAGATCATCCGGATTCAAAGCCCCTATTATGTCACTCTCCTCCTGAGTGAAACTAGTAGGAATAGACTCCATCGCCCTCAACATATACGCTGGAAGAGCAGGCTGATTGGGACCATACAGGTTCGACCCGTACAAACTACGAAGTACAGGGGGCAAAGAACGAACTTCTGGAGTAGAGGCACCAACTTTGTAACCAAGATAAGGGGTTTCGGTGGAAGGCGCCCCTAAAGCCACTCCGCTGGAGAAGAGGCCATAGCTGTCAGCCCTAACTCTCTTGCTTGGGGGCTCAGAAGGTCCGCTGAGGGGCGCCGACTGGTCATCCATTACCATCCTGCTAGAACTAGAAGGACGCCGCTGCACCATACGGACAACTGGAGAAGAACAACCAGAGTCGGCAAATATAAAGTCCTCTCTGCGTCCTTCATCTGAAACAACTACCACGTCATCAAAACCCTCTTGAACCATAGCGCCAGTCGACTCATCACCTGCACTGGCATCATCTCCCAAAAAACCCCTCGCTCCCCGTACAGGTGTGGCCTCGTCTACCCGTAATACCCGAGGACTCATCTCCGCTGCAGAAGATTCGTCCACTTCTATTATGTTACTCAAAGCATCGGGCCTTGAGACCACTTGATCATGGGAGGCAAACGGCTCTGTAGGGATCAGCGCCACCCCAATTAGGACATCCGTATCAACAAGGGACGCGGCCGAGGGCTCCGAATGAGTGATAGCATGAGTGGCCACGATCACCAACGACGAAGGAATCGGCACTCTCGGGTCTCCCATTAGCCCGTACTCCTTCAAGAGTTTGTTAGTAATGATGTCGGTGCTCTTCTCTTGAGCACTCATTTTGCTTATGACGCCCACCAACTCCAAGAATTCTTTTGAAGGAGGGGGGCCGGGACGAGTATTCCTATCTGGGAGATAAGGCGAGAGACATTATGAGTACACCGCTTGTATAAAGAAAGAAAGAAAGATGAAAGAAGGCGTACCTTCGCGGGAACAAATCAATTGAAAGGCGAAGGGGACCCTAATGTGAGACGGCTTTCACACGCCCAAAGCCCAGCACCACCACTCCTTCCGATTCTTAATGGAGGTGGACTTCCCTGAAAGAGTCAATCCTCGAGATGGGTTGGCTCGGTAGAACCTCTTATGCATATTTTCTTCCGAAGGACGACATAAATAATCAATTTCCTTAGGAGATAAGTGCCGATACCTTTTCTGGCAGAACAGAAGTATGAACCCAATAATTGTAGCCCAGGCATTCAAAGAAAGCTGATGAGGCGCCAAATTCTAATAGTTAAGAAGCTCCGCCAGATAAGGGTGAAGGGGCAAGCGAAACCCTAACTTTAACATATGAACGTTCACCACCACTCACCTTGGAGCCGATTTGCTCGCCTTATCATTCTCGGCCGGCAAGATAAAGACCACTCCTGATACCGCGTATCTCGAACACAGCTCCTCAAACTGGACATGAGGAATAGTACTGTCATGGAGATGGGCCCACATCCCATTGTGGGCTCCATCATGAGACGCTATCTGTGCTCGAATATTTTTCAGATCTGGCACATCTTCCATCGTAGCAAACAAAGAAGGCAACGAGCGAGTGGCCTGCGGGAGCCTTCGGCGAGAAGAAGAGACCTCTATCTCTTCCTGTAAATCTTGGAAAGCCCTCTTCAGAGATTCCGACACCGCCGCCCACCGCTCTTCATACGTTGAGGGCCCGACTGACTGGTTGGCTGACCACTAGTACTCATGATTAAGCACGATCGAAAAATAGAGAGAAAGTCAAAAGAATTAACAGATAATGAAGATGAAATATGACGGGAGAGAAAGTCCCTCTATTAAAGCATAAGTCCCCGATCGACGTGACCTATGTTTAGAGGATCATTAATACGGAGCCTGATGAGCGTAGCCCAAATGATGAAAAGGTGCATTGAAAATGCCCTAAAATTTTGAAACGTCGCTTCGAGATCTTAGAGACGTCGTTTCAAATCCAAAAATCTAAAAATTAGGACACTTGCATACCTCAAGAAGGTTCCGCCTCCACTTGCTATGCGCCAGTAACGACAAAACCTGGGGGCTAATGTGGTATATATTACATTAATGGGTCTTTCACATATTGGGCCCATTAGCTCAATGCTCCTGTAAAGCCCACAAGCCACCCGGCCTAGAGCAACGAATGGCCCCACCTGACTAAGCCACTTGATCAAGTGGCTTCATATACGCAGAATTTGAAGCTGGAGCACCCCCATAGAGGATATCCTAGATCGTATCCTCTATGTAGTCACATGAGGCTAGAATATATTTAATGCTCGCACTGTACACGATAATCTATCAACTTGCCCGGATACGGATGACGTCAGATTATCGGATATAAATATAGAAAATTCCCATAGCAATATGATCATCCTTCCACCCCTAAAAGAAGCACAAAAGCCTAAGGAGAAATTCTCTCTCTATCATGTTCGCTTTACGAGTTTGAGTCCTTCGACAAACTACATTACCCATTAATTAGGGAGAGATTAGAAAACCCACCAGCGACAGGTCATACTTTATTTTTTACATATATGGGATCCACGCACACCCACTAATACAATTAAAATATGAGGCTCACACACTCACTATACATTAAATAATAATACACCCTCCGTCCGCCTGATAGGTGAACATTTTTGCCATTTTGGGCGTCCATATCAAAGGTATATATATTTTTATTTTAAACACATGGAACCCACACACATCACTAATATAATTAATACTCCCTCCGTTCATCCTTTATCTATCCATTTGAGCCGTTCACCCTTAATCAATCTATTTTTCTTTTTAAATATATGAAATCCACACCCTCCACTAATAAAATTACCCGTTACACATAAAATAATCATACTATTTAATCAATGTGCAAAAAGCAAATGGATATATTGGTGTGGGAAGGAATGAGTATATTGAACCCCCACCCCACCCCACTAATACAGCTACTTACTATAATTAAATAATAATATTTCTTAATCCATGTACAAAAAGTAAATATCCGCCTCTCAGGTGAGCGAATAAAGTATTTCTCAACCCACGTATAAAAATCAAAGAAAACTCTTCAAAACGGATAGAAAGAGTATAATGAATACTCCCTCCGTCCCACCACAAGAGTTACATTTTACTAATTAGGGCGTTCCTCTACAAGAGTTATATTTCACTTTTTAATAGATGGGACCCACACAAATCAATCATTTTATTTCCATAAAACCCACACGCAACACTAATACAACTACCCACTATACATTAAATTATTATATCTCTCAACTCACTACATATTAAAATATTATATTTTTTTATTTTCGTACAAATAGTAAATATAACTTTTTCCCATACCTTAACTTTTACCTTATAAACTATCAACTGCACGACGGCAACAAAAAAATAACCCAATATACTTTGTCAACCAAATTTGAAATTTGTTCATACAAAAAATATTCATCACCAATTTTGTGAAGCAAACTCTGTGGTGGGAATAAATGTGAAGTCAAGACTCAACAAACCCTCTAAAGATCTCATCAAATTATGCGGACGGACGGTTGTCAATTTATACACGTCGCTATCACTTTCTCATTATTATTTGTTGCTATTATTTTTAGTCAATTTTAAGTAATGTCAATTATTTCCAAATTTCCTTTTTAATCAATCTCAATAAAACTCCTCCGTCCGCTAGAAGGAATCTTTTTTCTATTTTAGTTGTCTAACTCAAATAGAGTCATTTCTTTTTTTACACACATGAACCCACATATATCCACTAATACAACTAAAATATGGGATCAACTCTTCCATTAATACAATTATTCACTACACATTAAATAATAATACTCTTTAATTCGCGTGCGCAAAAGTATAAGACCCCTTTTGAACGAACGAAGAGAGTATATAGTAAGAGTATATATCTTAGTATAATATTTACTTTTTATACTCAACTCAACAATTTTGCATATTTTTTAAATTAAATTATCCAAAATATTCGTTCTTTAAATCTTTTATATTTATCATTTTATTTCATGTATCATTAATATAATGTTGTACGAAATTAACTTTCTAAGCACCACATGCAATATTAAAAATAAAAAATAAAAAAAATTCCCCAACATAATTAAGTTTGGTGGAAAAGATAATCAGTAATTACTTGCTTGTTGCTCCACATGATAATTATGTTTTGCTATAATATTAGTTTAACATTTAATGTTATTAAACGTGTGTATATATATTATACCACGTGGTGACATAATAATAAGTGAAAGATGGGGCAAATAATTTAGATGTCGACATTCTTCATAAAGTAATAATGTTGTTTACTTTAATCAATAATAAAATAAAATTGTGGGATTAAATTTTGAGAAACGGGTGGTGTCGGCAGTGAGGCGAACTGACAACCGACTTAAGAGTCAAAACCGGCGATTTGAAGCTGGAATTTTAGTTTCTATTAGGAAAAATAGATTTTTTCGTCCGTTAATTTTCACTCATTTTGAAATTAGTCCATTAACTTTTTTAATTTTGAAATTAGTCCGTTAATTTTATAACAATTTTGAAATTAATCCATTAACTTCATAAAATTCAACATTTTGATCCTTTGAGCCATGGCAGGTCATTTGAATATTTTCACTCCAATTAATTTATAT
Source organism: Pogostemon cablin (assembly GCA_023678885.1). Taxonomy (NCBI): domain Eukaryota; kingdom Viridiplantae; phylum Streptophyta; class Magnoliopsida; order Lamiales; family Lamiaceae; genus Pogostemon; species Pogostemon cablin. The sequence continues at coordinate 30,637,547 of CM042969.1, read as the reverse complement.
CATATTTTTATTTAACCAATTTTATCTCACTTTTCATTTTTCACTTCCGTATACCAAACAAATAATATTAGTCTCAATACTAAAGTGGAGCAAATTTAACTAAATATTGATACTTCCTCCATCCGCTCGAAAGAGGGTCTTTTTTCTATTTTGGTCGTCCGTTTCAAAGAAGGCCACTTCATTTTTTACACAGATGAGATCCACGCACACCACTAATACAATTAAAATATGGGGTCCACACTCCCACTAATACAACTACCCACTACATATTAAATAACAATACTTCTTAATCAACGTGCACAAAAGCAAAATGTCATCTTTCGGACGGACGGAGTATAATATAAATTCTTAGTGGGGGCTATTTTTTTGTAAAATAGTATATATATATATATATATATATATATATATATATATATTTTATATATTTTATATTTTTATCTTTTAGAATAACATGCTAATGACCTGTTGAAACGGACAATTTTGTTGACCTTGGTAAATATGATGGACCATTTTCAAAATTTTCAAATATAATGGACGATTTTCAAAATTTTGCAAATATAATAGACGATTTTCAAAATTTTACAAATATAATGGACGATTTTCAAAAAGTGAAAAACTTATGGACTAAATTCAAAATTGGACAAAGTTAACGGACGAAAAAATCTATTTTCCCTTTCTATTATTCACTCCTCAATACAAATTGAATATGTCGGAGGGACCGTGTATTAAAGTGTAATATATTTTATTTTATAAGGTGTATATATATAGTTCGTTATATATAGTTATATTTTTTATATAGAACCCACACAAAATAATTAAAATATTTTTATAGGACTCACGTACAAAACTAATATAATTACTAAATTATACATTAAATATTATTTCTTTCATCTCAATACACATTAAAATATTATATTCGTTAATCTTCGTCCTAAAAGTAAACGTAACTATTAGGACAGAATGAAGGGAATACACTTTAATTGATAAGGGTAAGAAAAATTAGAAAAATTGGTTAAAATATGAATAATATAATTGTTGATTAAAAATATTAAGTATTTTTTTCTCAGAAATTTAAGAATATTAATTTTTATGTTAAAAATATAACATTTAATAATAAAATATACAACTTTTTAAAAGTGTGAGATTTAGAGCAAGGTGTCTCAAAGAAACGCAACTTTTAGCCATACAAATATCATAAAGTTTGTCAAAATAAATAAATAAATAAACAATGTTTATTATTTAGTTTTATAGTAAGAAATTCAAAATTGATCTCTCTAACAATGAATGCAATTATGCAACACTACTTTGTTACTTTATTTTGATAAATGTAGATACATGTTTGTAAGGGGTCTAGAGATTGTATACCCCAAAATAGATTAAAATGTAGGGGTCTGTATTTAAATAATACAGAGTTTGTATCTTAATTAAGGAAGTAATTGTGCCTAAATTGAGTATCTTCAAGAGGATACTATTTTCAAACACAAGTCCATGTCCAGCCCATCTGTATATGGTTGGCTGAAGCCCAAAGGTGTATGTTGATTTGGTGATGTTTAATTGGGCCTAATTGATTGGAGGGCCTAATTCCCTCAAACTCGTGTTTCAGTTGTCCAAGTTGCCAAACCATATTTTTCACTGCACGTTAACAATTGTGACCCACTTGAAGTGGAGACCATCAACAATTAATGGGCCAATCCCCACTATAAATATTGCAAATTTTTAACCTGAAATGACGATTTCTCCCGCATAAAACGCAAAGTTTTGACTTAAAATTGGGACTATCAACAAATATGGAGGTCAGTCCGTGCCATATGGCTCAAAGTTCTGACTTAAAATGGGAATATCAATAATTGGGGTTAGTCGGTTTACAGATTAAATACATTGCATCGAAAAAAGAAAAAAATATCAATACGGGTGGTTTTTGAAAACCTAGTGAGAGATTTTGAAAACCAAAAATTAATTTACAAAATCGAAAATAATATAATCCCTCTGTTTCACATTTATCTTTACACTTTCTGTTTTCATTCGTCTCACACTTATCTTTATCACTTAAAAAATGAAACATTACATCAACTGATAACCTCAAAAAATTATTTTAAATTTTAAAAATACCACTCTCACTTAACACACATAACATACTTTATACTTTATTTATACACTAAAAGTACCACAATACCTTTAAAAAGCCAATAAAATTAGTCAAAAAGAAACTTTTCTTAAACTATGTATCTACAGTATTGATGAATATAACTATAGGACGGAAGAAGTATAATATAAGAGTTTAATAGTTATTTATAATGTGGAGTATAGTTTTTCACACTATAAAATACCAATAAAATATGAAATATGGTATATGGAATTCGAGTTGTGGACTAATGAAATATTAATTATTTTTTTAGTATAATACTTATCCTTTATTTAAATAAATTATACTCCCTTTCTCCCGTTTCAATATTTATGTTTGTTTTTTGCACGTTGATTTAAGGAGTATAATATTTTAATAGATAATGAATGGAAAGATGTAATATTTAATGTAAAGTGAGTAGGTGTATTAGTGTTGAATGAGATATTAATTGTTTTAGGTGGGTCCCATATTCCAAAAAAGAAAACGTAAATATTAAAATGGAACGCGCAAAATAGAAACGTAAACATTAAAATGGGACGGATGGAGTACTAATATTTATCATTTGAAAAAAAAATACTAATGCCTCAATTTGATATACTATATCTCCAATGGACCCGATATGAAACGAGTTGTAAGCTTTATCCACTCATTATTAAAATATACTTCCTCCATCTCATCTCAAATTTTTGCATATTTCTATTTCGCACGTTCTATTTCAATCTTTATGTTTATCTTTTTGGTATATGGGTCCCACCTAAAATAATTAATATATCACCATGAGATTCACATTCAACACTAATACACCTCTTCACTTTACATTAAAATATTATTTCTTTCACCTAACACCACATTAAAATACTATATTACTCCTTAATCTCCGTGCAAAAAAGCAAACGTAAAGTTTGAAACGAGACGGAGAGAGTATGTTTATTATATAAATAAAGTATTTTCATTGTAATTTAAAATATATATTTAATAAATCATACTATAACACACTAAAAATATATTTAAATTTTAACTACCAATAATCATACCCACCCTACTTATATAACAAAATTTTGCCCCCAGGGCATAGCTCAAGTGATAGAGGGGAGGGTGGAAAGGCCTTCCAACTGAGTTTGGTTGCTGCAGGGTGGGGGTTCGAATTCTGCCTTTGGCATGAATTTGGCCCCTTGCAAGTACAAGTTAAACAGTGAGCCCTCTCTATAAGCCACTTGAGGCTGCGATTTACCTCATCCACCAATCCCCAGGGCAGGGGCGGTGGGGCCTCTAATGGTAGGTACACCATTATATAACGAAATTTTACCGAACAAGAAAATATAATTACAAACCGTACCATTTTATTTAGATATATTTACAATGCTGAAATGGCAAGAAATAATTTACATAAAATTACAACTAGATTGTACAGAAGAGTGGTTACTTCATCACACCATTGTTGAACAGCGAACACTCCAGTTTATTAGGGTCAAATAGGGCAGGCAAAAGATACTTCCTCCCATTCACCCCCTGCGCATTATAGCTTCCACCCGTACCCAAATCCACCAACACCTCTCCAGCGTAACCCGGATACGCACCCTTACCGTACACCCCGGGGCAAGCCGACGCCACCTCCAACGGCGCGCCAGCCGAGCCCTGGAAGAAGCCGTCGCCGTAAGGGTTCGTCACCGCGCCAGCCACGAGAGCCGCGATATTTACAATCATGCCATCCACGCCGACGTCTTCATTCGGCGCCACCAGCGGCTCCGTCTGAGGGCCGTAAATCGGCTGGTGAAACGGCCACGCGCACTGACCCGGGCACTGAGTCGCCGAGTTCCCGACCCACACGAAAACCGCATCCCCGACCCGGTCGTGGAGCCCGCAGTTGCTCATGCAGAATCCCTCCACCGCCACGTCGGCCGCCGTGAGGACCAGAGTCAGGCTGCCTGGTTTCGAGTTGACCCGCTGGGCCAACTCAGTGAGTTGGGATCTCTTCAGGAGCTTACCCATGGAACACCCCTCGTCGCTGATTTGGTCGGATAAAACCAACTGGGATTGTTTCTTCCCCGCTTTGTGCAGGTAAATCTGAACAGTCTGCCACCATTGGGACGCGGTGGGGGGTTTGATCCCACGCGCCGCAGCAGGGGTAAGAGATGAAAGAAAATCCACGATGATTGACCTCTGGGAAGAGGAGAAATTGCCGTACCAGAAGATGTTGAGAGGAAGGCGACCTTGGAGAAGGGGTCCATTGTGGTAGGTTAACACCATTGGAGGTGGGTTGTAGAGATCGAGGAGCTTTCTTGAACAAGAAGGAAGAGTGAGATGTGAGAGAAAAAGGAGAGTGAGAAAGAGAGAAGATGTTTTGCAGGAATCCATTGGAGTTGGGAGTGTGGAGATAGATACTAGTAGATTGTATATATAGAGAGAGAGAGAGAGGTATAAATTAAGAATGGAAGATTTTTTAGTAGGAAAGTGGTGGAGGTTGTGCATGGGAAGAAGGTTCACGAGAGTTGAGGATAAGATGAAGGGTTTTTCGTTATTACTCCCTCCGTCCCATTAAAGTTGGTATAATTTTTTTTGGCACGGAAATTAAGAAATATAATAATTTAATGTAAAGTGAAGTAAAGTAAAGTGAGAGAAATAATATTTAATGTGTGGTGGGTAGTTGTATTAGAGGTGATATGTAGGACCCATGAGAATAGATTAATTGTTTTTATGTGGATCTCATGTATTAAAAAGGAAATGTGTCAACTTTAGTGGGACAAACCAAAAAAGAAAGTGTGTCAACTTCTATGGGACGGAGGAAGTATTATTTTACTTCCCGTGTCTAACTTCCATCATAGCTGCTTTGATTCTCCTAATATTATATTTTAGTTTAATTGAGTGGTTTTGTGATTATTTAAAATCATTTGAATAAAGTTTGATAAACTTATGGGATGCAAAATTAATTTTGATGGTGACATTTTCTTTAGCAACTCAAAAGCTGCGGTGGGTATTTTTGTTCAAGGATCGGACGGTTTGTTTCTTTGGGATTATGCAAAGACCTTTTATGGGATAAATTGCCCCCAAACAGCAGAATTCCTAGCTCTAAGGGAAGCAGCTTATTTTGCATCCTCTCTGAATCTTCCTGATGTCTCATTTATTGGAGATGCTGCCACTGTTATTTATGCTGCAAATAAAACTATTGAATATCCTTCTGCTTGTGCTCCTATTCTTCAAGATGTGTTTTGCTTGACACAAACTCATAGATGTAAATGTTTCTTTTGGCAGCCCCGCTCCCACAATTTTGTAGCACATAGCTAGTCTTTGCTAGTTTTGCTAAGCATAATGTTGCTAGTGATTTCACTTGGGATGTAATGCCCAGTTTCATTTGTCAATCAGTGCTGGCTGAATTCCAGCGATATTAATATTAGTTTTCTTTCAAAAAAACTCGACTTACTTTGTTTATTGAGCTAATTTTTGATCCTATATCTTTTACTAAATCCAATTTTAGTCATAATTTTTAGTATTTTCAATTTTAGTCATTTTAGTTTCAATTTTGGTCCTATAACTTTTAAATTTTTAATTTTAGTCTTATAAGTTTTAAATTTAGTCCTATATCTTTTTGAATTATCAAAATTAGTCACGTATCTTTTGAAATATGATATAATTTATAGGACTTATTTTGATAATTAAAAAAGATATAGGACTAATTTTGAAATTAATTGAACTAAAATTGAAATTTTAAAAGATATAGGACCAAAATGAAACTAAAATGACTAAATTTGAAAATACTAAAAGTTATAGGACTAAATTAGAATTTAATAAAAGATACAGGACTAAAATTGATATTTTCTCTATTGAGTCTAACTGAAGTATGCAATATTTGAAATTGCTCTATTTGAATATTAGCGCTCAATTCATGAAATCTCTTGACTAATAGTCTATTTTATCCTGGTTCAGATCTCCTGTTATATTTTGGTGTTATATCTCCTGTTACAAACTGTTGGATGATTGACACGTAGGATAAATTATTTTATACCCTAACAATCAACCCTAAGGAGAAAGATTGAGATTTTCCTCTCCGCATACGTGTCACTCATCTAACGTTTGTAACAGGAGATGTAACAGGATATCCAAGATCATTTTATCCACACAGTTTAATCTTTATTTTTAAGGTGCACTGCTAATTCAGTGATTCTATAAATAGTAATCTGTAAAACCACCTGATTTGATTAAATTGTGCCTTCATGATTTCTTAGAAGAAACACTACACATCGCGCATCACAGAACTTTTAAATAATTTTAATTGTGGAGTTGTTGTCACTTAATAAAAATATTACAGTCATTGAAATTCAATTAGTTTTAAATGAATGGACGATAAACACATTAGAATTTGGATACGATAAACCATAAATGCAAAAAATTAGGACATCTAAATTTACGATCTTGAATGTCTTGTTACATTTTGGTGTTACATTTTTCGTTACACTTTGATGAATGACATGTATACAGGGAGGAAGATCTCAACCCTTATCTTAGGGTTGATATTACATTTTTCGTTACACACGTTTGATGAATGACATGTATACGGGGAGGAAGATCTCAACCCTTACCTTGGGGTTGATATTTTCCTTTCAGGGTATAAATTTTATTATGTATTACGTGTCAATCATCCAACAATTTACAATAAAAGATGTAACACTAAAATATAATAGGAAATCGGAACACAAATTTACACGACTAGCTTTTATCATCAATTATTAAGTTCATTGATTCGAGATTCTGAGTGAGTAAGGTTTTCATAAGAAACTTTACCAAATATAATTCAAAATCTAAACTAAGGATTTCCAATAGACATATTAGGATAACAAAATTAATGTTAATTACTTTTAAATCATTATAATAATATAATGTGAATAAATGCTGCTACCTGCAAATATAATATGGTAATGGTAATGACCTGCACTGCACTTGATCATCCACTATAAAAGAGTATAATCCAATACATATTTTCTCATCACTAACAAGAAGTTTTAAGAAAATGTCTAACTTACACACTCTCTTATTATTCTTAGGTATCTTGTTTTTAGCCAAAACCCCATCTCTTGCTTATATTACAAAACAAGATTCAGTTACATCTGATTTCAAATTAAATGAGAATGATCAAATTTTAGAGGTTGAAGATGAAAGTTGGACTATCGATGAATCATTCAAACGCGCCCCATCTCCCAAACATCACGGCGCTCCTCCTCCGAAGCATCATCATCATGGACACGCGCCTCCACCTCATCACCACGCGCATCCACCGAAACACAGCCACCACCATACTCATCCACCGAAGAACCACCACGCACATCCACCGAAACACGGCCACCACCAAGCTCATCCACCAAAGAACCACCACCATGCTCATCCACCAAAATAATATTGAGATCATTCTCTATATATGTTCCAGAAAATAATATATAATTCCCTTGCTTAGGAATTAATTTACTCAAATTAAAGATATTATTGAAATTTGCAAACTTTTTACTAATGTGGCATGTCTATATTTGAGTAATTTACTTTGCAATACAGATCACGCCCCGTATGATTATTGCAATCTATATGTAATATATATATCTACATATATTTCTAAACACTACAAAAACTTTTTTTATTATCACGTATTAAATTCTGTTGGTAATTACAAATGGATTGCCAAAAAAATTACTTTTTTTTTTAGCAACGGAGTATCAACGTATTTATAATGTTATTATCGACAGAACAATAATTGTTGTTATTTACCAATAGAATCATTATATATATTGCCAACAAAATTATTAAAAAAAATATTTAAAAATGGAATTTGATTTTTGTTGGTAAAAATTACCAACCATCACTATACTAATAAAAATTACCAACATATTTAGTTATTAATTCATCGCACTACAAAAAAACTATTTATCCGTTGGTAAAAACCTTAATTCCAATTGTTAAATTGGTTTACCAGTAGATTAGCAACGAAATCCGTTGGTAAATTGCCGTTGGTAAAATGGTGGTTGCTAAATTTTTAGCAATGAAAAATCAATTCCGTTGGTAATCCGTTGTTAAAAATTTCGTTGATAATTTATATAAAGATTCCCTTAGTAATCAATCCATTGATAATTACTAACGGATTGAATTCTGTTGGTAAAATAGAAAATAAATTCGTTGGTATTCCATTGCTAATAGAAAAATACTATCATTTTGGTTGCTAATCCATTGGTAATTACTAATATATTGAATTTTGTTGATAAATTCCGTTGCTAAATAACTTTTTTTGTAGTGTCAGTAAACTCATTTAATAATAAAATTAAGGTTTTTACCAACAGAACTGTTTTTTTAGTGAAAGCGATGAGTTGAGCTTAAGATTTATGAGTTCATTCAGAAACGGGCCTATATGAACTAACCTAAACGGGTCACGAGCTTTGGCAAGTTGCCTTTTTTTTTTTTTAATTTATAATTTATAAACAATATAGAAGACAATTAGACAAATAAATTAACTTGCCTATCTCTTTCACATGGTGATAGGCTGATAGCGCACATTTTTCTCTAATTTTTTCACCTAGCATCAATGGATTTTAGTTCATTATTATGTAAACTTTTAATTTGCACGGAATTTTAAAAAAAAAAGTATCTAAAATGGGCCTCCGATTCGAATTCACTCTATCACTTTGGTGTAACATCTTTTGTGCTATACTGTTTGATGGATGATATGTGAAAAAAGAGATGAAAATTATATTCTAATGAGTGACATTGAAGATGATATACTCCATTCGTCCGTTTTAAAGAGTTATTTTTTTCATTTTGGGTATCCGTTCCAAAGATTCTCATTTCTTTTTTATACACATAGGACCCACACACACTCATTAATACAACTACCCACTACATATTAAATAATAATACTCCTTAATCCACGTAAAAAAATGCAAAAATTGCCCTTTAAACTAAAGTAGGGGATACAAAATAGCGTGAGAGATTTGGTGTGTGATTGATCCACTCAATTTTTTGAAGAAAAAAGACATAGCACTGCTAGTTCTACACAAACCGTTTGGCTAGACGAATAGAAGGTTGTATATAATCGAGGAAATTAACTAGTGATTATTTTCTAATGTAGTAAATAATTATAATAGATTATATAGTATATTTAAATGTGATGGACGGTCTCACATGTTTGAGTTAGTAGTTAGTACAGTCCCCTAGTAGATAAAAGTCCAACACATTGCTCAATCATGACGCCATCTCTAGAAATTATTAATAAACTTTTATATTTTTATGATTTTTTTTAAATATATTGTGAAAATATAATTAATGATAAAATGAAAGAAAGAAAAGAAAAAGGTGGATATATGTTATGTTTGGAATTTCTTTATGAAATAACTAATCAATTCGTAAATTAGAAATCGATAGTCATGAAGAATTTCTTTGAATTATTGTTTTTTAATCTAGAATTTTATTATAATATGCAGAAAAGATGGAAAAGAAATCGGAGTATAAAATTTCAAAATGGATAGATACTTAATTCCTTGTGTTGATTCTTGGTATGGTAGGAATACAATGGATTTAAGTTCATTGGCATTCTAAATGGAGCATAGGTTTATCACTTTTCTTAGGTATTAGAAAAACATGCATCTTGTGGTCACGTGTGGCTAATTATTCGAGTCCATAATTAATTAATTATTTGATGGTAGTCCTCTACTCCTCTTTTGAAGCAAAAATAACTTTACTCAATGCAATATCATTTTAACATAATGATAATAATAATAATAATTGAATAGTATTTAAGTAAAAATATGCCGCCCAAATAGTTATTGATTTTTTAAAAAAAAAATATCAAGAATTCTTTTTGACAATCTCTTTGAAACTGTGATTATATAAGACTATTTATAAAACGAGTTAATATATAATTATTATATAGATAAAATATAGTATTTTTTTATTTTTTAAAGTTTGATGAATGATCATTAAATTATTATTAGAATGTTATAGATTCATTATTAACATACTTTAACTATCCATAAATATACATTATTTATATAATAAGCATACTTTAATATTAAATCCATTCGTTTCACAAGAAAGTTTTTTTTTTAAAATCCAAATTATGGATATAGTAGTGATTAAGATTTGCATATTAATTTGTGTACGTCAAAATGTGTTCATGCAGGCCCTGTGGTTCGGATATTTATATGCCACACCCTTGTATGTGTGTCACACTGACTAAGGTCAATAATTAAATTTTCTTATTTTAAATTTGAGTAACAAAAATTACACAAAAAATAAAAGGAATTTTATATACAAAATAGCAGAAGAAATCATGTATCTTCGTGCCTTGGGCCTTGATTGGTTGTACTAGAAAAGTCTAACTATTAAGACCATTATTATTGTATAAACCTTGTTTGGGCCAATACGAGTTTGCCGACATATGACCGCTAGTTCTAAATGGGCCTACGATATTAACTCAAGAATTGGGCTTTTATGATTTGTTGACGCAGTCTGTTTCATTGACCAAATTATATTGATTTAGAGATGTTCATTAAGGTTTTCCGTTTTAAGTAAACTGAAATACTATAGATAAGATTTTTTTAGTTGATCTCTTTATTTTTATTTTGTACTGAAAACTTGTTCTTTTGAGAAACTATATACTCACTCGGTAGCACTAGAATTATAGATACAAAATTTTAGATTTTTTATTTTTTATTGATATTTTCAGTGGGATGTAGTTTCTTTAGGTATTGAAAAATGTGTAAAGTATATTATGCGGTAGGTCCATAATATATGATTTAATTTGCATGTGTGTGTCTGGAGTGTGGACATTACTAGAAACAAGAGATCAGAAAATAAAAATAAAAAACAACGATGTCATACATGTACTTATTTTCTTTAAAAGAATATGGATGTCCATAATGCAATCTTCGAGGGTAAGTTTTAATTTCATGATTGAATTAAGGAGTTGTTAAGTCAGTTAACTATTAGTCGAATGTCTTGGAAATGTTTTGGCATTTAATAAGTGATCCACTAGATGGGACAACTTAAAATTTGACTTTAGAAAAAAAAAAAAAACCAAGTGGGTAAAATTTGGTGGAGGTGTGATCTTGTGGAGCCAGTTTTGTGACTCATACAAGATGCCTTTAGCTCCTTGAAAGCTATGTTTATTAAGAGAGGTTGTACAGTAGCTTACTAAAATAAAAATTATATCATTAACTTATGGGTTATTCGGCGGCGTACCTGGTTTATCGGTGCACTTGCAGATTTATAAGGTACTTCCTCTGTCTTACTGAAATGTATGCGTTTTTCTATTTTGGTTCGTCCCAATATAAAGAGTGTATTTCCCTTTTTGGTAAAAGGGATTCATACAAATTAATTACTTCTTTATCTTTGGACCCACCCATCACACTAATACACCTACCAACTTTACATTTAAATATCATTTATCTCACCTTAATACACATTAAAATATTATATCCCTTAATCTAAGTGCAAAAAGCAAACGCCCACCTTTCAATAGGACGGAGGGAGTAAAATAAAGAGATAGTGGGTAGTTATTTATTTTTTTTAATTATTTTATTTTATTATTAAATGATGAGGATTAAATAGAAAATTGATTCAACGACTATGATTATTTAGGTGCACCGATGCTAAAAGACACGTAGTTAAACTCTGAACTTATATGTAAATTATTGTAAAAGAAAGATGAAACTTGTTAGAATATTTCTAACACACTCTTTAAATTTAAATTATAAAGAGGAATTTAATAGAATATAGAGAATGTTAATTTTACATAATAAAAAATTTTTATAAGTTTCAATAAACTTTTTTTTCTTTTAAATGCACATTTATTGTTTGTAAAAAAAAAAAAAACTTATTCTGTTCTTGTACGTCCATGTCTACAGTCAACAAATGGCAAAAGGGTGACGTGGGCTATGTGCATAGTAAACATTCTTTTACTAAATCAATTATGGGTCCCACAAATTTGCTTGTTATGCCAATTCTCTGCATGACTCATGATCCCACACATCCACACTTGCATGTTTTTGACTGATAATTAAGCATCCAGCTAACATCGTTATGCTCACAATTTGATTAGGTCGACTCTTTTCGTGCCTTTTTTAACTCTTATATTTTAACTATCTCCCATCACAATAGGCCTTAATTCTGCAAAATTTCAATAATACCTGTAAAGTCATAGAAAATATGTGAAGTCATAGAAAATATATAAAAATAATTAATAAATTTCATAAATAATATTAAAATAATACAATAATCATGTGAAAACGGCCTATAAAAAGCGCGAATTTTCGTGCCAAACACTAATACAATAGACAATATAATTTTTTCAGTACAAATTTCAAATGGCAATTTAAAAATCCTCACCCAAATAGAAACGACAAAGGACTTAATCTTATATGGATTGAAACCCAATAAGGCTCGAAAATTTTAATTTTGTATAATTTGTCTTTAAAATGAGAAAATAAAAATATAGTGTCATTAACTCGCCCGTTTAAAAATATAGTGTCCTAAAATAACAAATCCCCTTAAGTTACTGTCAGGGGCGGAGCTAGACCTAAATTTTAGGGGGGGGCTAAATTTTTTTTACTAGCTCCGAAACTAAACTGTTGATACAGAGTATGAGAATTTTTTTTATTAATTTATTGATTTTTTAAGGATAATGTAGTTTTTTTAAATAATAGAGTGTAATGTAACATGCATGTATTAGATGAAAGTAATATTTTCAAAATTAAAATGTATTTTAAGGTGTGATATTATTTTTTAAGTGGAGCAAGTTAGTATGAGATGAGTACAAATATGAAATGTGATGATAATTGTGAGAGGATGAGAGTATAAAATAGTGAAATTTAAAAGCATAACTTGCAATAAAAATATTTTTAGAGATATTTTCATACAATTTTCAATGGGTATAACTAAAAAAAGAAATGCAGACAATAATTTTCATTGATTCAATATGAGAAATTATAGAACTTGTGTGATAAAAAGTGGTAGATGTTTCTCTATTAATATGTAAGATTTAATTAATTGTACAAGAATAATTAAAAGAAAGTTTGAGGGATTAAAATTATTATTAAAAAAATTAATTAATCATCAATAACTAAAATACTATATATATACTAAAGGGAATTTTCAAATAGGGGGGCTAAAGCCCGCACCACTCAATAAGGGTACGCCCCTGGTTAGTGTCCTCATATTGCAATTTGCCCACATAGCTTAGTATGTAAGCTCGTGCCTTTTTTTACTTTATATTCTATGGTTCCTCTTCCAATCCTATAAGCCTTATGTATTACTAATGATTTAAATTAAAGGGGACCACATAGTTTACACCGTAAACCTGACTCAAAGGAAACTAACTTTAAATGTAATGAATTAGGCGCCACGTTTGAATTTACGATCCTGGATGCTTGTTACATTTTAGTGTAATATCTTTTATTTCACGCGTTAAATGAATAACGTTAAATTAAATGAATGACATGTATATGAGAAGAAAAATCTCAACCCTTGTCCTTAGGGTTAACATTTTCCTTTTCGGTATAGATTTTATTATATCTTATGTACAATCATCTAACATTCATAATAGGAGATGTAATACCAAAATGTAATAAGAAATTAGATTTGAAAATTTACACGAGCTTTTATCCTCGATTATTGAGTGCATTGAGATCCTGAGTGGGTTTTTTAGATAAGAAGCTTTACCAAATATAATTCAAAATCTAAAATAAGGATTTCCAAATAAACATATTAGGATAATAAAATCAATGTTAATTACTTTTAAATCATTATAATAATACGATGTGAATAAATGCTACAACCTGCAAATATAATATGGTAATTATAATTATGATCTGCACTTGATCATCATACACTATAAAATTGTATAATCTAGTACATATTTTCTCATTACTAACGAAGAAATTTTAAGAAAATGTCTAGCTTACATACTCTCTTACTGTTCTTCGTTATCTTGTTTTTAGCCAAAACCCCATCTCTTGCTTATATTACAAAACAAGATTCAATTACATCTGATTTCAAATTAAATGAGAATGATCAAATTCTAGAAGTTGAATATGAAAAATGGACTGTCGATGAATCATTCAAACGCGCCCCATCTCCCAAACATCACGGCGCTCCTCCTCCAAAGCATCATCATCATGAACGCGTGCCTCCACCTCATCACCACACGCATCCACCGAAACACGGCCACCACCATGCTCATCCACCGAAGAACCACCACGCGCATCCACCGAAAAACAGCCACCACCATGCTCATCCACCAAAGAACCATCGCCATGCTCCTTCACCAAAACCATATTGAGATCATTCTCTATATATGTTCAGAAAAATAATATATATTCCTTTTTTTAGGAATTAATTTACACAAATTAAAGATATTATTGAAATTTGCAAACTTTTTACTAATGTGGCATGTCTATATATGAGTAATTTACTTTTGCAATACAGATCACGCCCCTATGATTATTGCAATCTATAAGTAATATATATCTACATATATTTCTAAACACTACAAAAAAAATTTTTATTATCACCGTATTAAATTCTGTTGGTAATTATATATGTATTGTCAAAAAAAATTACTTTTGTCTTTCAAAGAGAGTTGAGCTTAAAATTTATGAGTTCGTTCAGATATGGGCCTATATAAACTAACCACGGGCTTTGACAGGTTTGGGGTTGGCTAGCCTGCTCTTTTTTTTTTTTTTTAATTTATAATTATAAACAATATCGAAGACCATTAGACAAATAAATCAACCTGCCTCTCTCTTTCACATGGTGATAGCGCACATTTTTCTCTAATTTTTTCACCTCGCATCAATGGATTTTAATTCATTATTATATATATGCTTTTAATTCGCAAGGAATTTAAAAAAAAAATCAGTATCTTGTTAGAGTGATTTGATTAAGTATTAAATGGTTCTCCTCTCTACTAGCTTAAGCTTTTAGATGAGGTGATCATTTAACATATCTAAAATAGGGCCTACGATTCGAATTCACTGTATTATTTTGGTGTAACATCTTTTGTGCTATACTGTTTGATGAATGATATGTAAAAAAAGAGATGAAAACTATATTCTATTGAGAGATATTGAAGATGATATACTCCCCTCATCCGCTTTAAAGAGTTTTTTTTTTCTATTTTGGGTATCCATTTAAAAAGTCTCATTTATTTTTTTACTCATATAGATACACATATTCATTAATACAACTACCCACAAGTAATACTCTTTAATCTAATCTATGTAAAAAAGCAAAAAGTGCCCTTTAAACTACAAAATAGCGTGAGAGACTTAGTGTGTGATTGATCCACTCAATTTGAAGAAAAAGACAGCACTGCTACTTCTACAGAAACCGTTTGGCTAGACGAATAGAAGGTTGTACATAATCGAGGAAATTAACTAGTGATTATTTTCTAATGTAGTAAATATTTAATAGATTATAGTATATTTTAATGTGATGGACGGTCTCACATGTTTGAGTTAGTACCCCTAGTAGATAAAAGTCCAACATATTGCTCAATCATGACGCCATCTCTAGAAATTATTAATAAACTTTTATATTTTTATGAATTTTTTAAATATATTGTGAGAATGTATAATTAATGATGAAAGAAAGAAAAGAAAAAGGTGGATATATGTTATGTTTGGAATGTCTTTATGAAATAACTAATCAATTCGTAAACTAGAAATCGATAGTCATGAAGAATTTCTTTGAATTATTGTTTTGTAATCTAGAATCTTAAATATACTAATAGGGAGTTTTGTATGCCACATGTCGTCTGTATAATTGTTCGTCTTATGTGTCGAATTAATATGAAGTTTGGATGTTTACGTGGCGTGTCTAAATATTATTTATCTATGTTTATAAATAATAAAAAGAATTTAATTAAATGACATGTCACATTTATGTTATACTTAATTATTATGAAAACTTTTATGTGTATTAATTATTTATTGCCTTACTTATGCAATTGTTATAAATATAAATTTTATAAATATTATTTATTCTATTCCTTTATTAAATTAACTATAATTAATTAATTTAATTACTGTAATGTATAAATACACAATAATTCACTATAAATATCTTTTTATGAGTTCCTATTCATTATATTTTATTATTGGTATGCGTATATCTATATTTTATTTTACTTTGAAAATTGATGTCTTTCTTATGTAAAAAATTCACATTGCATAATACTATAATACATCATTTAAAAGAATAAAATTTAATATACATGTTATATTTTTTCAAAATAATTTGCATTGTTAAAATTATTTAATTTTTATAAAATTATTAATTAACTTAATATATTGGAGTATCATTTATTGTCATGTTTAATAAAATAGATGCATATATTTATATTTTATTTCACTCTCTCTATATATATATATATATATTTACTTATTTAAATTAACAAAAATTATATAAATTTAATTTAAAATTAATATATTTTCCCGTGCAATGCAGGGGACATAATACTAGTTTTATTATAATATGCAGAAAAAAAGAAATCCAAATATAAAATTTCAAAATGGATAGATACTTAATTCCTTGTGTTGATTCTTGGTATGGTAGGAATACAATGGATTTAAGTTCATTGGCATCCTAAATAGGGCTGGACGGTACGGTATACCGAAAAAATTTGAGCATACCGTATACCGTACCGAAATTTTCGGTATTAAAAATATGCATACCGATACCGTACCGAATATTTCGGTATACCGAAATTCGGTATACCGAACTTTCGGTACGTCAGTGATCAATACCTTTTTTACCGAATACCGAAATATCTCTTTATACCTATAAATCGACCAGAAAAAAATACAGCTGCTATACATTCCACAAACACCTAAAAATAATCATTTTAATTCAAAAATAAAAAAAAGACATTATCAAACAACACAATTTGAAGGAATATATTTAGCCAAAATTTGGTAAGAGTTTAATAAATTGATAGCACATCTAATCAAAATCTCAAATAGCTAACATTAATGATATGGAATCGAGGTCTACAAAAAAATTAGCAGAAGCCCAGATCAATACTATGCATAAAAGATTTACCCATCTTAACTTTTGAAATGATTTTGGTAAATTCTTGGCTTTGAGCTTCTCTTGGATGGAGAAGAGGGGGTTAGAGGCGAGAGCGGCGGTGATGGGAGCAGGGCAGCAGCAGTGGTGGTGGGGGCGGAGCGGGCCAGCAGCAGCTGTGAAGAGAGGACTTCCGACAGGAGTGAAGATGGTGAAGGGAGAAGAGAGAGGGAGTGAAGATGGTGAAGGGAGAAGAGAGAGATGGGTCAGCAGGAAGAATGGAAGATGGGGATGGAAAAGAGGGTTGGAGGCGGGAGGAGTGTTGGAGTTGTTAGGGTTCTGGTCCTCTACTCAATAATTGAAAGTAAATTATCAGGTTAAAAACTAAAATAATTTAATTTATATATTAGTTATTTATAATTATAATTAATATTATTTTAATTAATGGTTTGGTATATCGGTATTTCGGTATATACCGAAATACCGATTTTTTAAAAATACCTTACCGTTACCGTACCGAATTTTTCGGTACGGCATCATACCGTACCGAAATTTTCGGTATGCTGAAAATTTCAGTAAGTTCATTATTTTACGGTACGTTAACTGCGGTATACCGATTTTTCGGTATTTTCGTCCAGCCCTAATCCTAAATGGAGTATAGGTTTATCACTTTTCTTAGGTATTAGAAAAACATGCATCTTGTGGTCACGTGTGGCTAATTATTCGAGTCCACAATTAATTAATTATTTGATGGTAGTCTTCTACTCCTCTTTTGAAGCAAAATTAACTTTACTCAATGCAATATCATTTTAACATAATCATAATAATAATAATTGAATAGTATTTAAGTAAAAATATGCCGCCCAAATAGTTATTGATTTTTTTTTAAAAAAAATCAAGAATTCTTTTTGACAATCTCTTTGAAACTGTGATGATATGAGACGATTTATATATAAAACGAGTTAAAATATGATTATGATATAAATAAACCATAATATTTTCTAAAGTATGATAAATGATTAATAAATTATGATTAAAATATTATAGATTCATTATTAATATAATTTAACTATCTATAAATATACATTATCTATATAATAAGCATATTTTAATAATAAATCCATCAGTTTCATATATATTCAGAGTTTTTTTTTTAAATCCAAATTATCGATCAATAGTAGTGATTAAAATTTGCATATTAATTTGTGTACGTCAAAATGTGTTCATGCCTGCCCTGTGGTTCGGATATTTATATGTCACACCCTTGTATGTGTGTCACACCTACTAAGGTCAATAATTAAATTTTCTTATTTTAAATTTGAGTAACAAAAAATACACAAAAAATAAAAGGAAATTTTAGATACAAAATAGCAGAAGAAATCATGTATCTTCGTGCGTTGGGCCTTGATTGGTTGTACTAGAAAAGTCTAACTATTAAGACAATTATTATATAAACCTTGTTTGGGCCAATACGAGTTTGTCGACATATGACTGGTAGTTCTAAATGGGCCTAAGAGATTAACTCAAGAATTGGGCTTTTATGATTTGTTGACCCAGTCTGTTTCATTGACCAAATTATATTGATTTAGAGATGTTCATTAAGGTTTTCCGTTCCAAGTAAACTGAAATACTATATATAAGATTTTTTTAATTGATCTCTTTATTTTTATTTTGCATTGAAAACTTGTTCTTTTGAGAAACTATATACTCACTCGGTAGCACTGGAATTATAGATACAAAATTTTAGATTTTTTATTTTTTATTGATATTTTTAGTGGGATGTAGTTTCTTTAGGTATTGAAAAATGTGTAAAGTATATTATGCGGTAGGTCCATAATATATGATTTAATTTAATGATTGAATTAAGGAGTTGTTAAGTCAGTTAAGTATCTTGGAAATGTTTTGGCATGTAATAAGTAATCCAGTAGATGGGACAACTTAAAATTTAACTTTAGAAAGAAAAAAAAAAACATAAAAAGGGAATGCAACATGTGTTTTCCTGCAAATATAAGGCACATTTTCATAGCCAAGCGATATATGCAAAATAACTGCTGAATTTTCTAAAGTGATGAGATTGGGCAATCGTTCTTGTACGTCCATGTCCACCGGTATCTCCATTGAACTGTTCATCGACTCATACTAGGGTGCCGATGGCTAATGCAATAGATAATAGAATTTTTTCAGTCCAAATTTCAAATGTCAGTTGAAAATCCTCACATAATAGAAACGGCTAAGGACTTGATCTTAAATGGATTGAAGCCCAATAAGGCCCGAAAAATTTAATTTGGTATAATTTGTCTTTAAATTGAGAAAATTAAAATATAGTGTCCTTAGAAGTTAAATCACCGGCCCGAAAACATAGTGTCCTAAAATTGCAACTCCCCTTAAGTTACTGTCCTCATATTGCAATTTTCTCACATGGCTTAATATGTGAACTCGGTTCTTTTTTTACTTTAAACCCTAAGATCACCCTTCCAATTATATATACTCTATGTATTGCTAAGAGATTAAATTAAAGGGGACCACATAGTTTACACCGTAAACTTGATTCACAGGAAACTAACTCTAAATGTAATAAATTAGGCGCCACGTTTGAATTTACGATCCTGGATGTATGTTACATTTTAGTGTTACATCTTTATTTCACGCTTTAAATGAATAACGTTAAATTAATGACATGTATATGAGGAGAAAAATCTCAACCCTTAGGGTTAATATTTTCTTTTTCGTATAGATTTTATTATATCTTATATATCAATCATCTAACGTTTATAATAAAAGATGTAACACCAAAATATACTAAGAAATTCGATCCGAGAATTTACACGAGCTTTTATCCTCGATTATTGAGTGCATTGTTTCGAGATCCTGAGTGGGTTTTTTTTATAAGAAACTTTACCAAATATAATTTAAAATCTAAAATAAGGATTTCCAAATAGACATATTAGGACAATAAAATCAATGTTAATTAATTTTAAATCATTATAATAATACGATGTGAATAAATGCTACTACCTGCAAATATAATATGGTAATTATAATTATGATCTGCACTTGATCATTATACACTATAAAAGGGTATAATCTAGTACATATTTTCTCATCACTAACAAGAAATTTTAAGAAAATGTCTAGCTTACACACTCTCTTACTGTTCTTTGTTATCTTGTTTTTAGCCAAAACCCCATCTCTTGCTTATAATACAAAACAAGATTCAATTACATCTGATTTCAAATTAAATGAGAATGATCAACTTCTAGAAGTTGAAGACAAAAAATGGACTGTCGATGAATCATTCAAACGTGCCCCATCTCCCAAACATCACGGCGCTCCTCCTCCAAAGCATCATCATCATGGACGCGTGCCTCCACATCATCACCACACGCATCCACCGAAACACGGCCACCACCATGCTCATCCACCGAAGAACCACCACGCGCATCCACCGAAAAACGGCCACCACCATGCTCATCCACCAAAGAACCACCGCCATGCTCCTTCACCAAAACCCTATTGAGATCATTCTCTATATATGTTCTGAAAAATAATACTATATAATTCCTTTTTTTAGGAATTTAATTTACTCAAATTAAAGATATTAATGAAATTTGCAAACTTTTTACTAATGTGGCATGTATATGAGTAATTTACTTTTGCAATACCGATCACGCCCATATAAATATTATTGCAATCTATACACAATATATATCTACATATTTCAAAATAACACAAAAAAAAAACTCTTTTTTATTAATAGAATTTATCAATGTATTGAATGTATTGAATTCTATTGGTAATCATAAATGGATTGAAAAAAAAAATACTTTTGTCTTTTAGAAACAGGATGTCAACGTATTTATAGTATTATTACCAATATAATAATATTTATTGTTATTTACCAGTGAAATTACATAAATTGTCAATAAAATTATTAACAAAAAAAATTATTAACAAAAAAAATATTTACAAATGGAATTGGACTTTTGTTGGTAAAAATTTACCAACCAACACTATACTAACAAAAAATTACCAACATATTTTGTTATTAATTCGTCAGTAAACTCATTTAATAATAAAATTAAGGCTTTTACCAACTAAACGAACTTTTTTTAGCGAAAGAGATGAGTTGAACTTAAGATTTATGATTCCTTTCAGAGGCGGACCTATATGAACTAACCCAAACGGGCCATGGGCTTTGGTGGGTTGGGAGTTGGCTAGCCCCTTTTTTTTAATGGAGTTTTATTGATTTAAAGTTTGAAAAATTGGTAAAATATCAGGTCTTAAATTAAATTGTCCACCCTAAGAGTCTTATTTCCTTATTCATACATATAGGATCCACATACATCCATTAATTAATATAATTAAATAATAATATTTCTTAATTCAATTACAGAGTGGTTTAAAGTTGACGGATGGATTACAAAATAGCGTGGGAGATTTGGTGTGTTCTATACAAACCGTTTGGCTAGACGAATAGAAGGTTGTACGTAATCGAGGAAATTAACTAGTGATTATTTTTTAATATATAGTAAATAATTAATAGATTATAGTATATTTTAATGTGATGGACGGTCTCACATGTTTGATTTAGTAGTTAGTACAGTAACCTAGTAGATAAAAGTCCAACACATTGCTCAATCATGACGCCATCTCTAGAAATTATTAATGAACTTTTATATTTTTATGAATTTTTTTAAATATATTGTGAGAATATAAATGATCAAGGAAAGAAAAGAAAAAGGTGGATATATGTTATGTTTGGAATGTTTTTTTTTTTTTATGAAATGACTAATCAATTCGTAAATTTGAAATTGATATTCTTGAAGAAATTATTTGAATTTCTTTGAATTATTGTTTTGTAATCTAGAATTTTATTATAAATGTATAAAAGATGGAAAAGAAATTAAGAAATTTCAAAATGGATAGGTAATTGATTTGATCACATATTCCATTTTCATATTTTATCTTTTATTTCATTAAATAGATTCTTGCCATGTTTATAATCAATATTCAAAATTCATTACATGTGTAAGGATTTAATGATCATTTATAGAGTATAATTTTTTTATGGAGTATAATTTTTTTATGACGTGAAACACTCATAAAACAACAAACTTCCAAGGATTTTGGTATGGTAGGAATGCAATGGATTTATGCTCATTGTAATATTGGATGGAGTATATATCGATTTATCACTTTTCATAGGCATTAGAAAAACATGCATTTTGGTGGTCACATGTGGCTAATTATTCGAGTTCATAATTAATTAATTATTTGATGGTAGTCCACTTTTGAAGCAAAATAACTTTACTCAATGCAATATCATTGTTACTTTATCATAATGATAGTAATTGAATAGTATTTAAGTAAAAATATGCCGCTCAAATATTTATTGATTTAAAAAATTAAAACAAAAATCTCAAGAGTTCATTTTAATCCAAATTATGGTTTAGTAGTGATTTAAATTTGCATCTTAATTTTGTTTATGTCAAAATGTGTTCATGCCTGTCCTGTGGTTCGGATTTTTTATGCTACACTGATACAACCTAATATGTAGGGTATCGAACAACACTCTTCGAGTGAGCGCAAACTCCTTAACGAACAAGAAGAAGATTGAAGAACAGGGAAAAGATTGAAGAAGAAGGTTGAGAGAGGGATATGCAGAGAGAAGGGAGCGAAATCAGGCAGAGAAAATTATAAAGAATATTTGATTTTCCAATGATCCATAAATCATCCATAATCACACATTTAAATGACTAGCTAAAGTAATTATGGAAACATGCAGGAAATAGGTAAAAGTATCAAAATAAATAAATCTCTAAACAAAGTCATTCTGCCAATCTGGAATCTTCCGCGCTCGTTGGGAACGACGCGTCTTTTCTATCTTAGAAATATCATTCCCTCTGGGTTGAGAAATCACCTTGTCCTCAAGGTGAAAATTACGATGTAATTCAGTAAACTCCTTTGATGACTCCCATGTTGCATCTTCAGGGGGGCAACCATGCCACTGCACTAAATATTGCTCTTGCATACTCCCATTGCACAAGACATGTCTCGAATCAATGATGGCAAGGGGATTAGAAATTGGTTTACCTCCTATAGCATCCAGCGGTAATGGTGATGGTGTGGCATCCACAACCCTTTGTATGGTTTTAAGGAAGCCACATGAAACACATGATGTATTTTGGAATCCGTAAGCAATTCAAGTCGATATGCCACTGCTCCCACATGCTCGACTATTGAGAATGGGCCATAATATCGTTGAGCAAGTTTGTTGGAAGATCTTCGTGCTACAAAAATTTGTCGGTATGGTTGTAAACGTACTAGCACCAAATCTCCCACCTCAAACTCCACCTCACGACGCTTCTTATTAGCCTTCTGTTCCATTCTATGTTGTGCTTCATGTATATTCAACTTTAACTCCTTAAGCAACAAGTCTCTATCAAGTAATAATTGCTCTAATGTCGGCATGCTGACTGTCCCCTTCATATAGGCTGGAATCATCGGTGGCTCACGACCATACAAAGAACGATATGGTGTCATCTTAATGTTGCTATGATAACTAGTATTATAGCAAAATTCACCCCAACAAAGATATTCATGCCATACTTGGGGTCGATCACATGTGAATACCCTCAAATACTGTTCTAAGCATCGGTTGACCATCTCTGTTTGACCATCTGTTTGAGGGTGGCATGCACTGATATGACTCAGTTTAGTACCACTTAACTTAAATAGTTTTGCCCAAAATTTGCTCAAAAAAATGGGATCACAATCCGACACGATTGAACTAGGGAATCCATGGTACTTCACAACAATTTCAATAAATAAAGCAGCAGCTTTGGAGGCTGTGAATTGAGTAGGTAGAGCTCCAAAATGGGCATATTTAGTTAATCTGTCCACCACCACCATGATGACCGTGTGCCCATGTGACAAAGGTAGTCCAATTATGAAGTCCAGTCCAATTATGAAGTCCATTGTTAAGGCATCCCACACCATTGACGGTACCGATAGTGGCTGCAACAACCCACCTGGTGCCTGAGTGGAAGTTTTGTGTTGCTGACAAGAGAGGCAACTTCCAACAAACTCCTCAACATCCTTACGCAAGTGAGGCCAAAAGAATTTAGAAGCAATGCGTACAAAAGTACGTTTTACACCAGCATGCCCCGCCAACGGAGTAGAATGGAATTCATTTAAAACTTGTTGATTAAGTGTCGACGTTGGGCTTAGGTACAAACGCTCTCTGAACAGCAAGACTCCGTCATGTATTGAGTAATCAGCAGATAATTTCCCATTCACCAACTGTTCATGTAGGCGCTGAAGATCCGGAAGCAATTGATTCTCACGTCCTAACTCTTGCAAAAACTCTACAATGGGGTATGATGCAATTGCCAACATTTTAGCTGGAAGCGAGACCAGCGGAGTCACCTCATTCATTCTTGATAATGCATCAACTGCTTTATTTGAATTTCCTGGCTTGTACTCAATCCAAAAATTAAAGTCCAATAATTTTCGTATGTACATTTGTTGGTCTGGAGTTTGCACCACTTGCTGCAATAATTCTTTAATACTCTTCCGATCTGTTCTTATGATAAAGAATTGGCCAAGCAAATATTGTCTCCATTTATGAACAGCCCCTACAATGGCGTGGAGCTCCTTATTATACGTTGATGCAGCTCTTAAGTGCGGGCCAAACTTCTTACTAAAGTAAGAAATTGGTTGACCCTCTTGCATTAACACCGCACTGACCCCATCATTGGAAGCATCTGTTTCAATCACAAAAGGTAATTGAAAATTAGGTAATCGCAGTACTGGTGCTTCTGTCATAGCTTTCTTCAATCTGTCAAAAGTTTCATTTGCCTCGTGATTCCAGTCAAAACTATCTTTCTTTAACAGATCTGTGAGAGGAGTTGCAATAGTAGCATAACCGCGAATAAATCGATGGTAATACCCTGTTAAACCGAGGAATCCCCTTAAATGCTTCACTGATTTGGGTTTTGGCCAAGCTAACATCTGTTCCATTTTTTTAGGATCACCATGGACCCCATTTTGATCAATGATAGGTCCTAAATACTCAATCTCACTCTGCCCCTAATAGCACTTGGATGCCTTGATGTAGAACTTGTGTTGCTTCAAACATTGCAGAACTTGACTAAGATGAGACACATGATCCTTCTCAGTGGCACTGTATATGAGAATATCATCAAAAAAACCACAACAAATTTCCTCAAAAACGGTACTAGCAAAGTATTCATGGTTGCCTGAAATGTAGAGGGCGCATTTGTGAACCCAAACGGCATGACTAGAAACTCATAATGTCCATCATGAGTACGAAAAGCAGTTTTATAGATGTCTCTCTCTTGAACACAGATTTGATGGTATCCGGCTTGCAAATCCAATTTTGAGAAGATTGTTGCTCCTCCCAATTCATCAAAAAGTTCATCAATGGTGGGTATTGGAAATTTATCCTTGATCGTTGTCGAGTTTAAAGCTATGTAGTCCACACAAAAATGATAAGACTCATCCTTTTTCCTCACCAATAATACTGGCGATGAAAATGGGCTCTGGCTGGGTTGGATAATGCCCTGTTCCAGCATCTCTTTTACTAACCTCTTCATCTCAGATTTTTGGAAGTGTGGGTATCTATAAGGTCGGACATTAATAGGTTTGGTACCTGGCAAGAGATGTATTTTGAGATCAAAGGTACGATGTGGGGGTAAGCCCTGTGGCATTTCAAAAACTTTTTTAAATTGGTGTAGCGCCTCTTTCAACTCAACAGACAAACTTTTTTGCCATTCTTCCTTATTGCTAACCTCATGTGAATTCTCCAACCCAATTTTCACTTCCTGCAAAAATATCAATTCATACAAACTGCTGACTTCTTCATTTTCCAGCAAAACTTGTAATTGATTAAAAGATATCTTTTTCGGTGCCATGCTTTTATCTCCTCGTAATGAAACCTTACGCCCCTTCCATTGGAATTCCATTGTTAACCTGGCATAGTCATGGGTAACTCGCCCCAATCCTTGTAACCATTGTATCCCCAATACCACTTTTGGCCCATGAATAGGAAGCACATACAAATCAACAGTAAATACATTTCCCTGTAAATCAAGATTAACCTGCGGGCAAACATGCTCACAAACTAATGAGCCACCATTACCGATATAAACACGAAAAGCATCAGTATCTTTCACTTGAAGCTTAAGTGCTTCTGCAACGTTTGGTTGAAAGAAATTATATGTGCTTCCGCTGTCAATTAAAATATGAGTTTTTTTACTGTTTATCTTGCCTAGCAAGCATAAAGATCGTGGGTTACCGGGCCCTAAAAGTGCATTCAAGCTAGAAATATCACCTGTAACTAATGGTGCTTCCAAATCTTCTGTCTCATCTTGGTCATCGCCCTCATTCACTTTCTCGATTTCATCGGATCCCATAAGGAGTAAGAACTGACTTTGACATCGATGATTCATTGACCACTTCTGATCACAATTATAGCAAAGACCTTTTTCACGTTTCTCTTTAATCTCTTCAGCCGGTAAACGTCGTATGGGTAGATTGGAGCCCCCCACAAACTATTTTGTCCCACGGGAGTTTTCCACTGTAATAGTACCCACACCTGTTTTGGTTATGTTTGCCATAGATTCAGAGTTCGACTTAGGGAGTGGGTTCCCCACACTGGCATTTAATCTCCCTTGCCAACGGGGAAGAGAATCACGTCTCGGAGTAAGAGCCATCGGCTCGGGCGTCAAATACTCTCGCAAGAGCAAAGCTTTCCACTAAAGATGTTGGTCGGGCAATAAGCATCTCAAGTTGAATAATTGATTTCAGGCCAGCTACAAACATGGAGATTAAAAGGGGTTCCGAAATACCTGACATCTTGTTCATCAACCTCTCAAACTCTGATTAATAGTCAGATACTGTGCCTTTTTGAATTAATTTTGATAATTTTCCTTGGTAATCTTCAAACTGTGTTGGGCCAAAGCGAAGTTTCACTTTCTCAAGGAAGTCCGTCCAACCTGCGAAGAGCTTATTAGTTTTCATATATTGGTACCAGTCAGAAGCTTTTCCTTGCAACGTGAAAGCCGCGATGCATAGGCGTTGATCTTCTGGAGTTCCATGAAAATCAAAGTATTCTTGTATACGAAATATCCATCCATGGGGGCCGATTCCATCAAATTTTGGTAGATCCAATTTCATAGTATTAAACTTGGGGACTGCCTCAATCGTTTCCACTTGTCGAGCCACATTTAATGGTTGGACCGGTAATGGCCCTAACACCCTTGCAGATGAACTTGAAGCTCCATGATTTGGCATCGTTCGCAAAGTACTCCTGATCTCTTCCATCATCTTAAAAATTGTTGTTGTGATTGATGATGAACGAGGGTTTGTTTGTCAAATTGCTCCTGCAGTTGTTGAAAGGCTATTTCCCACTCCTGCTTTTCTGATTGATCATTCATGTTGAGATCTCTCAATGAGAGCACCAATGATACAACCTAATATGTAGGGTATCGAACAGCACTCTTCGAGTGAGCGGAAACTCCTTAACGAACAATAAGAAGATTGAAGAACAAGGAAAATATTAAAGAAGAAGGTTGAGAGAGGGATATGCAGAGAGAAGGGAGCGAAATCAGGCAGAGAAAGTTATAGAGAATATTTGATTTTCCAATGATCCATAAATCATCCATAATCACACATTTAACTAGCTAAAGTAATTATGGAAACATGCAGGAAATAGGTAAAAGTATCAAAGTAAATAAATCTCTAAACAAAGTCTTTCTGTCAATCTGGAATCTTCCGCGCTCATTGGGAACGACGCGGCTTTTCTATCTTGGTCGTATCATACACCCTTGTATGTGTGTCACACTGATTAAGGTTAATAATTAAATTTTCTTATTTTAAATTTGAGAAACAAAAAATACACAAAAAATAAAAGGAAATTTTATAGATACAAAATAGCAGAAGAAATCATGTATCTTCGTGCCCTGGGCCTTGATTGGTCTTACTAGGAAAGTCTTAACTATTAAGACCCCATTGTATAAACCTTGTTTGGGCCAATATGAGTTGCCAACATATGACTGCTATTTCTAATGGGCCTAAGTGATTAACTCAAGAATTGGGCTTTTATGATTTGTTGACCCAGTCTGTTTCATTCACCAAAATATATTGATTTAGAGATGTTTATTAAGGTTTGCCGATTATTTTATTGATCCCTTTATTTGTATTTTGTACCGAAAAACTTGCTCTTTTTGAGAAACTATATACTCCTCACTAACTGGAATTATGGATACAAGATTTTAGATTTTTTTTTTACTATTTTTTTTATATTTTTAGTGGGATTAGTTTTTTTAGATAACGAAAAAAGTGTAGGTCCATAGTATGATTTAATTTGCATAGGTGTGTGTGAAGTGTGGACATTACTATTTCGATTTGAAAAAAAAAAAAACAGTCCACTCTCTAAGATGGGTCTCACACGGTTTTTGTCTTTTTTTTTTCAAGCATGATGTCCCTAATCTGATTTGCGATGGTAAATATTAATCTAATGATTGATTTAAGGAGTTGTTAAGTCAGTTAACTATTAGTTGAATGTCTTGGAAACGTTTTGGCATGTAATCCGCTAGATGGGACAACTTATAATTTAACTTAAAAATAAAAATAAAAATAAAAAGGGCCCTCAATAGCAAAGTGGGTAAATTTGGTGGAGGTGTGATCTTGTGGAGCCAGTTTTGTGACTTGTACTCTGCCTTAAGTTATTTCCTTAAAAGCTTGTTTACTACGGAGGTTGTATATTAGACTCCCTTTATTAATTTAGACGTCAATTCCAAAAATAATTAATTTTCTTTTTAATAAAAATGTCTACAGATATCCTGCTCATTATTAATATAACAACTCATAACACATAAAATAATAATACTCTTTAATTTACATGAAATAAATAAATAATTACCTTTAAAATAGATGAAAAGAAGTATGAAACAAAGCATATTAAAATAAAATTTATTTCATGAACTTATATACACCATTTATTTCATAATAACAAGTTTTATATCTCATATATAAATTAAAATGAAATGTGAAATTTGTTATGAGACTGAAGGAATATTAATTATTAGTCACAATTATAAATTTAATCGGATTGGCTAACCCACCTGACCACTAAAGTGAGAAACTAGAATATAAGTGCTTGGTGAACTAATTATTAACTATGCTAGCTCTGCCCAATAAAAAACAATTACAAATTTACGTTATATACTTATTAAAGATTCTTTATTACCAAATTGGTCGAATAATTGATATCATGTGAAGCTAAATTTTTCATGAATTTTGTTGTGTTCAAAATAAGACAAACATATCTCAAATTGCTTTGTGATAAAGTCAAAAGGAAGTTACAATATTTAATTGCATAATTAGCCGATAATTGAGAGAACAAATTATTTAATTAATTAAATTACAACGAAACCATTCGTGCGACTATAGTATTATTCATTGGTATATGACTAACTATGAATTTAAGCGAAGGAACAACACAACTAATCAATACTTCTGTGGTTTAATTCTCTTGTATGTGTGTAGTTTATGAGTGCAAACTTGTTCATTCATATTACAACATTATTTGAAAGACAAAGATGATTAGATGAATGGTCATATTCTATGCATAATAATATAGTAAATATAATTATACTATGAAACATAATTTTAAAATAATGAGATGTAGTATGAAAAATCATTTTATAAAAGATAAATTATAAGAGTGTTTTAAAATTTTTAAATTATAAAACAATAGAATATTTGGTGTTGTATGTAACGCTTGTGAGTTTAAAAATCAGCTTTCACTCTTAGAAATGACAATACATTGGTAGGTTTTGCGTGAGACCGTCTCATATAAATCTTTACGTAAGACGAATATAAAATGATAATATTATTATCTCTTTCGCTATAAAATTTTACCACTTTTTATTTATATTATAAATTATTCATAAAATAATTCATTGTACAGTTATTATTTTTCATCGATTGAGTATCATCTTTTGTTAATCATATTATCCACTTTTATTTATCTCACATAAGAACTTACGTGAGAAGGTGTCACACAAATCTTTGACTAATAAATTACTAAATTGGAATGGGGCGGGTATTTGATATCCCATTTTTCTATTTGTCACACAAATCTTTGACTAATAGATTACTAAATTGGAATGGGGCATTTGATATCCCATTTTTCTATTTGTCACACAAATCTTTGACTAATAGATTACTAAATTGGAATGGGTGGGCATTTGATATCCCATTTTTCTATTATATATACAAATATTTGACTAATAGATTACTAGATTGGAATGGGGCGGGCACTTGATATCCACATCCATGCCCATTTTTCTATTATATATTGTTTCACACCCATTTTATTATCGTAGATTATTTTATTTATTTGTAAATGTTATAAGCCTATAAATGGTAGTTTTCCCTCTTTGTTTTATTTAACTATTGCACACAAGGATTCGATCTACGGCCAGATGTGGCTCTCAATATTAATTGGCGCTCTGGGGAGTTTTAACCCCTGACCTTTCAATTAGGGGTACCTTAATGTTGACCCTTCAATCACTGGGCCAATACATCATTGGTTGGGATCGGTATTATTATTTATACAAATGCTAACAGTAGAATTTTTGAACGGGCTTCTTTATTTTTTAGGGTTCCTTAAGTCATATGGACTACTAAACAATTTAAAGAGGTATGTAATATATCTCATTCGACCTTATCAGATCACACCAAACGAGCCCAAAGTATATTATAATTAAGATTATTGAATTAAATGTATTTTTTATTTTTGAAAAATGTGGAATTAATTTTGGGAGTTTATTCACGGGAGAGGAAGTAAAGTAGCTTTTTTCTTTTTCACTTTATTCAAAATTAATTATACAAATGTAGGTTATAATGAATTGCATAAAAGAGGATCTCATGTAATTACATGTCATGGGTAGGGTGAGAGCAGAGAATTGATCAAATTATCAACACCTAATTAGTGGTTGAAATATGTCCGATCTTACATGAAAAAGTCTAGCCTTATTTAATAAAGTTACAACCAAGCCTAATGAAGTATAGTAGTAATATAGTATTATCCATTATAGTTCTTTAAAAATAATTATAATTTTACTTTTAAATGACGGATTCTTTTTATAGTTTTCTAATTTTATAGTATTTACTTTAAGTATACAAATTCAATATATATATATATATATATATATATATATATATATATATATATATATATATATATATATATATATATATATATATATATAATGAATAAATGAAGTAAATAGAAAATTATAAGAAAGAGTATATTTTTAGGAAATTATTTTTTAAATAAGACATCACATATAGTAAGTAATTAATATAATTTTTAAAAATGACTTTTAAAATTTAAATATAGATTTTGAAAAATGAAACCAACTAGCTTTAACCACCTCAAAACAAAAAATAAACATAGTTTAAAAGAGAATAAATTATTTTGCGCACCCATAGTAATGATTGGTAGCAAATGTGATGACCACTCATTTAAATTTGGGTTATTCAGGTGCACTTTAGGATTTTAAAAGGTAAATATTAGGGTGCAACGAGTAGTTATTATATTTATTTTATTTAGTGATTAGATTATCTTAGTGCATTGGCCTTGACACTTAAATTTGTTGCAAATTATTTAATACTCCTATTTTGGTTCATAATGACTTAAAATCATCCACAAGGAAACAATATGCTATCCGAAATATTGTAATATAAAATTTTGTAAGAAACTAATATATCATACTCCCTTTGTCCATTCTAAATGTATCCGTTTACTTTTTGCACGTGAATTAAGAAGTATTATTATTTTATGTGTAGTAGGTAGTTGTAATAGTGGGTGTGAATCCCATAATCCAAAAAAATAAATTGATAGATTAAGAATGATCCAAAATTATAAAATATGATGGAGTATTATTTATTTATTATTATTGATTTTATTTAAAAATTAGTAATGTTGGGAAAGAATGAAACAAAGAAGCACCCATCAAACACGCTGACTGCTCAATAATATTCTTCACACCTATCCCCTTTGCTTCAGCCCATAGCAACTGGACATCATACTACCCACTATTTTATTTTTATATTTAATTATTTTTATTTTTATTATTGGAATCCTTCCAATTTTAAAATTAAGTAGAGAATGCCAATGCAAAATATTAATTTTTTATTGTTTGTGTTTATTTATGCAGTGTGTTTTGATTCAACATTCACTTAATTATACAGTTGTATCCACATACTGGTGCATGAATGATTAAGGAGTTGTGACATAAACCTCCTTAATTAAATGAGATAGCACTTTTTCTGCCCTATATGACAAATGCAACATCTTTTTTGCCCTATATTTTTTAAAACATCTAATTTGCCCTGTTTTTGGTGTGTATTCCTAATTTACCCCCCTGACACATGTCATATCTTTCCTTTTTTTTTAAATCTCGTGATTACTGCCCAGCGGTTAAAAGTACCGCTTTTAATGGCATTGAATTTGGGGAGAGAATCTTTGACCCCCTTATCTCAAATTTTTTTTGTTATTTACTCCATGTATCTCTCTCTCTCTCTCTCTTTTCATCGGCACAATTCTCAAACTCCCTGTATACTCTCCCTTTCTCTCTCTCTCAAACTCGATTTTTCTGTCGAACACAGCTCTCCGTCCGGGCCTCCGGCGTGTCGTTCAATCCATCGTCATCTCCACATCGAAATTAGCAGTAGCAAATATGGATAACCAGGTATTCCGTCTTTAGGATTTTAGAGTTTTAGGGTTTTTGCAATTTAATGGTAACTGTTGAGTATAATTGGAAATTTCATTGTAATTTGTAGTGTAATTGAATTTGTCGGCATATTTGTTCTAATATTTTTTAGCTTGGCCGCCAAGTTTTTGGGCCAGTTTGAGCTTGTCCGCCGATTTTATGAGTTTTTTAGCCTGTCCGCCGAGTTTCTGAGCATTAAATAGCATTATTTTGCCATTATTTGTGCTTAAAATAGCTTGTCCGCCGTTGATGTGCCTTTACTGTGCTTGTCCGCCGCTTTTTATAGCGTAGTTGAACTTGTCCGCCGAAAATTATAGTACAATAAAGCATGTCCGCCAATTTTTTGTCACTGTTTGAGCTTGTCCGCCGAAATTATGAGTTTTTTAAGCCTGTCCGCCGAGTTTCTGACCATTAGTTAGCATTATTTTGAGCCTGTCCGCCGTTTTTGTGCTTTTAATGTGCTTGTCCGCCGATTTCTCTAGTGTATTTGAACATGTCCGCCGATAATAGTACATAAAGTGACCTCGTCCGTCAAGATTTGTAGTACAAATAGCCTGTCCGCTAATTTTTTTGCCATGTTTCAGCCTGTCCGCCGAGTTTCTGACCATTAGTTAGCAATATTTTACCATTATTTCTGCATAAAATATCTTGTCCGCCATTTTTGTGCCTTTGATGTGCTTGTCCGCCGATTTTTCTAGTGTATTTGAACTTGTCCGCCGAATATTTGTAGTACAACATAGCTTGTCCGCCAATGTTTTGCCCCTGTTTGTGCTTGTCCGCCGATTTTACGAGTTATTTGAGCCTGTTCGCCGAGTTTCTGACCATTAGTCAGCATTATTTTGCCATTATTTCTTCATAAAATAGCTTGTCCGCCAAATTTGTGCCTTTAATGTGCCTGTCTGCCGATATTTCTAGTGTATTTGAACTTGTCCGCCGATAATTGTATGTAAAGTGTCGTCATCCGTCAATATTTGTAGTACCAATAGCTTGTCCGCCAATTTTTGTGCCTTTACTGTGCTTGTCCGCCGATGTTTTTATGTATAAAATGTAGTCACGTCATATATCTAATCGAGATGGCATGCACTGTAGTGGATCTGGAAACGCAGTGGACTTCAAACTCGAAAAGTAGGGATTAAAGGTTATTGTAGGCCTTCCAAAGCTCTTAATTGCATACGCGAGGTGCTTACAAAGAGTGGCGATCAAACAGTGCGGAGGTTCCGAAGATCTTGTTTCGGGCATTTCTGGGATTTGGATTCAGATTACGGGTCTCCTAAAGCTTTATTTCAGCTGATGGCTCAGGAGGTTGTAATCCCTGGTTCAGATATGTACTCCCGGTACTTCAGGGTGTCTGATACAATTATTAGCTTCACACCCATGGAGTTTATGCGTGTCATGGGACTAGGGTTTGAGGACCGTGGAGATATTGACCCGCATGATTCATATCTGCCACCTGCATACAGTTTGTTTGCTACGTTTCGTACGAAGAGGGTCCTGGTTGATGAACTTATGCGAAGATTCAGTGAAAATAAATATAAGGGCCACAATGCGGTGAAAGCGGCCAACATTCTACTGCTGTACTACTTTTTGCTAGGCCGGGATACGTCAAAAGCATACATAGAGCCCTGGGTATGGTACTTAGCTGAAAATGATGACATGTGGAACTCTTTCCCATGGGGTAAGTACACATACCTAACCCTACTGCACCATATGGACTCTGTAAAAACTACGGTGCAAGAGTTAGGCAAACAGCAGCGGATCAACTTTTATGGATGCTCATTTGCCCTAGCAGTAAGTGATACTGATTTTATTGCACCAATTTTATTCTTAAACTAAATGCATTTAAAAAGATATATGTTGACATGAACTTACATTGATGTTTGGTCACAGGCTTGGGCCTGTGAGCGCATCGCAGGTTTTGCAGCAATGTTGACCGATGGTCAGCCCGATCCGGATGTCAGACCTCTGTGTCTTCGCTGGACATATACTGTTGCTAAAAAAATTGACGACACTCAGTTTTTTAGACAGGTTTGTCACTTTTATGTGTACGCGTTTAAGATTTTGTTTATCTAAGTTGGATGCATTTGGAGGCATTTTTTTGTCACCTAAGTATATGTATTTATGTTTTATTGTTTTACTTTCAGGACCCAAGAGTGGTTGATTTACCTGCCATCCTCCCTGAGGAGTCCCGCCAATCATACTTCAGGGGAATACATTCTGATTGGAGTTCTGGTTTTCAAGTGACCTTTAGGGTATTTGGGGATCCAAACCCAAAAGGGAAGGCTAAGGGTCAGAAACAGGTGCAGCGCTCTAGTTCAGATTCCGAAGATGACATGCGTGGTCAAGGTGCCATTCCGGTTGCTGATACATCATTCCGGGGACAACAAAAAACAGCAGCACCGGAGGACTTACTACGTGATTTTCATGCCGTCGGACGGGACTACGACGATGATGATGATGACGAGGTAATGAGTGATCATGATGACAGATCTTACATACCCTCTGAGGATTCGCCCCCGCGGCCATCTCATTCTGGCCCCCATAATGCTGTAGTACCACATCCGGTAATGGCCATTCCGGAGAGATCATATCCTCCTGTGTTTGGAAGACCATACTTCCCTTCAGCTGGATTTCAGCCACCAACGTACTCTACTTCTTTTGGTGGATATCAGGGACCAAATCAGTTTAACTTCGGTGAATTTCAGGTCCCACATCAATCACATCCGTACGGTGGAAGTGAAGGGTCACAGCAGGGTCAGTACAGTGGGTATGGAGGATCTGTCTATAGCCATGGAGGGCTAGGGTTTCACGGATCACCTGGTAGCCCTCCATCTACCCACGACGATGTCCATCCTCACTCCAGGTCAAGTCCACAGTGGGATCACTCTGTGCCTCATCAGCAGAGAGAAGACAGTGGGGGTATGTCGCAAGAACATTACGATCGAATAATGAGGAGAATGGATGATCATGATCAAAAATTTTTCGAACATGAAGCCCTTCTCACTCAGTTGCTGGATCGAGACGACAGACTAGAGAAGAGATTTGAGAAACTGGATGCAGAGGTCGCTGATATCCGCAGGAGGCAGGAAGATAGCCGTGGTAAATTTAAAAGGGTTGCTGGATGGTTGATTGGAGCACAGACCCGTGTGCACCGTAGCCACGAGAGGTCAATTCTTGGTAGCATATATAAAATGTTTAAGGATGGATTTAAGGGTCCACCACCTGAGCCATCTACATACGAAGTACCAAGTGTTCCAGATACCTTTGAAGAACAACGGAGTGCACAGACTACACCCCCATCTAGTAGTTATGCAACACCAGGGGGTCTATTTGCCGGAGATGTGGAATTGGTACCAGGTGACTCAACAAGATTCCCTGAGGCATCCGGACCATACAGACATGCTAGTTATTCTACTCCCGGAGTCTCAACTTTTGTAGGGCCTAGTTATTCTACTCCCGGTGACACTGGGATCAGTATGGTGTCAGCTGAAAAGCACTTCCAACGTCGTCCGCAACGCCCTAAGAGGAAAGCGACTGCAATCCAATCCCCATACTACTGCATGTGTTTATTAATAAAAAGCCTATTATAATATAACAATTTAAGGAATTTAAAAATTTCATTCAGCTTGTCCGCCGAATTAGGGGTTATATTTTAGTAGACTTATTTATTTATTTCTTCTTTAATTAATGTGTCAAACCTAAATAATCAACATATTTCCTGACACATCTATTTTGCCTGCAACTGTACTTGTCAACTCATTCCCAATACAAAAAGGTGGACCATCCTTGAGGGTATTCATGGCAATGCATGTATTTTTAGGGCAATTTAGATGTATTAGAAAAGGTAGGGCAAAAAAGATGTTGACTTCCCATGTAGGGCAAATTGTGGTATTTTCCTAATTAAATTATAAGTACTACTGGGATGTATTTACTTTGATTTAGATAATTTTATTTATTTCCTTGGTTTTGGTGTTTCCAGCTGCCATGCTTTGGATCATTAAATTAACATTTTCATTCTTTTATTTTTATTTTTTATTTATTTGCTTGGATTCGAGATTAATACTACAAACCAAGCCTCGATTAGGGGGAAAAAAATCTAATCTATGGAAAAGAAAATAAAATACTTGAATTTAAATGAAGCTAAGGGTAGTGTTGCCAGCTGGGACAGGATAATAATTATAAAAGCGAAAAGGAAAGGGAGCGGGGATGAGAGAGAGAGAAAGAGGAGAGAGAGAGATCCAGCTGGAAGGAACGAGTTAATACGAGTCACGAGGTAGTGGTGGTGAGTAGTAAATGAGTAGTCCAGTGAGTGAGGCAATGCTTCGCCTGATGAGGTAATTAATTATTAGATGCATAGGATACTACCACTCAGCTGAGTCACCCCTCTTTAAACTCGTTATGCCAACTCAGACCCCTACTCGACACCCAATGATCACTTACTGCCCCACCTCACTCCAGCCTGGCACTCCTAACGTCTCCCTCCTCGCCATTCCTTTACCGTAATTACACTTTTAACCTCCTTCCAATGAAAATTAAGCTACACTCCGTTTATTTGAGTTTATTACAGTACACATTTAAGTTTAATAAATTTTCACTTTATACAATTACAGATCATATTCATAGTTGTACAAAGTTCTGCAGTATTTTTTTTTCAATTAATATTTTTTTCATCATGAGTAAACGTTTACATTTATTTTTCTCACATACATTAAGAGATATAATATTTTTATGTGTATTGAGGTAAAAGATTTAATATTTAATATGAATTGAGTAGTTGTATTAGTGTTGTGTGTGAGCCTACTTGACAAAAAAAATGTAAACCTTAAATTGGGACAAATCAAAATGAATAATCTAAACCTTAACGTAGGATGGAGAGAATATTTTTCTTTCATTAATTAATAGTATTTGATATAATATAAAATTTTAATGCCTCCATCCCGGTAAATCATGCACGTATTCTAGTATGCGGTGATTAAGAAAAGTTAATCTTATATATATATATATATATATATATATATATATATATATATATATATATATATAAATATGTAAAGTTGTTGAGATGTGTGTAAAAAATGAGTAGTATTGTGATGTATTTCTTCTATTTCTAGAATATTACGTAAGTGTTGTGACAGATAATAAAAGAAAGTATGCAGTAATTAGTGAGATGAAAGGAGTAATTTATTTTATCAATATTAAATCAATTTAAATTCAAACCAAACATGTTCTAAAGGATTGGACATTAAACTGATTGATTAATCCAATTGTAATATGAACAATGGAATTTAGAAGGATGTACTCCTTCCGTTCACATTATCTTATACCATTATTTTGTAATTTACAAAGGAATTGTGCAAGATAACTACAAAGGAATGGTACAAAATAATGCGGATGGAATGAATATTCTATATTTAAAGTTTTATTAACTCCTTAAAAGTTAATTAAAATATTTAAGATAAAAGTAAAAAATAAAGTAGCTATAATATGTGTATTTTAAAAGGAATGACATTAAAAAATAATATGCATGATAAATATTTAGTTGAAGTCAAATGTTTAAAATCGATCTCTTATCAAATTATGGAGGTGGAGGTGGAGGTGGATGAGATTGCGAAATTAAACAAGTAGAAGTGGGGTTAGAAAAAGATTAGGGGTGGAGAGGGGTATTTACGGTAAAAGACAAAAGTTCCAGCTTTATTGGCCAACACATCGAGATGCGTTAAGCAAGCTGTAATCTGTGATGAATGAAGCTGTAATGCTTTTTGTACTCTTCTTCTGCCTAATAAGTAACGGCTACCCTCTTTTGTTAACACTCCCATTTCTCGCTAATTAATTCAAACGCGTCCCACCACCCATCAGCTGTCACTCACTCATTTCTCTTTCTCAGCAGCTTCTCTACTTCACGTAAATTCATGTCCCCAATTTTAAATTCAACAAACCCTTTGTATAAATACCCTTCGCCACCAATCCATTCCACCATCCAATCCAACAATCACTCTTCTCTCTCTACATCTCTCTCTCTCTTCATTCTTCTCCAATGGCGTTCTCTTTTGCCATTCTCAAGTTTTTGGCTTTCTTCTCTCTCTTCAGTCTCTGCATTGCTTCAAGACCCACTCCCAATTCTTTGGTCGAAGACGATCAGAACCAGCTGCTCAAGTACCACAAAGGAGCTCTTCTCAATGGCAGAATCTCCGTCAATCTCATCTGGTACGGCAAATTCAAACCCTCTCAGAGGGCAATCGTCGCCGATTTCATCACCTCTCTGACTCCATCCACGTCCACGGCGGCGCAAACAACCCCCTCGGTGGCGGCCTGGTGGAAGATGACCGAGAAATACTACAACATCGCCAAAACCAAGAAAGCCTCCTCCCTCACTCTCTCCCTCGGCAAACAAATCCTCGACGACAAATACTCCCTCGGAAAATCCCTCTCCGAGAAACAAATCGTCGAATTGGCCTCCAAGGGCGACAAATTGAACGCCATTAACGTCGTCCTCACGGCGTCCGACGTCACCGTCGACGGTTTCTGCGTCAACCGCTGCGGATCTCACGGATCCAAATCTACCGCCGTCAAGGGTAAGAATTACCGATTCGCCTACATCTGGGTCGGAAACTCCGAAAAGCAGTGCCCCGGGTACTGCGCGTGGCCCTTCCACCAGCCCATTTACGGCCCGCAGAACCCGCCATTGGTTGCCCCCAACAACGACATCGGCATTGACGGGATGCTCATCAGTTTATCCGGGCTTTTGGCAGGAACTGCAACCAACCCGTTCGGAAACGGGTTCTATCAGGGTCCCGCCGGAGCACCGTTGGAGGCGGCGACGGCATGCCCTGGAGTGTATGCTAAAGGGGCGTACCCTGGTTACGCCGGAGACTTGCTGGTGGACTCCACCACCGGTGCGAGCTACAATGCCAACGGTGCCAATGGCCGGAAATACTTGCTTCCGGCGATCTACGATCCTTCAACCTCCAAATGTTCGACTCTTGTGTAATTTGTTACTGCGATTAGGCTGTAGTGAATTCATTTATTCATTCTTTTTCTTTTTGGAAATACTGAGCAAATTACTGCAGTTTGCTTTTATAAAATAAAATATTCTTTATTACATGTTATGTTGTGGTAATAGTAATTTTTAGTAAATAAATTAAGAATGAAAGCATATTATTTTATTAGTAAAATGGTAATTGTAAAATTAAAGAAAAAAGTGTGTTTATATTTACTATCTAACGTAAATTTCATCATAGTATTCATGAACTTTAATAATAATAATAATAATAAAAAAGTAATAAGTGCAGCACAAATTCAAATTTATTAAAGCTTTAGCCTTTACATTCACTAAACTCCCTGATTTTGGTTACCTATTTCTCTTTTTCTTGGTTATTTTGATTTTACATTTTTCCTTGCCAACCTTCTCGCTGCAAATTATTTTGATATATAATTGTTTTTAGTAAAATCTGAGGAAAAATCCCAAATGTTAATAATTTGATATAATGAAGAAATGTAGAATGATGGAGAGTCCCTTGAATTAAGGTTTTCAAGACTCTTTCAATATGGCAAAAGTATGTGAAATGGAAATGTGGAACAGTGAAGATTGAAATGTTGGAAATTTATTAATTTCCATTATAATCTAATTATGGGCAATATATTATTATGCAATTATATTAGTTATTCAATTATATTATGGACTTAATTAAGTGATCCAATTAAGGTTAAAGGTCCATGAGTTATAATAATAAATGATATGGGCTTATTGAGTAGATACTCAATACTACATGATTAGGTGATTATGGGTGGTCTAGTCAAGTAGTATATATAAAGGCTCCCAGGTTATGGTCCCCAATATACTAAGCCGTACATCGTCTTCCCTTCTCCCCATCGGGAGGGATTACTGCGGTCCCATAAGGAATAAGGAGGCTTAGTTGAGGAAGGTCATAAAACCACTGATCCCGAGTTCGTGTTCCGCCTAGAGGACTCAATGGATCTAAGGTATGTTTCCGCTTTACATTTAAGATCTCGGTTAATTCATAATAGGGTTAAGGTTTAAGGATTAATTTCCAACAAGTGATATCAGAGCCACCCTATTTATAATTTTCTGAGATTATAATGAATTATATTATTTTAATCATTGGGATCTTGCATTCTTCGGAATTTCGAATGCTTACGGTAAAGTTATATGGACAATTATCTTTCATTTTGAGTATATAACTCTCTTCTTCAATGGGATAAAGATGATTAGATTAAATTAATATTTCATGACAAAGATTTGGAATACGTGTGTATCTATTGATTATTCAGCACATACATCCGTGGTCAATTTATGTTTATTATTGATTCACAGTTTTATAGTTGTGTTAAAGGTAATAATCCTGTGATAGATAATACTTTTAAGATCTATTTTATTAAGTATAATGATTTCAATTTTTATTAATTGAGATCTGAAAATTAATAGTTGAGATTCTATAATTGACTTATATGAGGTTATATCCAGAAATTTTAAAAATGGTGAATTATTTTTGTAATCGAAATTACATCATGTGGGTATATTAATTGTATTGGGAATAATTGGTGCTAATGGTGTTGACATGGAATTTCAGAATTAATGGATTACATTTTTTTATGTATTCATAGAAGGATCACTACTTCACGATACAGTTAATTAATTTTCGTAATTTCTATTACGGGTAATTCGAATTAATGTGTATGAATTCACTCTCTGTTTAGGAAAATGATAATTTGGAATTATTTATAAAAATTCAATTGAATCGTTCATTACATTGGTAAGTGATATTCGTTTTGGATAGTTTCTTCGGATGGATTAATTTATTGATCTATTGTGGCGTGTTAAATTAATTGTAACACTTTGCAGTATGTCATGTACTTGTGTGTCAATGACTTATGAATACGTATGGAATGGCAATTCGGCTATACGCAATAATTTTGATTATTGATTCTAATATTTTGTTCCGATTAAGTGTTCTAATTCTGTTTAGTGGTATAAATTTGGATTCAGCTTACACTTTTGTGTAAATTTTCAATCTCTTAATGTCAGACGGTCAATGGCCATATTATGAGTAGGGATTTTGTTGTGCATTTTTTGCTAACAGCTAATTCTTAATTATTCTTAATCAAGCAGACTGGATGTACTATATGTTATTTGCTAGTACTAATTTCATGCCCATATTTATGAAAATGTATACACATGAGTACTTTTGGATTCGGAATACACATGTGTGAGTAACTTGATCTTTGTGATCTATTATCTTAATATCAAATATGATATTGCCTTATATATGTGGCAATTTGGTAACTGCACACTCTAGTCACAAAAGAAATTATGGCAGTATGATGATAGTAATTTGGGTTCACATATGATCACGTAATATATGTGTTTTTTTTGGGCTATTAAATTAATTTATATATGGTATATTAAATCAATTTTCAAATTTGAAACTGATTTTATTTGAGATCTTTGTAATAATATGTGTATGCCAATTAAATCACATATTGAAATTCGAATTGTCATGATAAATTACATATGGCAGTTGGTAAAAATGGCAATACATATAAAGGTATGAATATTAATTGATTGTCAATTTATGCGAGTGGTTGATGGCCACATTTGGAATCAAATCAAATTATTGAGAATTAATATTGTACGATTTAATCATCGAATTGATATATGGAAGATACATTGGTATTTTTGGTTGTGCCATTTAAATTGGTACGATAAGCAATTTGGTAATTATGGGAAGGATTTTGTTTTATTTAATCAATTGAGTTATTGTTCACATTGATTAATTGATTGTTAATAATTATTGATCGATAGCCTACATATTTGGTTAAAAAGATATGGATACAGGATTTAGATTCCTAATCAAATTAAGAAATCTTTTATTATTTTTAAATATATGAATCATCT
The DNA here is from genome assembly GCA_023678885.1 of Pogostemon cablin. Taxonomy (NCBI): domain Eukaryota; kingdom Viridiplantae; phylum Streptophyta; class Magnoliopsida; order Lamiales; family Lamiaceae; genus Pogostemon; species Pogostemon cablin. The sequence goes on along the minus strand of CM042969.1, from coordinate 30,594,670 downwards.
TAAATTCCTATTTAAATTGTGAAATTTAATTAAATTAATAAAATTGGGGAGACATTATTTTTTAATGTCGTTCAATTAAACGTAATATTTTTTTTTAAATATTTGTTTAATTGGTCTAGTAATTTTTCAATCTAATCAATCAAAGCCTCATGTTGCCACAGCAGCCTCTGTGTGTGAAGTGCGACTTTATTGAAATTACATAGATGGGTGTGTAATTATTCATGTGTTCTGTGTTCGGCCCACAGGTAGGCATAGTTTGACAGAATAATAACATACATGTGATAATAAGTATGTGATAATTATTTGGATTGTTCATGTGAACATTAGTCGGTCCACAGATAGACTCTTGTTTGACAGAACTTATTGTCAATACTTGATTATTACACCAAGATTACCCCTGCAGTTAATTTTTGTCCACAGACGAGGTTAATGTTGCACAAGGTGTCTTGTGATGGGTCCCCAATTAATAATGTTGTATGAGTGTATCTTCATGCGGGTATTGATCGGTCCACAGGTAGATTAATATTTGGCAGAAATACACAAGTATCTGTGGTGGTAAATACGTGATAATTATTTGGTTTGACATGTGAGTAATAAGTCGGCCCACAGGAAGGCTATTGCTTGACAGTTTTATTGTCAGTATTTGACTACTGCATGAGAGCATCATTTAAATTAGTATTTTTTGTCCAAAGACTTGATACTAATATTGTGCTCGAATCTTCAAGATGATTCTAATTTAGTTAAATTTTGAAAGACTATAAAGTTTTTTTTGAAAGATTATAAAATTTAATGTGAGCATGATAAATTATTTGCAATAATTCTCTGTACAATTAAGAAGTCTGCTGATTAATCCATATATCAACAACAAAATCATACATTATGAGAATTTCAACAATAAAGATGAGACTAGTAGGTTTCAAGAAAATTTGGTCTCAATAAAGTATAAGGGCAATACAAGAAAACCCATTAAGAAAGCTGCTAAAGACAACTGAAGTACAATTTTTTGTTTACTCCTGAAGGCTTGTGGAATTGTCTTATAATACACTGCATTAAATTATTCAGTATGCATGGTGCAGTTAAAAGACATAATTGAACTCCACAACATATGGTCACTAATGTGAGAAATATTTAAGATTGCAACTTATGGTCTCAATAAATTTTTAACCAAAGTAGTTGTGAGAACTCTTTGAGTTTCACATATGGTGATGTCCAACTAAAGCTAGATCATTGGGATCTACTAAAGAAAATTGGACTCAAATAAATGTAAGCTACTTTATTGGTTATGAATAAAAATAAAAGTTTATGATCCAATTAATCGGATCATATTTGAGACGGATAATACGGTATTCTGTGAGGATGTTGATTTGGGGGAAAGAATAATATTAGAGACATTGTCCTTGAGGGGGAGTCGATTCGATCCCCGCTTATACTTTAAAGAATTGATGCAAATTCAGAATAACAATATGACAATGTCAATAATATTTAAAGAATAATAAAATTCAACAACCTCAAGAATTAATGTCACTAAGGAAACCACTAGAGTTGGGAGAAAAATAATTCGGATGATTATGTAGTTTTCTCCTAAATAATGAGGACACTATGAAATTAATGGTAGAATATTCAAACAATATTCATCAAATCATGAAAGGTCCAATTACTCGAAAGTAGGTTAATGCTATAAGTTATGAGTATAACTCAATACAAGATGATTAGGTTTGCATCTTGATAAAGGATTATACTCAAAAGGGAAGGAAGGCATTGTTTTAAGATAATCGTGACATTAGTAGCACATTTTGAATGGATGTAAAGATAAAGTTCCTTGATCACAACACTGATGATACGATCTAAATGGTTTAAGAACTAATAGGAAAACCATCTATGCATTCAAGTAAGTTTTCCATAAAGGAATTACACATATCATCATGAGGTAATTGTCTTATTTGGTTTTGAGAGAAATGTAGATGATTATGTAATTCAGTGGGAGAATGTTTAAGTTAAACTAAGGGAGACAAGTGAAGTCTCAATAAGGTGCCCTAAAGTTATATTAAAGATTTAATAAATGTAGAAATATTCTATATGTTTTGGTTGTTAGTGTTGGATTGTATACTAAAAGTCTAGCTTTAGTATGAACAATGTCATAACATTATTTGAAATGAGAATCATTGATCAAATGATTGCATCTTATAATTTATTTTATATGCATGATGCAATAGTCCATTTACTTTATACTGTAGATAATATGTTGTGCGACAACACGCGGAAGATCATATTATCGCTTTCCTTATAAAGTATAAACAGATGCTCACAACTGAGATAGACGAGGACTCTCTATCGGTATGGTTGTAGTGTGGTTTGGTATTAGCTTGTCTTGGCTATAGAATCACATTAGTGCACTTGTGTGTATTGAGTAGGACCGCTTGAGATCGTTTGTCTTATACTGACTATATAGTAGAACTTGATCTCTGTTATTATGGAAGTTCGTGCTCTTAATCCCTATACAATAACCTCGACACGTAGGACAGTATGTATTTCTTTGATTCATCAATGGGTGAGATTTATAAGTATTAAATCAACAAACTCGGTGAGTTGGGAAGTAGTGCTGTATCTATGGTGTGCTGTTGATTGTAGAAGGAATCCATGTCCGTCATAGGTTGATGATGTCCCCTTGAGGAGCTCATAAGGTTTATCATGTAAATCTTGCAAGTGGATTAATTTCCGGCATGATAAAAAGGTTGAGTGGTACTACTCTTGGATGAGATATTAATTAATTTGAGTTGTCAGTAACCTAATTAATTAATGGACATTGTATATCTTAAACATGGGGAGACTATCGGGCTTATAATAAGAAGGAGCCCAGAACATAATTTTGGGATTGGACGGGTAGTGCAATAATAATATTTTAGTGGACTATATTATTATTATTGGATTTAATTAAAAGCTTTGGGCTAAGCTTGGTTAATTAAGTTCAATTGAGGCCCAGCCCAATTTCTCCTCCTGGTCCCTGCTGTAGCCCAATATATATAGTCATCTCAGCTTCTGGAAACCTAACTTCCTGCGCCTCTTTTGACGTGAGTTAGAGAGAAGCAGATTGAGAGAACTCTGGGGATTGTTGACCACCCAACACCAGAGTTGACTTGAGACATACAGCAGAAGATCAAGAGGTGTTCTTCTGCAGTGATTCAGACTCTACATCAACCCTGAAGTATGGTAATCATGTTTAATCGCTTCCGCTGTTTATGTTTACTGTAACCCTAACGATCACGTTTGGACCACACGATCCAATTGCCCAACAATTGGTATCAGAGCATTGGTTTCGTGGTGAAACGTGAACCGTTAGGTTGGGGTTTTGTGATTATATGATTATGTGTATTGATCTATATGTAATCACATGTTTTTTCTGCTTCTCGTGAGTTTTTCGATTGATAGCATCATTAAAGGGTTTGTATAATTTTGAATTATCTATGAAACCCTATGTGTATGGTATGCTCAATATTGCTGTTGTGTGGTACTTGGACAACACACGCACGAGAAAGAAACCCAGAAAACTTGACGCCATAAGGGTTTTGGTGTGCCACTGAACAACAACGAAGGACACACACATCTGCACCATGTCTTTGACGCCAACGACCCAGAAGACAGTACGATCTGATGGAGAGCCTTGTCCACTCGTCGGCACGACCGAGAAGTGGGACTGACCTGCGCCGACAAAGGAAGAGCATCGACTTCAGATAGCCTGATTCTTGATTTTGGCTGTAATACGGAGGGGTTCGTGTAGGCTGCTGATAGCGATCATGATCCACGATGATTGCAACGGCGACTCCAGTCCGAGGCTTCAGATGCCAATTCAGATACAGGCGGCTGCGCGGCGGGCCTGATGGACGATAGTCGCTGGTGTTATCGATCAACTCTACTTCCTCTCCGAGCGGATCTGCTGTGCGTCGATCAGGTATGAGAGGACATCTGTTGGCAGACGGAGGTGAGAACTCCGTGATGGCTCCAGGCGGTGACGTAGCAGTCTGGTGGTTTGCGAGACTTGCAGAGGGAATCATTGTCCCGGGCAAGCCGACGGTGCTGTTCAGGCGATTACGACAGGGACTGGGCGGAGAACAGGACGTCGAACCTGCTACGTTGGTTTCGGGCGGATCGACTGGTTGTTCCGATCAAGTCTAAAGCCACTTCTGAGCAGTTTATGGCGGTTTTCGATCGGGTCAAGGTGTTCGAGGCGTGTCAGTTGGCGCTGCCAATCGTGTCTGAGGTCTCTTCCGAGACTACCGACCAGCGGCAGATGGAGCAGCGTCACAGCGTGTACTGCTGGCGGCCAACGAGGCTGCTGTGCTTCAGTCGGGTCGGACGGAGAGATGAGGTCGCCGGCATCATTCTCGGCTGTGCGTACCAGCGACTGCAGCGGCACGATTGCGTGTTTGAGTTCTGACCAGTCGTCGATTGGGTTAGTCGGCTGGAGATGATAGACGAGGACTGGCGGCGAGACTTCGGTGGGCTGAGGCGCGACCGCCGGCAGCAGCGGCGCCGAGTTTCTTGCGTGACAGCGCCGTGTGGTTTCAGTCGCCGTTGGCAGGCATTGGACGGCTGCTTCTTTAGGGCAGCAATCTTGTTGGGCCTTTAGGGTTTCCCTCTTTTAATTTGCTTATGGGCTCTCCATTGGGCCCATATTTAATTAATTGTTTTGGGCTGCTGGGCCTTAATTGCTGCCTTCCTGTTGGGCCCATTTTTTTATTAAAATGGATGTTGGGCCCAATTCAGTAATGGTTTATAGGCTGCCCATTTTTTTAATTTGGTTTTGGGCTGTTAGGCCCAAATTTTATTAAAATGGAAATGGGCTGCTGGGCTATTATTTTATTGCTGGTTTTAATTAATTGTGGATAATGGGCCAAGCATGATAATTAATTAATTATATTAATGGACTAATTTTGTGCTAGTGGGCTTGGTGGATTTAATTTAATTTTGGGCTGAGTATATGGGTCATGGAAAATGGGCTTGATTAATTAATTAATCTGCTGCTCATTTTGTGCTTATTTGTTGCTCTTCAGGCCCAAATTAATTGATCCACTATTTATACAATTAATTATGTTATATAACTGATTAATTGATTTAATTGTCAATTATTGTTGTATATGTGTAAGACATGTTCTATGTAATTTATTTATTTAAATTGCTGTTAATAGAAGCATGTCTAAGTTGTATATTTTATTCTCGAATATTATATGCATGTTAAAAACCCACGGTGTTTAAATAACTAAGTGGGAGAGGGGATTGGTTATAAATTCCCGCAGCCTCCATTATTGGTTTGTTAGCAATGTGAATAGACTTGCGCGTCGGCATTAGAGCCTTCCTCCCCATCGGATGAGTTTATTCATGGATTGCTGGAACAGACTTCATTAAATAATTACGTTTGTAATGTGATGCATATGAACTTTCGCGTTGGCTTAGACCTTCCTCCCTATCGGATGAGTTTATATGCGGTTCACTGGTACAAACTTGTAATTGATGACTATAGGAAGTTATCCGAGCGCGTGTGTACTTCTCTATCTGTAAGGCACACAAGCTTGGGCCGCGGACTTGGGGTCAAATAATGGTATACACTTAGATGTAAATAATAAGTATCCTCCCCATCGGAGTCACTGCTTTTATTTGCATGGCTAAAGAGGAACCGACTATTAATTATTTTGTCATAAAGTTAGGTTGACAAATGAAATTAATGGGTAAAACCTTCTCTTGTAAATGTTCGGGTTTGTAAACGTCCACACTATCGTGGCTTGCAGACTCACGGTGCTTGAGATGTCGGTGAATTTTATTTTATATTGTTTTGAGGGAAACGATATAAAATGATAAAATTCGAATATTTGATCGGAATATTTAATTGTGATTCTCTGAATTTCTAATGGTTTTATTTCACTAATTGTTAACTAAAAGACATTATATTTACTTGTCCAAATTAACTGATTAGAAAAGAATCTTAATTTTGAAATTTACTGCTTAAGAAAATACATGTGTATTCTCACAAAGGACGTCTCATGATGCCTATTAAAGTCTCTAGTGAAGAGATGAGAGGTTCATAGAAATATGATGGTCTCATGAAACTCTTCGGAGACTTGAGTATTTTAAAAAGGTGATAAATCATGATAAAATTTGATGAATGAATTTGAATAATGTGGAATAGAAGTTGAAGGGGAAACCTAAGTCAATTTATTTTCCATAATTGCCTAGATGTTTTGAGTAAGTTCCACCTGAATTACATGAGGATGTATATGGTGAGAAACTTCTGACAAAACATGTGGCAAAGGAAAGCCAGTTTCATCATGATATGAACAAGTTTAATATCTTATTTACTAATGGTTTAAACGTGATTAGTGATGGCATCTACTGACACGAAGTGTGTAGATACTGGAATCACTAAATGTTTATCACTTAGTAAGGATAAGATTATTAAGACATGGGTAAAACTACAAAGGTAGTGGCTATTGCAGTGGGAGTTGTTTATTTATCTCATGATAAGAATAAACGATTGATTATGAGAAATTATCTTTACGTACGTTTCATAGAAAGAATTTGATTTCGGTTTCTATGCATTAATGGATGGATACTTCATTTCATTTAAATGACATGGTCATAGTAATGAGGAATGAGGATATAATCCGTTAAAGTATGTTGGCGGATAAAAAGTATACTCTTGAATCATGTACATCCCACAGATGCAATAAATAATAATTAATAATGCATCTTCTAAAATTAGTAAGAGAAAGGAACCTTCGGAGATGAACTAAACATACATTTGGCGTCTAAGACTAATTCATTTTACTTGAGTAGGATTCAAAAGTTGATAGCCGATAGACCGTAAGGTTTATCTGAAGTGGAAACTATCAGACTTGCGAGTCCTGCTTGGAAGTAAAAATGATTAACTGGCTTTTCAAGGCTGTGGGGAATAGAGCCAAAGATATATATGTTGGAATTAGTTCATTCTGATTCAAGCGAACCTAACAATATCCAGGTGAGAGGTAGTTATGAATATTCAAAGATTATTCTGGGAACCGATATATTTATTTGATGCACTGCATGTCTAAGTTCTTGGATTAATTCAAGAATTGTAAGGCTGGTACAGTGAGCGTCATGGAAAATATATCATATCATTACGATTTAATCGTGATGATGAATACCTCTTGGGATAGTTAGGAGCTATTGATCAGAAGTTGAGATTAAATCTCAAGTTGACTACACCGGGCATGCCCCAGCTGAATGGTGTGGTGGGTAGAAGGTATTAGACTCTTATGGTTATGATTAGATAGATGATGAATTATTTGGAATAATTAAATTCATTTTATGGATATGCCCTAGATACAGTAATTCGTGAAACGTTTGTCTGTATATGGGATATTCTAGAAAAATGGATAGTGATTTATTTAGTCCAAAAGATCGAAGGGTAATTGTTAACACAATAACCAGATTTTTGGAAAAGGACTATGTAATAAATCACAAACCCATGTATAAGTTGTTCTAAAGGAAGTGAGAGGAAAACACTAAGTAAAAGTACCAAGTGTACAAGAGGATATACCACAAGGTAAACTGCAACGCGTGTCACGTCTGATACACAATTACATGTAGTGCCTTATCGTAGTGGGAGGATTGTTTGACAACCCATAAAATATATGTTTTGGGAAAGTCGTAACACTTGATCCCTAGTAAACATGGTATTGTCCCACGAATACGATATAGCACTACAAGATTAAAATGCGGAATCTTAGCAAGATGCAATGAATGATGAAATAGAATCTATGGATTCTAAATTAAGTCTGGAGCTTGAAGGATCACTAAAATGGTGTAAAAGTCATTGCAAGTGGTCAAAAGAAATAAAAGAGGATCATACAGAAAGGTGAAAATCTTGGAAGCAAAGCTTGTTGCGAAAAGATGTACTCAGAAAGAAATGGTTCGATTATGAGGAAACATGTTCGCTGGTAGCTATGCTTATGTTGATCCGGATTCTTTTATTTATTGCTGCTCATATTAAATTATGAGGGACAGCAAATAGATGTCAAGACAGCTTTCCTGATTGGAAGTCTTGAGGAAAACATCTATGTGGAGCGACCAGAGTGATTCATTGCAAAGTACTAATAGCATTTTGATAGTAAGCTTAAAAGTGTCCAGCGATGGACTAAAGCAAGCTTTAAGATCGTGAAGCATCTGTTTTGATTAGATAATCCAGTGGCATGGATTTAAATCAATGAGCGGATGAGTCTTGTGTGTTCTAAAGAGTGACGGAAACGTGGTGGTGTTTCTTGTACTATACGTAGATAGTATCTTGCTCATTGGAGACAATGAAAGAGTATTATCGGGCGTATGGGTACGGAAAGCGGTAGAAATAAAGGAATTAAGAAAGGATATTATGCTTATCTCAAGTTTCATAAAATGATACAGTCCATACTCATTTAGCATGTGAATAGACTTGCGCGTCGGCATTAGAGCCTTCCTCCCCATCGGATGAGTTTATTCATGGAATGCTATGAACGAAGTTGGATATCTGTTTTGGTTAACGCATGAACAGTGGGTATCAACGTAACCCGGATCAAGAATGATGAACTGTAGTAAGACATATATAAAGTGCCTGAGAAGGACTGGAAATTATATATGAACTTACTGGACAGATTCACTGCTTCTTGTGGATTACGTAGATTTGGATTTTTAGTCAGATTGGACGGTAGTAAATTCTCCTCAAAGGTTATGTGTTTAATTTTAGGAAGTAGAGTCATAATGTGGAGGAGTGTCATATAGAAATATATTTCAGACTCCGGACTCCATCATGGAAAGATGATGAATTGGAGCCTATGAGGCTGCCAAAGTATCTATGTGACTCTAGAGACTTCATGATGGACTTTGAAGTGTTTCTAAGTTTGCCCAAGGTAATCACAATTTACATTGATGATATTGGTGCAGTTGCAAAATTGAAGAAATCACAAGTCCATAAGGCAATTAAACACATGGAGCGCGAGTACCACCTGTTACGAGAAATCGTATGATGAGGGGAAGGTTGTTGTCGCCTAGATTGCATCGGATGATGACCTAGTAAACCATTTACAAGGACCTTAAGGCGAGAGCTTTTAATGGTCGTGTAGTGGAAGTAGGAATCAGATGTATGGCAGAAGACATGACAGCATAGTCTTTTAGTATAAGTGGGAGATTGTTGGATTGTATACTAAAAGTCTAGCTTTAGTATGAACAATGTCATAACATTATTTGAAATGAGAATCATTGATCAAATGATTGCATCTTATAATTTATTTTATATGCATGATGCAATAGTCCATTTACTTTATACTGTAGATAATATGTTGTGCGACAACACGCGGAAGATCATATTATCGGTTTCCTTATAAAGTATAAATAGATGCTCACAACTGAGATAGACGAGGACTCTCTATCGGTATGGTTGTAGTGTGGTTTGGTATTAGCTTGTGATCGGTGTGAAATTCACCTAGAATTATGGGCTAAATTGCATGAATTTATGTGGATTTATTTGGATTTAATTCAATAATTAAGCATGATTTTAATGAAAATATTATTAATTGCTTAATTAGTTTGAGAGAGGTATTATTATGTATTTTTGCAGAAAATGGGTGTTTTGAGCTTGAAAGAGTGATGGAAGAAACGGGAATTAAATTGGGACGAAGACGAAAAAAAAAAGAGAAAATTTGGCAAAGACAACATAGAAAAGACAACACTTTTCAGAAAAGTGTTGTCTATTCAGAAGTGCAAAAATTGTCCAGAGAGCTGAAAAATTGCAAGAAAACACGGGCAGATGCATAAAAACACGCCCGTGTTTTTATGCACTTTTGAAAGAAAAATATGCGGAGGCTGGATTCGAACCCGAGACCTCATGCATGTACAAGGGCGCCTCTAACCACTTTGCCAAGCCATCACATGTGATTAATACTCGCCCAATTTATTCTTATACTAAATTCCTGGAACCGAAAATTCTATAAAATTCACTCTTGTCCCACATCGAAAATCATCACAAAATCCACTCACCCTACACCTATAAATACCCTCATTTGGACCAACTCTTAGAACCAATTCCTTCATCCATTTAAATTCAATAAAATTGAATCTTTTCAAGATTCAATAGTTAAGAAAGGGCTTTTTAGCAAGATCTCCATAGTTGAGATCCCTCCCCCTTTCGGGGTGAGGGATCCGTAGTTTTAATGTTTTTCTAGTTTAGGATTTTATTTGCTTTCCAAGAAGGTGGAGACACCAAGGAGAAGATGATCTTCATGGATGTAAAAACTTCATTAAGGTGTAATCTAATCCTATTTATTATCTTTATTTTCTATGTTTTGGTGGTTGATTGAAGGCATGATTATTGATTAATTTATGAAAATGTCTTGATTGAATTTCCGGCTTTGATTAGGTTTTATTTATGAAATTCACATGTCTTGTAATAATATGGGATTTATGTCTTTGGTATTAGTGTACAGTGATTAGGTTGTGTATGGTGTATCGACATGTCTTGTCGTTGCTTTACCCTTAGTTGCTTTGCATGATTATCATATGTGAGTTTCTTCCATTTATTACACATGGGTTTAATATAAGGGGAGCCTGGCCGGGAGTCCTTATATTTAGAACAACATAAATGAACACTAGTGAGATCACTTGTGCCCGAGGATTAAACTAGTGAAGGGAACCCCATCCATACGAGCATAGTACCTTGAAGGGATTTGTAAATAGGATCGATCCTAGGAGCTTTTTAGGGGTTATGAAAATAATCTACATCCTATTCACCTTGGCCCTTGGGGATAGGTGGAAATAGTGATCGCCCTTACCATGATTTGCTTAAAAAATGGAAAACAATTAAAGATGTTGGATGATTGATTATATGAGTGTATCATGAAAACTACCATGGCATTGAAAATCCAAAAATATTGTAATTAGATTTATTTTTCCTGCATTTTATTTTCTTTTATTTTTATAAACCTCCTCTCCGATCGTCCCTAACTAATCACGATACTATACCTAAAGGCCATGAATCCTAAATTCCCTTGGGTTCGATATTTTGTTGCTTGGTCGCCCGGACTATAACGACCAATCAAATGGCGCCGTTGCCGGGGAATTTAGTTGTATTTGTGACTTTGGATTTGTTGAGTGGTTAGGATAGGGACATTTTTTTTTTTTTTTTTTTTTTTTTGCTTTGATTTGTTTTTCGTTTTATGGTTGTGTTTGTAGGGACTAAAGCGTGGAGCCATGGTATTGGCCTTGAAGAGCAAAGGAGTGGTGCAAATTGAGGTAACAAACATCTTCTCAACTTAAATTCGACTTTGTCTAATTTAAGTTTGGGGGGTATGTCGTCTTCGTTACTTGACTTTTCTACGGTTTGAATTATAAAATTGTATCCATGAACTCCTACTTGAGCATATTTCACCGGCGCACGTATAAGTCCTTACTCTTTTCTTTGGCACATATTTTCTCTTTTTTTTTGTTGTTTTTGTTTTTCGTGCTTTTCTTGCTTTCAATAAGGAGAAATCTTTCTTGGCTCTCTTGTGCTTCATTGTGAGAAATTTTGAGGCTATGATTTTTGGTTGGAACTTGTGACTTGGTGGATTTTTACTTGTGTACTTGTTGAGTTATGGTTTATGCTTGTTTCGTGTTTCTTTCACTACTACAAACCCGTGAGATTTTGAGCCTTAAAATCATGAAATCAAGTGGTTTTTCCTTTCTTGTGTGTGCATCGTTCTTTTGTGTGCATTCTAGAACTTGCCATTGTGTCTTCTTGAAACTACATGTGTGTGAAGATTGTTGGAAATGATTTAAGGCCATCTTTGTTTTGACAAGTCACTTTGCCAAATTTATCCTTCCAAATGAAATCATATCGTAGTTTGCCCCATTGAGCTTATTATCCTTATTTCTTTGGCAACCTACAAATTTAGCCATTTTATCTATATTTTATATCCTAATCACCTTTGTCGATTATTAGAGGATTAATGGGGATGAAGTGGTTGAATTGAGCTTACAAGAGAGTTTGGAAAGAGAGAAATGGTGAAAGTGTAAGAAAAGAGGAAAAAAAAAAATGGAGGTTGTGTGAAAAGAAAAATTGAGTGAAGCTTGTATAAAAGAAGCATAAGGAGCTCTAGTAGAAAAATAGAAAGAGAGCCCTTGGGGAAAAGAGATAAAAGAAACTCAATAATGAAGAAGAGAAGAAAAAGGTTCTTTTATTTGTTGGATGGATAAAATTCTCTTTGTGATTAAGGTGGAAATAGAAAAAAAAAAGTGTGGATGAGAGTTGAGGCTACCAACCAACTTGAATTCTTCACTAATTTGAGGAAAGAGAGAGTGAGAGTTGATATTGGCCGTCAACTTAAATTCTCTACTAATCTTGAGCTTACTTTTCCTAAATATTTTTCCTACCCAATACCAAAGAGCCTACATTACAACCCCATATAAAGACCTTATTGATTCAATAATTAACACACATAGAAGTGGTGGAGAGCGTAGACTTTTGGCAAGCATATGGTAATGACATGCATTTGAATTGATTTATGAGAGTATACACTTCTCCCATACACCCTTTGAGTGTGAGAGTGAAAAACAAAATCTAGAGAGGAGTAGTGAAGGTCTCACTTGCTTGTATATTTCCTAAGCTTAACTTGTATGCACTTAAATTGATGTCTTGTCTCTTGTTTTGATTGAATTGAAATGGTTTTGAAATGACTTGATATCTTGATTCAATTCTAGGTGAATTCCCCTCCTCGTTCTTTCTTTTCTTTCGTTGCTCGGGGACGAGCAACACTTTAAGTTGGGGGGTTTGATCGGTGTGAAATTCACCTAGAATTATGGGCTAAATTGCATGAATTTATGTGGATTTATTTGGATTTAATTCAATAATTAAGCATGATTTTAATGAAAATATTATTAATTGCTTAATTAGTTTGAGAGAGGTATTATTATGTATTTTTGCAGAAAATGGGTGTTTTGAGCTTGAAAGAGTGATGGAAGAAACGGGAATTAAATTGGGACGAAGACGAAAAAAAAAAGAGAAAATTTGGCAAAGACAACATAGAAAAGACAACACTTTTCAGAAAAGTGTTGTCTATTCAGAAGTGCAAAAATTGTCCAGAGAGCTGAAAAATTGCAAGAAAACACGGGCAGATGCATAAAAACACGCCCGTGTTTTTATGCACTTTTGAAAGAAAAATATGCGGAGGCTGGATTCGAACCCGAGACCTCATGCATGTACAAGGGCGCCTCTAACCACTTTGCCAAGCCATCACATGTGATTAATACTCGCCCAATTTATTCTTATACTAAATTCCTGGAACCGAAAATTCTATAAAATTCACTCTTGTCCCACATCGAAAATCATCACAAAATCCACTCACCCTACACCTATAAATACCCTCATTTGGACCAACTCTTAGAACCAATTCCTTCATCCATTTAAATTCAATAAAATTGAATCTTTTCAAGATTCAATAGTTAAGAAAGGGCTTTTTAGCAAGATCTCCATAGTTGAGATCCCTCCCCCTTTCGGGGTGAGGGATCCGTAGTTTTAATGTTTTTCTAGTTTAGGATTTTATTTGCTTTCCAAGAAGGTGGAGACACCAAGGAGAAGATGATCTTCATGGATGTAAAAACTTCATTAAGGTGTAATCTAATCCTATTTATTATCTTTATTTTCTATGTTTTGGTGGTTGATTGAAGGCATGATTATTGATTAATTTATGAAAATGTCTTGATTGAATTTCCGGCTTTGATTAGGTTTTATTTATGAAATTCACATGTCTTGTAATAATATGGGATTTATGTCTTTGGTATTAGTGTACAGTGATTAGGTTGTGTATGGTGTATCGACATGTCTTGTCGTTGCTTTACCCTTAGTTGCTTTGCATGATTATCATATGTGAGTTTCTTCCATTTATTACACATGGGTTTAATATAAGGGGAGCCTGGCCGGGAGTCCTTATATTTAGAACAACATAAATGAACACTAGTGAGATCACTTGTGCCCGAGGATTAAACTAGTGAAGGGAACCCCATCCATACGAGCATAGTACCTTGAAGGGATTTGTAAGTAGGATCGATCCTAGGAGCTTTTTAGGGGTTATGAAAATAATCTACATCCTATTCACCTTGGCCCTTGGGGATAGGTGGAAATAGTGATCGCCCTTACCATGATTTGCTTAAAAAATGGAAAACAATTAAAGATGTTGGATGATTGATTATATGAGTGTATCATGAAAACTACCATGGCATTGAAAATCCAAAAATATTGTAATTAGATTTATTTTTCCTGCATTTTATTTTCTTTTATTTTTATAAACCTCCTCTCCGATCGTCCCTAACTAATCACGATACTATACCTAAAGGCCATGAATCCTAAATTCCCTTGGGTTCGATATTTTGTTGCTTGGTCGCCCGGACTATAACGACCAATCAGCTTGTCTTGGCTATAGAATCACATTAGTGCACTTGTGTGTATTGAGTAGGACCGCTTGAGATCGTTTGTCTTATACTGACTATATAGTAGAACTTGATCTCTGTTATTATGGAAGTTCGTGCTCTTAATCCCTATACAATAACCTCGACACGTAGGACAGTATGTATTTCTTTGATTCATCAATGGGTGAGATTTATAAGTATTAAATCAACAAACTCGGTGAGTTGGGAAGTAGTGCTGTATCTATGGTGTGCTGTTGATTGTAGAAGGAATCCATGTCCGTCATAGGTTGATGATGTCCCCTTGAGGAGCTCATAAGGTTTATCATGTAAATCTTGCAAGTGGATTAATTTCCGGCATGATAAAAAGGTTGAGTGGTACTACTCTTGGATGAGATATTAATTAATTTGAGTTGTCAGTAACCTAATTAATTAATGGACATTGTATATCTTAAACATGGGGAGACTATCGGGCTTATAATAAGAAGGAGCCCAGAACATAATTTTGGGATTGGACGGGTAGTGCAATAATAATATTTTAGTGGACTATATTATTATTATTGGATTTAATTAAAAGCTTTGGGCTAAGCTTGGTTAATTAAGTTCAATTGAGGCCCAGCCCAATTTCTCCTCCTGGTCCCTGCTGTAGCCCAATATATATAGTCATCTCAGCTTCTGGAAACCTAACTTCCTGCGCCTCTTTTGACGTGAGTTAGAGAGAAGCAGATTGAGAGAACTCTGGGGATTGTTGACCACCCAACACCAGAGTTGACTTGGGACATACAGCAGAAGATCAAGAGGTGTTCTTCTGCAGTGATTCAGACTCTACATCAACCCTGAAGTATGGTAATCATGTTTAATCGCTTCCGCTGTTTATGTTTACTGTAACCCTAACGATCACGTTTGGACCACACGATCCAATTGCCCAACAGTTAGAAGTTGTTGTATGATGAGGTATGTACAAGTCCTAATTTGGCTTCTGTTGTTGGTGTATTAAGTAGACATTTAAGTAACTCTAGTATGGATCTTTATAAAGTATATACAGAGAATTGATGATAACATGCTTGCACATCAGAAATCCGATTTGTTAGAGATCATGAGGAATTCTGATTCTGAGTTTGTTGGATGCCAATATAGTATAAGATCCATTTCAGACTACATCTTCTGTTGGTTTTGAAAGCTATATAAGTAAAAGTGTTAAGCAAACACTTGTAGCTCATTAACTATGACAGTAGAAATAGTAGTACACTAAGGGGCATCCAATCATAAAATTTGTCACATAAAGTTTATTATGACAGTTAGTTCGCAGTAAAGTATTAGCAACATGAGTTCTTATAAGTCAAGCATATTGACATAGAATTCTTGGTTAAATAAAGTGTTTTGTGTGGATAAAATTTTAGAAGAGCATATTATGATAGACTCCAAATATGGATCCACCAATTATGTATTCAACGCCTGTAATTTTATGAGCTAGCTACTCATGTGGGTGTTATATGGTTTTAGAATACATTGGTTCAGTGGGAGTCTATATTTATTGTTCTTTAAAGTTTTCAAAACACTTTGATTTGGTTTTCTGCAGAATAAAGTTGATAGTTGATGGCTTTGAATTCATTGTGAATTCACTTAAGTAATTTCATTTTGTAATATTTTACATTATGGATTGATCTCACTAAAGTTTAAGTTGGACCAGTTGGAAATAAACATGATGTTGATCACATTTGACATGTAATTTTCATGCTACTCACCATATTTGATCTATGTCATTGAGTGTATTGATATGGTAATTGTCGGGGTTTAACCACGATGTGTAATGTGGTGAATGCCACGGTAGTTCCATATTAGTAGATGAGATGGACCAGATTGTTAAGTATAGCCTGAAGAGGAATAACATAAAGTTGCGCAACTAAGGACTCTTGATATAATTGCTAATGGAAAATATATAGCCCAAGTGGGAGATTGTTGGAAATTTATTAATTTCCATTATAATCTAATTGTGGGCAATATATTATTATGCAATTATATTAGCTATTCAATTATATTATGGACTTAATTAAGTGATCCAATTAAGGTTAAAGGTCCATGGGCTATAATAATAAATGATATGGGCTTATTGAGTAGATACCCAATACTACATGATTAGGTGATTATGGGTGGTCTAGTCAAGTAGTATATAAAGGCTCCCAGGTTATGGTCCCCAATATACTAAGCCGTACATCGTCTTCCCTTCTCCCCATCGGGAGGGATTACTGCGGTCCCATAAGGAATAAGGAGGCTTAGTTGAGGAAGGTCATAAAACCACTGATCCCGAGTTCATGTTCCGACTAGAGGACTCAATGGATCTAAGGTATGTTTCCGCTTTACATTTAAGATCTCGGTTAATTCATAATAGGGTTAAAATTTAAGGATTAATTTCCAACATGGCAATGAAAGTGAAAACGGAGAAAACCTTTAGTCAAAAGAGAAGTGGAGGATCTTAAGAAATTTGAAGACGTGTTAGGTCACTATTCAATAAAACAAAATATCAAGGATAGATGGAGACATTGGCGGACCTACTAAGGGAGTAGGGGGGCACTGAGCCCCCTGAACTTCTAAAAATTACTAGTATAGATATAGAAATTTTCTTGAAATATCTTTGTGTCCAAGTGGTGAAGTGAGGATGTTTTAGTTTTAAAGGTCCCTTGTTCGATTCATGCAGCTTTATTTTTTTCCCCTCTTCTATTTCTTTTATTTATTTATTTTCCCTCTAAATAACATATTTATTTAATAATTTTAATGACTTTAGTTTCAAAATTGTTACTCTTACATAATACAATTAAAAATACTAAAACATCTTTAGAAAAATGTTAATAAAAGTTGGTAAATAAAATAATTCTTCTTAAAATTTGTAGAACAAAAAACACGAACTATTGTATGAGAAAAATTGGGCCCCCCTCGACGGAAATCCTGTGTCCGCCACTGGATGGAGATGGAGACCCTCAAAAAGATATTTGTAAAATAAATGATGTGCATGAATGGAATATTCCAGTTAATATGAAATCTGCTTATCGAATGATTTGGCATTGCAATGCCACCACTAAGATCATTATCCACCATGATTTTGGCATTGCAATGCCACCACTAAGATCATTATCCACCCTATACTCTACAGGGGCGAATGGATGTGAGGGCAGCCCAGGCTCAAGCCTAGGGCTGCCCCCGAAAAGCCCATTATATCATATGTATATAATTTATAAATAATTTGTGTTTTTAAGTTTAGCCAACCCTAAAAATATTTTCAGCCCACCCAAATGAAGCTAAAAAAATAAATATATTTTCTTTCTTCTTTGTGTTTTTAAGTTTAGCCCAACCCAAAAATATTTTAAACCCACCGAAATGAAGTTAAAAAATAAATATATCATCTTAAATTATAGTATATATATATATATATATATATATTATTTTTTAATTATTATTATTATTTTTTATTTTCTTCAATAAACTTAGCCCACCCCACCCCGATTTTCTGGATCCGCCCCTGCTCGATAAAGTTTTGAAAGAACGAATTTCTAAAAAAACAAGCTATCACGTAAAGACATTTCTTTTCTTAATAATAATATGAGATGCAAAATAGGTAAGTTAGCTCACTGACCACTATTAGGTGATTTGGAGAAATTATAGGGTGCTGGGTGAATTAATTACTAACAACTACTCACCCGTCCTGCCAAATGTCCCCATTTTTTTTGTACGTGGATTAAGAAGTAATGTAGTAGATAGTTGTATTAGTATTAAGTGGTGGACCATGTGTGGGGTCCTTTTTAATAAAAAAGAAGAAAATAAAAATATTTGAATAAGACGTCAATATATTAAAATGAGGACCTTTCGGTGAGATGGGATAAGTAAAAAAATGCAATTTTTGTGGTGAACACACTAATTAGTGTGCATATCATGTTTAAAAATGTAACTTTGCATAGTATAAGATTTGATCAGATATAAGAGTGGCTATGTACATTTTTATTTGTAAAAGAATTAATGTCAAGATTTTTAAGGAGGTGATACATGTGAATAAAGCTATTGAGGAAATTAAATTGAAGGTTTGGAGTTTGCTTGACGTGAAGAATGATGGGTAAGGAAATCGTTCAGGTTAATTTGTTTCTGGTTCAGGAACGGTAGATTATTTAAATTTCATTTATTTTTTACACTCAATACATTTTAGGCAAAAACTACTGTGCACCTGAGCGCATGTACCACATTCCGTGCGCCTTTAAAATTTTGTGTTAAATTGTATACCCTTTAGTATACAGATGTGTACCCTTTATTTTCTAAGGAAAATTATTGTATGTATTTGGGCGCATGAACAACACTCCGTGCGCCTTTAGAATTTTGTATTAAATTGTATACCCTTTAATATAAAAATGTATACCCTTTATTTTCTAAAGAAAAAAAATATTAATGAAAAATGTATACCATTTAGAATAAAATTGTGTACTTTTTATTAATTAAAGTGTATACCCTTTTAATTCAAAGCAATGTATCATTACCCATAATACTAAATTTCTAAAGATGCACGGGAAGGAATGTGTTCTCGTGCGCCCGGGCGCACACAAGCCTCACTCTACATTTTATACTTTTACACACATCACCTTATATTCTTACACATTAATTTAATATAAAATTAAAATCTACTCTATTTAAAATTTTAAAATAAACAAAATTAGCACTATTTATTTGATTTTAGTACTATATCTTGAATTTAATTTTTTATTTTTACTTACATCCAAAACTAACATCACAACTTAATAATCCAAACTCTAACTCTTTGAATGTGATTTGTTATAGTATCATTGTGTTATCTTGATTTTGCAAACTTTGAAGTATTTCTTATACCCATAAATTAATAAAATGAAATTTTTTACCTGATAATAAAAAGAAATGGTAAATTTTATTGTAAAAAAGATTTTATTTGCTCAATATTCCTTTCACAAACTCTATAATTGTGTATATATATAAAAATAAATATAAAGAATAAATGAATTTACTATTACAATTTTTTTTTCTACGCGTAAATTACTAAATATTTTCTAAGCAGCAATGACAATTTAGACCAAAGTGGAACATCTGGAGGTTTTAGGATCATAAATCGCCGGAAGCAGGTATTTCCGGCCATTAGCACCGTTGGCATTGTAGCTTGCACCAGTGGTAGGGTCCACAAGCAAATTTCCGGCGTAGCCAGGGTACGCTCCCTTAGCATACACTCCGGGGCAAGCCGTCGACGCCTCCAACGGTGCTTCCGCGGGGCCCTGATAGAACCCGTTTCCAAACGGGTTGGTTGCAGTTCCGGCCAAAAGCCCGGATAAACTGATGATCATCCCGTCAATGCCGATATCGTTGTTGGGGACGACCAATGGCGGGCTCTGTGGGCCGTAAATGGGCTGGTGGAAGGGCCACGCGCAGTACCCGGGGCATTGTGATTCGGAGTTTCCGACCCAGATGTAGGCGAATCGGTAATTTTTACCCTTGACGGCGGTGGATTTGGATCCGTGAGATCCGCACCGATTGACGCAGAAACCGTCGACGGTGACGTCTGACGCCGTGAGGACGACGTTAATTGCGTTGAATTGGTCGCCCTTGGAGGCCAATTCGACGATTTGTTTCTGAGAAAGGGATTTTCCGAGGGAGTATTTGTCGTCGATGATTTGTTTGGCGAGGGAGAGAGTGAGGGAGGATTTTTTGGAGGTAGCAATGTGGTAGTATTTCTCGGTCATCTTCCACCACTCCGCCACCGAGGGGGGTTTTTGCGCCGCCGTGGAGGGGGAGAGAGAGGTGATGAAATCGGCGACGATTGCCCTCTGAGATGGTTTGAATTTGCCATACCAGATGAGATTGACGGAGATTTTGCCCTGGAGAAGAGCTCCATTGTGGTATTTGAGAAGCTGGTTTTGATCGGGAGTGGTGGTTGAAGCAATGGAGAGGTTGAAGAGAGAGAAGAAAGCTAAAAACTTGAGAATTTCGAAAGAAGAAGCCATTGTTTTTTTTAACTTTTGCTGTCTGAAGAGTGAAGTTAGAGAGAGATGATAGTTGATGTTGTGATGAAGATGGATGGAGGGGAAGAAGTCTATTTATATACTCAAGGGTTGGAGGAATTGGAAATTGTTAATAGAGGAGAGAGAGAGGGTGTTAGGCATTAGTCAAAAGTAGAACGCGGTTTGATTAGAGTAGGAGAGTGAAGTGGATAGGAGCTGGTTTTTGGTTACAGCTTCATCCACCATTATCACACGTTTACAGCTTTGCGAATACTAGAATATACTTAATTTACCTAAATACCCCCTATTTATTTACTATTTATTTATTTCAGTAAATGAGTTTTATTAATTAAGAAATGAAGAGAATTACCACGACTTGGGTATACATGTAGATTTTAACGGGGGATAAAAATACACAAAATTATTTTTATAAGAAATCTTAATCACTGGTTAGATTTGAGCTCCCAATATTAAGAAACCAATCTTAAATACTTACACTCCATGTTACGTCTAAGCTACTAAAAATAAATGCAATTCGATACTTTTAAATTAGCCAAACCAAATATTCCACAATGTACACATAAAGATTCCTTCTTCTTTTTTTTTTTTTTTTTTTTTCTCTAGTGCTCTAAATTCATAGAGGGATTACTGTGCGGTTATTTCGTCAAAATCTAAATTGCATTGTTATGTGTGGTTGGTTTGACAATTAATTTTAAATTGCGATTTGTCAAATAAAATTTTATATGCAGTTTTGTTACAGTTTGACGGTTTAACAATTTATTAATTAGTAACATACTTAACATAACAATATAATACATTTATAAATATGCGTAGATGATTAATTTAAAGTGTTTTTTCACCCTTAGAAATAAAATATTGAAACATTTATCAAATTAAGATCTTAAATATAAGAAATCATCATTAAAACTTTATAAACAATCCAAATAAATATTCATAACATAAAGTAATTTATACTGTAGAGAAAGAAAGGAAGAACATAATGGAAAGATGAGTGAGATTTGAAAGATTGGAAAGTGAATATCTTGCATTACAAATGTCACTATACAACACGTATAAATATACAATTCTTTGTAACTGTTACTTAACAAACTTCCTATAATCAAGCTACTAATTAAATACAAATTTAAATGACATTTAACAGAATAATTATGTTGGAGCATGATCATCGCTGATATATACTAAAATTTTTTGCAATCCAAAGTATTTAACCTTTGTAAATCTTTTTACTTTTTCAATAATACATGTACAAATAATATATATATATATATATATATATATATATATATATATTAAATATATTTATAATTATATAATAGAGTGCGGTGCGGTATAATTTTACATAAAAATAGAAATTGCACCATTTAAGCGGTGCAATTTTTCTCGAAAAAATTAACCACGATTTAGGTAAAAAACACTTAAAGCGGTGCACTCGATCGGTTTTTGCGGTTTTAAAAAATTTTTGGCCACCCCTAAGAATTTGTCGACGAAACCTTCTCTAAAATAAAACCCTAAATGAGATTTACATTAAAAATTGAGTCTTTATATGAAATTTTTTTCTTTTATGCTCTCAGTATTACTCTATTTTAACTCTTTAAAATTTACATATTATTTATTTATTTATCTATTATTTAGTATTTTATTCCTCCAATTATAATAATTATAAAAAGTTAGAATGGATCAGTCAAACGTTTGTGTATGTGGATTGTGTTTCGCACCCTTTAACAAACTACTTATGCTATGTTGTTGTTGGGTACATGCGAAACAATGCAGCTGTATATTCTGAGACAATCTTAATCTAATACTATATTATTCAGTTATAAAGATTATTTATTAAATTATTTAATAAAGATGTAGAGAAAAGATTGAATGGAAGTAAATGAGAGTGCATCATTCATTTATTAAGTTGTAAAAGTCAAATATAGTGGAGTGATTTATTATGTTACATGCCAATCACTATCTTTATTTCACAGCTGTCCACACGCTTTTACCCTCCATTCATTAAACACACATTTAATGCAACATAATTCATCTTAATTAGCATTAGAGATTAGTTTGCCGTCCCATATTTGAAGCCATCATATCTCATTCCAACTCTTGTAATAATATACTTCTTCCCGTTAGGTATATAGACGTGTAATTTAAGGTTGATGAACTTTTAACGAACTCTTAAAATTTCTAGAAATATTATTGTACTTTTAGAGCTCGTTTGCTTATATGATAAGAAATAAAAGATTAATTTAAGAGGATGTGTTATACTAAAAAAGGGTGTATGTATGATGTAACTTGTTTTAAATGTTTGACTCTTTTGATAAAATAAAGTAATTTTCAATTGTATAATGTAAAAAGGTTAACTAAGACCTTCTATAAAAGAGAGCAAAAGGATTTATTCTACATTTTTGTTGGTAATTTTGGTATTTTGTTTTTAATATCTATTTCCTCCGTTTTCTTTCCGATCGCACATTTTCTTTGTAAAATACAAAGAAGAGGTGAAAAAAAAGCTAACGAATACCTCGTCATATATTTTCAAGGTTTTTAGAGATTTCTGATGTTGTGATCGGACAAATAATGTATTAGGAGGGATTATGCATCAATCTAGCCTTAACCTCACTAGGCAAACGACCACTAGGTTAAAAAAAAATATTTCATAAACCTCATATTACTTTTTTTTATATGAAAAATGACCTTTTAGAATAATAAATTATTTTTCTTAATAGCAATAAAAATAATAGTTATATTCAAATTCTAATATAATGTAATTTTTAATATTGATCAGGTTGAAATGAGTAATATTTTCATTAAAAAGAGTAATAAAATCCCCACCTGATAATGTCTTCCGCCCGAATCGGCCCGCCGGGGCGAGCCTTGGGTCCAAAAAGAGGGGCGATGCCCCGCCTCCGATTCACGGAATAAGTAAAATAACGTTAAAAGTAGTGGTATTTTACTTTCGCCTTTCGGCTCCCACTTATCCTACACCTCTCAAGTCATTTCACAAAGTCGGACTAGAGTCAAGCTCAGCAGGATCTTCTTTCCCAGCTGATTCCGCCAAGCCCGTTCCCTTGGCTGTGTTTCGCTGGATAGTAGACAGGGACAGTGGAAATCTCGTTAATCCATTCATGCGCGTCACTAATTAGATGACGAGGCATTTGGCTACCTTAAGAGAGTCATAGTTACTCCAGCAGCCCGTTTACCCGCGCTTGGTCGTGGTTTAAATAGTTAATTATGTAAATTCTAATGATTTATACGTTTAAGATTTAATGTTTATTTATTAAGTTTTTAATATTTAATTGAATAATTTTGTTTTATAAATTTTTAAATAGAATGTGTTCAGAGAAGACTCTTGTAATTTATTATCTAGAATAATTTTTCACTTAACCAAATCGTGAATGGTTTGATTAGTGGATGGGAGAGTTGAGTGGAGGGAGGTAATATTGGTTGAGGCTTCATCCGCCATTATCACACGCTTATGGATAATTTAATTTAATTTAATTTAATTTAATTTAATTTATTAATTCAAGTTGTCTCATATCGTGAAACTGGACATTACATTGTTGAAAGCCAATTTGCCCAAATCACAGGTGTCGACGTCCTTCAAGTGTTACTCCTACGTCCATACTTATCCTTAGATTCTATGTTATACTATGTTAAATACAACCGTTACATCCAGTGTTCCAATTATATACTGCTCCCTCTGGATATAAAGAAATTCATTTGTTTTTTTACAAATTAATGAGTATTATTATTAAATGTGTAATGGGTAGTTGGATTAGTGAGTGTGGATCCCAACTTTTAATTGTATTAGAAGAAGTGTGTGAGTTTCATATATGTAAAAAGAAAAATGAGACCCTTGTGGGCAAACGCCCAAAATAAAAAAATGATACATTTGGAGTGGACGAAGGAAATATTAGACAGTTGATACATTTTTTTTTCCTTTTGAGTAAAATTAAATGAGGTGACATGACAATCATCTCGTATACTAGAACAGCTAGCTAGGTGATGTTTGGTTTGGGGTTATGTGGGTTTGAAAACTATGAATAGTGTGTTTTATGTTTATTTTGAGTTTTGAGTATGATAGATTTTAATTTTATGTCAAATCAATGTATTAATTTTTTATTTAAAAAGTTAAATGAGAGAGGAGAGATAAAGAAAAAAAGTGTATTAATTGAGAAAAGAGAATGTAATAAGTATAATGAAAACCAAAGCCTGGATTTGAAACCGAAAACAAACATTGTCCAAATGTATTACTTGGCTCTACTTATCATGTACTCTGAGAGGAATTTTGGTTGCTCAAAGGTTGTTTACGACTTGTTTTTATAATTTCGTCATAAAGATATAAAGATTGATTTTTGAGAAATATGGGCAATTGTGGAGTATTAGACTAGCTAGTAGAAAATGGAAAAATCAATCCGTAACTCTAATTAAACTTTCTTTTAATGGAGAATGAAAGACAACATAAAAAGATTATATCATTTTCAAGCTTTTACAAATGGGATTTCATATTCTATTTTCTTATTTTATCTCTTATTCACTTATAATTAATTACTTGTCATTTATTATAATGATGCCTAAATTTATTTCCATAT
Organism: Pogostemon cablin; assembly: GCA_023678885.1. NCBI lineage: Eukaryota > Viridiplantae > Streptophyta > Magnoliopsida > Lamiales > Lamiaceae > Pogostemon > Pogostemon cablin. The sequence goes on along the minus strand of CM042969.1, from coordinate 30,569,637 downwards.
ATATAAATATTAAACAGTCCTTAATTAAAGCAAAATATTTAAATAGAAACAAGTTATAAAATACAAAATAGATTATCTCTGTGAAATAGGGATTCCGAAAAAAAAATTAAGTTATGTTTGTGCAGGATTGATGCAAGTTTTGAAATTATGAATAATAATAATATATGTTGTTATTATTTTTGTATAATATATTATGACTTTATAAGAGAGAAATTTTTTTAAGTGAATTTTAAAAATCAAAACATACCTCTCAAAATTACTAATATATTCATTTTCGTCAAATTCACTTTCCATACGTCATCTTCAAAATTAGTATCTTGCCTAAACCTCAAATTGATCTAGTGTGGTTCCAAAAGTTGAGCATGATTAATTTACTCATCTAAACGGAACCAACAAAACTGGAATTAATCTACTTCCACTTCGCCTAATAAGACTTACAAAATTTACATCTTTCCCAGCCTTGCCTACAACTTCTTAGTTCTTTCTTGACCAAAGCTTGCAAAAGTGATAGCGAACGTAAAGATAGGAAATGATCATATGAAGATAGCAGCTGAAATTATAGATATGATCTTCTTTTATTATATTAGTTTCTTTGTTGTAGATAATTATGCCAAAGTTATAGGACTTGTATATCTTTGTATATTAAGAAATGTTATAAATACAACAAGTACACCTCAACCACAATTGAGTTGATTATTCAAAAACTCTACATGTTATCAGCCTAATCATCACCAAAAACAACATTCCCTTTCTTTTTTTTCTATCTCACGCCATGGCTGCTCCAGTGGAAGCTCTCCCGTTTGCCATCCTTCTTCACATGATCACCATCAAACTCTCTTTCTCCAATTATCTTCTCTGGAGAAATCAAGTCTACTCCATCCTTGCTTGCCAAAATATGTTGGGACATGTCGACGGGTCTACTCCGGTTCCACCCTCAACTGTTTTGGCAGAAGACGGATCTACTATTTCAAACCCAGATTACTTGTCTTGGAAATCATTAGATCAACGTCTCAATATCCTACTACTCTCTTCTTTAACAGAAGAATCAATGGCAGAAGTGATTGGTTGCACAATCGCTCGTGATGTGTGGCTATCTCTTGAATCCGCTTTTAGTCATAGTTCGAAATCTCGTGAACTACGTCTAAAGGACTATTTACAGCAAATGAAAAAAGGCTCTCGATCAGTTACAGATTATGGTCGCCAATTCAAGGCATTGTGTGATCAACTTGCAGCTATTGGTCGCCACATTGACGAAACAGACAAATCTCATTGGTTTCTCCGTGGGTTGGGACCTTCATTCTCCAGTTTCTCTGCTACTCAAATGGCCATTTCTCCACTGCCTCTTCTCCGAGATTTAATCTCTAGGGCTAAGAGTTTTGAAATTTTTAAGGAATCACTAGATTCTTCAGGACCTTCTATTGTGGCTTTTACTGCAGCCCGCGCCTCTGCCACGCATGGAAATAACTCCCAACGATACCAATCTCCCCATTCAAATTCTGGAAGGGGATGTGGAAATTCACAAACCCGTGGTAAAGGTCGTGGTTTCAAACGAACGCCACGTTGCCAAATATGTAGAGGGGAAGGCCATTATGCAACCTTCTGTACTGATCGATACAAGCGCACCACTCAGCCTTCTATAGAAAATTTGGCACAAGCATTTAGTGCTACATGCGCCATCTCACCTAACTCTGCTTCGTATTGGTATGTTGATACAGGTGCCTCGGCGCACATGGTCTCTGAACCCACCAAACTCGATTTTTATGAACCTTATGATGGATCTAATCGCGTAGTAGTTGGTAACGATACATCTATTCCTATCTCTCATACAGGATAATTATTTTTATCTGGCCATCTAAAACTTCTTGACGTATTGGTTGTTCCATATATTACTAAGAACTTACTCTCTATTAGCAAGTTAACATCCGACTTGCCTGTTGAAGTTCTTTTTACTGATGATATGTTCACCATTCAGAATCGTCAAACCAAGGAAATTTTGGCAAAAGGCAGGCGTGAAAATAGTCTCTACATTCTAGATCAGTGTCAATCGGCTCTATTGACAACTCTGAATTCCAATCGTCCACGGGCATCGTTTGAATTATGGTACGCTCGTTTTGGACATATTTCATTTGAAGTTATTTCTTTATTAAAAAGATTAGGACATTTGCAAGTCACTTCTGTACATCCGAGCCAACATTATGTGCTTCATGTCAATCTGCAAAGAGTACTTGTTTATCTTTCATTGTTAATGAAAAACGTGCTTCTCAAGTTCTGGACTTGGTTCATTGTGATTTGTGGGGACCTGCCCCAATCATGTCAACCTCTGACTATTGCTACTATGTCATTTTTCTGGATGATTATTCTCGTTTCACTTGGCTATGTCCATTGCATAGTAAAGATGAATTTTTTTATGTGCTGTTAAAATTCACAACGTTGGTCACAAATCAATTTTCTCGTTCCATTAAGCGCTTTCAAAGTGATGGAGGAACTGAGTTCACAAACAAAAAGGTACAGAAGTTTTTTACTACACATGGGGTTCAACATACTATGTCATGTCCGTACACCCCTTCTCAAAATGGTCGTGCTGAACGGAAACATTGCCACATTACGGAAACAGATTTAGCTATGATGTTTCATGCCCATGCTCCTGCTTCATTCTGGTTTGATGCATTTGCAGCCGCTGTTTATATCATAAATCGAGTACCTTCAAGCATCTTGAAAGGAGTATCACCTTATGAATTGCTTTATCACTGTTCTCTATCTTATGAAAATTTTCATCCGTTTGGTTGTCGGGTTTATCCATGCTTGCGAGATTATACGTCACACAAATTCTCTCCTCGCAGTGTGCCGTGTATTTTTATTGGCTACAGCCACACTTACAAGGGTTTTTAATGCCTCGATCCTTCTATTAATCGGATATACACATCTCGCCATGCTTAGTTTGATGAAGCAATATTTCCTTTCTCAATTTCATGCTGCAAGTTCCAAAACAAATCTGAAAATTTTCAACTTTGAGGATGAATGCTCACGTGGTTCTACAATTTCCACATTTGATCAACACTTGCACCAAAAAATTGCTAATCAATATCTATTGCCTTCAGCACCATTGACACCTAGTATGTGTTCTCTTTGTCCAGAAATTCATACACATATTGAACCTCCTATAGAGCATAATCTGCATCAGCTTCCACAACCACAAATTCCACATATGCCTCCAACACTCATTCTGGGAGAACTTGAGCTAGAACAACATCCAATGATCACTCGATCCAAAGCTGAAATTTTTAAACCCCATTACGTAGCGGATGTAGCTCAGTTCACTCTTTTTTCAGCCTTAATAACAGCGCAAGAACCCAAGGGATTCAAGTCTGCAGCAAAAAATCCAAAATGGGTGGCGTCCATAGATGAAGAAATAGCAGCACTTCGTGCGAACAATACCTGGGATCTTGTGCCTCGACCATCAAATACAAACATTGTCGGCTCAAAATAGGTATTCCGCATAAAATTCCTATCAGATGGCTCTATTGATCGTCACAAAGCTCGTCTAGTGGCTCAAGGATACACTCAATTACCTGGATTTGATTACTCTCATACATTCAGTCCGGTAGTTAAAGCTTCAACAGTTCGTGTAGTTCTCGCCATTGCTGTACATCGCAACTGGCCTCTTTACCAACTTGACGTGAAAAATGCATTTCTTAATAGTGTTTTAACTAAACCAATCTTCATGGCGCAACCTCCAGGTTATGTCCATCCACTCTTTCCTAATCATGTTTGTCGATTAAAGAAAGTATTATACGGACTAAAACAGGCTCCTCTTGACTGGTTTCAATGATTCAGTTCATTTCTCACCAAAATTGATTTCATTTGCAGTCGAGCAGACACTTCTTTATTTGTCTTTAAGCAGGGGTCTTCAGTTATTTATCTTCTCGTTTATATGGATGACATAATTCTTACGGGAAATATATCATCGTTGATTCAGAAATTCCTTGCTCGCTTGCATAGGGAATTCGTCATCCGTGACTTGGGCAGAATGGCATATTTTTTGGGCCTTGAGGTCACGTACATGCATAATGGATTGTTTCATAATCAAGCCAAATATGCTGCTGATATTTTGAAGAAAGCTGAACTTCTCAATGGAAAGCCAATAGCTACACCTCTTGCTGCTGGACATGCCCCCACGTCAGATGGAACTCCTTTTGCAGACCCAACTCTCTATCGCTCCCTTGTAGGTGCTCTTCAGTACCTCACAATCACTCGTCTAGATATTTCCTTTGCTGTCAACATGTCGAGCCAATTTATGCAAAACTCAACTATTGATCATTTCTGTATGGTTAAAAGAATCCTACGTTATGTTAAAGGAACTCTTGATTTTGGTTTATATTTCACCAGATCGTCGGATTACACTCTCTTACGCTACTCGGATGGTGATTGGGCACGTTGCCTTGAAACACGGCGTTCTACTTATGGATACTCTATATTTCTTGGGGGAAATCTAGTATTCTGGAGTACGAAAAAGCAGCCAACTGTCTCCCGGTCAAGTTGTGAATCCGAATATAGAGCCATGGCCAACGCAGCAGCTGAAGTTATATTTCTTGGGAGAAATCTAGTATCCTGGAGTGCGAAAAAGCAGCCAACTGTCTCCTAGTCAAGTTGTGAATCCGAATATAGAGCCATGGCCAATGCAGCAGCTGAAGTTATATGGGTCACCAATTTCTGCGTGAACTTCATGCTTTACCGCCCACTCGTCCGACCTTACTATGTGATAACAACAGTGCTGTGTTTCTCAGCCAAAACCCGATAGCTCACAAACGAGCTAAACATATCAACATAGATTATCACTTTGTTTGAGAGCTCATCTCCATGGGGAAATTGTCAACTCAGTTCGTTCCTCCAACTCTTCAGATTGCAGATATTTTTACAAAAGGTTTAGCTCATCCACTATTTGAATTCTTTCATTCCAAGCTTCGCGTTGGTCCTCGACCCCCGTCTTGCTTGCGGGTGTTGGGGGGGGGGGTGGGGGTGATAGCGAACGTAAAGATAGGAACTGATCACATGAAGATAGCAGCTGAAATTATAGATATGATCTTCTTTTATTAAATTAGTTTCTTTGTTGTAGATAATTATGCCAAAGTTATAGGACTTGTATATCTTTGTATATTGAGAAATGTTATAAAATAAGTTTAATTGGACAAACTACATGAAGCAGTAAACAATTTCCCCTCCTAAATTGGACAATCTTTTAGTGTTGTACTTTCTTATTTGAGAATGAGCGCATAACTTTACTTTTAAAAAAAAAAAACCGAATGCACCCGTTAATTTGCCTTCTATGTTACTTGCACCCTTCATTCTTTATTACAAAGAATTTGTGCACTTAATATTGTGACCAATTATATCAAGCGACAGTTTTATCCCAAAAATATTTGTAAACAAAGGATTCTTTTTGTAGAGTTTTTGAATACTCAACTCAATTGTGGTTGAGGTGTACGTACGTGTTGTATTTTTGTAATATTTGCACCATATTGAGCACCTCTTGTGCTCTACTTATTTTAAAAAAAAATTGTTTTTTTTTTTAAAAAGTCGGTGTATTTTAGTTTTTTTATTGAAAAATGTAACATATCAATGAAATGGTGCTAGTAATTGGGGCACGAGAATTAAGTATACTTTCTTGTAAAATGAAAAAGAAGAATTTGCAAAGTATTTTCTATAATATGATGAATAAATTTACAATTACATTGCGTTTATGAATAAAATTCTATTCAAATTACACCAGAGTAGAACATTTGGAAGTTGAAGGATCGTAGATAGCCGGAAGCAAGTATTTCCGGCCGTTAGCACCGTTGGCATTGTAGCTCGCACCGGTGGTGGAGTCCACCAGCAAGTCTCCAGCGTAGCCGGGGTAAGCCCCTTTCGCATACACTCCCGTGCATGCCGTCGCCGCCTCCAACTGCGCTCCGGCGGGTCCCTGATAGAACCCGTTTCCGAACGGGTTGGTTGCTGTTCCTGCCAAAAGCCCGGATAAACTGATGAGCATCCCGTCAACGCCGATATCGTTGTTGGGGGCAACCAATGGCGGGCCCTGCGGGCCGTAAATGGGCTGGTGGAAGGGCCACGCGCAGTATCCGGGGCATTGTGTTTCGGAGTTTCCGACCCAGATGTAGGCGAATCTGTAGTTCTTACCCTTGACGACTGTGGGGTTGGATCCGTGAGAGCCGCACCGGTTGACGCAGAAACCGTCGACAGTGACGTCGGACGCTGTCAGGACGACGTTAATGGCGTTGAATTGTTCTCCTCTGGAAGCCAACTCAACTATTTGTTTCTGAGAAAGGGATTTTCCGAGGGAATAATTCCCGTCGAGAATTTGTTTGCCGAGGGAGAGAGAGAGGGAGGAGGGATTCTTGGAGTTGGCAATGCGGTAATATTTCTCGGTCATCTTCCACCACTCCGCCACCGAGGGGGGTTTTTGCGCCGCCGTGGAGGGGGAGAGAGAGGTGATGAAATCGGCGACGATAGCCCTCTGAGATGGTTTGAATTTGCCGTACCAGAAGAGATTGACGGAGATTTTGCCCTGGAGAAGAGCTCCATTGTGATACATCATTTGATCGTTGGGCATTGGTCTTGAAGCAAAGCAGAGGTTGAAGAGAGAGAAGAAAGCCAAGAAGCTGACAATCCTCAAAGAATAAGCCATTCTATTTTTGGATTTTGCTGTCTTAAAGACAAGGGGTGGGTGAGAGGAGTACGTGAGATGATTGCTGTTTTGTTTTGTTGATGTTTGTGATGAAAATGCCTGAAAGGGGAGAAGTGTATTTATACGAAAGGGTGAGAGGAATTAAGATATTGCAACTTGGATGGAACCATCAACAGTGGAAGTGAATAGAGGAGAGAGAGAGAGAACACGGTTTGATTAGGATTAGGAGGAGAGTGAAGTGGAGGGAGGTAGTATTGGTTAAGGCTTCATCCACCATTAATTATCACACGCTTACCAAATAATTTAATTGAATTAATTGATTCTAGTTGTTCCTGAAACTGGACTTTGTGGAAACCCAAGTGGCCAAGTCATACCTGTCGATGTCTTTTTGTTCAGGTTGCTTACAGGGTGTTCAGTCATCAATGTCAAATTTATGCTACACTTATGATTACAACTTCCACTCTCTAGCTTTCAAGGGTCTTTCCATTTAAGTTATGCCAACATATATATTGCAGGACTTTTGGTTACTCAAATGGGTTTAGAACTTGTTATTCCTGTTCATGTAACGAATTATGTGAGACGGACTGATCATACAAGCTTTGCCTAATTAAATTATGCTATGTGTTCATTTAGTTATTGAGGAATGTTTAATAAAATTGTGGGTACAAATAATTGGACCCTTTTGATATACTGAATCTAGTTAGTGCCAACTTTTACTTATGTGACACAAACTCAAAGTATACAAACTTCCACCATATGCTCAAATATTAAGGGTAGAACGAGCTATATATAAAATTCATTTACCTTTACCGATCACTCAATCAAAGTGCACACTAAAATTAAGGGTGAGAAGTGAAGCCAGTAACATTGTACTATGGCAGTGTGCTTCCAGAAGTTTTGAGCATCATTAATTTACTCATCTAAACCTTAGACCTAACCAACAACATTTGAATTGATTCTGGATATATATTATAAGATCTTATGTGACCTATTTTTGCTTAATAATACTCGCATATTAATTTACGTCTTAATTTCAAAGCCTTTTCCTACAACTTGTTTCTTGACCAAACCTAGCTGTGACGACAGCAACTTTTTTCCATAATTTTCAATATTTTGGCATCTATAGAAAGATTAATGGATCTCTGTAGAAGCATGTAGAATTATCTATAACGTGATAGAAGGATATTATAGAACTTTATAAATCCCTTATAGAAATTTAAAGAATAATTTAGATCCAGGTAAAATAGTATAGAGTCATATGTATAGAAAGTGAAATCTGTTGAACCTTGTGTAGGGATAAAGTATGTAGGTGTAGGAGTTAAAAGGTTGGAGGGATATGTATAGGTTTGTGGACGGGTGTAGGGATTGGTGAGTTGGATGAATAAAGGGTGATAGAAGGAGTTTTGAAGGAAAGAACAAGGTTTGGAATAAAACACACTTTATTAAATTTTTGGTTGGGTACAACTTGTAAATAATACACCACCACCTATTTATACTACACAATGGTATAATCTCTAATGTTCTAGAGAATTCTACACTAGTTTCTTCCTAATAAATCTAGATAATTCTCCAATTTGATCACATGCCATTATTCTAGATCATTCTATTACTACATTGATCTAGATTATTCTTTAACCTATCCATGAGCCCAAATGTAGAAGCTTCTAGTTTTACCAACATCTCCACTAATCTAGATGATTCTTATAATCTCAATCATTCTAGAATTATCATGAAGTCTTCCACAAAATTAAGTTTAATATCCAACACCCCCTCTTAAACTTGATTTTGCATTCCAAGTAAACTCCGGAGTCTTGCGAACTCTTCATACTTGAGCGGCTTTGTAAAGATGTCGGCTACTTGGTCTTGTGATTTGACATACTCCACTTGAACTTCTTTCTTTGCAATGCATTCTCTGATGTAGTGGAAGCGAGTGTCTATGTGCTTGCTCCGATTATGAAATACCGGATTCTTTGCTAATGCAATCGCTGACTTATTGTCCACACGAATCCTCGTATGATTCTCTTGTGTTCATCCGAGCTCTCGTAACAAACTCCTAAGCCATATAGCATGGCAAACACTGGGTGTGGCGGCTACATACTCGGCTTCACACGTAGATAATGTGACTATTGGTTGCTTCTTCGACATCCAAGTGAAAGCGGTGTCTCCCAAGAAGAACACAAATCCACTTGTACTATTTCGATCATCATTATCTCAAGCCCAATCACTATCACTATAGCCCACAAGCTCATAGTTATTAGTATTTAAATAAAGTAGGCCATAGTTGAGTGTACCTTTGAGATATCGAAGAATTCTCTTTGCCGCCTTCAAGTGTGTTGTGATTGGATTCTCCATATATCTACTCACAAGCCCTGTTGCGTAGAGTATATCTGGCCTTGTGCAAGTTAAGTACCTTAGGCTTCCAACTAAACTTTTGAAGAGCGTCGGATCCACTTTTTCTCCATCTTCATGCTTGGATAGTTTACTTCCACACTCCACTGGGGTGTTGATTGCCTTGCAATCTTCCATTTTAAACTTCTTGAGGATCTCCTTCGTATAACCTTCTTGTGTGATGAAGATTCCTTCCTCAAGCTGCTTAACTTCAACTCCAAGATAATATGCCATGAGCCCAATATCCGTCATCTCAAACTCTTTAGTTATGGCCTTCTTGAACTCCTCAAACATCTTTGTGTTGTTTCCTGTGAATATAAGATCATCCATATACAAGCACACAATTAAGACATCATCACCTTTGATTTTGACGTAGAGGGCATGTTCATGTGGGCACTTGGAGAAACCATTTTCCTCCAAGTACTTGTCAATCCTGCTATTCCATGCCCTTGGTGCTTGTTTTAATCCATATAGGGCCTTCTTCAACTTCAACACCTTTTCTTCTTGCCCTTTCACCTCGTAGCCTGGTGGTTGCTTGATGTAGACTTCTTTATCAAGAACACCATTCAGGAAGGCTGACTTCACGTCCATCTGATAGATTTTCCATCTATTTTGGGCTGCAAGAGAAATGATTAGTCTGATAGTTTCTAGTCGGGCGACAGGAGCGAATACCTCGTCATAGTCAATTCCGGCTCTTTGACTTTATCCTTTCGCAACAAGTCTTGCTTTGTATCTCTCTACTTCACCCTTGGAGTTCTTCTTTGCTTTATACACCCACTTAACTCCAATGGCCTTGTGATCTTTTGGCAATGTTGCAAGCTCCCACGTATCATTCTTCTCAATGGCCTTAATTTCCTCGTCCATTGCATTTCTCCATCTCTTGCTTTGTGTAGCTTCTTCAAAAGTTACTGGCTCGCAATCAGCAAATAAACAAAGTAAGGTGAGATCCTCTAACCTTTCAGTGTCTTCATAGATCTCATCCAAGCTCCTCACTCTTGATGTTCTTCTTTCATTTAAGAAAGATGGTGGCGAGTCTCCAACTTCTCTTGCTGGTGAGGCGGGTGGAGTCACTGTCTCTTCACTTTCACATGCTTGCTCTATTTCCTCTTCATCTTCAAATTGTGGAGTTACAAAGTTGTGATCATTGATGTCGGAACCGAAATCCCAAGCATCTTCCTCGTCGAACTCCACATCTCGACTTATCACGCTTTTCTTTGTGAGGGGATTATATAACTTGTAACCTTTAGAGTTAGAGTCATACCCGATGAATATGTATGGCTCACTCTTGTCGTCGAGTTTTCTTCTTATCTCGTCTGCTACGTGAGCATATGCTTTGCTCCCGAATACTCTTAGATGAGTGATTCCAGGCTTTCTCCCACTCCATGCTTCTTGTGGAGTCTTTCCCCATACACTCCGAGTTGGAGAACAATTGGACAGGTACACCGCGCACGCCACTGCTTCTGCCCAAAATTCTTTTGGAAGATTCTTCGTCTTCAACATGCTGTGCGCCATCTCCACTATGGTTCTATTCTTTCTCTCCGCCACACCATTTTGTTGAGGAGATCTTGGAACAGTGAGAGGCCTCTGGATCCCGTTTGCTTCGCAATACGCCATGAACTCCTTGGATGTGAATTCACCACCTCGATCGGTTCTCATGGATTTAATTTCTAGCCCGCTCGCCTTTTCAATGGCAACTTTAAATTTCTTGAAGGCTTCAAATACTTCTGATTTCTGCTTCAAGAAATACATCCACATTTTTCTAGAAAAATCATCAATGAAGAGTAAGAAATAATTGTTGTTACCAAGAGAACTCGGCTTGATCGGCCCACAAACATCGGCATGAATTAACTCCAACGGCTTCTTTGCTCGCGAGATTGACTCATTTGGGAATGGCCTTCTAGCTTGCTTCCCGAGTATACATCCTTCGCATAATTGGTCGGGATGCTTGATGGATGGTAATCCTCTTACCATTTCCTTCCTTGATAACAACTCCAATCCTCCGAAATTTAAGTGCCCAAACCGTAGGTGCCATAACCAAGACTTGTCCTTAAAGCAAGCTTTAAGGCATTTTGCCACATCATTCCGAATATTTAGTAGAAACATTCTATTCTTTGACATTGGCACCCTTGCTATCAAATTATTTTCCTTATCTCTTATTGAAAGGTTATAATCCTTCAAGTGAATATCGTAACCTTTCTCTAAGAGTTGTCCCAAATTCAAAATATTATTTTTCATGTTGGGCACATAATAAACATTCGAAATAAAATCATGACCTCCATTTTTTAAGCGAATCAAAAATTTTCCTTTTCCTTTCACCGGAATTTTAGATTCATCACCAAATGAGACATTGCCACTTACCGATTCATCCAGCTCCACGAACATGCTCCTTTTGCCACACATGTGGTTGCTCGCTCCCGTATCGAGGTACCAAGTATCATCTTGTCTTTCATTTTCTCCTTTGTATGCCAAGAGCACACTTGCATTTTCTTCCTTCTTGCTCTCAACGAAGTTGGCCTTCTCTTGAACCTTTTGTTTTGCTTTCCAACACTCGGAAGCATAATGCCCAAATCTATCACAATTATAGCATTTTATAGTAGAATTATCGTACCTCGATTTTTGGTTGCTCCTTCCTCGACCAAATGTTTTTCTCTCTCCATGATTTCCATAGCCTCCTCGTCCACGTCCACGACCTCGACCTTGTCCTTGGCCACGACTTTGACCGCTACTTGGGCCTTCGTCTTTCTCCTTTGCACTCACTTGCAATTTTAACAATTGCTCCACCATATCTTGCTTTCTTTTTTGTTTCTCTTCATAAGCTTGTAACGAACCCATTAAGAGATCAATTGTCATCTCCTCCAAATTTTTAGTCTCCTCAATAGTCACCACAATATGCTCAAATTTGGGAGTCAACAAACATAATATTTTCTCCATTATTCTAACATCCTCCAATTTTTCACCATTTCTTTTCATTTGATTAGAGACCGCCAAAACTCTTGTAAAATAGTCCGAAATAGATTCAGACTCTTTCATATGTAGGGACTCAAATTCTCCTCTTAAAGTTTGAAGGCGTACCTTTTTAACTTGATCGGCTCCTTTGCATGACACTTGGAGCTTATCCCATGCTTTCTTGGCGGTAGTTGCACTCAAGATTTTCTTGAAATCATCATCTCCCAAAGCTTGGTAGATGAGGAAGAGAGCCTTCTTGTCCCTCTTTTTTGAATCTCTCAACTTATCCTTTAGTTGTTGAGATAGTGCCGCCTCGTCTTCCGATTGCTCGTATCCTTTTTCTACAATCTCCCAAACATAATGAGCACCTAGGAGTGCCTTCATCTTGATACTCCAATTATCAAAGTTGCTCTTGTTGAGCAACGAGACTTGAAAGGATTGAAGGTTATTGGCCATTTCTCACAGGAGGATCTTATGGCTCTGATACCACTTTGTAGGAGTTAAAAGGTTGGAGGGATATGTATAGGTTTGTGGACGGGTGTAGGGATTGGTGAGTTGGATGAATAAAGGGTGATAGAAGGAGTTTTGAAGGAAAGAACAAGGTTTGGAATAAAACACACTTTATTAAATTTTGGTTGGGTACAACTTGTAAATGATACACCACCACCTATTTATACTACACAATGGTATAATCTCTAATGTTCTAGAGAATTCTACACTAGTTTCTTCCTAATAAATCTAGATAATTCTCCAATTTGATCACATGCCATTATTCTAGATCATTCTATTACTACATTGATCTAGCCAAATGTAGAAGCTTCTAGTTTTACCAATATCTCCACTAATCTAGATGATTCTTATAATCTCAATCATTCTAGAATTATCATGAAGTCTTCCACAAAATTAAGTTTAATATCCAACAGTAGGGAGATCTAAATCTTTCTTGGGGAGAGAGGAGTATGCAGGGATATCTAAATCTTTCCACCAACAATGATAACAAATAATCTAGAATGTTGGCATCTATGAATAGGGGAGCCCTCCATTTCTTATCCAATTACTTGAAGATATCCATCAATATTTATACTAAAGTTCCATGGTTTAGTATCAATTTTTTTCCCCCAACCACAATTAATTTGGTTATTCTTATCCTTTCTTAGCCAAATACTACTAGTGTTGTATAAGCATCTAACAAATTCATAATCTTCTTAAAATAAAATTTTACATAATTATTAAATTAAAATAATTAATCAAATTAATATAGATTTATAAAATATTTTGTAAATATATGATGAATATTTTGGAGATATATATTAATAAGATATAATTATAAAAGTAAATAAATAATAAAAAAATTAAATATTTATATACTTGATATTAAAATAAAACATAAAAAATAATGTCATCCTACCATACTCCAAGTTTACAACACTGGGAAACTTAATATTGAAATGATCAAACCCCCAACAATAATGTAGACTCAAAGTACACAACATTGGATATCCCAATAGTATATTTTTAACTACACCCTCCCCAACCTCACCTCATAAAACTCTAATCTAGTTAAACGTCAGTAGTCATCCTTCTCTTCCTTCACAATCAGTCACAAGTCACCCAATAAGGCAGACCCAATTGCGAAAACCTGAATGCAAATGGCTAGAGTCCTGCCAATCATATCCACAGACTTAAGTTTTTTTTTCATATCTTTACTTCGCTCATGGAAATGAAGCAAGAGAGCACCTTCTTTGAGACAACACACCCATCATCAAAGTAGTTTTCTTCGCACTTGCAGCTTCTTCACGACTATTAATCTGAATTATTAAGGTTAAATCTATAATTCACATTAAATACAATACATGGGTATTGATGCTATTTATATATCTCCTAATTAAAAAAAAATGTGTTTTTACGAATATTTCAATCAAATACAAGTTATAGGGGGTAATTGGTAGTTTTTCAAATTATAGGATTTATTTGATAATTTGGACAGACACCAAGAGGTGCTCGTAATTTACCTCTTATGAAAACTTAAGCAAACACTTGATGAAGATCACTCAAGAACTTGCACTCACTCAATTGTTTGATCACTCACGTTTCACACACGAATCGATTGATGAACAAAGAATGAAATGAAAGAGATCAACACAAAGATGTATAGTGGTTCGGCATAAGCCTACATCTACTTTGAAGGAACAATCACTCACTAGGATGATTACAATATACAACTTAAGGAAGATGATGATGGTCTTATGCACATACAAACCCTAATGTGCTTCTAATCTTGTAACTGATGTGTTGCTTGCTTGGAATGGATTTATCAGCTGCTCATTGTGCTTATATGCACACCAGCAACTCAACTGCTATGCTGCAGGTTGACACTTCACGTGGGAAGCTTGATTGTTAGCTCAACCAACTAACAAACTCAACTAACTAACTTGATTCCATCTTCAATGCATGGTTGAGATGAATCTGATCTGACGGCTTCTTGATCACACTCCAACTTCTGCAGCTTCTTTATTGTTGATCCTCATCAACACTTCAACACCAATCATCACCCTCCACCTGTCTTGGCTGCATGACAACACACATACACACAAGTGCATGAATGCATGTCTATCACACAACAATACTCCACCTTAGACTGCATCATCACTAGTTTGTAATCTCCTCCACCTTGCTGCAATTCAAGGCTACAGCCACCTTTCTTTTCTTACTTAATTCAGATGAATCAAGTGCTTATACTGCTCATACTTCTGAACTGGTAAGGCTTTTGTAAACATATCAGCTGGATTGTCATCTGTCTTGATCTTCTTGACACTCACTACCCCCTTGTCTATCATGTCCTTTATGAAATATAACCTTACATTAATGTGCTTGGTCCTTTCATGGTACCCTTGATGCTTGGAGAGATGCACTGCACTCTGATTATCACAATGCACTTCAACTAAACCTTGCTCAATCCCAAATTCACTCAGTATACCTGTCAGCCACACCCCTTCTTTGATTGCTTCTGTGAGTGCAACAAATTCTGCCTCTGTAGTTGATAGAGCCACTATATGTTGATGAGCTGCTTTCCAACTTACTGCAGTCCCAAACAGATTGAACACATAACCAGTAAGTGACTTCCTAGTGTCAAGATTTGCTGCATAATCAGCATCAACATATCCAACTACTGCCTTATCCCATGTTGCCATTTTCTGAAACTTCAAGCCTGCTGTTATGGTTCCTTTAACATACTTGAGAGCTCACTTCACTGAACTCCAATGTAGCAAACCTGAATTACTCATAAACCTACTAATCATACTCATCACATAAGCTAAATCTAGCCTGCAACATACCATTGCATACATCAAACTGCCAACAGTACTAGCATAGGGAATATTGCTCATTTCAACCTTCTCTTGATCTGTCTGAGGAACTTGGAGTAATGACAGACTCACTCCTTGGTTTGCTGGTGTAGATACTGTTTTGCTGAGATTCATATTGTATCTTTTTAACACTTTGTCTAAGTATGATTCTTGGAACAACTTCAGCTCACCAGCTGATCTATTTCTCTCAATCTGCACACTAAGAATCACCTTTGCTTCCCCTAGATCCTTCATATCAAACTCCTGCTTAAGTATCTCCTTTACTTCATCTATACCAGCTTGATCCTTACAAGCTATAAGGATATCATCTACATACAAAAGTAAGTATGTATAACACCCTTCTTTGTACCTAACATAAACACAACTGTCATGTAGGCTCCTGCTGAATCCATTTGATGTAATGTAATTATCAAACTTCAAATACCACTGTCTTGGACTTTGTTTCAGACCATACAAAGATTTCAGCAGTAAACAAGCCTTATTCTCAGCCCCTTCAATACTTACACCATCAGGAATCTTCATGTAGATATCCTCTTCAAGATTTCCATGCAAAAATGTTGTAGTGACATCCATCTAATATAACTCAAGATCAAACTGAGTCACTAATGCCAGCAGAATTCTGATAGAACAATGCTTAACAACAAGTGAGAATATCTCATTATAATCAACACCTTCTTTCTGTGAGAAACCTCTTGCTACAAGCCTTGCCTTGTACCTAACACCTCCTTCCTTGCTTGTAACAGGCTTTTTCTTGTAGATCTATTTACAGCTTACTAACTTCTTGTTCTTTGGTCTGTCAACAATCTGCTAAGTCTTATTCTTATGTAGTGATAACAACTCTTCTTCCATAGCAACTATCCACTTGTTATTATCATGTCCTGGTATAGCTTCATCATATGTTCTTGGCTCATAGTTTTCTATATCAGATGCAACATATAGTTTTCTGATTCATTCTTTCTGCAACACCATTTCGTTGTGAAGTTCCAGGTGTAGTCTTGTGCCTCTTAATTTCCTTTTCTCTGCAGAAAGCATTGAACTCTTCTGAAACAAACTCAAGCCCATTAGCTGATCTCAAACATTTCAACTTCTTTCCTGTCTGATTCTCCACCTCAGCAAGCCATTCCTTAAATGCAGTGAATGCTTGATCCTTTGTTTTAAAGATCTTAACCTGAACTTTAAGCCAATTTCGGTATAATTGCGCAAGGTAAGCGTACCTTATCGTGTAGTTATTGACCCAGTTTAATTATCGATCAAAGGGAGAGTTCAATCCGAGGTGTATCCGGATTCATTTTTAACCATGCTTTATAGGAGTGATCGGGTTTGTGAGTTGTAGAACGAAAATACAAATTATCTAATCAAGTAGCAAGTAAACTAACTAACAACTAAATGAGATTGATGCAAGAGACAAATAACCAAGAATGAGAATGAAGTGAAAGGTGAATATTCTAAAGAGGAGCAAGACTAACCACATTCAAGATTAAGGGTATTATATAGACTTGTTAGATTCAAATGACAATTATCAATGATAAATGGACTAGAAGCAATCACAAAGGTTCTCCTAATCCCTATGGCCAAGGTAATTAGGATCTAAACTCATTACAAGTTTTTTAAGCACAAAAGATTGTCCCTTACTCTCAATTCCCTCAAGGGTACAATGATTATAAGATTGGTTCTTCTCACTCAATTAATAACCTGCTTAGATCCATTAACTAAATGTCCTCACATGAATGTTCTAAGTATATAAAGATGCTACCACATACTTCATATACTAACATACACTATCCATACTATAACATGATTCAATCAAAACCCTAGTTACAATATCGGAATGGCCATCCTAACATCATAAATAGTGATTTCAATCACACACATCATAATGCAAATAAAGTGAATCATAAATCATGTAGGAAATTCCATCTATCATATCAAAATACCATTAAAATCCAACAAATCCACAAAGCCCTAATCCATCTTGTGGCTAGCCTCACTAGAGGTCTAGCCAACAATAAACATTATGAAAACATCCATAAAATGCTTACATGCATCCATTGTTTCAATCACAAGTCAAAAATACTACAAATGAAAAGTAAAATATCTTCCCTTCTTGAGGTAGGTTGGATATCTTCCTTCACTTGTAAGATCAAACTCTCAATCCTCTATCCTCAATAGCTTGGTGATGAAAGAGTGAAGAAAATGGAGTTGATGGATGGTGAGATGGTGGATGGATGATGATGAAGGTGTAAATTGTATAGAATAGTGTGTGTAGTGTGTTCTTGGAAACTCCCCTTGCCAAAATCTGCCTCCAAAAGTTGATGTTGGGGGTATTTATACCCCCAACCCACCTGGAAATCGCATGAAGGTGAAAAACGACTTTTGGCCAAAAGTGCAAGAAAACACGGGCGTGTTTTCCTGCATCTGCCCGTGTTTTCTTGCAATTTTTCAGCATTCTGTAAGTTTTAGCACCTGCAGAAAAACACGGGCAATGCATAAAAACACGGGCGTGTTTTTATGCATTTTGATTAATTCTTTATTTTCTTCAACTTTCTCCTTTCTTCATGCTTTTTCTCACCATTTATCTTCAAAATCACCTATTCAAAGACATGAAAATCATCATCATCAATATCCCAAAAATACTATATACAAAAGATGCAAAAATTACGGAATAAGGTAACAAAAGACACATAAAAACAACACAAAATCTAGGTGAATTAGACGACAATCAACCCCCCAAACTTAAAGTGTTGCTCGTCCCCGAGCAACGAAAATACCAGAACAAAGGAGTAACATTCACCTAGACTCACAAAACAAAACAACATGAGCTCCAACATATCCACAAGCAATTAGAGATCGCAAATCATGTTAGGAAACCTTACTAAACTAGAAATTAACACATGTGGAACTTAAAATGCTCAAGACGAAGAGGAAGCCACACAATTATATCCCTCAACCATAAGCCTCACGGATGTGTATAACACTCACTCTTGTGATATAAAGGGGTGATACCTCATTCAATTGATCATAGTCAAATCATCATAGGTTTGCAAGTGAACTCATGCTTGTTTGCCATTTTTAATGTCACACAAAGATCAAAAAGGACTTGAAATCAGGATGTAATGATGGCTCTTTGGTAGGATAGGTAAATATAGATAAAAGTGACTTTAATGCGTATCATGATCATAGAGAAGGCCTTCATGTGTTTTCTTCTTTCAATCTCCATCTTCTCTTTATTGCACTTTTTATCTTATCCATGTGTACCTCAAAACTTAAGATCTCTTGCTGAATTCTTATGAGAGCTTGATCATCAACGATGCATTTTTCTTAGAATCTCGCTTTTCTTTTGTTTTCAACTTTACATCCTATTTCTTTTTCTTTCCCATTCATTCTCACTTACTAGCGCTTACTTTTGTTTTGCTTTCCTTCCTGTTTATTTCTTATACTCAACCTTTTGTTAACCTTCTTCTATAATCTCCACGCATCATAGGTTTTATGTATAAGCTCAAGTAGGATTATTAGGCTTGTAATGTGCTCATCAATAAAATAGGCTTTAAGGCTCAAATTTTGGCTAACAAGGGATAAATATTCAAGGTAGGAAATTCATTTGGCTAGTGACTTGTTAAATCAAACATGGCCTAGAATCATTTCTCAGCGCTTCATCAAAAGGCGTACTTGCAGAGTTCACGAGCAAATTCTAATTCATCTTCTAATGATCAATCCTCTCATCAATGGAATCAAAACCGTATGAAATGCACGGTTTGAGGCTCAAATCTCACTAGGTTTTTGCTTATGGCCTTAGAATATTATCGAGTTTTATCCATCTTTATCTTGCGCAATTTAAAAACCTATATCTCAATTTCCTAGAGTAAAATGTCCTAACAAAATTTTTAATCACCATTGCAAACAAATATATCAAAGCTCAAGGGAAAACGACATAAAATAATATAAAAGAGCCAAATAAAATCTACCCTCCCCGACGATCAAACACATACAAACAACAACAACACATCAACAAAAAGCAAATACAAAGATTAAACATTCATAGCAAAGTTCAAATATCCCAAATCATCAAACATAAGCATCAAGTCTAACAACTATGAATGGAACAATCCAACAATAAAACCAAACAATCAAACAAGAGAGTACTAAGTCAAATGCAACATCACAATCAAAGTTCATTAAAAGATAGAATAAAAATAGAGAAGATTAGAAAACTCCAATCATGGAGAAGGTGAGTTGCTTGGATCTTCCGAGGGATATGGGGGGTAGTGTGGCGGAAACTGTGGTTCTTGAGGCGGTTGGAATGGAGCCCATGGTTGGAAAACTTGAGGGTCAGAAGGATTGTGTAGATTGTAAAAGTATGTCATCATCCTCTCAACATTCTCCTGACTCCTCCCAATATTGTTGACCGTGTGCTCCACCCTGTCTCCACGCTCTCTAGAGTATCTAGCTTCTCTCACAAGCCATTGTTGATCTCGTTGTATTTCAGCCACTGTTCCTCTCAATTCACCCCACTCTTCTCTAGTAATTCCTCCTCCTCCTGCTCCAGTGCTAGGTCCTGCTCCTTCATCACCTTCCTCAAACTCAGGCTCCCGAGTCATCTCATCTCTAGGAACTTCCCTGTGCATCAACTCAACCTGATGACTAGCCTTGAACTCATTCACTTTAGCTGTATGGCTTTTGCTAAGTAGAGTGATGTTCTTCTTTTGCCTAGTTGGATATATCTTTGTCAGTTCTACATTTGGTACAGGAAAGATCTCTTTTTGACGGAGTACAAACACCCAATCATTACCAATTTCTTCCAAAATTCTCATTTTCTTCATTTCTTCTAGCCCAAGATTGGGCCCATCCAAGGGTATCAATCCAGAAAGGTCTTTTCCTATCCTTCGAGCAAGCAATGTAATCAAACCTCCCTCCGCAATCACTTGAGGGTGCTTTCTCTTAGCATTCCTAAAAACATTCGGGATCCAGTATCCCGCAGCATTGAACACTTTACCCTCGAGGAAGCATTTGATGACATACAACTCGCGTGCCCCAATGGTTGCCTCTGCTTTAGCGAAAATGGTATTTGACAATATCTTTTCGAGATAGCGGAGGGCTGGATTTCTCATACTAGCAGCTTTGGATGATGATGAATTGTACTTCAGTTGCTTACCTTTCTCCTCTCTAAGAGTCAACATTCCCCAAAAATCTTGTCTTTTCCAATTCCCTTTATCCTGAAAATCTTTGACATTTTGAAGGAATGGGCATCCCAAGAAGTCATTCACAACGTGAGTCTCCATCTTTAGTTTCTCGTTCATCATTTGAAAAGTGATCTCTTGTGGAAAAGACGTCCTTGGGAAATTTTTTACTGTGAGTGAACACATGAACTCCAATGTCAGTCCCACATAGGTTTCGGACCTATTCCTTAAGAACTCACTCATTCCAACTCTCTCAAACATCCCCTCAATGTCTCGAGTAATTCCCAACACTTCCATTGCCTCTGGATCAGCATACCTCGTTTTAATGACTTTGGGGGCCAACTTATTCCACTTCAAGCACATATCCCACCATTCCTCTCCAAAATCTACCCCAAAGTTATCCGGATGCAATCTTAAAATCCTTAATTGATGATTAATTTCTCTAAACTTTTCATGTGTTAACACTTCTTCAACATTGTCCAACTGCTCATTTTCATCATGATCCTACATAATCAACAAGAAGTGTTATTGCAAGTAAGAAGTATTGATTAGCCACACTTGAATATTCTACATGTGCTCCTTTAATTATTTTAGAAAACTTTTCAACTCTTCTTTAGGCATACTCAACAATGCACCAATCATGTCTTTTTCTAGATCATTGTAAGCCATCTCATGTTTCTTTAAATCATATGAACACAACTTCTCATGTATTTCATAGCTTACACAACTTATGACAATCATGAACATGTATAATTAAGCACTTTAAACCTCAAAAGTTGAAAAATTTTCTAAGTGGCATTTCAACAAACACTTAGTGGGCAAGAATTTTCAAAGTACAAATTTTCACACATTTCTTGAACAATCATCCCAAAATTTCTCATCATACAGTCTAAGCATGTAGAATATCCATCAAATATATCAATTTCATCATTCAACACTTCTTACTACACAAAATTTCAAAATTCTCTTCTCTTTCAAAAACTCTCCTCATACAAATAGACTCAATCCCTTCCTAATTTCACATTCAAGGTTTATTGACATGCACATTCGTATTCATAATCGAAAATCCAAACATTTCTACACATAAACCCTAGAAATTTAACTTCAAAGAAATTAGGGAGGAGTGGAAAAGTACTTACCATTTTCACTTAATAAGTGAGAAGAGAGCGGAGAGAGAATTCCGGTGGTTTTTCCGGCAGCCGGAGGCGGTGGAACGTGGGGGCAGGGAGACGGGAGTGTGTGATGAGTGAAAAGGGGAAGAATGAGTGGAGAAAGAAGAAAGGGGAAGAAAAAGGGCAGAGAGCCCGCAATTTGCATGAAAACACGGGCGTGTTTTTATGCACTTGCCCGTGTTTTTCTGCAAATTTCCGGTTCGACTTACCTGGACCCGATTTTTTTTTTTTTTCGGTTCAACTTCATAAAAACACGGGCGTGTTTTTATGCTTCTGTCCGTGTTTTTCTGCCAAATTTCAGCTCTCTGGACAATTTTCTTCTTTTCCATACTTAGCCAAATTTCCTCATTGTTTCTTACCTTACCATACTTTCCAAGCACATATGCATATGATTCAAGCCCAACTCCAATATAAATAATGAAGCATAACTCAATACTCTCATGAAAAAAAATCAAATAACAAAATCACAAAAAGAACAAACAACAACCACAAATAATCAACAAAAACAACAAGAACACAACAAATTAACAAATAACAAAACACCAAAGCACTCAATGGATTCAATCAACAAACACATACAAGTTACGCTACGACGCATCCCCCCAAACTTAAATCTTGATAGAGGAAAGAATTAAGTTTGTGAAAGTAGTGAAACTTATCCTTGACGCATCCAACGTAGCGCTTCTCGTAATCCATTCTTCATTCCATCCACTAGAGTGTAAACCTACACCACCAAGACACGAACAACACATGAAAACAACAATAAAAGAAAATCCTACTATACTAATAATAAAAATGAGTTTAAGAGTGAAGAGTATCCACATACACTATCTCCTTTTGAGAAGGAGATAGGTAATGTTTAACCCGATGCCCATTAACTACGAACTCATCATTTGGCCCCTTGAGTTTCAATGTATGTCCTCCGATGACCTCCAACACCTCAAATGGGCCCATCCATTTCGACTTAAGCTTTCCCGGAAACAACTTCAATCTTGAATTAAACACTAGCACCTTATCCCCGGGGGCAAATGTCTTTTCTTTAATCTTGGCATCGTGCCACTTTTTCACCTTCTCTTTATAAATGGTTGAGTTTTCGTATGCTCTTTCACGAAATTCTTCCAACTCTACCATTTTTAGCAACCTTTCTTGTCCGGCCTCCCCTTCATTCATGTTGAGCCTCTTGATTGCCCATAACGCCCGATGCTCCAACTCAACGGGGAGGTGACAAGCTTTCCCATACACCAACTGATACGGAGAAACACCAAGAATTGTTTTGAAAGCCGTCCTATATGCCCATAAGGCATCATCAAGCTTTTCAGCCCAATCTTTCCTTCCCCCATTGATCGTCTTTTCCAACACTAACTTGATTTGGCGGTTTGAGACCTCCGCCAAACCATTTGCTTGGGGATGGTAGGGAGTGGCTATTCGGTGTTTAACTCCGTATTTCTTCAACAGTCCTTCCATCAATTTGTTCACGAAGTGTGAACCCCCATCACTTACCAAAGCTCTTGGGACTCCAAATCGACTAAAGATGTTCTTTTTCAAGAATTTTTGCACCACAAAAGCATCATTAGTCTTGGTGGGGATCGCCTCCACCCACTTGGATACGTAGTCCACCGCCAACAATATGTATAGATACCCTTGAGACGAAGGAAATGGTCCCATAAAATCAATGCCCCACACATCAAAAATCTCCACTTCAATTCCTAATCCCATGGGCATTTCATCTCTTTTACCTATTCCTCCAACCCTTTGGCACTTATCACATTTTTCAACAAATTTCTTGGCATCTCCAAACAAAGTGGGCCAAACAAAACCCGATTGAAGAACTTTTGCTCCCGTCTTGTGATGGCTAAAGTGCCCACCACAAGGAGATGAATGGCAAAGTTCTAGAATCCCCTCAATTTCTTCATTGGCGACGCACCTTCTAATGACTCCATCCGCACAAATTTTAAATAAGAAGGGCTCATCCCACACATACTTCTTCACCTCAACATAAAATCTCTTCATTTTGTACTCATTAAGAAGCGTGGGCTTAATTCCGCATGCAAGATAGTTGACATAGTCGGCGTACCAAGGAGGCGAACTTATCATTAGAGCACACACTTGTTCAACCTCCACCTTAAGGATTTCCTCGTCCGGGAACACCTCACTAATTGGAGTCAAATCTTCATCCCCCTCTTCTCTTTCTAGCCTAGATAAGTGATCGGCTATCACATTTTCAACCCCTTTCTTGTCTTTGATCTCCACATCGAACTCTTGTAGAAGCAATACCCATCGAATCAATCTTGGCTTCGCGTCCTTTTTGTTCATTAGATACTTGATGGCCGCATGATCCGTGAATACTATAGTTCGTGTGCCAACTAAATAGGGGCGAAACTTCTCAAAGGCGTAGACAACCGCTAAAAACTCCTTTTCGGTGGTTGTATAGTTGACTTGACACGAATTCAATGTTTTTGAGGCATAATAGATAGCCCTAAACTTCTTCTCCTTTGTTTGCCCAAGTGCAACTCCGATGGCTTGATCACTCGCATCGCAATGCAACTCAAAGTGCATACTCCAATCCGGAGCTACAAGAATGGGGGATGAGATTAAAGCTTCCTTTAGTACCTGAAAAGAAGAAAGACACTCTTCATCAAACTTAAATGTACTTTCCTTTTCAAGAAGCTTACAAAGAGGTTTGGCAATTTTTGAAAAATCTTTAATAAAGCGGCGATAGAAGCCCGCATGGCCTAAGAACGATCGAACTCCTTTCTCACTGGTAGGAGGAGGAAGACGTTCTATGGCTATGACCTTTGCTCTATCTACCCTCAAACCATGCCCTGATATGTGGTGCCCAAGCACAATTCCGTCAGTGACCATAAAATGGCACTTTTCCCAGTTGAGTACAAGGTTTGTTTCCTCACAACGCTGCAACACAATAGACAAGTTAGTTAAGCACAAGTCATATGACGATCCATAAACGGAGAAATCATCCATAAAAACCTCCATGATGTTCTCAATTAATCCACCGAAAATGGCCATCATACAACGTTGAAACGTGGCTGGAGCATTGCACAAACCAAATGGCATCATCCTAAATGCAAATGTGCCATAGGGGCAAGTGAATGTTGTTTTCTCTTGATCCTCCGGGGCTATTAGAATTTGATTGTACCCAGAATAACCATCGAGGAAACAATAGTACTTGTGTCCCGCCAATCTATCGAGCATTTGATCAATGAATGGTAGTGGAAAATGGTCTTTTCGGGTATTGTCATTGAGCTTTCTATAATCAACACAAACTCTCCAACCGGTGATAGTCCTCGTGGCAATTGTCTCATTAGTATCGGACCTCACGATGGTCATACCACCCTTCTTTGCTACCACATGCAAAGGGCTCACGTATGGACTATCACTAATTGGAAAGATGATACCCGCATCAAGCCATTTCAACACTTCCGTTCTTACAACTTCTTGCATTATAGGATTAAGACGACGTTGGTTTTGCACACAAGACTTATCCTCTTCAATTAAATGAATTTTATGCATGCATAGAGAGGGGCTTATACCTTTCAAGTCTTTAATGGACCACCCTATGGAAGATTTGTGCTCTCTCAAGACTCTCAACAATTTCTCCACTTTCAAATCATTCAAAGATGAGGATACGATTACCGGATACGTTTCATTCTCTCCCAAGTATGCATACTTTAAGTGATCCGGTAAAGGCTTTAGCTCCACCTTTTTCTCAACTTTTTCCTCTTCTTTGGGCCCATCATCAAGCCTCTTTTCAAGTGCTTCTCTTGCTTCTTCCGATGTAAGTTCACTACATGAATTTAAATAATGAAAATTATCAATTATCTCATCATCATCAAAGCAACAAGAAAAGTTAGAAAAATCAAGAGAGTAAGAATTGCTCATTATTGATTCCAAAGGATCCTTGGAATGGAAGCAATGTAGATGTTCTTCAACAATATCATTCAACACATCAATTCGCCTACATTCTCCTTCCCCACTAGGATACCTCATAGCTTCCTTCAACGAAAAGATCACTTTTTCTTCATTAACTCTAAGGGTTAACTCCCCTTTCTCCACATCAATCAAAGCCTTCCCCGTGGCTAAAAATGGACGTCCAAAGATTAATGGAACATTTGAATCTTCGTCCATATCTAACACCACAAAGTCAACGGGAAATACAAATTTGCCAACCTTCACCAATACATCCTCCACAATCCCTTTCGGATATGACATAGATCTATCGGCCAATTGAAGGGTGACCGATGTAGGTTTCACTTCTCCAATACCCAACTTCTTGAAGATTGATAGAGGCATCAAGTTGATGCTTGCCCCCAAATCACATAGAGCCTTATAGCTTTCATGTTTGCCCATCTCACACGGGATGGTAAAACTTCCCGGATCTTTCAACTTGGGAGGAAGCTTCTTTTGCAAGATGGCGCTACACTCCTCCGTGAGGTTCACCGTTTCATGATCACCCAAGCTCCTCTTCTTTGCTAAGATATCCTTCAAGAATTTTGCATAGTTGGGCATTTGTAGAAGTGCATCCGCGAAGGGGATGTTGATGTGTATCTTTTTCAACATATCCACAAATTTAGCAAATTTCTCATCCAATCCTTTCTTCAAACATCTTTGTGGAAATGGGATGGCTACGGGTAACTTGGGAATTCCCCATTCATCTCTTTCAAACCCTTCTTCTTTCTCTTTTCTCTTTGCTTCCTTGCACTTCTCCCATTTCTTAGGAGATTTTGCTTCTTCCTCTTTGTCGAATGGAGGGATCACTTCATCATTTTTAGCATCATGAGTCTCTTTCTCTTTCCCTTTTTCAACCTCAACTACCATAGGCTCTTGTTCACAATCTACCTCATCATCTTCCTTGGGCATCGGAGGCTCATCATATTTTGTTCCACTTCTAAGCACGATAGCCTTGCATTGCTCCTTAGGATTGGTAATGGTAGTAGACGGAAACTTCCCTTGTTGATGAACATCCCCCTTTTCACTTGCAATTTGACTCAATTGTGTCTCTAGTGCTTTAAACCTTCTATCATTCACTTCATCCTTTTGCCTTCTCTCTTCCCTATCTTGCTTAATAAATTCAAACATTTTGCTCAATTGATCCTCAACTGTAGGCTTTCCTTCATTGTTTTGAGCCTTAGCTCCCGGATTAATCCCCGGTGGAAGTGTAAGAGCATTACTTTGATTTCCATATGACAAGTTATCAAACCTCCGAGGTTGTTGAAAATTTCCCCCAAAATTCCCTTGACCAAATCCTCCTTGCCTAGGTGGGTATCCTCCTCCTTGGTGCCCAAAATTCCCTCCATAGTTTCCTTGAAAGTTCCTTCCTTGCATGTAGGCGACTTCCTCAAGTGACATCTCGGGTTGGCACCAATTCTCTTGACCTCCCATACTAGATGAAGATCCTTGTTGAGGCATTTGGATAGGCAATTTACTCATTGAGCTTTGAGTAGGTTGATTCATCACAGGCAAAGAACTTGGAGATAATTGCATATTGACATTCATTCTCTTAAGTATCTCCGTGATTGCTTTCTCCGTCACATCTTCCTTTGGTGCTTCCACTTGTTTTACTTGTTGCATACAAATCTCCTCCATCTTAGCTATCCTTTCCATCTCATAACTTCCCGCTACACGATTCATAGGCCACTGTCCCGAATTTAAAGCAATCTCCTCACATATAGCCATGGCTCGTTCCGGTGTTTGCCCCAAGATAGAACCCCCTGCGGATGCATCAAGTAGAATTCTCAAATTACCATCTAATCCCGCATAGAAAAATCCAATTTGTTGATCGAGAGGAAACCCATGTCGAGGACATTGTCTCAACATATCTCGGAATCGATCCCATGCCTCACTAAATGTCTCCATTGGCATTTGCTTGAATTGTATGATCAAGCTTTTCAAGTGTAGCATCTTAGATGGTGGGAAGTATTTGTTCAAGAACCTTTGGGCCAGATCATTCCATGTATTACACGCTCCTCTAGGGATTGTGTTATACCAAGCTCGTGCACGATCACGGAGAGAGAAAGAGAAAAGCCTCATCTTCACAATATCATCACTCACTCCGTTGATCTTAATGGTGTTGGCTACCTCCACAAATTGAGACAAGTGAGCATTTGGGTCTTCCGTTGCACCGCCCCCAAATTGATTTGCTTGGACCATATTAATCAACCCCGTTTTGATCTCAAAGTTGTTGACATTCAATGGTGGCCCCATAGCATAATTTCCCACTTGTGGTTGGAAATGATCTCTAATATTCATGCCTCCATGATGTCCTTGAACTTGAGGTTGTTGCACCATCGGAGGAACTTGTGGAATATTTCTAGCCTCTTGTTGTGCTAGCAATTGTTGGATAATGGCTTGCAACTGTTGATTGTGTAAGTGCACCTGGTGGAAATTTGCTTGTTGCATAAGCTCCGGATTCACTTGAACACCTTGAGCATTTTCCGCACCATGATGGATATTTTGCCCATTTCCTTCTTCATCAACACCATTGCCATTAGCTCCTTGATCCATTTCGTCCTCCTTTGAATATAACAACTCTCTCCTTCTTCTTCGTAAGGTGGCCTCTAACTCCAAATCCAAAGGCTCGATAGAATGAGACCTAGAACGAGTGTGCATACACCTACAAGATTTACCAAGTTAGATAACTCAACAACCAAATAAAAAAAAAAAAAAAAAAAAAAAAACAAATAAGAAGAAAGCAAGTAAAAGTACTCCTAGCAAAGCTAATTAAACGCGAACTCGTTACTCTCAAGATTTAACTCTCCCCGGCAACGGCGCCATGAACTTTAAGCCAATTTCGGTATAATTGCGCAAGGTAAGCGTACCTTATCGTGTAGTTATTGACCCAGTTTAATTATCGATCAAAGGGAGAGTTCAATCCGAGGTGTATCCGGATTCATTTTTAACCATGCTTTATAGGAGTGATCGGGTTTGTGAGTTGTAGAACGAAAATACAAATTATCTAATCAAGTAGCAAGTAAACTAACTAACAACTAAATGAGATTGATGCAAGAGACAAATAACCAAGAATGAGAATGAAGTGAAAGGTGAATATTCTAAAGAGGAGCAAGACTAACCACATTCAAGATTAAGGGTATTATATAGACTTGTTAGATTCAAATGACAATTATCAATGATAAATGGACTAGAAGCAATCACAAAGGTTCTCCTAATCCCTATGGCCAAGGTAATTAGGATCTAAACTCATTACAAGTTTTTTAAGCACAAAAGATTGTCCCTTACTCTCAATTCCCTCAAGGGTACAATGATTATAAGATTGGTTCTTCTCACTCAATTAATAACCTGCTTAGATCCATTAACTAAATGTCCTCACATGAATGTTCTAAGTATATAAAGATGCTACCACATACTTCATATACTAACATACACTATCCATACTATAACATGATTCAATCAAAACCCTAGTTACAATATCGGAATGGCCATCCTAACATCATAAATAGTGATTTCAATCACACACATCATAATGCAAATAAAGTGAATCATAAATCATGTAGGAAATTCCATCTATCATATCAAAATACCATTAAAATCCAACAAATCCACAAAGCCCTAATCCATCTTGTGGCTAGCCTCACTAGAGGTCTAGCCAACAATAAACATTATGAAAACATCCATAAAATGCTTACATGCATCCATTGTTTCAATCACAAGTCAAAAATACTACAAATGAAAAGTAAAATATCTTCCCTTCTTGAGGTAGGTTGGATATCTTCCTTCACTTGTAAGATCAAACTCTCAATCCTCTATCCTCAATAGCTTGGTGATGAAAGAGTGAAGAAAATGGAGTTGATGGATGGTGAGATGGTGGATGGATGATGATGAAGGTGTAAATTGTATAGAATAGTGTGTGTAGTGTGTTCTTGGAAACTCCCCTTGCCAAAATCTGCCTCCAAAAGTTGATGTTGGGGGTATTTATACCCCCAACCCACCTGGAAATCGCATGAAGGTGAAAAACGACTTTTGGCCAAAAGTGCAAGAAAACACGGGCGTGTTTTCCTGCATCTGCCCGTGTTTTCTTGCAATTTTTCAGCATTCTGTAAGTTTTAGCACCTGCAGAAAAACACGGGCAATGCATAAAAACACGGGCGTGTTTTTATGCATTTTGATTAATTCTTTATTTTCTTCAACTTTCTCCTTTCTTCATGCTTTTTCTCACCATTTATCTTCAAAATCACCTATTCAAAGACATGAAAATCATCATCATCAATATCCCAAAAATACTATATACAAAAGATGCAAAAATTACGGAATAAGGTAACAAAAGACACATAAAAACAACACAAAATCTAGGTGAATTAGACGACAATCATAACCCATAGCTTCCTAGAGTAGTCATCTATGAAGGATATAAAATATCTTTCACCTCCAATAGTTGGATTTCTTGATGGTCCCCATAGATCTGTATGAACATACTGAAGCTTCTCTGATGAAGTACGTTCTCCTGAACCAAATTTCAACCTCTTTGCCTTGCTTAGAATGCAATCTTCACATTGATCCATCTTACAGGTTGAATTTATATCTAGTAGCTTCTGTCTTGCTAGCTCTTGTAACCCTCTCTCACTTACATGAGCTAGTCTTCCATGCCATAAATGAACATTTTCTTGATTTTGAGAAGTGTTCAACTGTCCAGAGACAACTGATCCTTCAAGAAAATAAAGATCAGAGCTCTTAACACCTTCATTACTACTGACTTATCCTTTATGATGGTGAGTACACCTTTCCTCACATAATACTCACATCCCAAGGAGTCTAACATTCCTAATTATATCAGATTCCTTCTTAATCCTGGTACATACCTCACATTTGTGAGCAACTTAATGGATCCATCAAACATTCTGAATTTGACAGAGCCAATACCCTCTATCTTGATGGCTTGATCATTGCCTAACAAGACTGATCCCTCATGATATAGTTTTAAATCAGTAAACCAATCCTTGACTGATGTCATATGAAAAGTGCAACCTGAATCTAACACCCACTGATCTGACACTTGACCAGAAACAACAACCAAAGCTTCAATATAATCTTGATCCTTTTTACCTCTATTTTTAGTTATCTGATTGGCATGGATTTTTTGATTTCCACATTTTTCAGCAATCTTCCTGGCCACCATTGCTTTCCACTTATGACATTGCTTCTTGTAATGACTAGGATTGTTGTAGTGGAAGCAGTTATTGTTTTCTTCATCTGCTGATGTACCTTGATTACTTCTTTCATGTTTCTTCTTATCAGCACCATCCTTCTTATCATGCTTGTTCCACTTGTTCTGTTTGTTGGCAATAAGACCTTCTCCAGCAACTGCATTATCTGATGTCTTATGGAGCACCTTTGCTTTGATTGCTAGAATCACTTGCTCCAGGGAGATTGATTCAACATTTCTATACAACAATGTGTCTCTCAACCCTTCAAAAGACTTAGGAAGAGCTGACATCAATATGACAACCTTATCTTCACTTGACAGTGCTACATCAATGTTCTCTAAGTCATCTATGATCTTATTGAAATCATCTAGTTGACTTAGAATGGACTTATCTTCTGATACTTTAAAGGAGTAGAGTTTCTGCTTGGTGTATAGCCGGTTTGCCAATATTTTCACCATGTAGAGATCAGCAAGTTTTTTTCACATATCCCTTGCAGATGCATCCTTTGAGACTTCCCTTAAAGCTTTATCACCTAAGCATAGAATGATGGCACTTCTAGCCTTTGATTGTTGATCTTGATCTGCAGCTAATGCACCAGCATCCACAGCAGCTGCTTGATCTGCTGGTAGTGGTTTAATTGCATCAGCTAGCCCTTGTTAGATCAGTAGAGCCTCCATCTTCATCCTCCACAAACTGAAATCAACTTTTTCTGAAAACTTCTCCACATCAAACTTGGTTGTAACCATGATTCTTCCCTTCTGATCTTATCACTTGTGGCTGCTCATTCTTCTTCCCACAGACGGCGCCACTTCTTATGAAAACTTAAGCAAACACTTGATGAAGATCACTCAAAAACTTGCACTCACTCAATTGTTTGACCACTCACGTTTCACACACGAATCGATTGATGAACGAAGAATGAAATGAAAGAGATCAACACAAAGATGTATAGTGGTTTGGCATAAGCCTACATCCACTTTGAAGGAACAATCACTCACTAGGATGATTACAATATACAACTTAAGGAAGATGATGATAATGTTATGCACATACAAACCCTAATGTGCTTCTAATCTTGTAACTGATGTGTTGCTTGCTTGGAATAGATTTATCAGCTGCTCATTGTGCTTATATGCACACCAGCAACTCAACTGCTATGCTGCAGGTTGACACTTCACGTGGGAAGCTTGATTGTTAGCTCAACCAACTAACAAACTCAACTAACTAACAAACTAACTAACTTGATCCCATCTTCAATGCATGGTTGAGATGAATCTGATCTGACGGCTTCTTGATCACACTCCAACTTCTGCAGCTTCTTTATTGTTGATCCTCATCAACACTTCAACACCAATCATCACCCTCCACCTGTCTTGGCTGCATGACAACACACATACACACAAGTGCATGCATGCATGTCTATCACACAACATTACCCTTAAAAAACTGTACTCAGCCAAATCATTATAAAAAGCAAATAAATTATAAGCTAAAATTGAAAAGGTTAATCTAATTAATTTTCACCAACAGCTTCTTCAAAACATATCATAGTCAAATTTATTATAATTATGAAGTATGTTTAAATTAAAAATATATATATTTGGAGAGAGGAAACTCTATTTATTAAAAAAAAATTATGAAGTATGTTTAAATTAAAGAAAAAAATATATCATGTGTCAAACTGTTAGATGGACGACACGTAGGAGAGAGAAAACTATACCCTACACCTTAAACACAGGGGCAATGATTAGATTTATTTTCCCTCTCACGTGCCAATCACTTAATGCGTGACATATAAGATAATGCAACAAAATGACACATCACTTAACGCGTGATATAAAAGATAATGCACCAAAATGAAACATAAGATCTGGTATGATCAACACATATCAAAGCCAAATTTATTTATTATTGGAGATGATGCTACTAAATGGGTAATTGTGTCAAATTTATTAGAGATGATGGCATTAAATGAATGTAAATTTAAAATGGTGAGGCTTGCGTGTATCGGGCACACCGTGAGCCTTTAGAATTTAGTAGTATGTGTAAAGGTACATTGTTTTGTTTTAAATGGTATATATATTTTAATGATAAGGATACACCATTATAAGGGTACACCATTTTGTAATATACAATTTAACACAAAATTTTAAAGGCACACAGAGTGTCTCGTGCGCCCGGGGCACACAAATTTTTGGCCAATTTAAAATTGGAAAAACTCTTACTATTTCTATTTCTGTTAGCGTCTCCACCGTTAATCATCAACCGTAGCTAGATACTTATCAAATCACACAAGAAGAGAACATTTGGAAGTGGACGGATCGTAGATCGCCGGAAGCAAGTATTTCCCGCCATTCTCACCGTTGGCATTGTAGCTCGCACCGGTGGTACAGTCCACCAGCAAATCTCCAGCGTAGCCGGGGTACGCCCCTTTCGCATACAGTCCCGTACATGCTATCGCCGCCTTCATTTCCAAAAGCCGGATAAACGGATGATCATTCCGTCAACGCCAATATCGTTGTTGGGGGCAACTAATCGCAGGCTCTGCAGGCCGTAAATGGGTGGTGCAAGGACATGATTTTCCACCATGGGGAAGCTTGTTGATGTTTGTGATGAAAATGCCTGAAAGGAGAGAAGTGTATTTATACGAAAGGGTGAGAGGAATTAAGATATTGGTCATACGTGTCGAATCCTTTTTGGTCAATGTCAAATTTACGCTAAAGTAATTGCAGGATTCGAAATTCCACTGTCTAGAGCTCACAATTCAATGTATAGTCCAATCTATTATTACATTTTTGTGTTAGATTATATATTGATTTACAATATCTTGATATTATAAATTGTTGGATGATTTATCCTAAAATCTATATCATTGCACATCATTTATCTAACATGTATAACAATAATAAAATATAACAATACTCCCGTAATTCTCATGTTGAAAAATCTTTAAACCCTAGAAAAAATAAAAAAATTATAAGATAAAAAATGGATTCAACTAAAGTTAAGGTAATATCTCACGTACAAATTTTGATACACAATGCATAAATTATTGAATCTACGTAGTGCCAACATTTACCTGTATGAAGGATTTTTTAACACACATTGAGCATGTCACAAAGTATACAAACTTCCTCCATATACTCAAATATTAAGGGTGGAATGAGCTATAAAATTCATATACCTAATTTACTGATCACTCAATCAAAGCGCACAATAAAATTAAGGGTGAGAAAGTGAAGCCGATAACATTGTACTATGGCAGTGTACTTCCACAAGTTTTGAGCAATATTAATTTTTCCCACCATCTTCAATATTTTGGAATCTTTGGAAAGGCTAATCATGAATCTCCATAGAAGCATGTAAAATCATCTAGAACATGGTAAAACTCTCAAAAACATTATAGATATAGAATGATATAGAACTTTTATAAATCTAGTAGAATCTTAAAGAATAATTAGTTGATATTTGGTGCACATATGTATGTGTATTAGGAGTAATTTTTATTCTATTTTGTATACATATTTTTTAATAATTGTATACTTTTTCCACACTCAAATTTTCATTAAAAAACTAGCATTCATATGTATATAACTTTTTATTTAATAGTGTATACATATTTTTTAATATTTGTAAATATTTTTACACTCAATTTTTCATTAAAAAACTAACAAATAAATTGTATACATTTTTGTTCATATTTATATACATTGTTGAAAGTGAGTGCACCGTATCTTGGGATACACTCACGAACACAGTTGTATTAACCAAGAATAATTTAGATCAAGTAATTAAAATAAGTAATTAAAATAGTATAGAGTTATATATGTAGATTATTCTAGAGAATACTTGAATCTTGTAGAGGGTAGTTGATTGGTCGTTATAGTTCGGGCGACCAAGCAACAAAAAATATCGAACCCAAGGGAATTTAGGATTCATGGCCTTCAAGTTATGGTATCGTGATTAGTTAGGGACGATCGGAGAGGAGGATTATAAAAATAAAAGAAAATAAAATACAGGAAAAATAAATCTAATTACGATATTTTTGGATGCAATGGTGGTTTCTCGATGCGCTCAAACAATCTTTAATTGATTCCATTTTTAAACTAATCATGGTAAGGGCGATCACTAAATCATATCTACACCTAAGCTCTCTGCCAAGATGAATAGGATGCAAGTAAAAATGGCTCATTAGATCGTCTCCAATGCTCACAATTCCCATAGGTACTTATGGATATTAATATACCTACTAGAGATATTATCACGAAGAATTTTCTCTTTGAGGCAGGGACGTTTTCCTATGTTCCCTTTCTAGGTACTATGCTCACAATGGCTTGGTTCCCTTCACTAACTCAATTACAAGTAATCTCGCTAGTGTTCGTTTATGTAGTTCTAAACATAGGATGGTTCTGCCAAACTCCCTCCCATATTAATCCTCATGCAATAAGTGGAAAAAACTCACATATGATAATCATGTAAAGGGACTAAGGTGAAAGTAACAACAAGACATGTTGATACACAATGCACAACCTAATCACTAAACACTAATATCAAAGGCATTAATCCCAAATTAAAGCATGCATACATATTCCATAAACGAAACCTAATCATAGTAAGAAATTCAATTAAGAAACATAATCATGCATCAATCACCCACCAAAGCAAATTAAGATAATAAGTAGGATTAGATTACACCTTAATGAAGTTTTACATCCATGAAGATCATCTACTCCTTAGTGTCTCCACCTTCTAGGAAAGCAAATAAAATCCTAATCTAGAAAAACATTTAAAACTAAAATGGATCCCTCCCCCAAAGGGGAAGGGATCTCAACTATGGAGGTCTTACTTAAAAAGCCCTCTCTCAACTATGGAATCTTGAAAAGATTCAATTTTAATTGAATTTAAATGGATATAGGAATTGATTTTCAGTTTATGGATGTGAGGAGGTATTATAGTGGAGAGGTGAGTGGAGTTTTGGTGTTGATTTTCGATGTGGGACAAGAGTGAAATTTTTGGAATTTTTAGGTTCCAGGAAGAGGGTTTAAGTTTAAATCGGGCGAGAATTAATCACATGTGGTGGTTTGGCAAAGTGGTTGGAGGCGCCCTTATGCCTCCGAGAGGTCACGGGTTCGAATTCCAGCCTCCACAATTTTTTTTCAAAAGTGCATAAAAACACGGTCGTGTTTTTATGCATCTGCCCGTGTTTTCTTGCAATTTTTCAGCTCTCTGGACAATTTTTGCACTTCTGAATAGACAACACTTTTCTGAAAAGTGTTGTCTTTTCTGTGTTGTCTTTGCCAAATTTTCTCCTTTTTTTCGTCTTCGTCCCAATTTAATTCCCATTTCTTCCATCACTCTTTCAAGCTCAAAACACCCCTTTTCTGCAAAAATACATAAGAATACCTCTCTCAAACTAATTAAACAATTAATAATATTTTCATTAAAATCATGCTTAATTATTGAATTGAAATAAAATAAATCCACATAAATTCATGCAATTTAGCCCATAATTCTAGGTGAATTACACACCGATCAAACCCCCAAACTTAAAGTGTTGCTCGTCCCCGAGCAACGAAAGAAAAGAAAGAACGAGGAGGGGAATTCACCTAGAATTAAATCAAGATATCAATAAAGATTGAGTCAATTCAAAACTATTTCAATTCAATCAAAACAAGTGACAAGACATCAATTTAAATACATACAAGTTAAGCTTAGGAAATATGCAAGCAAGTGAGACTTCCACTATTCCTCTCTAGATTTTGCTTTCACTCTCACACTCAAGAGGTGTATGGGAGAAGTGTTTACTCTCAAAAAATCAATTCAAATGCATGCCATTACCATATGCTTGCCAAAGGTCTAAACTCGCTACCACTTGTATATGTTTTAATCATTGAATCAAAAAGGTCTTTAATGGGGTTGTAATGTAGGCTCTTTGGTCTTGGGTAGGAAAATATTTAGGAAAAGTAAGCTCAAGATTAGTAGAGAAATTTAAGTTGATTGATCACTTCAACTCTCATCCTCTCTTTTTCTCTTTTCACCTCAAGAAAAATATAATCTTCCATCCGACACACCAACAAACCTTTATTTTCTTTCCTTAGCACTATTTGAGTTTTTTTTTCTTTTCTCCAAGGGCTCTCTTTTCATTCTTCTAGTAGAGCTCCTCTATGCTTCTTTTATACAAGCTTCACTCAATTTTTCTTTTCATACAACCTCCATTTTTTTCATCTTTTCTTCCTCTTTTCTTTCACTTTCACCATTTTTTTTCTTTCCAAACTCTCTTGTAAGCTCAATTCAACCACTATGTCCCCATTAATCCTCTACTAATCAATAAAGGTGATTAGGATATAAAATATGGATAAAATGGCTAAATTTGTAGGTTGCCAAAGAAATAAGGATAATAAGCTCAATGGGGCAAACTACGATATGATTTCATTTGGTAGGATAAATTTGGCAAAGTGACTTGTCAAAACAAAGACGGCCTTAAATCATTTCCAACAATCTTCACACACATGTAGTTTCAAGAAGACACAATGGCAAGTTCTAGAATGCACACAAAAGAACGATGCACACACAAGAAAGGAAAAACCACTTGATTTCATGATTTTAAGGCTCAAAAGCTCACGGGTTTGTAGTAGTGAAAGAAACACGAAACAAGCATAAACCATAACTCAACAAGTACACAAGTAAAAATTCACCAAGTCACAAGTTCCAACCAAAAATCATAGCCTCAAAATTTCTCACAATTAAGCACAAGAGAGCCAAGAAAGATTTCTCCTTATTGAAAGCAAGAAAAAGCAAGAAAAGCACGAAAAAGAAAAAACAAAAAAAAGGAGAAAATATGTGCCAAAGAAAAGAGTAAGGACTTAAACGTGCGCCGGTGCAATATGCTCAAGTAGGAGTTCATGGATACAATTTATAATTCAAACCGTAGAAAAGTCAAGTAACAAATGACATGCCCCCCAAACTTAAATTAGACAAAGTCGAATTTAAGTTGGAAAGATGTTCGTTACCTCAATTTGCACCACTCCTTTGCTCTTCAAGGCAAATACCATGGCTCCACGCTTTAGTCCCTACAAACACAACCATAAAACGAAAAACAAATCAAAGAAAAAAAATGTCCCTATCCTAACCACTCAACAAATCCAAAGTCACAAATACAACTAAATTCCCCGGCAACGGCGCCATTTGATTGGTCGTTATAGTTCGGGCGACCAAGCAACAAAAAATATCGAACCCAAGGGAATTTAGGATTCATGGCCTTCAAGTTATGGTATCGTGATTAGTTAGGGACGATCGGAGAGGAGGATTATAAAAATAAAAGAAAATAAAATACAGGAAAAATAAATCTAATTACGATATTTTTGGATGCAATGGTGGTTTCTCGATGCGCTCAAACAATCTTTAATTGATTCCATTTTTAAACTAATCATGGTAAGGGCGATCACTAAATCATATCTACACCTAAGCTCTCTGCCAAGATGAATAGGATGCAAGTAAAAATGGCTCATTAGATCGTCTCCAATGCTCACAATTCCCATAGGTACTTATGGATATTAATATACCTACTAGAGATATTATCACGAAGAATTTTCTCTTTGAGGCAGGGACGTTTTCCTATGTTCCCTTTCTAGGTACTATGCTCACAATGGCTTGGTTCCCTTCACTAACTCAATTACAAGTAATCTCGCTAGTGTTCGTTTATGTAGTTCTAAACATAGGATGGTTCTGCCAAACTCCCTCCCATATTAATCCTCATGCAATAAGTGGAAAAAACTCACATATGATAATCATGTAAAGGGACTAAGGTGAAAGTAACAACAAGACATGTTGATACACAATGCACAACCTAATCACTAAACACTAATATCAAAGGCATTAATCCCAAATTAAAGCATGCATACATATTCCATAAACGAAACCTAATCATAGTAAGAAATTCAATTAAGAAACATAATCATGCATCAATCACCCACCAAAGCAAATTAAGATAATAAGTAGGATTAGATTACACCTTAATGAAGTTTTACATCCATGAAGATCATCTACTCCTTAGTGTCTCCACCTTCTAGGAAAGCAAATAAAATCCTAATCTAGAAAAACATTTAAAACTAAAATGGATCCCTCCCCCAAAGGGGAAGGGATCTCAACTATGGAGGTCTTACTTAAAAAGCCCTCTCTCAACTATGGAATCTTGAAAAGATTCAATTTTGATTGAATTTAAATGGATATAGGAATTGATTTTCAGTTTATGGATGTGAGGAGGTATTATAGTGGAGAGGTGAGTGGAGTTTTGGTGTTGATTTTCGATGTGGGACAAGAGTGAAATTTTTGGAATTTTTAGGTTCCAGGAAGAGGGTTTAAGTTTAAATCGGGCGAGAATTAATCACATGTGGTGGTTTGGCAAAGTGGTTGGAGGCGCCCTTATGCCTCCGAGAGGTCACGGGTTCGAATTCCAGCCTCCACAATTTTTTTTCAAAAGTGCATAAAAACACGGTCGTGTTTTTATGCATCTGCCCGTGTTTTCTTGCAATTTTTCAGCTCTCTGGACAATTTTTGCACTTCTGAATAGACAACACTTTTCTGAAAAGTGTTGTCTTTTCTGTGTTGTCTTTGCCAAATTTTCTCCTTTTTTTCGTCTTCGTCCCAATTTAATTCCCATTTCTTCCATCACTCTTTCAAGCTCAAAACACCCCTTTTCTGCAAAAATACATAAGAATACCTCTCTCAAACTAATTAAACAATTAATAATATTTTCATTAAAATCATGCTTAATTATTGAATTGAAATAAAATAAATCCACATAAATTCATGCAATTTAGCCCATAATTCTAGGTGAATTACACACCGATCAGTAGTATGCAGGGGATCTAAATATTTCTGCAAAAGAGAGAATGAATAACTTAAAATGTTAGTGGGGGAGATACACTCCTATATAAATAGGGGGAGTTCTCCCATTTTTGTATCCACAACATTTTGTACTATAGTTGCATGTTTAATATTAGGGTTTTTTTTTAATTCTCAACCAATACCACTTGGTTTTTTTTTCTCAACCAATTTTGGGTCTTTCTTAGCCAAACACTTAGCACACATTCATACTTTAGAAGTTACAATATCTTATTAAAATAATTAAATTTTATTATGTAAATTATTATTTCATTAAAATAACTAATCGAACATAGGTATAATTATAAAAGTTAATAAATAATAACAAAATAAAGAGATTATATAATTTATATAAAATATTAAAATAAAAAAAATACGAAAATTAACCATATATGGCTACACATTTAAAAAAAATAAACAATATATTTATGCTATATATTATAATTATAAAAAAGTATAGTTTAAATTTAATAAGATTTAAAATTTTAATACTTTCATAAAAATTAGTTTCAATAGATTATAAATTAATTAGTATTATAAGGTATCTCTTTATTCATATAATTTACTTTTAAAATATTTTAAAATTTTAATAAATTATAAATTAATTCTTATTATAAGGTATCTCTTTATTCATTAAATTACTTTTAAAATATTTTTAAATTAGTGGTTAAAAAACTTATTATTAATTAATTGCATTTTATCCTCAATAATGAAAACTATGACGAAAACGGTTTATATTGTTAATCTCGATAACATCTAAAACAACTAAAAATGTAATTATTATTTTTTGTTGGCAGTAAAAAAAAAGAATTTAACAATTAATAATACTTTCTTTGCTGACAACAAAAGATAAATTCAAGAAGTCAAAGGAATTTAAAATTAATGATACTTTCTTTGTGGACAACAAAAGAGAAATTCAAGAATTAATGATCCACTTATAAATCATCTCTATTAAAATTTTGATGTGATTTCAGTGTAAGAACCCTCAATGAAAAGGCTAATATATAAATTCAAGAAATTAGCAAATAACATACATGAGATTTTAGTGAAAAAATTAATGCAACATTAATTACTAAAATTTTGATAAAATTTCAGTGTAAAGGACCTTAATAGAACCCTTAATGGAAAGGTAATATATAAATTCAAGAAATGAGCAAATAACATACTATTATTATGATTAATATTGCAAACAAAAAATGATTATTAAAAAGTCACAAAAACACTCAGCTCAAATAAACTCCTTAATTGCTCCAGCATACTCTATTATGAAAGGAGTAGAGGTGACATATAGACTAT
The DNA here is from genome assembly GCA_023678885.1 of Pogostemon cablin. Classification (NCBI taxonomy): domain Eukaryota; kingdom Viridiplantae; phylum Streptophyta; class Magnoliopsida; order Lamiales; family Lamiaceae; genus Pogostemon; species Pogostemon cablin. Next base: position 30,528,558 of record CM042969.1, on the reverse strand, counting down.
AGAGCATCGCCTCAACGTAGTGAAAGGGAGTAGAGGCGCTTCAGTGCTACGCTGTAGTTGATATGTAGAGCTACGCTGTAGTTGATATGTGGAAATGATATGTGGAAATAACTGCTGAGACATATCAAAGAGGAAAGTTTGTAATTATTGATTGCAATTTAACTGCTGAGACATGACAAAGAGGAAAGTTTGTAATTATTGATTGCAATTACAGATGTGTAATAATGTACTTAATGAATAAATTTTTATAGACACAATGTAACGTTGTGTTTATGCATAAAACCCTAATCAAATTACACCAGAGTAGAACATTTGGAAGTGGAAGGATCGTAGATAGCGGGAAGCAAATATTTCCGGCCTTTAGCACCGTTGGCATTGTAGCTCGCACCGATAGTGAAGTCCACCAGCAAGTCTCCGGCGTAGCCGAGGTAAGCCCCTTTAGCATACTCTCCCGTGCATGCCGTCGCCGCCTCCAACTCTGCTCCGGCGGGTCCCTGATAGAATCCATTTCCGAACGGGCTGGTTGCTGTTCCGGCCAAAAGCCCGGATAAACTGATGAGCATTCCGTCAACGCCGATATGTTGTTTGAGGCAACCAGTGGCGGGCTCTGCGGGCCGTAAATGGGCCGGTGGAAGGGCCACGCGCAGTATCCGGGGGGATTGCTTTTCGGAGTTCCCAACCCAGATGTAGGCGAATCGGTAATTCTTACCCTTGACAATGGTGGATTTGTATCCGTGAGACCCGCACCGGTTGACGCAGAATCCATCGACAGTGACGTCAGACGCCGTCAGGACGACGTTAATGGCGTTGAATTGGTCGCCCTTGGATGCCAATTCAAGGATTTGTTTCTGAGATAGGGATTTTCCGAGGGAGTAGTTTCCGTCGAGAATTTGTTGCCCCAGGAAGAGAGAGAGGGTGGCGGAAAAGGAAGAGTTGAGGTTTAAATGTGGTAGTATTTGTCGGTCATTTTCCACCATGCCGTCACCTGTTGGGTTGGGTTTAAAAAAATGTGAAGAGCCCAATAGCCAATTGTTGTGGTCAATTTTCGTCACAATGACTCAAACGTAACCCAATTCAGATGAGATGGATCCGAGAAGAATATAACTAAAAAATAAGATAGATTTTCATTGCTAAATGTTGTATTTTTCATTGATTCTGTGTGTTGCTCATAGATTGTGTGTTATATCATTCTTCACTCTCCTCCCCTATATGGGAGTTGATTCCCTCTTTTCCTTCTAGATTATTCTCTCTAATTAATCATTGACAAGTGTTCTATTCTAGAATCATCCTATGACAAATTTGATGCCTTCTTGATGCTCTCGTTTCTCATTGGTTAATGTGGGATCTTTGCCTAACAAACAATTGGGGACCACTATATCATATCTTTGTAGTTGCCTCTGTCTTTCTCCCGCCATTCACCAAGGTAAATTCGGAGGTCTGGGGTTACTCCCTGAGGTTATCCGGTAGCTATCCCCGGATTTGCGTACTTCATTATCTCGAGGTTATTCGGTAGTTATTCCCGGGTTTGCGTACTTCATTATCCCCGAATATAACCAAAACAAACCTGAATTTCCATTAGTTTCCTAGCTTCTTGTGCCTGCTTTATTGTGCCGCTTTAATATCATCAACTGGGCCGAGTATTTATCCCATAACACCAATAATGTAATAAAGCCCAAGTATACGCGATACTTGGTGTTATTTTATCCTGGAAGTCATTGAGGGAAAATGGTGATACTTGGTGTTATCTTGTCCTGCAAGTCATGAGAGAAGATAGAAAGAAAAAGAGGGCAAAAATAAAATTTTTTGGATTTTTGTTGTCTGAAAGACAAGGGGTGGGGAGAGAGAAGTATGTGAGATGATTGCTGTTATCCCTTGTTTTGTTGATGTTTGTGATGAAAATGCATGAAAGGGGGAAGTGTATTTATACGAAAGGGTGAGAGGAAGTAAGATATTGCAACTTGGATGTAACCAATAACTATCAACCATCAACCGTGGATTAAGTGAATAGAGGAGAGAGAGAGAGAACACGGTTTGATTAGGATTAGGATGTGGAGGGAGGTTGTATTGGTTAAGGCTTCATCCACCATCATCACACGCTTACCAAATAATTTAATTGAATTAAGGCAAAAACTTATGTGGTGCACGGACCTATTTCGTGTGCTTTAGAAAATTTTGTGTTAAATTGTATATTCTTTAGTATAAAGATGTGTACCCTTTATATTCTAAAGAAAATTATTATGTATATCTAGGCGTATGGACAACACTCCGTTGTATACCTTTAGTATAAAAATGTATACCCTTTATTTTCTAAAGAAAAAAAAATTAATGAAAAATGTATACCCTTTAGAATAAAATTGGTATACCTTTTATTAATTAAAGTGTATACCTTTTAGACCAATGCAATGTACCCTTACCCATAATACTAAATTTGTAAAGGCACACAGAATGTGTTCCCATGTGCCCGGGGGCACGGAATGTGTTCCCGTGCGCCTGGGCGCACGCAAGCCTCACTCATGAATTAATTGATTCTAGTTGTTCCTGAAACTGGACTTTGTGGAAACCCAAGTGGCCAAATCATACGTGACGTCAATGTCTTTTTGCTAAGGTTGTTTACAGGGGGTTCAATGTCAAATTAGTTGTTCCTGAAACTGGACTTTGTGGAAACCCAAGTGGCCAAATCATACGTGACATCGATGTCTTTTTGCTAAGGTTGTTTACAGGGGGTTCAATGTCAAATTTATAATCCCTACTTCCCAACTCTCAAGAATACTGCACCATTAGTATAAACACGGAATTTAAGAAAAGTTACGTGACAATTTACTTGTATGAAGAATTTTGTAATACACATTGAACGTACATGACACAAAGTATACAAACTTCCACCATATACTTAAATATTAAGGGTGGAACGAGCTATAAAATTCATTTACTTTTACTGATCACCCAATCAAAGTGCAAAATAAAATTAAGGTGAAAAATGACGCATGTAACATTGTATTATGCAGTGTGCTTCCAGAAGTTTTGAGCAACATTAATGATATACGTATGTAGAATCACTTAGAACATGATAGAACACTCTATAGAACATTATAGAAGGATATAAAACTTTATAGACCCTTTTAGAACCTTAGAAATATAATAATTTAGATCCATTTTAAAATAGTATAGAGTCATATATGTAGATCATTTTAGAGAATACTTGAATCTTGTGATGACTGGAGTATGGGGTGAGATCTAAATATCTCCACTAAAAGAGATAACAAATAATCAAGGGTGTTCTTTATGGAAGATGACACCTATAAATATAAATAAGGAGCCTCTTGTTTTGTATCCAACTTAAAAGATATCCATCAATAATTGTAAAAAATCTCATATTTAATATTTCGTCAACCAAACAAGCTGCGGAAAAAGCTGAGAAATTTATTATCTTATTAAAATAATAAAATTTTATGATGTAAATAATTAGACCCTGCGAGAATTCTCATTTTATTTTTGGTCCCTAACCTTTTCTTAATTTCAAATATTGCAATTTTAGTCCTGATCATTTGGAATGAAAAATATTAGGTCAACTATAATTATTTTCTCACACATTCTCTAGCTTAATAACAAAATTAATTTTAGTCCCCAACCATATAATATTGAAAACTTTAAGTCAAATATCATTATTTTCTTACACGTTTCTCCCGTTTAATCAGGCACACAAGGCAAAAATAATGTAGACGGAACTTCACCCTACAATAGACCCTAAAACTGTGCACAGAAGAAATCCGTTCAATATGTATTTAAAAAAAAGGATATATTTTCAAAGAATCACCCCCAGATGCATTTTTCCTAAACCTTAGAACCCTTCAATCGAGAACCTTCCAATTGAGAAGATGGCTCTTATGATGTCGACCACCTTCCAATCCCCAAAATCTGTTCAGATGCATTTTAAAAAATCACCCTAGATACATCTTCTCTAAATCCGAAAAATTTTACACACCACTTAATCCCAAAATATATGTTCCAAATGCATTTTCAAAGAATCACTTTATCTGTAATGAAAAGAATAAAAATATGCTAACTTGATGAACAGAATTTTAAAAATAAAGTAATGGAAAAAAAAGTAATGGAAAGAAAAAAAAATCTTTTGTATGGGAAAAAATGCATTTAAAAAAATGTCAATTAAACATATTTTTTTAGTTTTTTTGAATATATTTCATTAATAACAAATATTATCATAAAGTTTATGACTCATGCTATAAACAAACAATTTATTAAAAAGTTACTCAGCTAGAAGTTAAAATTGAAAGAGTTAATCTATATAATCTTGATCCATTTACAAAATACTCCATCCATTCCTAGTTAGGAGTCTCATTTTACTATTTTGGTTGTCCCACCCAAAGGATCTCATTTCCTTTTTAGACATATGGACCTACCCACACCCACTAATACAATTAAAACATGTGGCACACATCCACTAATACAACTATCCACTACACATTAAATAATAATACTCCTTAATCCACGTGCCCAAAAGCAAATAGGACTCTTGCCAACGGACGGATGGGGTATATCAGAATTGAATATTTTGAATTAGAACAAATGTAATTGAAGATGATGCTTTTAAAGCAATAGGAATGAAGATTTAGGATTGGAACAAATGTAATTGAAGATGATGCTTTTAAATCAATTAATGGGATGCTTTTAAATCAATTAATGGGGAGTTTGCAAAATCAAAAAAACTCTTTGCTCCATCCTTTCGCACCTATTCTTTCTGTTATGGCCTTTCACAGAGAATAGTTGTAGTTGATCCTTGATTGGTATGCGTAGCGAATTAGAGGGGAAGATGGAAAGACAGCGAGCGCGCAGAGATTCAGAGGGATAGCCATAGGGCATATTTTATACATTTATTCAAATTTGTGCATTTGCAATTAATTAATTGTTGGAAAAATAAAATTATAGAATGACATATTGGGAGTAGGTGGCGTGTGATTAGTGATGTAGATAACTGATCATAGAGGAGAGAGGATTGAGGTTGAGTGACAAGGGAGCAAGAACTTTTTGTAATGAATAGAAGGATAGTGGGAGTAGGTATTAGTGAGGGAGACCCTTGACTGGTATGCGTAGCGAATTAGAGGGGAAGATGGAAAGACAGCGAGCGCGCAGAGATTCAGAGGGATAGCCATAGGGCATATTTTATACATTTATTCAAATTTGTGCATTTGCAATTAATTAATTGTTGGAAAAATAAAATTATAGAATGACATATTGGGAGTAGGTGGCGTGTGATTAGTGATGTAGATAACTGATCATAGAGGAGAGAGGATTGAGGTTGAGTGACAAGGGAGCAAGAACTTTTTGTAATGAATAGAAGGATAGTGGGAGTAGGTATTAGTGAGGGAGACTTTATTGGATTGGGGTTTCCCCCACTTCTTACATTAGACGTGAACCCACATATTTATAGTCATATAAGGCAGAGGTGGATTGGTACAAATTTGAACATTCTAATCCTTCCTAATTAAGATACATTAATTAATGTTGACAATATTAAGCACATGTATAATTAAACTTTTCTTAAGAGTTAAGAGTTCATCTCTAGACTCTTCTGGATAAATACGCATCAATTTTATCACTCCCCCTTGATGCGTATTTGGGTGATTTTTAGCTTCTGTTGTTTTGAGCCTTGATTTCTTTCGCCGTGGCTTTTTCTTCATCTTTCACCAGGTCTCTGTTGCCCAGTTTCTTTATATTTCACTGGGTCTCTGTTGCCCAATTTCTTCATGTTTCATCAGGTCTCTATTGCCCAGTTTCTTTCATGTTTCACCAGGTCTCTGTTACCCAGTTTCTTCATGTTTCACTAGGTCTCTGTCCTGGTTTTTTCTTCTTTCACCAGGTCTCTATTGCCTAGTTTCTTCATCTTCCACCAGGTCTCTGTTGCCCAGTTTCTTCATATTGTTGTTGCACCCACTTGCCATACTCCTCTTTTAGTATATCTCAGGCTTCTTTGGATGTCTTTGCTCCACTGATCCTGGAAAATAGTGATTCTGCCACAGCCACCTGTTGTATGTAGATCGCCAAGTTGTCCTTCTCCTCTTTTTGTTTAGTTTTCTTTGTCTATATTAGACAAAGATGTTTTGTCCGTTGGGACATGTTTTTGTTTAGTTTCCTTTGTCTGTATTAGACAAAGATATTGTGACCGTTGGGACATCGTATCCTTTATCAACGGTCTCCCAAATGACCTTGAGACATGAAGTATGTCTTTATTTTGTTGGCTCAACGCTATAGCCTTTGTCTGTAAAGGTTGGGATTGGTTTTTATAGGTATTGGATAGAGAGGACATTTTTAGAGGCTTTGATTTGGGTAGTAATATGCGGAAGCTTAGTTTGAACCCAGTTAATGAACCAACCAGGCTCTGATACCATGTTGAAAAAATAAAATTATAGAATGACATATTGGGAGTATGTGGCGTGTGATTAGTGATGTAGATAACTGATCATAGAGGAGAGAGGATTGAGGTTGAGTGACAAGGGAGCAAGAACTTTTTGTAATGAATAGAAGGATAGTGGGAGTAGGTATTAGTGAGGGAGACTTTATTGGATTGGGGTTTCCCCCACTTCTTACATTAGACGTGAACCCACATATTTATAGTCATATAAGGCAGATGTGGATTGGTACAAATTTGAACATTCTAATCCTTCCTAATTAAGATACATTAATTAATGTTGACAATATTAAGCACATGTCTAATTGAACTTTTCTTAAGAGTTAAGACTTCATCTCTAGACTCTTCTGGATAAATACGCATCAATTTTATCATTAATATATATTATACTCCTACTATGTAAAAATATACATGAATGAATAAATTTTAATATATTAAGAAAACATGTGTACTAGATCCTTATCAAATCACACAAGAGTAGAACATTTGGAAGTGGACGGATCGTAGATCGCCGGAAGCAAGTATTTTTGGCCCTTCTCACCGTTGGCATTGTAGCTCGCACCGGTGGTACGGTCCACCAGCAAGTCTCCAGGGTAGCCGGGGTACGCCCCTTTCGCATACACTCCCATGCATGCCGTCGCTGCCTCCAACTGTGCTCCGGTGGGACCTTGATAGAATCCATTTCGGAACGGGTTCGTAGCTGTCCCAGACAAAAGCCCAGATAAACTGATGACCATTCCGTCAATGCCAATATCGTTGTTGGGGGCAACCAATGGAGGGCTCTGCGCAGTGACGGACGCAGGATTTCTGTCGAGGGGGCCCAACTTTTCTCATACAATAGTTCGTATTTTTTGTTCTACAAATTTTAAGAAGAATTATTTTATTTACAACTTTTATTAACATTTTTCTAAAGATGTTTTAGTATTTTTAATTGTATTATGTAAGAGTAACTCTACAAATTTTAAGAAGAATTATTCTATTTACCAACTTTTATTAACATTTTTCTAAAGATGTTTTAGTATTTTTAATTGTATTATGTAAATAAAAGAAATAGAAGAGGGGAAAAAAATAACAGTGCTGCATGAATCGAAACGGGACCTTTAAAACTAAAACATCCTCACTTCACCACTTGGACACAAATGTATTTCAAGAAAATTTCTATATCTATACTAGTAATTTTTAGAAGTTCAAGGGGGCCCAGTGCCCTCCCTACCCCCTTGGCACGTCCGCCACTAGCTCTGCGGGCCGTAAATGGGCCGGTGAAAGGGCCATGCGCAGTATCCGGAGCATTGTGTTTCGGAGTTTCCTACCCAGATGTAGGCGAATCGGTAATTCTTACCATTGACGACGGTGGATTTGGATCCGTGAGACCCACACCGGTTGACGCAGAAACCATCTACGATGACGTCGGACACCGTCAGGACGACGTTAATAGCGTTGAATTGGTCGGCCTTGGACGCCAACTCAGGGATTTGTTTCTGAGATAGTGTTTTTCCAAGGGAGTAGTTTCCGTCGAGAATTTGTTTCCCCAGGAAGAGAGAAAGGTGTTGAACATACTTTTAACCATTCATGTGAGTAAAAGGCAAAGAGTAAATTGTTTTATTTTCCCATGACTGAAATGAGTACAGTTGGGTTTATATAGAATATATTACATGTGTAACTGATAGACTAATTACTATGAATTTATTCCCTACCAAATCATGAGCAGCAATCATGGACATAAATGTTGAGCTTCAATCATGCTATCATTTGAATCTTCTAGATGTTGGTTGTTACTTCTTTTCTTTCATCCACTGGTATAGTCAACATCCCCCCCTCAAGTTGGAATATGAACAATATTTTTAATACCCAACTTGGAAACAAAAACATTAAACTGATTTCCTCCAAGAACTTTGGTGAAACCATCCGCTAATTGAAGCTTATATGGCACAAAAGATGGTGAAATGACCCGTCCTTATAAGCATCCCTTACCAAGTGACAATCAATTTCAAGATACTTAGTCCGTTCATGAAATACTGGGTTGGCTGTGATATGAAGAGCCACTTTATTATCACAACGGAGAGGTATAGGAAGAATAGGATCAATGTTGAACTCCTGCAGCAAATAGGTAATCCACTTCAACTCACAAATGGTGGATCCAAGTGCCCTATACTCAGCCTCAGCACTCGAATGGGAAATAGTTGTCTGTTTTTTGCTTTTGTAGGAAATAAGAGAATTTCCAAGAAAAATAGCATACCCAGTAACAGATCTTCTAGTGTCTTTACAACTAGCCCAATCTGCATCATAAAAACTCTCCAACGACAAAGTCATTCCAGCAGCGTAAAATAAAACAAGAGATGAAGTACCTTTGAGATATCGGAGGACGTAAAGGGCTGCTTGCCAGTGAGAAGAAGTCGGAGAATTTTTAAAAATTGGCTAAGTTGTTGCACATCATAAGTTATACCAGGTCTTGTGAGAGTAAGATAAAGGAGTCTTCCTATAAGCCGTCTAAACTTGTCTGGATTCTCTAATCCTATACCCTCTGTAGAAGAAAGATGTATTCCAGTAGGAGTGGAGTAGACACTGACTTACTATCCATCATTCCCGTGTCAGAAAGGATATCCAAAATGTATTTCCTTGGGCAAAGAGATATCCCATCTGTTGTTCTTGAAATCTCAACTCTGAGGAAATATTTTGCAAGACCTGGATCCTTTATAGTGTAGGCTATATCCAAATAAGACTTCAACTGACATATTAGATGATCATTAGAGCTAGTGATGAGAACGTCATCCACGTACACAAGTAATGCCAAAAACAACCATTCTTGCGTAACGTGAACAAGCAATGATCATGCTTAGATTGAACAAGGCCAAAAGCAGCTAATTTCTAACACAACTCCATATTCCACTCTCTAGAGGCTTGTTTTAAACCATAGAGACTTCTAACGAGCCTGCAAACCTGCCCTTTCTTTGCCTTGGTGTATCCTTGAGGAGGATTCATATAAACTTCCTCTGATAAAGATCCATGGAGGAAAGCATTATTAACATCTAATTGATGCAATCCCCAACCCTTCAAAGCTGCAACAGCAAAAAATAATCGAACAGTGACCAACTTTGCAACATGAGAAAAAACTTCAAAATAATCCACTCCATCTTGTTGTGTGTATCCCTTAGCCACTAATCTTGCTTTATGTCTTTCAACTGAACCATCTGCCTTTCTTTTAACTTTGTAGACCCATTTACTCCCAATTGCTTTTTTTCCAGGAGGTAAACTAGTTAACTCCCAAGTGTGATTCTCCTCCAATGCATCTAATTCTTGTTTCATGGCATGAATCCATTCTGACTTAGATGCTATCTCACTGTAATGCTTAGGTTCTCTCTCTATAGATATATTAGTTAAGAAAGCCTGCAGCGTATCTGAATCCTCAATCATGTTACATACATAATCCTTCTACTACACAGGTAGTTGTGTAATCTTGTACTCCTCCGACTGGTATCTGTAGGAATTTCATCAGATTCCATCTTGTTGTCATCTGTGGAAACATCGTCGGTGACAGTTCTGCTATCAGATAACTAAGGTGAGTTTTGAGCAACATGTCTCGAGCTAGAAAAATCAGTGGCTCTCAAAATGTCATCTTCTTGGGTGATATTTCTAGATGGTACGGAAATATGTGACTGATAGGGGAAGATGTCCTAAAAAAATTTCACATCTCTGCTGACAAAAAATCCTAAGTGTTCCAGATCATACAATTTATATCCCTTCTTCCCTTGCTCGTATACCAAGAATATACATTTGATACTCCTTGAACAAAATTTGCCTTTAAAAGGCCTAGTATTGGCTGCAAAGGCAAGACAACCAAAAGGCTGCAATCTGCTGTAATCAGGAGGTCTACCATTAAGCACCTCGAACGGCATCTTCCACTTCAAAATGTTACATGGAATCCTATTAATCACATATGCAGCAATCAATACTGCATAACTCCATAAATCAAGGGGCAAACTTGCTTGGAATAGAAAAGCTCTAGCTATTTCTAATATGTGCCTATGTTTCTTTTCAACCACACCATTTTGTTGTGGTGTGTAAACACAAGATGTTTCATGAATCACCCCTTGTGTGCTCAAAAAATTTTGAAAATCCAAGTTTAAAAATTCTGAGCCATTGTCACTTTTCAACCTTTTCACAGATTTTGAATGTTGTCTTTCAATCATGATTAAGAAATGCCTCAAAAGCTTAGACACATCTGATTTATGCTTCATAAGATAAACCCAAGTGGCTCTACTGTAATCATCCACTATTGTGAGAAAGTATGGAGTATTATGATAGCAATTATCTTTGCAAGGTCCCCATACATCCATATGAATTAGCTCAAAACAAGAAGTGGTTTGTATTGAACTGTGTTGAAAGGGTGACCTATGTTGTTTAGCCTTGAAACATATTTCACAGGCTTTAACAGAGTCTCTAACAACTTCCCTACATTTATTTTGCAAAAAAGGTAAATGTTTCAAACTGCTAATGGATGCATGCCCCATCTTTTTATGCCAACTATCCAATGCAATAGTGTTTGCATGTAAATCAGTCTTAGATATTCTTCTTGAACCCCTAAGCACATAGAGATTTCCTTCCAATCTACCTTCTGCTATCTTGTTGTTATTCTTATGGCCCTGTAAGTGGCAACCAGAACCATAGAAAACACAACTTATTCCAAAATTTAAACATAACTGATAAACAGATAAAAGATTATATTTGAAACTTGGGATATATAGGACAATTCTAATAGTGAGATCCGGAGTAATCCACACTTTCCCTTCATATTCTACTACCTTAGTAGATCCATCAGGCAAACATACAGTAACTTTCTCCTTAACTGCACTTAAATTATTCATGAGTGTTGTATCATAGCACATATGACTACTAGCATCGGTATTAATAATCCACCCATCTTTGCAAATTTCAGATAATAATGAAAAATCTGAGAAAAATATGGAAGAACAAGTGTTACATTCAAAGTCAATGAGATGAGCATGATCTACCATTTTATTCTCCATTTCTTTTTCTTTCATAAACTGTGTAACTTGTTGCAGCTGTTGCCAAATAGCACCAAGATCAGGAATGGGGTGACCGGTTTTGACGGGTTTTATGGATTGTTGAGATCCTGCCAAGTTTGTATATGGCCTGAATTTCTTCTCTCTGAGTTGTTTGAACCAATCTGGTACACCATGCAACTTAAAACAAGTATTGCTCTCATGTCCTGGTATGCCACAGTGTTTACAAAGAAGCTTTGCTTTCTCATCTTTTGAAAGCATAGTGTTTCCTTTGTTCTTTCCAGCAGACCATGTGTTGAGGGGCTTCTCTCCATTTCCTCATATCTTAGCAACCATTGCCGAAGAATACATTTTAGAAAAACCGATCTGCACAGATTTTTGTCTCTCGGCGAATAAAATCATAGAATATGCTTTGTCAATGGTAGGTGGAGGATCCATGAGCATGATCTGATTTTTCAAATGGTCGTAGTGCTCATTCAAGCCCATAAGAAATTGAATTAATTTATCCTCCGTTATGTTTGTGCAGTCTCCTTTCCCACTTTACAATTGCAAGTGACAGTAGAGCCTAAGCATTGCAATTCATCCCATAATTTGCTCAGCTTGTTAAAGTATTCCACAACAGTGTGATTACCTTGTACCAAAGTACTAATTTTCCTTTTAATTTTGTACTTTATTGGCCCATTATTCTCACCATATCTCTGCTCAATAGCCTCCCATAACTGTTTGGCAGTTTCAGCGTATACAAATATTTCACTCAATTCTTTTGAAAGTGAATTCAAAATCCATGAGAAAACAGTGAGATCAACTTTCTTCCAATGAAGAAAGGTGGCATCCTCTTTTGTTAGTTGAGGCAAAGTGCCATCAACAAACTGATATTTAGATTTTGCTCCTAATGCTATCACCATTGATCTTTTCCATGGAAGATAATTGTCATCTCGAAGTTGATAAGGAATCAACTGAAGACCAGGATGATCTGCACCATGTAAGAAGAATTGATCACCCTCCGAATCTGCAGATTTGGAAGCTCCTACTGTTGTGAGAGCCGGCCATGGATCAGTTGTTGTTCTGCCACTCATTTTCTTTTCCTCTTTTTTTCTCTCCCTTTTTAAAAAAAAAAAAAAAATTAACCCGCTCTAGATACCATGTTGAACATACTCTTAACCATTCATGTGAGTAAAAGGCAAAGAGTAAATTGTTTTATTTTCCCATGACTGAAATATGAGTACAGTTGGGTTTATATAGAATATATTACATGTGTAACTGATAGACTAATTACTATGAATTTAAAGGGAGGAGGGTTTTTTGGAGTTAGCAATGTGGTAGTATTTGTCGGTCATCTTCCACCATGCCGCCACCGAGGGGAGGGCTTGCGCCGCCACGGATGGTGACAGAGAGGTGATGAAATCGGCAACGATAGCCCTCTGAGATGGTTTGAATTTGCCGTACCAGATTAGATTGATGGAGATTTTGCCTTGGAGAAGAACTCCATTGTGATACAACATTTGATCGTTGGGTATTGGTCTTGAATCAATGCAGAGAGTGAGTAGAGAGAAGAAAGCCCAGAACTTGACAATCTCTAAGAAGAAGCCATTTATTTTTGGACTTTTGCTGTCTTGAAAGTTGAAGTGAGAGAAAGAGGGGGGGGGGGGGGGTTAGAGATGATTAGTTTTGGATTGTTGTGATAAAGATGGATGAAGGGGGAAGTGTATTTATACCAAAGGGTGGGGGGAATTAAAATATTGTAAGTTGGTTGGAGTGAAGAGAGGGAGAAAGAGAGTTGCTGAAAAGAGAACACGGTTTCATTAGTATGAGAGTAGAGTGGATGGGAGGTGGTTTTGGTTACACCTTAATCCACCATAATTTATCACACGCCTACTTATTACTTAATTTAATTAATTGTAGCTAGTTGTTTTCATTTTGATGAAACAGTGTATTGTATAGAAAACCAAGTCATTTTTCCATGCCTCCTCCCTTGACTGCAAACAACGAAATGCTATTTGTTGATTTATGTCCATGTCTTTTTGGTTTTACTACTTTTTATAGATTCAAAATATGTTTAATAGTCTAACTTGTCCTTTCTAATTTTAAAATAGAAGCATTAAAAAAATAATTAAAAAAATTCTAAAACTTCTACCGTACCAATAAAATTTGAAGTAAATTTTGTTGCATACCCACAAAAGTATCTTATCAAATGGAGTAAGTCGTATGTATTAGTACAAACAATTTTTCAACAGAAGTGTTAAATGGATCAATGGATTAGGTTAGGCTCATAACTTAATTACTACAATTCATTGATTGTGTATGTTGAGGTACGTTGATTTATTAGTTATAAGATTGGTTACACAAGGTGGATAAGGGTGAGTTGACGTAAGAGAAAAAAAAAGTTTTTCATTCAAAATTGAGATAAAAACACGTTACAACCTTTATTTAAATTTCCACCTTAGAAATTCAAATATCTTCATCATGAAGCTCTTTTGTTTACTAGCCGCTTGCTATCTCGAAACTCATTTCCAAAAGACATTCTCTCATCTTAAAGTTCATTATTTCATCTAGCTCATTATTTTATTCAAAGTTTGTGGCTTCATTTTGAAGCTTTTTGTCTCATCTCAAAGCTTTAATCTCGAAGTTCATTCTTGTTGCAGATGAAGATCTATACCGAGCAATCTAACTAATCACTCTAAGAATTGCAATCAACTAACAGTATGATTGAAGAAGAAAAACAAGAAAGAATGGAAGTATGTATGTGTATGTGTGTTGAAGATTGTAAACACCAGACGTATAGTGGTTCGGCTTATTAACCAAGCCTACATCCACTTCCTGAGAGAGATCCTTTATTGCTTTAACGAGTATGAATGAACTACAACACACACATGCATGGATTTCACCATTTTATATACACCATGCAAGTTCAGCAAAGTTACAGGACCAGTTCGTGTAACTACCTTCCAGCTGGATTATTGAGCAGTTAAAACGAATCTTTCAGTTTGGAACTGACTCCATCACATACTCTGCGTGACAAGCTAAACATCCATGTGTAGAACCTTCCATTCCACGCGCATATGACACGTGTATAACCGTCACAAAACCCCTTGGTCCCCACCTTTGCATATGAGCTCAATTCAGCTCGCTTTGAGCTGATTCTTCAATGATGTTGCTGCTGTGAACATTTCTAGCTTACATCACCATTTGGTTATGAGTTTAATCATATACTTAACACTCCTTAATGTAGATCAAGCATTTGAAATGAAGTTTTTATCTCAAATCTCCACCTAAAACTTCATACTCAAGCATTACCAATCTCATCCCTTATTCCACTGTTTTGTCAAGACAGCAAACTTGCACACTGCTTTTGGTGAGAGCAGCTGAACTCTTCACTGACATACTCAGCACACATTAATAAGGTTCTTACATAGTTCAAATTTTGAACTAGGCAAGGCCTTAGTAAGAAAATCAGCTGGATTCTTGGCTGTTTCAATTTTCTTGACAACCACTTTTCCATCTTCCACCAAATCTCTAACAAAATACATCCTTACATCTACATGCTTTGTCCTCTCATGATATCCCTGATGTCTTGACAAATGTATAGCACTAAAGTTATCACAGTGCAACAGTACTGACTCTTGTACCACTCCAAACTCAGACAAAATTTCTTGTAACCACAAGCCTTCTTTTACTGCCTCTGTAAGTGAAATGAACTCAGCTTCAGTTGTAGACAATGCTACCACTGACTGATGTGTTGATCTCTAACTGACAGTTGTGCCAAACAAGCAAAATACATAGCCTGACAGTGACTTCCTTGTGTCTAAATTAGCAGCATAATCAGCATCCACATAACCTGCAAGAAACTCAATGTTAGAAGTAAACTTATTGAAATACAAACCTGTTGACAAGCTGCCTCTGATGTATCTCTGAATCCACTTAACAGCCTCCCAGTGATCTCTGCCTGGATTTCCCATAAACCTGCTTACTAAACTCATTGCATGAGCTAAATCTGGCCTGCAACATACCATTGCATACATGAGGCTGCCAACTGCATTAGCATATGGTATCCTTTCCATTTCTAATATCTCTGCACTTGTTTTAGCTGATTGCTGAGCTGACAGACTCATACCTTGCTTTACAGGTGTAGTAACAGCTTTACTCTGATCCATATTATACCTCTTGAGCACTTTCTCTAAGTAATAACTCTGATGCAATACTATAGAACCTGCTGATCTATCTCTATTGATCTCCATGCCCAATATAACAGTAGCTTTACCCAAATCTTTCATATCAAATTCTGATTTTAACATCTCCTTCACCACTGTGATACCTTCCATAGACTTGCAAGCAATTAAAATATCATCAACATACAATAACAAAAAAATATACCATTCACTGTCTTGTTTAATGTATACACAACTGTCAAACTTGTTTCTCTCAAAACCACACTTGATAATATACTCATCAAATTTGAGATACCATCTCCTTGGACTTTGTTTCAATCCATAAAGGGATTTTAAAAGTAAACAAGCCTTACTGGTTGGTGATTGAACTGAAACTCCCTCTGGAACTGTCATATAGATTTTCTCCTCCAAATTACCATGAAGAAATGCTGTAGTCACATCCATCTGATGCAATTCCAGATTAAACTGAGTAACTAAAGCCAACAAAATCCTAATGGAACAGTGTTTCACAACTGGTGAAAAAATCTCAATGTAATCAATACCCTCTCTCTGAGAGAATCCTCTAGCAACTAGTCTTGCTTTAAACCTGATTCCATCTGCTCTTTCTGGTGAAACCTTATTCTTGTAAATCCATTTGCAACTTACCAACTTCTGATACTTTGGTCTCTGAACAACTTTCCATGTCTGATTCTTCTCCAATGAAAGCAAATCCTCTTGCATAGCAGCATTCCACCTAGCACTATCTTTGTTGTTCATTGCTTCATCATAGTTTCTAGGTTCATATGAATCAACATCCTCTGCAGAATACAGTGCAAAGGATACAATATCAGCTTCTGCAAACCTTGCTGGAGTTTTAATAACCCTTCTCTGCCTATCTCTTGCTAGCTGATAGCTGTTAAGTAGCTCCTCAGTGTCAGATGTAATCTGATCACCATTTGTTGGTGAATCAGTACTTTCTTGTACTGGTTCTTCCTCAGTTCTTGACTGATCCTTCTGCAACTTGTTCATAAACTCCACCTCAAGCTCAGCCTTATTCTTCTGATTTTGAACTAGAGGATTCAGTGGCATGACATCCTCATTAAATGTGACATCTCTGCTTAATATAAACTTCTTACTCTCAATGCACCATAATCTGTAAGCTTTAACACCTTTAGGATATCCAATCATGACACATCTGATAGCTCTTGGAGCTAACTTATCTTGCTTGACATATGCATAAGCTAGACAACCAATTACTTTTAGTCTTGAATAGTTAGCAACCTTTCCAGTCCACACTTCTTGAGGTGTTTTAAATTTCAAAGGTGTTGATGGACTCCTATTGATAAGAAAAGCTACTGTACTAACCAACTCACCCCAAAAATTTTTGGAAAGACCAGAACTACTCAAGATACACCTTACTCTCTCAAGTAAAGTCTGATTTAATCTCTCTGCCACACCATTTTGTTGTGGTGTTCCTGGTACTGTCTTATGTCTTATGATCCCCCTATCCTTACAAAACTTATTGAATTCATCAGAGCAATATTCAAGACCATTATCAGTTCTTAGTATCTTAATCTTGCTACTGCAACTATTCTCAACCTCAGTTAACCAATTCTTGAAAGTAATGAAAGCAGCATCTTTGGTTTTCAGTATATATATCCATATCTTCCTACTATAATCATCAATAAATGAAATGAAATACTTGCCTCCACCTTTTGTTAGTGTTCTAGCAGGTCCCCACAGGTCTGAATGGACATAATCAAGTCTGGATTTGCTTGTATGTTCACCAATGCCAAACTTAAGTCTCTTAGCTTTCCCAAGAATGCAATCCTCACACTGATTAAGCTTATATGTTGAACTGATGTTAATGGCTCTCTGTCTTGCTAATTCCTGTAGTCCTTTCTCACTAATATGAGCCAATCTACCATGCCACATATGGATTTCATCATTTCCAGTTGTGACATAGTTTTGTCCAGTCACTGTATGACCATCAAGAATGTACAATCCATCCTTCCTGATTCCTCTCATCACTTCACATTCCCCTTTCACTACAATGAGTATACCTGCTTTTGATCTATACTCATAGTCTGAAGCATCTAAGATTCCTAGTGAAATCAAGTTTCTCTTGAGTTCTGGAACATACCTCACACCTGTCAAAGTCCTGACAGTTCCATCATGCATCCTCAATATAATTGATCCAATGCCTCTGATTTTACATGTGTGATCATTCCCTAACAACACTGATCCATCATTCTGGGGCTTAAGGTCAGTGAACCAATGTTTCATAGGAGACATGTGAAATGTACATCCTGAATCTAAGATCCAATCCATGGATCTTCTTGATGAACCAACTAACAATGCCTCAGGATAAGCAACAACCTGGTTCTGATCATTTGTTACCTGATTTGCCTGCACTCTTTGTTGGACATCCTTCTCAACTTCTTGTTTTCTTTTCCTTTCAATTTTAAACTTGTAACAGTTCTTCTTGTAATGCCCTGGCTCATGACAGTGAAAGCACTTTCTAACTTCCTTACCAGATCCAGAATAAACAGTCCTGTTTGCTTGTTTCTTTGAATCAGAATTGCCCTTTTTGTTGTACCTTTTGCCATGATCATTTCTTTTAGCCATCAAGCCCTCCCCTGATGATTCATGATTATCAGAAACCTTCTGAAACTCCTTTGTCTTCAGAGCTATTTCAACCTCCTCAAGACTTATAGTTTCTCTATTTCCAAACAAGAGTGTATCCTTGAAACTCTCAAATGTCTTTGGAAGAGTTGACAACAACTTTGAGGCCTTATCTTCTGTTTCAATAGTAGCATTAACATTTTCCAGATCATCTAATATCTTATTGAACTCATCAAGTTGCACCAAGACTGATCTATCTTCATCCATCTTAAATGAATAGAACTTCTGCTTTAGATATAAACCGTTAGCAAGTGACTTTACCATGTATAGATCTTCAAGCTTCTTCCATACTGCCCTTGCAGAGGTCTCCTTCTGCACCTCCCTCAAAGCCTTATCACCAAGGCACAACACAATGGCACTTAATGCTCTTTCTTGTGTATCATCTTCTGCAGTGGCTTCAATGGATGATTGTGCAGTTGCTTCAGTGATTGGAGGCTTCTCCTTAATAGCATCTGCCAAACCTTGTTGTACCAGAATAGCTTTCATCTTGATCTTCCATAATCCAAAGTCAGATTTCTCTGTAAATTTCTCAATATCAAACTTGGTTGCAACCATGGTGTGAACCTCCTTTTAACTGCTTCTTGATTTCATCTGTTGATTGCAGATCTGTGGTTTCAGTTTCCCACAGACGGCGCCACTTTGTTGCAAATGAAGATCTATACCGAGCAATCTAACTAATCACTCTAAGAATTGCAATCAACTAACAGTATGATTGAAGAAGAAAAACAAGAAAGAATGGAAGTATGTGTGTGTATGTGCTGAAGATTGTAAACACCAGACGTATAGTGGTTCGGCTTATTAACCAAGTCTACATCCACTTCCTGAGAGAGATCCTTTATTGCTTTAACGAGTATGAATGAACTACAACACACACATGCATGGATTTCACCATTTTATATACACCATGCAAGTTCAGCAAAGTTACAGGACCAGTTCGTGTAACTACCTTCCAGCTGGATTATTGAGCAGTTAAAACGAATCTTTCAGTTTGCAACTGACTCCATCACATACTCTGCGTGACAAGCTACACATCCATGTGTAGAACCTTCCATTCTACGCGCATATGACACGTGTATAACCGTCACAAATCCCCTTGGTCCCCACCTTTGCATATGAGCTCAATTCAGCTCGATTTGAGCTGATTCTTCAATGATGTTGCTGCTGTGAACATTTCTAGCTTACAGCACCATTTGGTCATGAGTTTAATCATATACTTAACACTCCTTAATGTTGATCAAGCATTTGGAATGAAGTTTTTATCTCAATTCTTAATCTTGAAAGTAGTTAGTCATATTACTTTATTTTATAAGGGGTATTTCGATATCTTATCTACTTTTTACATAGAAAATTACTCTTTTCGATCCATTTAAGGTTATACCTCTCTTTAAAAGATTACACATTGTATTTTACGAAGAAGAGATATAATCTTATTAGGACAATAGTATTTTTCTTTGTGACACATCATTTTTTATATAAAAAGTATGGGTTTATTTAAAAAAAAAATCTCTTAACTCTTATTTATAAATTGAGTTGGATGCATATGGATATGATTTTTGCAATTAATTTCATAAGCTGAGTGTTAATCTTTCATTGATTTAATCCATATAATCGTTCTGGTGGTCGACTTTATTCCTTCAAATTGTTTCTTATTATTGAGAAAAGGTAACAAAGATAAAATACAAGCTTGTTTTATAACAATAATAATTAATCGTTGTTGTTTTAAGGTCACCCTATTCATTCGTTAGATAATATTTTTCCTTGTTCACTAATAAATCGACTAATTAAACTCATGTTTCTATAATCAATTCAACCCCCCCATTTTATAATGAATGAATAAATGAATTTACAGTGACATTGTTGTTGTAGACCTAATCCTAATGGTAATATATCACAGATTACACAAGAGTGGAACATCTGGAGGTTTTAGGATCATAAATCGTCGGAAGCAGGTATTTCCGGCCGTTAGCACCGTTGGCATTGTAGCTTGCACCTGTGGTGGGGTCCACAAGCAAGTTTCCGGCGTAACCAGGGTACGCCCCTTTAGCATACACTCCAGGGCACGCCGTCGCCGCCTCCAACGGTGCTTCCGTGGGGCCTTGATAGAACCCGTTTCCAAACGGGTTGGTTTCTGTTCTGGCCAAGAGCCCGGATAAACTGATTATCATCCCGTCAATGTCGATGTCGCTGTTGGGGGCGACCAATGGCGGGCCTGCGGGCCGTAAATGTGCTGGTGGAAGGGCCACACGCAGTACCCGGGGCATTGTGATTCGGAGTTTCCGACCCAGATGTAGGCGAATCGATAATTCTTATCCTTGACGGCGGTGGATTTGGATCCATGAGACCCGCACCGGTTGACGCAGAAACCATCGACGGTGACGTCGGACGCCGTCAGGACGATGTTAACGGCGTTGAATTAGTCTCCCTTGGATGCCAATTCAACTATTTGTTTCTGAGAGAGGGATTTTCCGAGGGAGTATTTGTCATCGAGGATTTGTTTACCGAGGGAGAGAGAGAGAGAGTTTTTTTGGAGCTAGCAATGTTGTAGTATTTGTCGGTCATCTTCCACCACGCCGCCACCGAGGGGAGGGTATGCGCCGCCGCGGAAGGTGACAGAGAGGTGATGAAATCAGCGACGATAGCCCTCTGAGATGGTTTGAATTTTCCGTACCAGATGAGATTAACGGAGATTTTGCCCTGGAGAAGAGCTCCATTGTGGTACTTGAAAAGCTGGCTTTGAGCAATGCAGAGGTTGAAGAGAGTGGAGATGGCTAAGAACATTACAATCCCAAAGGAAAAGCCATTTGTCTTTTGTTGTCTTAAAAGTGGAGTGAGGAAATGAGAGAGAGAGACTGTGTGTAAGTTGGAATGAAGGGAAGGAGTGTGTGTATTTATAGGAAGGGTGCGAGGAATTAAGCAAAGTAAAAAAACAGAGGTGGTTTGATTAGGAGAGGGGGTTTTGGTTTCATGTAATGTAAATTTACAGCTTCATCCACCATTACACACGCTTACGGCTTTGTATGAATGATGCTTGTTATGGGTATTATATCCCCATGCCTGCTGGGCCCAAGAAGCCTAATAAGCTCCATTATACTTGAAGAGAAAGGCCCAACCCCTCGGCGGCCCAACTGGTGGACATAAATGAAAAAGGAATTAAGGCAGCCCAAAAGGGATCACGACAGCCCGAAGGCCCAGCCCAAGAAAGAATAAAGACGAGCTCGCCAAACAAGGCCGAAGCCAGGAAACGCCCTCGGCAGAAAATCTCGGTGTTCATCCTTTCCCTAGCTAAGACCTCGGATGAACGCCCCAGCACCGAAAGCCAACCTATCTGAAGATCAAAGGGGGCAGCGAAAGCGGGACAGTAAAGAGCAGACACCATAATGAAAGAGGACATGTACCGCAGGCTAGAAGACAACACCAACGAGAAGAAGAGGTATCTTGAGCAGCAATTCTAACTAGAAGATAATGATTGACTGGCGCGCTCTGCTCTAACGACCAATGGGAGGCCAGCAAAGGATGGAGGCACCCTGCAAACTCCTGCAGTGCAACAAACGGCGCTCAGACTCCTCCTGCGGCTGGTCGGCATATCAAACGGCTTCATTAAAGGCGACTTGTCTTCTTCCAGATGGCGCAAGGTGATTGGCTAGATTTTAGGGTTTTGGGACAAGATAAATATCCTCTCTCACATGAGAGAGGCAGGACATTGATATTCACTTTAGACATTACACTTGTAAGAAAGAAAAAAGAATGAGTATTGTTCTAAGGGAGAATAATAAAATTGTTGGAGTCTTTGGTGGGAATCGAGTCTTTCGTAGGCTTTAATCTCTCTATTTGACTTTATTCATAGTTCCATTATGTTTGATGGTGTTCGTTCTTGGCCCCGTTACTAAATATCTTAACCTTCTGAAGACCCTATTAACGGGCAGAGAATAGCCATCAACAATGCTTTATGCACAATCTTAACAGTTACATTTATAGAAAAAATCGAAACCTACCATATGACTCTCAGCTCACCAAGGTGTTAATTCTTAAATTTCACATTTCACATTAAATTAAATAGAATAGAAGGTAAAACTTTTTTTTTTTTCCAATTGGAGTAATTATAAAATATCTCAACTAAATAGTTCAAGAAAATTGAGATGAAGCTTGGTGAAGTGTAAAAGAGGAACATAATGAGAATGAAAGATATTGATTCTCCTTCTCTATACTTGGTATGAGACAATGTGAATCTAAAATTCTCAATCATTCTTTAATTACTCAATCCTTCAATCAATTTATTTTTCACTATCATTACCTTTATTAATGATTTTTATTATTATTACAATTACAATTTTGGAATTTTAACCAAACGGATTGATATGCAGCAGAGAAGAGTAGAGCATTAATGTTTTTCCATCCCAGCCAGCTTATACTATAGGTTCAGAAAGTCGAAGGAAGGAAGTGAATTAGTAGTTGTCTCTCACTCTATATTCCCAGCTGTCCACACGCTCTCACCCGATCATTTATTAATACCACACAATCTTAGGAAAAAGCATCCTTATCTTTACTTCGCATTAGAATCTGCAGGTTCATGTATAATATTAATATTAATATTATTATCACACGCTTACAGCTAAGAGCTATGTTAATTTAGATATTGTTTTGTTTGAACACCATTTGATAATGGTAGACTAGGTAAGTGCATGAAATAAGCAGAGCCAAATTAAAGTGTGATGCCTTTTCCCTTCCCTCCAACAAACACCCTGGACAGGTAGTGACTAGTGTTGCTAATATTAGTAAGTTCACTAAATTATGGACTAGTATTGTTCCACAAAAAATCATTTCACTATTAAACAATAAAAGCATAGTCAATTCATCTACTACCTCATTCATGCAATAATTGTTACATTGGTTTTATGCATGGATTAAGGAATAAGATATTTTAGTACGTAATTGTATTAGTATTGTGTGTGAGTCCCATAAAGATATATTAATTGTTTTGTAAGGATCCCTTATTGATAAGAGAAATATAACTATTAAGTTGAGACACTCAAATTAAAAATATGTAGTAATTATTATTGTGGGATGAATGGAGTACAGAGATACTCAATAACAAAACTTAAAACCCAATGAGGGTTAGAATCACAAGTAACAAGTATTTTTAGATAATAAAAATAATAATAAAATAATAATATTGTAACAATAAATTTTGTATTTATAATAAAATAATACAAATTGAATATAAAGATAATTTCAGATTGATTTAATTTGGAGAATATGTAAGCGGGTTACAAATCTCAATCAATCCCCTGATTCTTCTCTCTAACCAATGTGGCTTTGATTTGACTTTGACTTGACTTATGTTTGTTGACTTTGAATTCTTTGACGAAGTGTATGCTGACTATATTGACAGCGTGTGTTGAGCTGGATCTTCAAACGAAGCTTGTCCGAACTTGAATGTATAGTCTTGAATGTTGATCCAAAGGCGTTGAACCTTTGTTTGGATTGAACGTTGACTGGAGAGCTTTCCGTGAAGAACGCTTAATCTGGGGGACTTGGAGCCTTGATCCCAAATTGGCGGTCATTCTTGCTTGAAGCTTGAAGATGCTTTGAGGCTTGAAGTTTTGGAGGCTTGAAGACTTGAAGCTTTGTTGAAGATCTTGAGCTTGAAGCTTTGGAGGCTTGAAGACTTGGAGCTTTGTTGAAGATCTTAAGCTTGAAGCTTTGGAGATGCTTTAAGACTTGGAGCTTTGAAGATCTTGAAGACTTAAAACTTTGAAGGCTTGAAGACTTGAAGCTTTCTTAAGCTTGAAGCTTTGGAGGCTTGAAGACTTGGAGCTTTGTTGAAGATCTTGAGCTTGAAGCTTTGGAGGCTTGAAGACTTGGAGCTTTGTTGAAGATCTTGAGCTTGAAGCTTTGGAGGCTTGAAGACTTGGAGATTTGTTGAAGATCTTGAGCTTGAAGCTTTGAAGGCTTGAAGACTTGGAGCTTTGAAGATCTTGAAGACTTGGAGCTTTGAAGATCTTGAAGACTCGAAGTTTGCTTGAAGATCCCAAGCTTGAAGACTTGAAGATCCTCGAAGGCCTTGAGCTTGAAGATTTTAAAGATGCTTTGAAGATCGCTTGAAGACTTGAAGATCCTCAAACATTCTTCGGTTGCAGCTTGAAGGTCACTTGAAGACTTGAATATCCTCGAGCTCGTTCATCGCTTGAGGCTTGAAGACTTGAAGATTTGAAGATCCTCGAGCTCATTCTTCGCTTGAGACTTGAAGATCACTTGAAGACTTGAGGGAGCGTTGCTCTTGTTCTTGATCTCTTCAAAAGCGTCTCGTCTTGGGCTGCTTGAATGTCTGTGTGTGAATGTCCCTCGGCAGATCAATTCTTGGTGTTACCACAGCTTGATGGTGGCTGCTCTTGAGTTTTCCAGCAAAGTTCTTGGTGTTTTCACTATTCCGGGGCATCAATCACAGTGGCTCAAACGGCGGCGAGGGTCGTATCGATGGTTGGAGCCTGATTCTGGCGGCGGCAGTGCGTGCGATGGTGCGGCGATCGGTTCCGGCAGAAAGGGCGCTAGCGGCGCTGGCGGCACATGATCGACAGCAATGTGAGCGTCTGTCAGCGGTCACATTTAGCAAGCAGATCTGGCAAGGGGTGTGACAGGATCCTATGGCTGAGGTGACGAGGTTGGCAACTGGCTCCGGACTATTTGGCGTTTGCGACAAAACTAGCAATTGCTTGGTGGTTGACGATGAGCAGTTCCGTGAAGGTGGAGATAGGCAGCGGCTGTTGCCTCGTCCCTTAATGTTTGGTCCCTCGGTTGTCCCTCTATTGTCCCTTTAAGGTTTATCCCTCGGTTGTCCCTCTATAATGATTAGCGGTGGAATGTGGTGCGTGGCCTTTCAGCGGCAACATGGCACGAGGTCGATGGGAGACCACTCGTGTGGTTCGACGGCAGCTACGAGGGTTATGACGTCCTTGAGGAGGTAGGCTGGAGTGTTTGTGTCTTCCTTGTTGATACACCACGACAGGCGACAGACCCGGCTATGTGAGCGGAGTAAATGTTCTGTTGGAGGAGATTCGCGAGACTGATTAAAGTGGCAGCGAGCAGCGCGTCTTTTCCAACTGGAAATGGCATTGGCCTTTGCTAACGGGCAGTGGGATTCTCCAGCTGCAGCGGTGCTTGAGCGATGAGCTTGCGCCTTTAAAGGCTTTGAGATTGAGAACGATCGACGGGAGACCACACGTGGTGGTTCGGTGGCGGTCATCGGTGGTTCGAGATAGATCTAACTAGCACGGTGCCTCTATCCAGCAACGGGTGGCTCACGCATGGTGGTGAGGTCAACAACGAACGATGTTCGCTTTGGCTGGGCTGCGATATATGTGTTAAGTGAAAATAAAAAATTGAAATTTAAATAATTTTTAAGATTATAAATGAAGGAATTATTTCTTTTAAATTGTAAAAAATGTTATGAAATGGATAAACATAGATAGCTCGTTTGGTTGGTATTATTTAGCTAGGGATTTATGCAGTATATCACGTAATATCATGTTTGTCTCGATGTATTTATAATACATTGTCACGTTTGTCTCGATGTATTCATAATACCTTGCGTCCATTATTATTTCAGTCTGAATACCTTTCCCTTGGTAATCATGTGTGTCCCCTACTTGAAGTGGGATACACAATACCACAATTTAATATTTAAGTATATACATACTATTACCATTATACCTTTTTCTCATTATTATTATTATTATGAGAGTAAATATGTTATTTTTCTTATTATCACATTTATTAATATTCAATACTATAAATAACTAATACCTAGCTATCAACAATTACATTTTTTTATAATACCAAGCATTAATACAATTAATCATAAGTCAAACAAAATCTCATTATATACTCCCTCCATCCACAAATGTTTGCATCCCTCCTCCGGCACGGAAGGGTATTATAATATTTTTTTGTAATAAATAAATAATAAAATATGTTAGGTATATTGGGTATGGTGGTTTTTTTTGTAAATAAAGTATATGAGTAAGGGTGTTTGTGTTTGAATATTTTTTGTTTAATGTTTACGTTTGCTTTTGACACGTAGATTAAGAGATATAATATTATAATGTGTAATGATGTGAGAGAAATAATATTTAATGTGAAGTGAGTAGTTGTATTAGTGTTGTGTGTGGATCTATAAAGAATAATTAATTGTTTTGTGTGGCCCAACTTAATAAAAAAAATGTAAATCTTAACTTGAAACATATCACAATATAAAATATAAATATTAATGTGGGATTGGAGAGGGTATCTCTTATCAAACGAACTCAGATAGCAAGGGATGGAGGGATTATCAAAATATAGGTATATTCTTAAAAAATATATATATATATAATAAATAAATAAAGAAAAAAGAATAAAAGGTCAAACAAGAGAGAGAGGAGAGCACGTCATTGGATGCACCGCGTCCTCAGCGGTAGGTTCCAAATTCCAGCTTGAGAAATCCTAAATCTTCTCTCTTCCTTTGATTTTAAAACCAATTCCCCCCTCAAATCTCCCCCCTTCATTCATTCTCCCATTTATCATTCCTTTCCTTTCCCACTCCCAGATCGGATCTCTCACACTCCTCTCTTCCTGCATTTCCCATCCAGATCGACACCAATGGCGCCGCGCGAAGAGAACGTCTACATGGCCAAGCTGGCCGAGCAGGCGGAGCGCTACGAGGAGATGGTCGAGTACATGGAGAAAGTCTCCGCCGCCCTCGAGGACAAGGAGGAGCTCACCGTCGAGGAGCGCAATCTCCTCTCCGTCGCCTACAAGAACGTCATCGGTGCCAGGAGAGCCTCCTGGCGGATCATCTCCTCCATTGAGCAGAAGGAGGAATCCAGGGGGAATGACGACCACGTTTCCACCATCAAGGACTACAGATCTAAGATTGAATCCGAGCTCTCCAAAATTTGCGACGGTATTCTCAAATTGCTCGACGATCGCCTCATTCCCTCCGCCTCCGCCGGTGATTCCAAGGTTTTCTATCTGAAGATGAAAGGCGATTACCACAGGTACTTGGCGGAGTTCAAGACTGGTGCGGAAAGAAAAGAGGCTGCTGAGAGCACTCTTACTGCCTACAAGGCTGCTCAGGTTTTCATTCACTCTTTTCCTACATTATTCATTTGATTATCAATTTTTAGTTCCTGCGTATACATGTAGTTCTTTAGGTCGGTTTGAATTGATTCTCATTGCAGTGTACGGATAAATGATTTAGATGAAATGAATTGGACTAATGTAGGAATGTACCAAAGCCGCCAAATCTACATTTCATCAATTTACCCATAGGAAATTCGTGACTTTTCTGATAATGATAGGTCATTTTCTTGTGTAGATTATGATATAGGTCATTTTCTAGCAAACAATACTTCTTATTCCTGACAAGGCTTCATCTTCTGTTCATATGTTCCCTACACTAGCCACATTTATTGAATCACATCACAAATATGCATATGATGGGGGTAATAAAGTCCCAAAATGAGAGATGGTGTGGCATACTGTATCTAACCTAGGAATCATACTTAATTTCTAGTGTGAAATTATAACTAATTTATTGTTGTTGATAATCTATGATTTGGCCATAGGGAATCTTACTTAAAGTTTGAAATTAGCTGATGATGGATGAATTGTTATAGGAACGGTTGTTTATAGGCTAGTTTGATAATAATGACGCGCTCCGGGTTTTTAATGGTGGTTTTTGAAATCCACATTAGATTATAAGTTGGTTGGTTGGTTAACTGTGTAAATTTTCTTACCTAACTTTACATGAAATGGCAATATTATTTATCTTTAACAGCTAGATTAACTGTATCTATCTGGAAAGTTATTAAAGCAATTAAATAGATCAAGTTGCATCAGTCTTCATAAATATTAATGTTGTAAATGAAGTTTTACAATTTTATCTTCATTTTGTAAAGATCTGTACGCTTGAATTCAAACTAAAGCAGTCTGGAGGATTTCAACATCCCCTGCTCACATGTTGGAATCATGAGAGTTCCTATTATCTCTCCTGTATATTCTCATTACATCTCAAAACTGTGAAGACAATGGGGCGTGAAAAAACACCGTTCATTTAAGGCCAATTATCAACATAGAGCTTCCTTAAGATCATGCCCGTTGATTTTCCTGTTCATGCATTTATATTGGCAGTCTAAAGCTTATTTGCACCTGGATCTGCTGTTTGAAAGATGCATTGTTTGTTTTAGATTATCAGCAATCTGCATTTATAAGTAGGAAAAATATTCGCATGTGAAACATCTAGGCTTATGATGTTCATGTTAGCTATTTCCTTCAGTTTGATGTTGGGATAATTGAGATTTTGGATGTTTGCATGATTCATCCACATCATATCTTTGTAACAGAGATGAATTTGTTAATTCATAATGGAGATATAGTTACAATGTAATTTCTATCTCACAAAATAATATGTGCTCTACGGTATTTGCAGGACATAGCTAATTCAGATCTTGCCCCAACTCATCCAATTAGGCTAGGATTGGCCCTGAATTTCTCTGTTTTCTACTACGAAATCTTGAACTCTCCTGACCGCGCATGCAACCTTGCCAAACAGGTAGATGTGGAATCCTATTTCAACTCATTTCCTTAGCTTTCTTTCTAATTGTAAATTCCTTAATGCTTCCAACCTTAACCCATGTTTGTAATTCATTGTCACTGCCTTGTCCAGGCCTTTGACGAGGCAATCGCTGAGTTGGATACCTTAGGCGAGGAGTCCTACAAAGATAGCACCTTGATTATGCAACTTCTTCGCGACAATCTCACTTTGTGGACCTCTGATATGCAGGTATTGTGATTCCCATAAACTTCATTTTCTCTGTCTGGTTCTGTAGCTTTGATGTGGATGTGCAAACTGTCAGCAAAATAATCATTGAAAATAATTAAAGGAGACAAAAGATGCCATTGAACCTTGAAATTGCTTCAAATAGGTATAAATAAAATGAACATGAACTCAAGTTTAACCGAGTGACATTATATGATAAATGCAGGAAGATGGAGCCGGTGATGATATCAAAGAAGCTCCGAAACCTGAAGAAGCACAAGCGTGAGGAAACTCAAGTGGAGTTATCCCAATTTGGGTCGCAAGTTGTTCGTTTTGTCTCTTTTAACCTTCAATCTTCTTCTATCTGCCATTTTTTGGGGTTTATTCTAGGAGTTGTTGCTACTGACTTTTCGCTCGTATTAAAACGCATTGCTCTGCACCCCTTAACTATATATGCTGAGTTTTTTCTTTCTAAATTTTCTCAGTTACCTTCACTTTCTGTAGGCTGCGCTTTAATAATCAATTTGGATTCACTATTTCAGGATGATGTATTATTTGTTTCATATATCTGTTCAAATCTGTACTTCTTAAGTGCAAAACAACACGATCCAGATGCTGAATCTTATCGTCAAAAAGATGTTACAATTATGTTTTGTACGATAATGGAAACTTAATTGAAATCACTTTTTCCCCCTCAAAGTATAGCCAAATACATGCGAGGCAGTCTTATGGAATTCAAAAGTGATACTCAAGTGTTGATCTTTATTTTTACATATTCAAATTCAAACAACATAATGCTCCAATAGCTAGTAACGCATCCAGATTTGAGGAAGTTGCAAAAAACCCGAGTTGTACTGTGCACAAGAAAAGTGAATCCAAAATTCACATAGATCACAACGGAAAGCCATTAATTCAATTTCTTGAAACCCTTGAATGATTCTGTTGCAAAGTTGACACCTCTCATGAAATCCATGGGTAAGCATGGGAGTAAGAGTGAGGGGATGTTGATGGAGTTTAGGGTCATCATAAGTTTTATCGAAGTTGATTTTGGATACATGGCCTACAGAGGGAATGCAATTGATATGAAAGTAGTGGCTGCACTCATGACAACCATAGTACCAAAACTCAAGCTTGATTTCCTCTTCACAAAACTCGCAGAACTGGACCTTGTGGTGATGATCATGAGCAGTAGTAATCAAGTGCAGAGGATGGTGGTCGTACTTATGACGAGTCTTTTTGGGCAGCAGAGCGCACCTGACATGTATAACAAAATCACAGATCAAACAATTATAAACGTCTTTCAAATCTAATTGGAGGCCGGAGGAGCAACATCTGAGTGGTCGACGACCCAAGATATTGCGGCCCTTGGAAAGGAGGTGTGGTTTGTGTGAGGAGTGCTTGATTGTTATGGGTGCAACCGCGCATTCTAGATCATAATGTAGTCGCCCTTGTGAATCACAATCATATCCATTGCACCATCGTGAACAGGTGTAGCAACGAAATAATGGATTAGGGTATGATTCCATGTGGTGAGGAATGACATACTCAATTGATCCAGTGTACATTTTGAAACTCGTGGGAAGATGATTGGCACAGAGGTCATGTGCTGTGAAAGAGCAGTCTTGTACATGGCATTTGTAACGTGGAGAAGATAAATGTAGGGGCTGCGTGCATACATCGCAAACTGATTGCCTATGACTATGATGATCAGATAATTCAGCTTCCAGTGGATGCCCGTGATGTTCCATCTTCGTCTTCTCTTGATCAGTATTTCTCTCCACGAATCTGCGGATGCTCAAGCTTGGGAACAACTCCTCCTCATCTGGCAGTCGTATGAATTCTTTTTCTGCAAATTAAACACATGATCATATGATGGGTCTTATCTGAATAGTAATTAAGTAGTACTAATACACTACACTACCTGGATTTAGAATCTCCTTGGATGATGATGAGTTTATACAGGCCACATGAGCCATGTCACCACATTCAGCACAGAGGTAGACTCCACTCTTGGGAAGAACCCAGGGCTTACTGCAAATTGAGCAACTATTGGCTAAAGCAACACTGTAGAGGCGGAGACTGTAATAAAAGCCAAAATCATAATGCACAGATGGGACACCAAGAGGGGTAGAATATGAGAGGATAAAAGGGTGAGGATGACGATGGGGTAGTTTCACAACAATGGACAAAACAGTGCACTTCTCATGAATCCAGAAATTGCACTCCTGGCAGTAGAAGAAGAACCCCCTTTCCTCTTCTCCACACCCATTGCACACGCTCACTATCTCCTTACAAAAAGCTGCGAGCGGGTGAGGCTCGTGGCTCATGTGTTTGCTCCGGATCTCCACTGGCTTCGCCACCAGAGGATGGACTTGAAACTTACACTCACCGTACTTCTTGCATTTGTAGGCGAACGAGGTGGAATCACCAACTCGTTCGAGAACCAGGGTGTCCTGGTGGTGGTGGTGGAACATTTCCTTGGGAAATTCTGCGCATGGCTTGTGCAGGAAGAAGTTGCAATCAGCAGCACAAGTGTAGGAGGGGCTGGATAGAATCGGCAACCCGCAGACGGCGCACCGATGTGGCTTCGGATACTCATCCTCGTCCTCGTCCACAACAAACAGTCTCAATTCGTGCTCATTGTGACTAAAATGCTTAATCAACTCCTCCATCTTTGGAGTTAATTTGTGTGTGTGTGTGAAATTTTGTAGAATAGTAGTATAAGGTGCACAAGGATGTGGGTGGATCATGTATCTCATCTTGCTCCACTTGTTACAAATTATATAGGCCAGTTTTTGGAAAATAAGAATAATTTTAAATCCATGGACCAAGTAATGAATATTTTAAAGTGCAACAGAAGAAAAAAAAAAAGGACATTCAAGTTTTGTTCAGATTTAAGACTCCTTTTCTTCTTCAATAAGAAAAAAATAGTTCCTTCACTCCCGATTAATTATTTTTAAAAAAGAAAAAATATATACTCCTCCATCCCATCCCATCCCAGTGGAGTATTCATACCAAAGGAGGTGTGAAAACTGTGTTAGTGGAATATTCTGTGTTGGAACAGAGGGAGTTTATACTTCATTATGTAAGAAAATAACTGTATAACTTGAGGAACAGCAGGATAGAGTCGAAGCGTTTCTATTATCACAGCATGTAAGTAGTATAGTTTCCCTAGTGAATCATAGTTCAAAAATCCAGCAAATTGCATCACTCTGATCAAATGATTCTTGATTTTCACTGTAATGCTTGTTCAGTGAGACGCCTTCTTCTTCCGCTCGCTCCTCTTCAAACTTACTTAGCTTCGAGTAGAGTTTCTCTGCTACTCGTTCGTGACACATGATCATGTAAATAGCACACGTGAGAGTGGTTGCAGTCGTATCACGACCAGCAATCACAAAGTTTAGCACCACATCTCTGAGGCTTTTATCAGTCATGTTGCTGTCAGGATCATTGCTCAGCTCGATGAATCTAGACAATATGTCGTGTTTGATCTGATCGACACACGCTCGGTCAGGACAATGTCAGGAAAAAAAAAACAAAACAAGAAACTATAGTCTATATATAGTTAAGTTGTCACCTTTTCATCTTTGGCCAATGTCCCACCGGCTTCTTCTAGTTCTGCCTTCCTCCTACGAATGACAGAGTAGGTGAAGTCATCAATAGTTTTCATATTCTGATCAAGAACAGCCTCCGATCCGACATTGAACAACTTCTTTTAATTCCAAAGAGGATCAATGAACCTCAAAGTGACAGTGACATTAGCAGAATCAAATGCTAGTGCGAATTTGTTGTCTGGTAAATCCGGAGCCAGTGTTCCTATTTCCACTCCGAACCCCAGTTTGCAGATGGAATCCAGAGTCATCCTCATTAACAGCTCCTGCATTACCGTAAACAGTTACACCGATCTTTTGACAAATGAGGAATTGATGTACCCTTTATGTAAGGCTGCTGCATATCGAGCTGCTGATCATTGGAAGAAGCTAAACTGAGGATAGCAGACAGTTTAAGGCTGTATTGTCTGAAAACAAGAGTACTAAAGTCCCTCAAGTTCTTCGATGCAAACGATCAAAGCTAACCATCTTTCGTTGCTTCCTCCATAGCTCTCCATCCACATTGAAAATACCATCTCCATGTAAGAGTGATACACCTCACCCTTTGATCAACCAAGAAATGACATGTCTAATCATACTGGCTTGATCCGTGTATTTAGTGCACTCGTAATTCTAAAATCCAACTGATGTTGAGCATGCAAATTTGTATCATCTTTGGTAGATGGGCCAAATGGTGAATTGATCTCCTATAATATTCATTTTTACTTCAAAGGAACATCCTGCTTATCAGTAGCTCTTCAAATTCTCTTTCACATTGTGGTATGTAATTTGCTACCAATCCACCAAGGAATTACTAGTATGACTCTTGATTACAATGAGATTCAGTGGTTTTAAAATAACATAAGAAACAATATGATTTTATTTTTATATAGTATTATATTTAAATTCAATCAATGTTTGGATCAGGTGTACTTGTCAAGTGCACAAGAAAAGTGAATCCAAAATTGACATGGATCACAATGGAAAGCCATTTCTTGATCTTGAAACCCTTGAATGATTTGGCTGCAAAGTTGACACCTTTCATTGAATCCATGGGTGAGCATGGGAGCAAGAGTAAGGGGATGTTGATGGAATCTGTGGTCAATATAAGTTTTACCGAAGTTGATCTTTGAGATATGACCCACAGAGG
This sequence comes from Pogostemon cablin, assembly GCA_023678885.1. Classification (NCBI taxonomy): domain Eukaryota; kingdom Viridiplantae; phylum Streptophyta; class Magnoliopsida; order Lamiales; family Lamiaceae; genus Pogostemon; species Pogostemon cablin. Next base: position 30,494,748 of record CM042969.1, on the reverse strand, counting down.
GAATGCAGTTGATATGGAAGTAATGGCCGCACTCATGACAACCGTAGTACCAAAACTTGAGCTCGATTTCCTCTTCGCAGAACTCACAGAACTGGACCATGTGGCGATGATCATGAGCAGTCGTTATCAAGTGCAGAGGATGCTGGTCGTACTTATGACGAGTCTTTTGAGGCAGCAGAGCACACCTTAGATGTATAACATAATCACAGATCACACAATTATATGTTTCTTGCAAACGCAAAGCTGGTAGGGAGCAACATCTGGTACATCCGGCATAATAGTCGATGCCGCTCCTGCGAAGGAGGTGTTGTTTGTGAGAGGAGTGCTTGAGGGTCTTGGGTGTGACAGCGCATTCGAGATCAAAGGGTAGTCCCATGTCATGACAAGGATATCCATTGCACATACGACCACAAAAATGGCAAGTGAATATTGGGTTAGAGAATGAGTACATGTAGTGTGGAATGTCCAACTGGAGTTGTCTGAATTTGGTGTCGATCTTGAACCTCATGGGAAGATGATTGGCACAGATTTCATGGGTTGTGAAAGGGCAGTTGGGCAAATGGCATTTGTAATGTGGAGAAGAAGAGTGAAGGGGTTGTGTACATACATCGCAAACTGAATCAATAAGAGCTTCAAGCTGGATCAAAGGATGCCCGTGATGTTCCATCTTCGTCTTCTCTTGATCAGTATTTCTCTCCACGAATCTGCGGATGCTCAAGCTTGGGAATGACTCCTCCTCATCTGGCACTAGTATGAATTCTCTTTCTGCAAATCAAACACGAGTTAAGTATATGTTTCTGTAACGATCTTGTTAATTAAAACCACTCTTAGAGTGAGTGTAGACTCCTTCAGTCGTTTGATTGAAGGGGTCAGGCTACAATGCCCACTGACAAAATACAACATTAAAAAATGCGGGATGTAGTATAAAAAAGCAAATATGCCTACTTTTAAAAGAAAATGACTCTGATATCCTTAATTTGACGTGAAGAAGCATGACTTTTTTTACTGCAGAACACCTATTCACTCGGTCTTTTATTTTCTGTAAATTCGAATTTGAGAATATAAATCCCTCGTCTTACATATTATCGGACTTTAAGTGACTTTGAGAATATAATATATATATATCAAACTCGAATTTGAAAATATATATATATCAATTCGGACTTGAGAATATATATCACCCACCAAATGATTTGAGAATATATATATCAAACTCAGACTCGGTCTCTCTCGTAGTCGGTCACTAAGTACTCTCGCACTCGGTCACTAAGCTTATTACTGTAATAAAATAAGTAAATGATTGATTAAATTGCTGAAATAAAATAAGCAAAAGATTAATTAAATTGCTGTAATAAAATAAGCAAATGATTGATTAAATATATTTTTTAGGATTTTTATTACTCTCCAATATAAATATTTAAATTTTAAATTATAATAAAGATTAAAAACTAAGTAGTTATTTCTCTAATTTAAAACACACTCCACTCGTCTTATGCCTAAATTAAAATTGTTTCATTATTCTTTTCTTTTTTCTTTTTTATTGTTTTAGTAATTACATGAATAAAATATTTTATTCCATTAAACTTTATTAGTATAATTTAATATTTAAATGTTAATTTGGATATTACATATTAATATTAAATTGCTGTAATAAAATAAGCAAATGATTGATTAAATATATTTTTTAGGATTTTTATTACTCTCCAATATAAATATTTAAATTTTAAATTATAATAAAGATTAAAAACTAAGTAGTTATTTCTCTAATTTAAAACACACTCCACTCGTCTCGTCTTATGCCTAAATTAAAATTGTTTCATTATTCTTTTCTTTTTTCTTTTTTATTGTTTTAGTAATTACATGAATAAAATATTTTATTCCATTAAACTTTATTAGTATAATTTAATATTTAAATGTTAATTTGGATATTACATATTAATATTAATTTAATATTATAATTTTTGTCAAATTAAATATTAATATTCATTTAATAAATTTATATGGATATTGATTTATGTCAATTTATAATATACAATATTTATTTCTATAAATCTTTGATTTTACGTTAATTTTTTTTAATATATAATTCATATCATTTACGTTAGTTTTTTTAATATATAATTCATATCATTTACGTTAATTTATAATTCATATCATTTACTTATTAACTTTAATTAAAATTTTAATATTTGAAATATTTAGAATGATAAATTTATTATATTCTATCAATATTAATATTTCTATATGCATATATTATAGAATTGTTTCTAATATTTTAGACGCATATTTAAAGTATATCATATTGAATTTAATATCCGGATATTCATTGTAAAAACAATAAAAAAATTAATGAAAAGTATTAGTTGAATATTTAGCAGAAAAGATTGAAAGGTTGAGACCGAGTATTTAGAATTGAAAGAAAACTGGAATGACAGAGTACTCCTATGTGAGAAAGAAAAAAAGAAAGACCGACTTAGTACTTCAGCGTAAGGTCGAGTAGTTGAATAGTTGAAAGACCGAGTAGTTGAATAGTTCTGTATGAGAATTGAAGACCGAGTAGTTGAAGTCATTTCTTTAAATTAAAAGTTGAAGTCATTTCTTTAATTTAAAACTCACTCGGTCATTTGTTAAAAAATGTCGGGATGTGTCCTCATCCAAAAATTAATGTTAGGAATTTCAAAAAGCTGACACATAATAGAGATATATCAGTAAAGTCATTTTAAAAGTGGACATTTTTGCTTATATTTAGTCAAAATAGGTATTTTTGCATGTGTCAAAATCAATTTGGGCAACATACCACAATTCTTGAATGAAACAAGATACAGAGTAACAGAATCTATGATATTTTCCATGCCTACTCTTATGCCTATCCCCACTCATTTATATTGTTTCGTGACACTAGCTACTTGATTCCCTCTTCCCTTCATGCACTGAAGTTGTGTTTCCATGAGCTGGGCCTTCTATAGATGGGCTTGGGCCTTGGTTTGGATTGGGCTTAATTTGCACAGTCGTTATAGTTTGCCTTATGGTATATAGTAGAGAAAATATCAATTTTGGTTCTATATATTTTATCAAATTCAATTTTAGTCTTGTAATTTTTAGTATTTTCAATTTTAGTCCTTTTAGTTTCAATTTTGATCCTATAACTTTTAAAATTTCAATTTTAATCCTGTAAATTTCAAATTTAGTCCTATATCATTTTGAGTTAGCAAAATTAGTCCTGTATCTTTTAAAATATGATATAATTTATAATAGGACTAATTTTGATAATTTAAAAAGATATAGGACTAATTTTGAAACTAAGATGGCTAAAATTGAAATTTTAAAAAATACATGATCAAAATTGAAACTAAAAGGACTAAAATTGAAAATACCAAAAGTTACAGGACTAAAATTGAATTTGGTAAAAGATATAGGACCAAAATTAATATTTTCTCGTATATAGTAAGATATCTTGGATGTTCTACTATATTATATATTACACAAATTAGTTGAGTGATACGTACGCGAGTAGAAAAATTCCAACATTTCTCCTTTGGTTTGATACTTTCCTTTTAGGATATAGTATATTTTATTATATCATATACGTGTCAATTATCCAATAATGCACAATAGAATATATAACACCAAAATAGTATAACTGAACTGCTAAGAGTGGGAATATTTAGACATCCATGCCGGTTCCGATTCTCGAAAATGGGAATCGAAATCGAACCGAAGTTAGAAAGGTTTTGGTTCCAAATCGAAACTGCCGGTTCCGAAACCGTCGATTCTGGTTTTTTTTGGTTTTAGCATAAAAACGTAAAAAAATAATAATAATAAAATTTAAAAATCGGCGGTTCGAACCGGTACCGTCGATTTTTTCCCAAAGAATGAGGAACCAGAATCGAATCGGAGTATATCCAATTTCGGTTCCGTTTTTTGCGGTTCTGGATCCAATTAAAACCTGCATTCCCCGGTTCGAACCTCCGATTCCGATATTTTGGTGTATGTCTAGGAATATTTGGTTCATATATTAATTAATAATAACAATTAACGGCCTTAAAAATTGTTAAAAGTAAGAGATCTCATTTATACATTAATTGTACTTTATTTCCTTCTAAGTCTACGGTTACGGAATTCAACACAAGGGTGAATTAATGTATGATGAACCTAATAAGTTACTCCTTGTTTATTTATTTATGTATTAATATGGGAGAATTGAAACTATAAAAATTTACACTTTAATATTTTTACAAATAATAAATAATTTTTATATCAATTTTAATTAGCTTTAATATTTCTACTTTGCAACTCATCCTTGTGGATGAGTGTGTAGATTAATATATTGGTTCCAATATATAGTAAGGATGTCAGTTCCAATATCGGTGCAGATATTGGAGTATATCGGTATTATTATCTTCACGTACACATGCTTCTAGTATGTTTAAGTAATTGGTTCCAATATCGGTACGGAAGTCGGGGTTAACACGTACATATGTGTTTAGGTGATATTATGGATTTGGGTTTTGATGATGTTGTGGTGTTTGTAGGGTGGGTGTGTATATCATAAGAATGTCAATGACGATATTTTGATATACTCCCTCCGTCCCATTAAAGTTGACACAATTTTCTTTTTGATCTGTCTCATAAAAGTTGACACGTATATGTGACACACTCAAAAATAATTAATTTATACTCATGGGACCCACAACATACCTCTAATACAAGTACTCATTACACATTAAATATTATTTTTCTCACTTCACTATTCATTAAGTAAGTTATTACTCCCTCCGTCCGCTCGAAAGATGATTTTTTTTTCCATTTTGGTCGTCCGCCCCAAAAAGGGTCATTTCCTTTTTTACACACATGGGACCCACACACACCCACTAATACAACTAAAATATGGAGTTCACACCCCACTAATACAACTACTCACTACACATTAAATAATAATACTTCTTAATCCGCGTGCTCAAAAGTAAAATGCCCTCTTTGGTGCGGACGGAGGGAGTATAATTCTTAATCTTCGTGCAAAAAAATGTGTTAAGACTTGTGCGGGACTATCGAGTATTTTACTCTTTACACTAATTTTATAGAGCCAAACACTCTCAAAGTTTATTTTGGACTTGTGCATTGTAATTATGTACATGAATGATGAATTTGAATAAATAAAGTACCTGGATTAAGAATCTCCATGGAGGCGGTGGAGTTTACACAGGCCACATGAGCCAAAGAGGCATTACATTCGGCACAGTGGTAGAGTCCACTCTTGGGAAGAAGCCACGTGTTTCCGCAAATTGAGCAGCAGTCCGCTGGTTTATATGCATCACGGGTGTAAGATACTGGAGGATCAGGAGGATGTGCTGCTGGAACACCAGACATAGAATATGTAAGAATATAAGGGTGAGGGTGATGAAGGGGCAGTTTCACAGCCATGGGTAAAACAGTGCACTTGTCATGAATCCAGAAATTGCACTCTTGGCAGTAGAAGAAGAACCCTTTTTCCTCTTCTCCACACCCATCACAAACACTCACTATCTCCCTACAGAAAGCTACTAGCGGGTGCGCCTCGTGGCTCATGTGTTTGCTCCTGATCTCCACTGGCTTCGCCATCAGAGGATGGACTCCGAACCTACACTCACTGTAGTTCCTGCATCTGTAAGCGAACGAGGTGGAATCACCAACTCGTTCGAGAACCAGGGTGTCCTGGTGGTTGTGGTGGAACATTTCCTTGGGTATTAATCTTTCATCTGCGCATGGCTTGTGCAGGAAGAAGTTGCAATCAGCAGCACAAGTGTAGGAGTGGCTGGATAGAATCGGCAACCCGCAGATGGCGCACCGATGTGGCTTCGGATACTCATCCTCATCCACTACAAATGTTCTCAATGGGTGCTCAGGATGACTAAAATGCTCAATGGTTAACTTCTCTCCTCTAACATAGGAATTGTATGAGAGTATCATGTTGAAATTTTGTAGAATAGTATTAGTATAAGGTGAATTAGGATGTGGATGGATCATGAATCTCATCTTGCTGCCAGTTATATATAGAACTCTGTTTTGGAAATCAGTATTCTTAATCCATGCGGCAAGTAATGAATATTTTAAAGTGTAACTAAAGAGAAAAGTAAATAATAGAATGACTGAAATAATCTAATACCAATTCCTACTTCCTAGAGTTTGTACGAGGAATAAGGGAGGTTATGAGTAACGCTTGTGATGATTTGGGCCAAGTCGACAGTTTCTGTACCATGTTGTCAAACCTCTCTCTATCCTCAATCTTCACATCTCGATTCTTGATCTCAAATTGAATTTCCATCTTCTCTAAAGCCACTGCTCTCCTGAGCAGAATTCGGACCAACATTAGCATCGGACAGGATTCCACAGATCTCATCAATCTTCACAGATATCTTCATTCCAACCATCGTCAAATGCAATAAGTCACAGTTCAAATCATCACTCATCGACAGAGGAGGACTTGGAGGAGGCTCCTACATGAACAAAAGTTGTATTCGAAGGTCGAGTAATCAGCAACAATATTTATCCAAATCAAGAAACTGACTTGATTACCTTTGTGACTTCATGTAGTTGCAGTGTCTCTAGTTTTGGACAAGATTCAAGCACGCTTAAAATGCCGGAATTAATGTGGTACGATTATCAATTTTCAAAGATAGCCATTGAGATTGTTGTTGAAGCTATTCTCCATCTGCCACCATCTTTGACACAAACTAATACATTGCAGCAGCAGAAAGAAATGATCAAAGTGCACCAAATCAAAAATTTCTTCCAGCCATAAGCAAACATCAATATATATCAATTATCATCATCGCACAGATAACATAAGAATAGCACTCCATCAAAGAAACTTATCATGAATACACACACACCTGATAGAAGTTAGTCTCCATATGAAGCTTCTTGACATGCTGAATTTCCTCAAATAGTTCCTTCACAGCATCGATCGCATCTGCAGGTATCCCTTTAGCATAAGGAAGAACACCACCAATATCTACTTTAACTTCAACCACAGCTGAGATATTTTTGAGCCAGACCTTTCTTCCATCGGGAACAATGCATTCTCCTCGTCCTCAATCACAAGAAGTTTACGAAGATGCGGAGAGTCGATTTTCAAACTCTTGAAGCCCCAACATCCACATAACAGGATATCCTGATAATATATTTTCAACAGCATGCTGACGCAACTCTACATATTCCATCCGTAACTCAGTGAGAGATTTCCAATCCAATCCTCTCCTAGGGGCAACTGTGCAAAATTCTAAACTCAACTCCATCAAAACTGAATTCGAATACAACAACTCCGGGGCAAATACCGAGTTGAATCTTCATCCGGAAGGGATAAAAGAAGTATTTTGGAGTTCAATTTTAAGGCAAACTCAAGCCAGATATCCACATGTAAAAGAAAAGGACATTAAATTCCTCCAGAGATTTTGTGAACCATAGCCACAAACCTGCTGGTTTCAACAATATCATCAGCACCATATTGAATGAACCGAAGGCTTGTCAACTTATATAGACATAAGAATCGAGGCTCACAAAATGGAGAATATGAATAAGTAAACAATCAGGCAGTGCACTCAACCGATCAATCAATGACATCCTATCCCTGCCCTAATTCTTCTGCCTTTTCATCTAATTTACTACAAATCATCCATGAAATTTGAAAAGATATAATATGATTCTGCAGCATCTCATCCAATCCTTTCACAATAATTTAAAGGCAAAAGCTCCTGTGCGCCCGGGGACACGGAAAGATGCTCCGTGTCCCCATGTGAACACAACCCTCCCCTCCAATCCTATTTAAACCTATGTATTGCTAGGGGTTTAAATTGTAAAGGGCATGAAAATTGTAAAGGCGCACGGAATGTGTTCCGTGCGCCCGGGTGCACAAGAGCCTCACTCTAATTTAAAAACCAAAGAATTCGAACCCCACTTCACCGAATCCAACAGCCAATCGTCCCGCTCTCTCGAGATATGGAGTCGCGACTTCCCAAATCCTAACCCGTGTACGGTGTAACCGTGTTCCCTTCCCCTACCTCATTACTTGCTATACTCGCTCAACTCAAATTTAGATACAAAATTTTAAAATTAATTTAAGTATTTTTTAGATAATAAATAAATTTTAAAGTATGTTAGGTGTTAGTTGGAAATTATGATAAATTTGTAATTAAAATGATATTTTTTAAGAATTGATTTTTAAATAGTCTATGATGTTCTGCAAAATTTTAGCACAAATGAATTAGTGTTAGTTAATTTCTTGTTTACTTATAAAAATATCATTTCCTCCTGTCCGTAATTTTCGGTCAACCTTGTTCGATTTAGTGCCAATCTATTGGTACACCGTATTGCTACGGCAGCACGTTCTTTCAGTAGTCCTCATTGTTGGGTCGAGCCTCCGTCTTGTGTGGATGGTCTTCTCGACAATTTCTATTCTTGCAATTTAAATTAATTCCATGTTTTTTTCCTTTAAAAAAATATTGAGATTGATACGATATTTTCTTTTTAGGATGATAAAGTTTAATATGGGACTGACGGAAAGTAAAGTGTGAAATTTAATATGCAATGAATGGATTATACTTTTTAAACATAAATTAGGATGTAACCGAGGCAAGTCGAGCAGAATGTCACTGGGCTTGAGCTCAGCTTACTTGTTTATTTTAGGGCTCGAGCTCGATTCGAACTTTAATTTTTAGGCTCGAGCTTGGCTCGTTTGTAAAATATATATTTCGCGAAGAGTTCACGAGCTCGGCTCGGCTCGAAATTTTTTTGTTGATTATAAATAAAATCGAACTCGAACTCGAATTCAACTCGATAAAAAACTTGTTATAAGATCAAGTTTGGGCTTGTTAAGATGAAAATTGTTCATTATAGAGTTTTTTTTTAATCAAATGTAAATTTAGGGGTGATCACCGTGTAGCTTGGACGATTTTTCGATAAAATTTGCATTGCCTTGTTATGGACGGTTTGATTTTAAATTGCAGTTTTTCAACTATGGTTCATCACTCGATTTTAGCAATTTCACGATAGGATTTGGCTGTTTAGCACATATAACTATATAAATAACATGAAACTTAAATATTAATAAGTATATATGTTTCAATAAATATTACTAGTAAATTTTAATAAAAATATGATATTTGATGAATAGTGATAATGATGGTAATTATTTACTGACCAATTTTAAAATTAAATAAAAAATAATAAGTATATTTTTAATATTAACCAATAAAAAAGACAAATTCTCTTGTGAGACGCTATTTATGTGAGACAGTTTGTGAAACGTGTTAAAGTATGTCTATTTTTTACATAAAGTATGTTTAATGGTGGTTAAAGTATATTTTTTAAAGTAGGCTGAATTATACATTAAAGTATGATTTCAGCGTGTTATAATAAAATTTATTATTGACATACTTTAACTACAAATAAGGATGCTTTATCTCTAAAATAAGCATACTTTAATGATGGGTTGATCCGTCTCACAAGAGAGTTTCCCAATAAAAAATAATAACTAATTAAGAAAACATCAAATAACTACTAGTAAGATGGTGTGAGGTCTCCCATACTGGAATAAGTGATCGATGTAAGGTCTTTATTTTTACATATATTCAAATTCAAACAACATAATAGTTAATACTAGCTAGTAGCGCAACATGACTCAGACGATGTTCAGAACAACCTGCGTTGCGAGTTGCACATGAAATGTGAATCCAAAATTGACAGATCACAATGGAAAGCCATTTCTTGATCATGAAACCCTTGAATGATTCGGCTGCAAAATCGACAGGTCTCATGAAATCCATGGGTAAGCATGGGAGTAAGAGTGAGGGGATGTTGATGGAGTTTAGGGTCATCATAAGTTTTACCGAAGTTGATTTTGGACATATGCCCTACAGAGGGAATGCAGTTGATGTGAAAGTAATGGTGGCACTCATGACAACCATAGTACCACCATTGGAGCTCGATTCCCTCTTCACAGAAGTCGCAGAACTGGACTTTGTGGCTATGATCATGAGCAGCTGTTATCTAGTGCAGAGGATGGTGGTCGTACTTATGACGAGTCTTTTTGGGGAGCAGAGCACACCTTACATGTATAACAAAGTTACAGATAACACAACTATATACGTCCTTAATATCTAATTATAGAAATAGAATGATTCCGTGTGGTGAGGAAAGAGCAAGTCGAATGTTCCAATGCTGGTGTACATGTTGAAACTCGTGGGAAGATGATTGGCACAGAGTTGATGAGCTGTGAAAGAGCAGTCTTGTAAATGGCATTTGTAACGCGGAGAAGACCAGTATAGGGGCTGCGTACATACATCGCAAACTGAGTGCGTTTGATGATCAGATGATACAGCTTCCAGTGGATGCCCGTGATGTTCCATCTTCGTCTTCTCTCAGAGTATTTCTCTCCACGAATTTGCGGATGCTCAAGCTTGGGAATGACTCCTCCTCATCTGGCAGTCGTATGAATACGCTCTCTGCAAATTATTACAATTAATATTGCTAGCTAGCTATTTTAGCCTAGTGGAGTGGAATACCTGGATTAAGAATCTCCATGAACGATGTTGAGCTTACACAGGCCACATGAGCCAAAGAGACAACACATTCAGCGCAGTGGGAAGAACCCAGGGATTTCTGTAAATCTCGCAGCTACTGGAGAAGCCTTTATCTGAGATGCGAAATCTATGATAAAAACCGTAATCATAATGTAGAGATGGGACACCAGGTAAAGTATATGAGAGGATATAAGGGTGAGGATGATGATTAGGTAGTTTCACAACGATGGGTAAAGCGGTGCAATTTTCATGGATCCAGAAATTGCAATCCTGGCAATAGAAGAAGAACCCCTTCTCCTCTTCTCCACACCCATTGCACACGCTCGCTATCTCCTTACAAAAAGCCACGAGCGGGTGAGGATCGTGGCTCATGTGTTTGCTCCTGATCTCCACTGGCTTCGCCACCAGAGGATGGACTTGAAACTTGCACTCACCGTACTTGTTGCATCTGTAGGCGAACGAGGTGGAATCACCAACTCGCTCGAGAGCCAGGGTGTTTCCGTGGTGATGGTGGAACATTTCCTCAGGCAATTCTGCACATGGCTTGTGCAGGAAGAAGTCGCAATCAGCAGCACAAAAATAGGAGGGGCTAGATAGAATCGGCAACCCGCAGATGGCGCACCGATGTGGCTTTGGATACTCATCCTCGTCCACAACAAACAATCTCAATTCGTGCTCACCGTGACTAAAATGCTTAATCAATTCCTCCATTATTAGAATTAATGTGTGTCAAAATATATATGTGAATTTTGTAGAATAGAGTAGCATAAGGTGCACAAGGATGTGGGTGGATCATGGATCTCATCTTGCTCCACTTATTACAATATATGTAGGCCAGTTGTTGGAAATTAAGCATAATACTAAATCCATGGAGCAAGTAATGAATATTTTAAAGTATATCCAAAGAAAAAGGAAATATTCACTCATTTATTCAGTTTCTAGACTACTTCAGTTTTGAAAAGAAAAAAAAAAGCTTCCTGATTAAACTTCACAATATTGTACACCAATACGATGAGAAACTTGTTTTATTTTCTAATTTTATTGATATTTTTTGGATGACTTTATAAATTAAGTGTAAAATATGTCGTGCGCGCATCAGGACGAAAATATGAGAATCGATATTCTGGCATAAGTTTGGGGATGGATGAATGAGCATGCCAAAAAGGTAATCTTTAGTGGTCTTGTAAACATATTTTGTATGGTTTCATTAACTACTACCCCAAGTACGCTTTAAATTCATTCTACAAGTGTTCCAGCATAGATAGCACACCCATATGGCATTATGGCCACATGAAGACGTTGAACCAAATTTTCATGATCTTTCTAGATAGGCCAAATGGTCAACTGATCTCCTATAATATTCATTTCAGTAGCCCTAAAGCTTTTCAATCTCTTTCACATTGTGGTATATAATATGCTAAAAATTCACCAAGACTAGTTACATACACGACATGTGAAACCACCAAAGAGACATCAAGAACTAGTATGACTCTTGATTACATGACGCTCCACTGGCTTCCAGATTCAATCAAAAAGCACCAAGGAAAAATCCTTTCCAAGCTTCAAATGATAAGACTGCATATTTTACATTATATACTACTTCCTATCCCACCTAAACACGAGGTTAAAAAATGAGCAAAAGGGCAATTGCCAATCAAGAGTGAAAATCTAATATACATGTATCATTTTTCTTAACGTTCACCTTCCATTAAAGAGGGATGTCCATTATGTATTTCTAAATAACATGGGGCATATATGCCAACAATGTAAACACAAGCTACATGCAATACTTATTTGATCTCACTTAGCATTTGGAATTTAATCATTAGGATAACAACACTTTAATATTGTGAATGCATCTCAACATTGGAGCACTGACTAACCACCCTCTATGCACAAAGATACCTTATCTTACAATCAACTTTCAATATGGATAATTGGATATATCATTAACTTGAGCATACATATATACTAAAATGACTATTTTGCAGAAATTTCCAGAGAAAGATTAAACACCAAAACCTAAAAAGATATGTCAAACAAATCATGATAACAAATACTATAGATTCCACCAACTGTAAACCAGCAAAGACAGGTTTTCCTTGACTGACTTTACAATTACCTCCATTCATGTAAAGAACAAAAAATTATCATTTTTTCACTATTATACAAAGGAAGACTCTTAATTTCTTACAAAACCATGTATATCTGCAATAAACAGTGTAAATAACATCAAAATCAAAATGAAAGAACCGGAGAAACCCAAAAGTGACTTACTTTTCTGTTCTATAGATGCAATTACTCACATGCCCTTCCATCTTGGGCTGGGAACGGGCAGAGTAGGCCACAAGGGAACCTGCGGCAACCCCAACTGGCCCGCTGGTGAAAACAGGGTACCGTAGGGAGACCTCGGAGAAGGTAAACATCCAAATGGTGGTGGTGACAATGGCAGAACAGGAAATGGTGACGGAGGAGCAGCAGCCGATGAAAGATTAGGTCGCTGCTGTGAGGGAGCAATTTGAGGATGTTGAGGCGGTGCACCGCTATTGAATGGAGGTGGTGGAGCAGATGAAGCCGAATTCTGCAGGAAACGCATGTACGCAGAGACTGGTGACTCTAATGGCGGAAACTGAGAAGACTGACGATGTGACTGGTTAATTTGAGCAGGGCGGTTGTCAGATTGGACGAGATGAGGGGGAAAAGTTGGAGATAGGGGAATATGCGGCAATCCCAACTGGCCCGTTGGTGAAAACAGGTTACCGTAGGGAGACATCGGAAAAAGTCCATATCCAAATGGCGGCGGTGATGGCATCACAGGAAATGGTGGTGGAGAAGCAGCCGAAGACGGAAGATGCGGCTGCTGCTGCAGTGAGGGGACAGTCGGAGGATGACGGGGCGGTGCAACACCGTTCAGTGGAGGCGGAGGCATAGAGGACTGAGGCGGCAACAACCGTTGACCGCCATCGTTTTGAGGTGGCAAAGAATCGGGCCGTTGACCAATTGGCACACCTCCATTCCATAGAGGCGAAGGTACAGAAGAAGAAGCGGAGTTTTGGAGGAACCGCATGTAGGCAGAAATTGGGGATTCCGCCGCTGGGTTAGCTGAGAACATCGGCGGTGGCTGCGTGAAAGGCTGCGCCGGTCGAAAAACGACGTCGTTCTGGGGATGAGGAAGCACCTGGTTCATTTGAGGAGGACGGTTGCCAATTTGGGCGAGAGGAGGTGGCCGAATCCTCTGCAGACGCGAGCTCGATTGTCTAATCTGCGCCGCCGGTGGCGTTGGAGCTGATTGCCGCTCGTGCGCCGGCGAGCCCGTGAGCCTCTGAACGACGTCGCGGAAGTCGTTTTTGTTGATGTTGTACACCGTAGGCTGCTGCGATTGGGGCTTTGCTTGGCCCGAATTAGGGTCAAAATGTGGAATAGCAGGAGACGAAGTGGAGGCAGTGCTGGGAATCGGGCTGGGCCTCCGAATTGGCCTCGAGATCTTATGAGAATGTTTATTCACCTGTTTCAAATACATCTCTCTACTGCTGCTATTTCCATAAGATACAGAAGAAGACGAAGAATCATCACCGCCGATTTCCTTATCCATATTCACACACACACACACAACGCAAGTTCTCTCTCTCACCCCCACCTGATCTTTCTTTCTCTCTCTCTCAAAATCGACACAAGAATGAGAATTACTGGTAATTCCTCTCTACAATCGAATAAAAATTAAAATATTGTAGCGGGAAAGAACAGAGCTGGATTGAAATGACGGTTCCCTCCAGATAGGCGAGCTCTCATGGTTGAATTTGTCAATTTGGGAATTAGGGCTAATGAATACTGTTCTTTGTAAATTTAAAAATCTAGTTTTCGTCTGACTGATTTCTTAAATTGCCAAATTTTCACATCCATTTTCTTTTATTTATACAAAAGCCCCAAAGTTTCTCAACATCATCACCTTCAATTCAATAATTCAATTGTTTTAAAAAGCATGTGTGACTAGGAGCATTTATAATAATTAAGTTTCGAAGTAAATAATTAGTATGTTTTAAAAAAATAATTTTCGAAATATAATATTGTATTTTCCTTGCATCAATTGATAATTATTAGCTAGAGAGAAATTAGTTATTAAATTCCTTCGGAAGTAAAGAAATATGGAGTATATAATTATGAAAAAATTGATTTTATTTAGGGTATTAAAAAAAATACTATTATAACATCCATTGGACTTTGTTTATTTATGTGGATAAGGTGTAATTAACTACGCAATTACTCGAATTAATTGAGAATTAATCCGGGTATACGTTACAGTTCGAATTAACTTAGGTAATTCATGAAATCTTCTCAAGAACTTCAGCAAGCTCGGCCCAAGGCTTAAAGGAAAAAAGGTGCATAGGTGTATAGTTCGAGAAAATGAGCAACTTATGCACAAATGCTAAATAAACGCACGCTCAACTTTCTTAATTTTTCTGTCTTCATGTGGGATTCCAAACTGGTGATATCATATATGGTTAGAAAGCCACGGAAGAGAGGATCGTTTTGGCGCAAAAATCACTCAAATCAGAGTTTGAATGTGAAAGTTATGCTCAAAACGGTGGGACTGCGCAAGGCTGTTCGACTAAGAGACCTTCCGTTCAATCTATGGTCCAGCTCAGTCAGCTCAGCCTAGCTGACCTAGCACGGCTAGTTCAGCCCATCTTGCTCAACACAATCGACCTCAACTCAGGTAGTCCGGCTCATCTAGTTTAGCTCCACTTGGTCAACTCAATCAACCTCAGCTCAAGTAGCCTAGCCAGGCTGGTTCAGCTTAGCTGGCCTAGCTCAAGTAGATCAACCTTGCTAGCTCAATTCAATCGACCTCAGCTCAAATGGTTCAGCTCGGCTTGACTAGCTAAGATGGCTCACCTCGGCTGAATCATGCAAACTACACTGAACACCATCGCGCCACATGTCCAGGTTTGGTGGCAGCTGGCTGGTTTGGCAACACTAGAGGGTGGTGACTCATGAAGGCTAGGGGTCTACAACTATAGACATAATGATTACACCCCCTAGGCTTTTTTGCCTATAAATAGCCCCCACATTGTGTACATGGAATTTCAAGGGGAAAATTAGACAAGTAGTGGATACCATGCCAACTCTCTGACTTGATTTACGTGCAACTAGCTAGCTACGCTACTCCTCATTCTATCTAATTAACAGATCGACTAATCATTCCGAATATCCTTTGTGTTTAATCAGTCTCGATTATCACCTAAGCTAAGGTTAAGAACTGATTATCAACATTTGGCGCTAGAAGGAGGGCCCTACAGCTTAGACTTGACAAAGTTTGAGAGTGAACCTTTAAGGAACTTATTCGGAATGGCTGATCAGCATGAACACGTGAATGCTACCAATGGGAAAGATCAGTTCGACCCACAAATATCTAGGGTAGCTGAGCGAGATACCTTTCCCAACCTCGATACGACATACTTACCTCATAATCCTGAGGTCCTCATAAAGATGATGGATGTGTTAGCTTTACATCTTTCTAAGGTTGAGCAAACAACTAAACTAAGGCCCGAGGTTGAAGAAAGAACCCCTACCGCGACAAAAGCAAAGAATAGAATAGAGCTCGACGATGTTCAAAGCGAGACAGCAGAGTCGGGAGTACCAGTTAGGAAGTTAGCCTTGGTAAGATTGGGAAGGAAAATAATAAAAGATGCTCGTCAAGTGATTGACGAGCGTAGAGAGAGATCTCGGACAACTCAGTTCATCCCGGATCGAGCAGATGAAGAAAAGTCAGTGATGAAAGGAAAGAAAAATAAGGGTATTGATGACCCAAACATAGCTCATAGCATGAATAATGTTCCGGAGCAAGCTCTACTTCAATCTCAAGAGGTAAGAAGGGAGATAGAAGAGTTCCACCTCTTATAGAAAAGAATGGAAGAAATTGAGGAATGCCAAAGACGTGAGTTCAATTTGCCTACCTTGGTGCCGGGACAGTCACCTTTTGCCTCCAACATATTACTTGAGCCGGTACAACAAAAGCTGAAAATCCCTCAGATTCCAGTATACAATGGTGATTCAGACCCTCATGTGCATTTAAACAAGTATGTGTCCTGGATGATGGCTCAGGGTAGCTCTGAAGCCACACAGTGCAAAAACTTTCCACTCACACTAGGTGATAGAGCGCATCAATGGTTTTATTCTCTGAGTCCAAGCTCGATCACTAGTTGGGCGGAGCTTGCACACTTGTTCTTGTCGCAATTCTCTGGATCCAGTGTTCGTAAGACACCTAAGCAGTGCTTGGCTAATATCAAATAAGGAGCTGAAGAATCAACTAAGGCCTATGTTGAACGCTTCAACCATGTCCTCCTTGATGGTGAAAAAATAGGAGACGAAGCCGCAGTCCTTCTTGTAACTGTGGGTCTACGAGTGGGCACCCGGTTATGGAAGCCTGTAAGCAAGAATTATCCTAAGACGTTTGCTGAATTCATGCAGTGAGCTGAGCAAGCTAGTGCAATTGATGAAGCATTAAAGCAAAACGGTAAAGGACAAAAGAAGGGTGATAAGGTTGATAAGCAAGGGAAGAATGATAAGAAATGTGAGCGCAAATCAAATAAAAAACCAGCTGGAGACTGAGATTACAAAGCCCCGACAGCATTCAAGCCCTTTCCGGATACAGAACAGGTGCAAGAGATGCACGAGGTATTAAACCTCACCCCTGAACAGATCTATTACCAAATTAAGGATAGAAACATCTTAAGGGCACCGCGCAAGATGGTAGCAGAAGAAGGTAAGCTCAATAAGCGGCGCTATTGCCGATACCATCAATCAATCGGGCATGATACAGATCAGTGAATTATGTACATACACATTGTAAATATGGGAATAAGAAGACTTTTGTGCGAAGAACCTATTCGAGATCATTATTTCTAGGCTGGCTCCTGATCAAAGTCATCAGCTCAGCTCGCCATTTAACAAGTAAGTTGGTTCCTCTTCAAAGTTATCAACTCAGCTCAACGTTTCCAATTTTCAACAGCGGAGCCGGTACCTCACCAAACTTATCAGCTCAGCATGACCTTCACTGATTTCAGCAGCTGAGCTAGTACCTCACCACATTTACTAGCTCAGCTAGACTTTCACCAGTTTCAACAGCTGAGCTGGTACCTTACCAAACTTATCAGCTCAGCATGACCTTCACAGATTTCAGCAGCTAAGCTAGTACCTCACCACATTTACTAGCTCAGCTAGACTTTCACCAGTTTCAACAGCTGAGCTGGTACCTTACCAAACTTATCAGCCCAGCATGACCTTCACAAATTTCAGCAGCTGAGCTAGTACCTCACCACATTTACTAGCTCAGCTAGACTTTCACCAGTTTCAACAGCTGAGCTGGTACCTTGCCAAACTTATCAGCTCAGCATGACCTTCACAGATTTCAACAGCTGAGCTAGTACCTCACCACATTTACTAGCTCAGCTAGACTTTCACCAGTTTCAACAACTGAGCTGGTACCTTACCAAACTTATCAGCTCAGCATGACCTTCACCGATTTCAGCAGCTGAGCTAGTACCTCACCACATTTACTAGCTCAGCTAGACTTTCACCAGTGTCAATAGGTGAGCTGGTTCTTCTCAAAGTTGGCAACTCAGCTCGACCAGTTTCAGTAGCTGAGTTGGTCCCTCACCAAAGTTATCTGCTCAGCTCTTCACAAGTTTTTACAGCTAAGCTTTATAATCAAGTGCACATAAGCGACGTTCTCAAAATTCTCAAAGGTAATACATCAACTCGTCTTATAATTTTTAGATTAAATAAGTTCCCAAAGTTTACATGTCATATTATCCAAATAATTTTGGAGTAAAAAGTTAGTTATTATTCAGCATAGCTGCTGATTTTACTAAATTAATATTCAGCTTAGCTGATCATTTGTCAAATTTCACGATCCAGCCTAGCTGATTAATTTCCAAAAATTAATATTCAGCTTAGCTGTTCAATTATCAAATTTCAAGATTCAGCCTAGCTGATTAATTTCCAAAAATTAATGTTCAGCTTAGCTGTTAATTTATCAAATTTCACGATCCAGCCTAGCTGATTAATTTCCAAAAATTAGTATTCAGCTTAGCTGTTGATTTATCAAATTTCATGATTCAGCTTAGCTGTTGATTTATCAAATTTCATGATTCAGCTTAGCTGATTAATTTCCAAAAATTAATATTCAGCTTAGCTGATAATTTATCAAATTTCATGATTCAGCCTAGCTGATTAATTTCCAAAAATTAATATTCAGCTTAGCTGATAATTTATCAAATTTCTTGATTCAGCCTAGCTGATCAATTTCCAAAAATTAATATTCAGCTTTGCTGTTTAATTATCAAATTTCATGATTCAACCTAGTTGATTAATTTCCAAAAATTAATGTTCAGCTTATCTGTTAATTTATCAAATTTCACGATCCAGCCTAGCTGATTAATTTCCAAAAATTAATGTTCAGCTTAGCTGTTGATTTATCAAATTTCATGATTCAGCTTAGCTGTTGATTTATCAAATTTCATTATTCAGCTTAGCTGATTAATTTCCAAAAATTAATATTCAGCTTAGCTGTTGATTTATTAAATTTCACGATCCAGCCTAGCTGATTAATTTCCAAAAATTAATGTTCAGCTTAGCTGTTAATTTATCAAATTTCACGATCCAGCCTAGCTGATTAATTTCCAAAAATTAATATTCAGCTTAGCTGTTAATTTATCAAATTTCATGATTCAGCCTAGCTGATTAATTTCCAAAAATTAATATTCAGCTTAGCTGATAATTTATCAAATTTCATGATTCAGCCAAGCTGATTAATTTTCAAAAATTGATAATCAGCTTAGCTGTTAATTTATCAAATGTCATGATTCAGCCTAGTTGATTAATTTCCAAAAATTAATATTCAGCTTAGCTAATCATTTATCAAATTTCATGATCCAACCTAGCTGATTAATTTCCAAAAATTAATGTCCAGCTTAGCTGTTAATTTATCAAATTTCACGATCCAGCCTAGTTGATTAATTTCCAAAAATTAATGTTCAGCTTAGATGTTAATTTATCAAATTTCATGATTCAGCCTAGCTGATTAATTTCCAAAAATTAATATTCAGCTTAGCTAATCATTTATCAAATTTTACGATCCAGCCTAGCTGATTAATTTCCAAAAATTAATGTTCAGCTTAGCTATTAATTTATCAAATTTCACGATCCAGCCTAGCTGATTTATTTCCAAAAATTAATGTTCAGCTTAGCTGTTAATTTATCAAATTTCATGATTCAGCCTAACTGATTAATTTTCAAAAATTAATATTCAGCTTAGCTGTTAATTTATCAAATTTCATGATTCAGCCTAGCTGATTAATTTCCAAAAATTAATATTCAGTTTAGCTGATAATTTATCAAATTTCACGATCCAGCCTAGCTGATTAATTTTCAAAAATTAATGTTCAGCTTAGCTGTTAATTTATTAAATTTCATGATTCAGCCTAGCTGATTAATTTCCAAAAATTAATATTCAGCTTAGCTGATAATTTATCAAATTTCATGATTCAGCCTAGCTGATTAATTTCCAAAAATTAATAATCAGCTTAGCTGTTAATTTATCAAATTTCATGATTCAGCCTAGCTGATTAATTTCCAAAAATTAATATTCAGCTTAGCTAATCATTTATCAAATTTCACGATCCAGCCTAGCTGATTAATTTCCAAAAATTAATGTTCAGCTTAGCTGTTAATTTATCAAATTTCACGATCCAGCCTAGCTGATTTATTTCCAAAAATTAATGTTCAGCTTAGCTGTTAATTTATCAAATTTCATGATTCAGCCTAACTGATTAATTTCCAAAAATTAATATTCAGCTTAGCTGTTAATTTTCTCAAATTTCATGATTCAGCCTAGCTGATTAATTTTCAAAAATTAATATTCAGTTTAGCTGATAATTTATCAAATTTCATGATTCAGCTTAGCTGATTAATTTCCAAAAATTAATATTCAGCTTAGCTGATAATTTATCAAATTTCATGATTCAGCCTAGCTGATTAATTTCCAAAAATTAATATTCAGCTTAGCTGATAATTTATCAAATTTCTTGATTCAGCCTAGCTGATCAATTTCCAAAAATTAATATTTAGCTTAGCTGTTCAATTATCAAATTTCATGATTCAGCATAGCTGATTAATTTCCAAAAATTAATGTTCAGCTTAGCTGTTAATTTATCAAATTTTACGATCCAGCCTAGCTGATTAATTTCCAAAAATTAATGTTCAGCTTAGCTGTTAATTTATCAAATTTCACGATCCAGCCTAGCTGATTAATTTTCAAAAATTAATATTCAGCTTAGCTGATAATTTATCAAATTTCATGATTCAGCTTAGCTGATTAATTTTCAAAAATTAATATTCAGCTTAGCTGTTGATTTATCAAATTTTATGATTCAACCTAGCTGATTAATTTCCAAAAATTAATATTCAGCTTAGCTGTTAATTTATCAAATTTCATGATTCAGCCTAGCTGGTTAATTTTCAAAAATTAATATTCAGCTTAGCTGTTAATTTACCAAATTTCATGTTTCAGCCTAGCTGATTAATTTCTAAAAATTAATATTCAGCTTAGTTGTTAATTTATCAAATTTCATGTTTCAGCCTAGCTGATTAATTTCCAAAAATTAATGTTCAGCTTAGCTGTTAATTTATCAAATTTCACGATCCAGCCTAGCTGATTAATTTCCAAAAATTAATATTCAGCTTAGCTGATAATTTATCAAATTTCATGATTCAGCTTAGCTGATTAATTTCCAAAAATTAATATTCAGCTTAGCTGTTGATTTATCAAATTTCATGATTCAACCTAGCTGATTAATTTCCAAAAATTAATATTCAACTTAGCTGTTAATTTATCAAATTTCATGATTCAGCCTAGCTGGTTAATTTTCAAAAATTAATATTCAGCTTAGCTGTTAATTTACCAAATTTCATGTTTCAGCCTAGCTGATTAATTTCCAAAAATTAATATTCAGCTTAGCTGTTAATTTATCAAATTTCATGTTTCAGCCTAGCTGATTAATTTCCAAAATTTAATACTCAGCTTAGCTGATAACTTATCCAATTTCATGTTTCAGCCTAGCTGATTAATTTCCAAAAATTAATACTCAGCTTAGCTGATAACTTATCCAATTTCATGTTTCAGCCGAGCAGGTTAATTTTCAAAAATTAATATCCAGCTTAGCTGATAACTTATCCAATTTCATGTTTCAGCCTAGCTGATTAATTTTTATAAATTAAAATCCAGCTTAGCTGATAATTTCTCCAATTTCATGGTCAGCCTAGCTGATTAATTTTCAAAAATTATTATTCAGTTCAGCTGATAATTTCTCCAATTTCACGTATCAGCCTTGCTGAATAATTTTCTTAAATTATTATTCAGTTTAGCTGATAATTTCTCAAAATTCGTGTTTTTAGCATAGATGATAAAGTCTTGACAAAATTCTATTTTAGCCTGGCTAATATTTCTCCAAAATTGCTCATATCAGCTTGAGATAACATAATATATTAACTTAGCTGGTGATGAAATTGCTATGATATTTCTGTGCTATTAAAGTTATGGAAATATCAATATACTAAATAAGCTCATAGACCTGGCAGATAATATAGCTTGTTAGAAGGGTTCCGACCTACTAACCAAGCTCTGAGCTTCGGGAGTGTTGTGAAATCCCACAATAGTTTTGATTTAAACTTAAGTTGGGGTAGTAACAACCACTAGCCAAGCTCAATATAAATAAAGTTCGCAGATGAATTGAGCTGGCCTCGGTCTAAGTCGAACAATCATCGACCATGTTCACAAATAAGTCAAGCTAGCCTTGATCTAAGTTGAACAAGAGTCGATACTAATAAGGCCAGATCAAACTCAATACAACTCAAGTTCACAAATGAACCGAGCTTGCCTCGGTCTAAGTTGGACAATCATCGACTCAAGTTCGCAGATGAATCGAGGAACCTCGATCTAAGTCGAACACTTCGATAATATTCACAGATGAGTCGAGCTAGTCACAACCTAAGTTGAATGAATATCGAGGTACACAAGAACAGGTCAATCAAACATGAAAAATAAATTCAATTCCCAACTCATGAAGAAGTTACCGAGCAAAAAATATTCAACAAAAGTCCTACTAATAAGCCCTTACATGGAAAAGGCTACACAAAGGTGATAACAAGTTAAGAGTTATGAAATAGTCCAACTAATTAACCCTACAACTACATCGTAGGATTAATGGGATCATACTCTTCATTTTCTGCTCTAATATTACCCGCTCTTGGTGGTGTGGGATCTGCTGTCAAGATGGATTCCAGCTCCATTGATACCATAAGAACATCCTCTTCATTTACCTGGGGAGATACAAGGAACTCATGCTCAGTGCCAAGGGGCTCAAACTCAAGTTTCAAGTTATTATTTGGGCTCGGAGGATTCTCGCGGATGAAAGTTTGCAGATTATTATGTAATGGTTCGAGATCAAAATCAGGGTTGTTCTCTAAAAGTGCCTTCGCTGCCGCTGTGAAAGCCATCACATAACTCTTAAAACCAAAATCGGGCAATATGTTATCTTCATAGTCCTTAACTGCTGCCTTTTCCCTCTCCTCCACCACCCATCAGCTGCTGTTCTGGCTGTAGCAACTCTCCCCTCTGCTTCTTTCTCTACGGCAATAATCCGAGCATTAGCCTGCTGCAACCGAATCTTAGTGACCTCCAAATCCTTGGTAATGGACTCCTGAGATGCTATCAAAGTTGTGTGCTGTGAGGAGATAAGCTGGTTCTCCTCCTTTAGTTTGTTTCTCTCAACCTTCAATGTTTTTACCTCGGATCTCAAATCTTCGATGGTTGCAGATTCAGACCTCAACCTAGAAATCTCATCCTCCTGCTTGTGGCATTGTTCCGCGACGTGAGTCATTATCCCCAATGCTTTGCCAAAATAAGTCAGAGCTGCCATGTTGGAATCTACCGCTCCAAGTTTGGGAACCCAAGTAGCCATTTCCTTCGTCCAGGCTCTAGGAACTACTGTCATCGTCTCTGCAATATGAGCTGGCAATGGTGTTGAAGATGAGAAAGGAGAAGCTGACTTCAAATAGTTCAACACCTCACCCAGTAAACCCGTGTGCTTATTAGCAGGGTCCACCGCTTTCATTGAATCCCATCCAAGAAAAGAGAAATCTCCTCGAACTCTCTCTTCCGGCAAGGCCACCTTAGTCTACATCACCTCCACCTAGAGCTGGACATCACCTCCACTTGGAACTTGACTTCATCACCTCCACCGGGGAGTTCATCACCTCCACCTGGAGCTAGACGTCACTTCCACCAGGAGCTAGTCTTCATCACCTCCACCTGGAGCTAGCCTACATCACCTCTACCTGGAGCTGGACATCACCTCCACCTGGAGCTTGACTGCATCACCTCCACCTGGAGCTTGACTGCATCACCTCCACCTGGGAGCTCATCACCTTCACCTAGAGCTTGACTTCATCATCTCCACCGGGGAGTTCATCACCTCCACCTGGAGCTAGACATCACCTCCACCTGGAGCTTGACTTCATCACCTCCAGTGGGGAGTTCATCACCTCCACCTGGGAGTTCATCACCTCCACCTGGAGCTAGACTTCACCTTCACCAGGAGCTAGTCTTCATCACCTCCACCTGGAGCTAGCCTACATCACCTCCACCTGGAGCTGGACATCACCTCCACCTGGAGCTTGATTGCATCACCTCCACCTGGGAGCTCATCACCTTCACTTGGAGCTAGGCTTCACCTCCACCAGGAGCTAGTCTACATCACCTCCACCAGGAGCTAGTCTTCATCACCTCCACCTGGAGCTAGGGTGCATAGGTGTATAGTTCGAGAAAAGGAGCAACTTATGCACAAATGCTAAATAAACGCACGCTCAACTTTCTTAATTTTTCTGTCTTCATGTGGGATTCCAAACTGGTGATATCATATATGGTTAGAAAGCCACGGAAAAGAGGATCGTTTTGGCGCAAAAATCACTCAAATCAGAGTTTGAATGTGAAAGTTATGCTCAAAACGGTGGGACTGCGCAAGGCTGTTCGACTAAGAGACCTTCCGTTCAATCTATGGTCCAGCTCAGTCAGCTCAGCCTAGCTGACCTAGCACGGCTAGTTCAGTCCATCTTGCTCAACACAATCGACCTCAACTCAGGTGGTCCGGCTCATCTAGTTTAGCTCCACTTGGTCAACTCAATCAACCTCAGCTCAAGTAGCCTAGCCAGGCTGGTTCAGCTTAGCTGGCCTAGCTCAAGTAGATCAACCTTGCTAGCTCAATTCAATCGACCTCATCTCAAATGGTTCAGCTCGGCTTGACCAGCTAAGATGGCTCACCTCGGCTGAATCATGCAAACTACACTGAACACCATCGCGCCACATGTCCAGGTTTGGTGGCAGCTGGCTGGTTTGGCAACACTAGAGGGTGGTGACTCATGAAGGCTAGGGGTCTACAACTATAGACATAATGATTACACCCCCTAGGCTTTTTTGCCTATAAATAGCCCCCACATTGTGTACATGGAATTTCAAGGGGAAAATTAGACAAGTAGTGGATACCATGCCAACTCTCTGACTTGATTTACGTGCAACTAGCTAGCTACGCTACTCCTCATTCTATCTAATTAACAGATCGACTAATCATTCCGAATATCCTTTGTGTTTAATCAGTCTCGATTATCACCTAAGCTAAGGTTAAGAACTGATTATCAACAATTTCATAAATGTCGATATCAGAAGTTAAACACTTTAAGATTTTTTTTATTTTAAATTTTTGGAGAAAAGTCAAATATTATGAATTTAGTCATACAATTCACTTTAATAGTTGAATAAAGAAAACAGTTTTTCCTCCTTTGACTTTGTTACATTAGATTAATATTTCGGGCAAGAATTTAATTTTAATAAAACATTTTTTTTTTATACATATAGTATGTTTCTTAATAAATAATATAGATATTAAGATTTTTTTATTCCATTATCATTACTTGTTCAATAAAATAATAACTAAAATTTGTAGGATAATTTGGCTTTTAAAAAACTTATTTTTATGAAAGTGAAAGGCTGGTAAATTTTGAGGGTGAATATGTAATTACAAAATTCATTTTTAATTAATTGCGAAATGGAGGGAATTGAATCATCCCCCGTTCTGCATATCTAAACCCTAATTCCTTTCAAATCGCAGCTTATTCATTACACCATCCTTTGTTATTTTCGAAGGAAAATGATTGCGTTAGTTCGCAAAAAATTTCCTTCGTTGATTACGAAGCACATTTCACAATCTGTGTGCCGCAGATTCTCCCCTGTTTCTTTCTCGCTTTCTCTACAGTTTTCTTCTGCCTCCAGCTCTGTCTGCGTTAGACTGTCCGAAATTCTGAGGCACGATTACGAATTTTCTCCTGAATTGGCTTCGCGAGTTGCCTCAGTGTCGACTCGTTTTAAAAACCCTGCAAATGCTACTTCGATTCTATCATTCCTTAAAGAGAGTGGCTGTTCGAATTCTCAGTTGGAGAAACTCTTGAAATACAGGCCCGATGTTCTCTCGGCTAGTCTCGAGGGTAGCCATGGCATTAAACCCAAGATCAAGATTCTCCAAGATGTGGGCCTTTCGCTGGGTGACATTTGGAAGATAAGCTCAAGTACTCCTACAATTTTGAGGATGAGTTTGAAAAATAACATCATTCCTTCATTAGTTGTTTTGAAGGGAATGATAGGATCCAATGGTGAAGTTGCCAAAGTTATAAAGAGATCCCCATGGCTTCTGACAGCAAATCTTGAAAACACTTTGGTGCCCAATGTTGAATTCTTGAAGAGCTATGGCATATCTATGGACCGTATCCTCATCATCCTCACTAACTATCCAGCTTGTTTCGGTTTGAAGCCGGAAGTTATAAGGGAATCTTTGGAGAAGGCCAAAGAAATGGGGCTCAAAGCAAGTTCCAAAAATTTCATTTATGCTATTCCAGCCATTACTTCCATGAGCAAGAAGATGGTTGAACTCAAATTGCAAGGTCTTCGGGATTTGGGTTTTTCAAATGAGGACATATCGACAATGTTTAGGAAGGCGCCGAATTTCATTTCTACATCGAATGAGAAGATGATGAAGATAACAGAGCTTCTGCTTGGTACTGGTAGGTACAATATTTCCAGCATTGTCAATTGTCCAAAGTCGCTTGAGATGAGCATTCCAAATAGGTATATCCCACGGCTGCAAATTTTAGAAGCTCTGGAAAACAGGAATCTGATAAAAGAGTGGCCTGCTCTTGGTATACTTTGCAGACTAACAGATGATATGTTTTCTAAGCAATTTATTAGACCTTATGCACATAGAATTTGTGCTGTTCCCATCAGTGGAAAAAAGGCATAAGCTTAGTGATTGACCTGCCAGAGACCATGTGGTGTGTTTTGTGTTGCCTGTTGCAGCTAACTGAACAGAAATATGCTCCCTGTGTTTCTCATTTGTTCTTCTATTTCTTGGCCTCAAAATATGACTACAAGTATTTGAATTTTCCAAGTCTGCTTTGTTCTCTTTTGAAGCATGTTTTTTGCCTGTTTGTAACTGTTCATTCTTGAGAAGTTTCTAGTGTTGCCATAATGCCAATTATTTTTAAGGTATGGTTGCTTTTCTCCCGACTTCCTTGGATCTTGCATTGCAATTTAGTTAGGAAAAGATAAAAGAAACTTAATGAAGAGACTTTTATGATTCTGTTTGGTGTTCTTTCTTTTCCCATCCATTGCTGAAATTTGAGATCCAAATACACAGTCTAACTTGAGTACACTTAAATAGGTGTCTTTTTAGTGGCAATCCATTCTGTTTCTGTCTTTGTGTTCGCATGGAGATTCAATACATTGCCCTTTCTCTCTCATTACTTAGAAGAACGAAGATGATATGCCTGCAGTTCCCAGCAAAAACTGTGTGATACAAGAATTCTTGCACCTCTTTAATGTTCAATATTTGCAGCATATATTAATCATGAGTTGTTTTAGTAGCTTAGTGATATTTCTGGTTTTTTTCTTACTCTGTTTACGCCAAATTGATTCAACTATTTAAGTTTGGTGTATGGTTTTCCCTTTGCACCCTGCGGCAGAATCAGGACTTCAAGTTTTCATCTTGAAGCCACCTGCAAAAACTTATGTTTTAACAAATTAACAGAAATGCTCCTTAAAATGTTTCTTAGGTTTCTTTTGTCGGTCAGCTGTATATGCACTTGATTATAGGGAGATTTTTGGAATAAAAAGTGGAATTACAAAGTGGTGGAAAGGTAAATTATTATGATTTAACTAATTAATACTCCCTCCGTCCCGCAATAATGTTTACGCTTCCTTTAAGCATTATTGCAGGACGGAGGGAGTATATGCTAAACCACTACACACAAAAAGCCACTCATTTTGAGAGGTTGTTTCCGCAATGCAACAGTGAGGATTCTATTCAATTTCCTTTTTCGTTTATTTCACACTTGATCGACTTAAAGATTTCAATCAAATTCGGGGTTGTCTAAGAAATATTTATGAAATAGGAGAATGAAATTGGTTGGTGTGGATAGATGGCCAGTATTCGAATAATGCAAACAAATTGTTAGATGGATAACCTGTGTGAGATCATCACACTAGAGATTTTTTTTAGTTTTCAATTAAATTCGGGGTTTTCTAAGAAATATTTATGAAATAGGAGAATGAAATTGGTTGGTGTGGGTAGATGGCAGTATTCTAATAATGCAAACAAATTGTTAGATGGATAACCTGTGTTAGATCATCACACGAGAGATTTTTTTTAGTTTTCATAAGTAGCTATCATTTTTTATTAAAGATATTATTATTTTTTTAATAAAAATAATATTAATTCTTATTTATACTGCAAATTTGCTTTTGTCAGTGCAATTTCTCCTGTTCATGGCGCAGATATCTCATGGGGCTTCATACGTGTAGACTGAGGGTCGGCACAGTTGCTCGTGTCACTACCCATTCCCTTTGTTCTGAAAAATTAGGAGTGTGCAATTTAGTTGGCTTCGAAATCAGATGGACGTACCCAAATTAAACGAGCATCCATTTACTTTGAAGTTTGAAATTCCATCAAACAATGATTTATTTGAAATTCCATCAGACAATGATTTATCAAGTCAAACTACATATTGAATTTTCTTACAAAAACACAATAGATCATTCCCACTAACCTATTATGAAATTTAGACTTTGATATTTTCTGCACAATTAACATGTGGTGAGAATGTTTTCTATTATTTTCGAATAAATTTATTTGGTTGGGATGCTCAAATAAAAAAAAAAACCCCCTTCTTTTGAAGAGGTCGGAAAGAATATATTATTTGGAGTAATTAGAATGCATTAGTAAAATTGGGATATGAATAATCGTACCATAAGCTAAACTATTACTCTCTTCGTCCCGGAAAACTTTTCACGTTTACTGTTTCACGTTGTTTAAGAAAAATTACACTTTTTGACCAACTTTATTGACTTTGGAGGGTATTGTAGTATTTTTAGGTAATAAAAAAGTATAAAGTAATGATATGTGTGTAAAAAATTAGTGGCAAATTTGAAATTAAAGTAACTTTTGAGGTTGTTGGATAGAGTGATGTTTCCTTTTTTGAGGTGTGAAATGTTTTGTGGGACAAACAAATGAGAAAAGTGTGAAAAGTATTATGGGACGGAGGGAGTATTTAAGAGTATCTCCTAAAGGCTCTTTAAAGTAAAAAATGGTTAAAATTTAAAGAATCAAATATAAAAATTCATCTTCAATAGTCTCTTCAAAATAACAAAAAAAAATTAGATAATGATTTTGGCTCTTAGAGAGTCAAAACAACTCCTTTAAAATTTATTGCATTAATTATTTCATCACTTCCAATACATTATTTCCTTGAAATGTCCACAAAATATATTATAATTAATTCACATCTATAATAAAACAAATTAGGAGAATATATAATATAAAAGAAAGTAATTAATAATTTTTGGGAAGATAACACATTAAATGAAATATAAAGAGAGTGTTGGAGGAGATATAAAATATAACTATTTAAATTTTAAATATTCTCTAAATTTTAAAGATGCTTTTGGAGATGCTAATGTAGTACTCCCCCTCGTCTCCTTTCAGATGACACACTTTCTATTTTGGGCTGTCCCACAAAAGTTTGCACCTTCCAAAAAAAGCAAAAAGTAAAAAACAACTACCCTTCCCCATACACCTTATTTACAAAAAAAAAAAATCATTTCTACCTAACATACTTTATCATTTATTTATTACAAAAAAATATCATTTTCTTAATCTCCGTGCCAGAAAGGGGCGCAAACTTTTCCGGGACGGAACGAGGAAGTATATGTTAAAAAGTCAAACATTATGTACTTCGATAATTTACTTTACTTTTAAATTTAAATACATTTAATTTTATATAATTAAATGAAGAAAACAGTTTTTTCCTCCTTTGACTTTTCTGCATTAAATATTTATGTACATATTTTTACTCCTATAATTTAAAAAACTTTTTTGATGAAAGTGCGAAGCTGATAAAGTTTGAGGGTAAATGTGAAATTACCAAATTAGTTTGCAGTCCTGTTTTCTAATTTATTTCTTTTAATAGCGAAATGGAGGGAATTGAACCATCCCCATTCTACATAAACCCTAATTGCCTTTCAAATCGCAGCTGATTCATTACACAATCCGTTGTTATTTCCGAAGGAAAATGATTGCACTCGTTCGTAAAAAACTTCCTCTGTTGATTTCGAAGCACATATCACAACCTGTGCGCTGCAGATCCTCCCCTGTTCTTTTCTCGCTCTCTCTTCAGTTTTCTTCAGCCGTCAGCTCTGTCAGCGATAGACTGTCCGAAATTCTGAGGCACGATTACGAATTTTCTCCTGAATTGGCTTCGCGAGTTGCCTCAGAGTCGACTCGTCGTAAAAACCCTGAAAACGCTACTTCGATTCTATCATTCCTTAAAGAGAGTGGCTGTTCGAATGCTCAGTTGATGAAACTCTTGAAATACAAGCCCGATGTTCTCTCGGCTAGTCTCGAGGGTGACAATGGCATTAAATCCAAGATCAAGATTCTCCAAGATGTGGGCCTTTCGTTGGGTGACATTTGGAAGATAAGCTCGAGTAATCCTGGAATTTTGAAGTTGAATTTGAAAAATAACATCTTTCCTTCATTAGTTGTTTTGAAGGGTGTTTTAGGATCCAATAGTGAAGTTGCCAAAGTTATAAGTAGATCCCCATGGCTTCTGACAGCAAATCTTGAAAACAGTCTTGTGCCCAATGTTGATTTCTTGAAGAGCTGTGGCATATCTATGGATCGTATCCTCATCATCCTCATTAACTTTCCAGCTTGCTTCATGGCGAAGCCGGAAGTTATAAGGGAATCTTCGGAGAAGGCCGAAGAAATGGGGCTCAAAGCGAGTTCCAAAAACTTCATTTATGCTATTCCAGCCATTGCTTCAATGAGCAAGCAGACTTTTGAACTCAAATTGCAAGGTCTTCGGGATTTGGGTTTTTCAAATGAGGATATGTTGACAATGTTTAGGAAGGCCCCGAATTTCGTTTCTGTATCGAATGAGAAGATAATGAAGATAACAGAGCTTCTGCTTGGTACTGGGAAGTACAATATTTCAAGCATTGTCAATTGTCCAAGGTCGTTTGGGATGAGCATTCCAAATAAGTGTATCCCACGGCTGCAAATTTTAGAAGCTCTGGAAAACAGGAATCTGATAAAAGAGTGGCCTGGTCTTGGTGTAGTTTGCAGACTATCAGATGATATGTTTTCTAAGCAATTTATTAGACCTTATGCACATATAATTTGTGATGTTCCCATCAGTGGCAAAAAGGCATAAGCTTAATCACCTGATTGAGACCATGTGATGTGTTTTGTGTTGCCTGTTGCAGCTAGCTGAACAGAAATATGCTCCTTGTGTTTCCATTTGTTCCTCTATTTCTTGGCCTCAAAATATGACTTTGTATTTGAATTTTCCAAGTCTGCTGAATGTCATTGTACTCTTTTGAAGCATGTTTTTTTGCCTGTTTCTAACTGTTCATTCTTGAGAAGTTTCTAGTGTTGCCATAATGCCAATTATTTTTAAGGTATGGTTTCTTTTCTCCCAACTTCCTTGGATCTTGCATTGCACTTTAGTAAGGAAAAGATAAAAGAAACTTAATGAAGAGACTTTTATGATTCTGTTTGGTGTTCTTTCTTTTCCCTTCCATCGCTGAAATCTGAAATCCTAATACAGAGTCTAAGTTGAGTTGTCTTTTTAGTGGTAATACATGTGAAGCCGGCCATCTTACGGAATTCAAAAGTGGTACACTTGAGTGTTGATCTCTATTTATGTATTAAATAAGTGAATCCAAAAGTCACAAAGATCACAACGGAAAGCCATTTCTTGATCTTGAAACCCTTGAATGATTTGGTTGCAAAGTCGACAGGTCTCATGAAATCCATGGGTAAGCATGGGAGTAAGAGTGAGGGGATGTTGATGGAGTCCAGGGGCGTCATAAGTTTTATGGAAGTTGATTTTGGATATATGGCCTACAGAGGGAATGCAGTTGATATGAAAGTAGTGGGTGCACTCATGACAACCATAGCACCAATACTCAAGCTCGATTTCCTCTTCACAGAAGTCGCAGAATTGGACTTTATGGTGATGATCATGAGCATTAGTTATCAAGTACAGAGGATGGTGGTCGTACTTATGACAAGTCCTTTTGGGGAGCAGAGCACACCTTACATGTATATATAACATAATCACAGATAACACAACTGTATACGTCTTTAGTATATAATTGGGGGCCGGAGGAGCATCTGACTCGTCGACCCAATAAATTGGGGCCCTGGGAATGGAGATGTGGTTTGTGTGAGGTGTGCTTGATTATCCTGGGTGAAATCAAGATGTGGAGATGGGACAGCAGAGGTAGTATATGAGAGGATATAAGGGTGAGGATGATGATCGGGTAGTTTCACAAAACAGTGCACTTGTTATGGATCCAGAAATTGCACTCCTGGCTCTGGCAGTAGAAGCCACACCCATTGCACACACTGGCTATCTCCTTACAAAAAGTCACGAGCGGGTGGGCTCGTGGCTCGTGTTTGCTCTTGATCTCCACTGGCTTCGCCACCCAAGGATGGACTCCAAACTTACACTCATCATACAGCCTGCATCTGTAGGAGAATGAGGTGGAATCACCAATCCGTTCGAGAACCAGGGTGTCCTGGTGATGGTGGTGGAACATATCCTTGGGCAATTCTGCGCATGGCTTGTGCAGGAAGAAGATGCAATCAGCAGCACAAGTATAAGAAGGGCTGAATAGAATCGGCAACGCGTAGATGGCACACCGATGTGGCTCTGGATACTCATCCTCATCCACAACAGAAGAAATCAATGAAATCAATGGGTGCTCACCATGACTAAAATGCTCAATCAACTCCTCCATCTTCAAACCCTAAACTCTCATCTCACCATAATATTGGCCACTTTCAAGTCAGTGTACACCGTTTATAGAAACCCTTTGCCCAGACTGAAATTCCGGCGTGCTCAGAGGAGGGATGGCACTATATAGCAAAATCGAAAGAATATGGAATAGTTCAAATGATTCAGGGAAAAAAATAAATATAGAAATCAAAGAAACAAAAAATAAGTCTTTTTTCTCCCAGACCAGTTTAACAACAGTCAACAATCAGATAAAATAGCTTAAACAAATGACCAACACATAACGCTAAAAACCCGTTTTTGAATCCATTGCTGAACAAACGAACAGAATCAATGGCGTAATGAATACGCGTATGCCCAAGGAAGAGAGAGAAGATTAAATGACATCGCTCGGTACCTTGGTTTTACATAACACCAGGTACATTTTTTTGGTGTTATGTAATCAATGCTTCTTTTACATCATTATTAAGATATAACTTATAGTTATATCGTAGAGATGCTTTTAGTTGATTATATGGCAGGGCAGTAAAATCACGAAACAGCAAACAAGAATAGCCGAAACGAAAATATCAAATTCATTTTAAAAAAAAAGAGCAAACAAGAAAAAAAGAAAAGAAAAGTATTAGTTTTTACACCAATTACTATACCATTCGTTATATATTTCTGGATTAACTACCATTTTGAAAAAAGAAAGTAGTTCACTATCACTATATTGAATTACAAAAGGTACGAATGAAGGACGTGTTTGCAGATGTAAGGTGATAGCAAAGGACAAGTCCTGGGAAGGTTGAAACGTGATAAATTCTCACAAGCTTCCGATACTCGTAGTCTGTGCTAGAAATCTCAGGAGACGAATCAGCACTTACAAAATGACCCTTGAACGGTTCTATGTCCCCAACCACAGCAGAAGGACGCAATCGCTTATTTGAGCTCGTTCCAGACTCCACGATGGATTTAACATTAACTTCATCATGTTGTCTCCAAACACGAAGGTCTTGTTCACTAGGAAGTACTGGAGGTCCCCTAGCTGCTGGACAAGCATTATCCATGTTGGATGAGGGTGTAGATGTGCAAGAGTCCCAGTCTAAAAAATATTTAAGTATAGTCAGAAGAAATAACAATTCACTTTTATTCTATCAATTAAAATTCCTGACAAACCTGTAGTTATCTTTATCTTCCCATGCGTTTTTTTACTTTTGCTCTAGCAATTATTCATAAAAGAAAGTTAATTTATGATATGAAAGAAAGCCGAAAGAAAAGCCCGAAAGAATACCTGGCTCTGGCTGGAATTACTCCCTATACTTTCAGCACTATGCTCGCCATCACTGTCTGACATATCATGAATCTTCTAGCTACTGCATACATATATAATACAAAAGGAGCCAATTATTATAATACACCATAAGATCCTGTTGAATGATTGAATTGTAGTCTGGATCATCTACAAATCTGCGAGGATCATGTAGGTTGATGAGTGTTGGATCAAATAGACGTAATGTATGGTAGTAGCTAGTTAGTTCAGCTAATTACTGAAATTTTCAACTAGTTTCAGAAAGACTGCAGATTTAAAACTAACTTTCAAAAAATAATAATAAAACACTGCAATGAATGTTTCACTTTAAACTGAAACGCAGTTCATTTCCAATTTCTTGTTCTACATTCTATATCCATAAGGGTAAGAATAATTATCTACTAAAAAATTTTCTCAACAATTGGAATAATAGGCAGAAATCAAACCAATTCAATTCAAGGCACTCGGGTGTATATGAGTATACTTGATTCAAATTAAGTCATAATGTGTGAATAGTAAGCAAATTCAAGCAAAATTTCTCATTGGGGCATTTCATCGAACATGTGGTATGCACTATTCAATCTTTCAATTTCCAAGCAAATTTGAATGCAATTCAACCACAATTGTTATCAACAATACTACACCCCAACAAGTCATAAAACTCAATACATGATTAATTGGAACACAATTTCAACAACAAAAGCTCTCATGAATCAATCAAACTCAATTCACTTCACACATGCATTCTTTTACCTAATATGCTCAATCCCTACCCTAGGTTAGCCATTATTCATATCAATCATGTTTAAACAACCAATTGCACAAAGCCCATGCATCAATTGCTCAAATTTCACCATAAAAATCAAAACTTTAAAACTTAGGGTAAAGAAGCGTAATTGAAAACTTGAATTGGAGATGGAGAGAAGAGGGATTATGTAGTGTGAATGTATGTTTAGGAGTTTGAACAACAAAGGATTGAATTTGGTACCTTGGAAGCCTTCTTGCTTGGATTCGCGACGAATTAGGGTAAGGAACGAAGTGGGGAATGAACAAACCTCGCGACGAATTAGGCGCAGGGATGAAGGCAGGTGGTCTTCTTTTAATTTCAGCCGCCCAGCAATAGGTTAAGGATATTTTTAGCGTGGAACCCGTACACAAATGCGTGCAGCCGAGACGGTTCAGGCGCAGCAGGCCGGAGGTCGCGGGATCGATTCCTACTCCGGCATAATTTTTTACAGGAATCCTAGCAGAAAGATTTAGAACGCTTTTGCTCAGCGCTTTTCTTTCAG
Source organism: Pogostemon cablin (assembly GCA_023678885.1). NCBI lineage: Eukaryota > Viridiplantae > Streptophyta > Magnoliopsida > Lamiales > Lamiaceae > Pogostemon > Pogostemon cablin. The sequence continues at coordinate 30,459,151 of CM042969.1, read as the reverse complement.
CACCAAATCGGAAGATCTATCTATCTTGCTCGGGGATCTGGGAGGCTCGCGATGGGCCTATTGGGGTCCAATTCTAACTTCCGCTGTTGAACCAATACCTGGGAGGCTCGCGATGGGCCTATTGGGGTCCAATTCTAACTTCCACTGTTGGACCAATACCCCTTTATTCCTCCGGGTCTAATGTGCCGTGTTGATTTCTATTAATACATATCGCCCTAAATGCCATCAACTAGGGCGCTATTGACCACTAACCACTCGCTCGCCGGCGCTATTGACCACTAACCACTCGCTCGCCGGCCGCCCGATATTAAGCAGCTAATGTTTTAGTGAGGGATTATTGGGTAATAAGTGTTTAGTGTGAAAATCTGCATGTTTTAGAGTCCGATTTAGCACCGTTTTGTGGGATTAATGTTCATATTTTAGCACTAAATGGTTAATTTTCATACATTTAAGATATTGGTGCATTTGAGGTGTTATTTCGTATTTTTAGGTGGAAAACGGATTAAAAGTGCAAAGTTGGAATGAAGAGTGAAATCGTGAAAGAATGCTGAAAAACGCATGTCCAAGTTGCATAATTTTTCTGTGTTTGTGTAGAAGGCCAAATTAATCATGTGATATATGGTTGGAAAGACACAGAAGAGAAGGTCATTTTGGTTCAAGAAACACCTCAATTGGAGGACAGATGAGGGAGTTATGATCAAAACGGTGAAGACGCGCAAGCTGTTCCGACCCGGTGCGACTCATGCCACTTCTGCACGACTCGTGCTCTTCAAATGTTGGACTTCTTGTGAGTTCTTTATAAGGATAGAAAGCCAAGAAAGAAAGGGTCGCGTGAGCACAAGAATCGCTTTAATCGGAATTCGGATGAAGAAGTTAAGCTCAAAACCGTGAGGTCGCACAGCTGCTAGCGAGAATTCCAAAAATTCACACGAAAATTACCCTCTATTTCCTATTTTCTTGGTGGCCAAGTTATTTTCTAATTTAATATTCATATCTTCCATAATTATATTTTTTCTGATTTTTCAAGATCCACATCCTTTTGCTCCCTATCTTTTATTCCATTCTCACACATATATATGCTCTATTCTCATCACCACATAAAGTGTGAATAAATCGCATAATCTACCACCACCATACCACCTAGGGTTTTAAACCCTAACCCATCACCTTCCGCCATCCATATCTACCCATCACCCGCCTTTCACCTATCACACTCGATCACGATGTTTACTACTTGAGAAGGAGAACGGGAGAGGATCATCAAGACAGAAAGAGAAGACGGAGATTTATTCCAGACACGGGTTTTTCTTCCTTCTTTAATTTCTTGTTGTTGATTTATAGACTCATGGGTAAGTTTCTTTCCATATACATGGTTGTTGCTTGTAACACCATGGACTAGTACTTTTCTGGATAGTTCTAGGTTTTGAAGGTTGAATTAGATTAAATTGATGACATAGACTAAGTTATGGATTTCTGCAGTATGTTTATTCCTTTATTGATGATTTGATTGAGACATATATTTTTGTCATATATGGTCTGCCCTCATTCATGATATGTCATTGTCTTATGCATGTTTATACTTGTTACTTGTGCCATAAAGTGATTATATTTGTCTATCTATTATGGGTAAAGGGGATCTAACCATATAACCTTTATTCATTAGAATAATTAATATTGGACACTTAATATATTTATTAATTACCATTCTAGAGGATTTGGTTTCTTAGATTATTAGGTGAGAACCGAGTTTAATTCTTAAGTACCTATAAAGGGAAGTCTAGTGCTCTATCCTTTAATGGAATTTTGCATGAAGTACCTAGAAAGGGAGTAGGAATTATTCTTCTGCATCTGAGGGTTTGAACCAGATTTATGTGTTAAGTTTACTTTAAAAAAGAGATTTAACATAGTTATGTGATTGCTTCCATAAAATCTGCAGTAATTATAACCGAGATTTAATTTGACTAATTTAAACTGGATTTCTTAGAGGTAACTTGTCTTCTCTCTTGAAACACTTGTGATTGTTTGTGACTTTTATTTATTTTATTTAATATTTATTTTTCTGCATAATTAGTTATTAATTACCAAACTCTTGAAAAATCACTTGTCTTAATTATTAGTGGTGCGAATACGTTAGTGTGTATCTTATTTAACGCTAATCTCTTGGGTTTGATATTTTTACTTGGTCATACGCTGAGCTACAATTGATTCCCTACACTTGGGGACACACAAAAAGGTGAACAAGCAATAAGCCCGAGCGTTGGATGCTTTACCAATCCTATATTGTTTCTACTCGAACCTGTTGCTAGATCTGTATATTGAATAGTAGCTATTCCTACTCTGAAAGCTGAACGAGATATCCAGCAACAAGAAGAAGGAAAAGGATTGAATAGAGGAACTCCCGAACATTTGGCGATCTCAGATATGTCGATGGTGACTCATTATTTCGATGAATCGTTCGTGTGGACTATTTTTATGGAAACTAAAGAAAATTCTTGTAAAGCCGCTAAACAAAGGTGCTTGCCTACAATGATGTGAAGCCGCTAAACAAAGGTGCTTGCCTACAATGATGTGTAGTGCAGCAATGACACATTGATTTTTTTTGCTTGCTTTTTTAGTGTTGGGATGTCAAAACCTTTGGTGACGAACCGGGATGATAAGGTAAAGAACTTGTCATGAGATCTAATATGTCTCTGGTCGCAGTATGGATGCAGAGATGACAAAGTGTAGATGGCTGGGGTAGCAGTAGAGAACTGCAGTGCACGAGGGAACCGCTTCGGGGCTGACCAGAAAGGTGCGCCAGTACTGGTTGCAGCATCCTCTGGGAAGGTAAAAGTCAATTGCTTCACTCTGTTTGCAAAATAATCTTCAAACCTGCCAATGAATAGAATGAAATTATATAAGAAGGATATATAGGGGTAGTATAAGGTGCATTAGGATGTGGATGGATCATCATCTTGCACCACTTATTACCCATTATATAGGCTTGTTTTCGAAAGGAAGTAATAAATATTTTTAAGTGAAATTAAAAATACAGAAAAAGTAATTAAATTCGTGTTATTAACTCATTTATGCAAAAATTAGAACTTAGTATTATGGGTAAGGGTACATTGCTTTGTTCTAAAGAATATACACTTTAATTAATAAAGTTAAACCTTTTTTTCTAAAGGATGTACACTTTTATTAATTTTTTTTTCTTCAGAAAACAAAGGGTACACATATTTATACTAAAGGGTATACAATTTAACACAAAATTTTAAAGGCACACAGAATGTGTTCCCGTGCGCCCGGGCACACACAAGTTTTTACCATGGGTACACATATATACTAAAGGGTATACAATTTAACATAAAATTCTAAAGGCACACGAAATGTGTTCCGTATGCTCGGGCACACAAGAGCTTTTTCCCAATTTCAAAGACTCATTCAATAAGAAAAGATAGTTCCTTCATTCCAGATTAATTATTTTTAGAAGGAAAAATATACTCCCTCCGTCCTACGGCAAGGGTAGTTTTTGCTTTTTGAAACGTGGATTAAGGAGTATTATTATTTAATGTGTAGTGGGTAGTTGTATTAGTAGGGGTATGAACCCCATATTTTAATTGTATTAGAGGGGATGAGTGAGTCTCATGTGTGTAAAAAAAAAAAGAGCACCCTTTGGGTGGGACGACCAAAATGGAAAAAAGAGACCCTTACTGTGGGACGGAGTGAGTATGTATTTATACTTCATAATGTAAGAAGAATTAAAAATTTTAATGTCAATTTTGTTGTTGTTGCTACAATTGTTACAAACAAAATAGACGAAATAAATATTAGACTAGATCGATCACTAATGTATTCAAAACTACTTTAATTGTTCCTAATCCCATTATATTTTACTACAGTCCCTTTAACACCATTTTTTTCATTTTATTTTTTCTTATTTTCCATTTTTTTTATTTCTTTGCTTATCATTATCTTCCTTCGTCTTTATAAAAATGACACTAACATAAGTTCATGTGTTCTTACAATTCAAATTTAAACTCCAAGGCTTCGATATTTTTATTACTCGAGTATTTTTATATAACCACTAGGTACACTTGCTTATGCGTTGAAAAATATAATCACTGGGTACACTTACTTATGCGTTGAAAAATATGCAAACAAGTTAAAAGAATACTTGCCCGGTTGTATAAAACATTAATAGTATGGCAATAAAGTACTCTCTCCGTCCCGCCCAAAGAGATACATTTACTATAACTTTTGTGAGAGTTTTATGCAGTCAAACGATGTAGTTTGATTGGAACAGAGGGAGAAATTAAAAATATACTAGATCTTTATATTTTGTGGACACAAGTCTCACTCATATTTATTGTAGCACGTAATTAGTACTCCCACCGTTCCACAAAAATTGTGACACTTTCCTTTCTGAATTGTCCCAAAGAAGTTGACAAGTTTCTTTTTTAAGTATATGTGACCACCCAAATCAATTAATATATCCACATTAGGCCCACACACACTACTAATATACATGCCCACTACATATTAAAATAGTTTATCCTCAATCCACTACCTATTAAATTATCATACTCCACTCGTTCCGAGTAAAGAGGTGCATTTACTTTTTGTACGTAAATTAAGAAGTATTATTATTTTATTTAAAATGAATAAATGCATTAGAGAAATGTGATGTGTAGTGGTGAACCATTAGTGGACTCTTTTTACTAAAGTATTATTATTTTATTTAAAATGAATAAATGCATTAGAGAAATGTGATGAGTAGTGGTGAACCATTAGTGAGCTCTTTTTACTAAAAGAGTAAAATTGTGCAATTTGGACGGAACGCTCAATATAGTAAAATTGTGCTATTTGGGCAGGATGGAGGGAGTACTTCTTGATCACCGTACCAAAAAGATTGTTACAACATTAATTAATGGAGGGAGGAGTAACAAGTAGGAGTAATTCCGAAATCCAAAGGGTGACTCAACCCCACAAATCCATCCGTGAACCTATCATCATGAGAGAACAAGAATGAAGAATATGAGAATTTTAACTCTGAAGTCGTAACAACCGTAGCTCAATCATGAGCGACTCAACAACAAATTGCGCAGATATGGTGGTTTCTCTCTGGCCATAACTAGCAAAATGAGTGACTAAAAGAAAAATTAATTGAATGATGAAGAACAAATTGATCAAGGATGAGGTTGGGGCAACCTACGAGTTTATTTCTCCTAGAAAGAAAAAACGAGAAGCGATATTCTATTTCCTCCTCTGAAGATCATGCCAAACATAGCATAAGTTTGGGGATGGATGAATTAGCAAGACAAAAAAATGATCTTTAGTGGTCCTGTAAGCATATTTTCTATGGTTTCATTAACTAGTACCCCAAGTACGCTTTAAATTCATTCTACAAGTGTTACATCGTAGCTAGCTAGCACACCCATATTGTAATGCGAAGATGTTGAGCCAAATTTTCTACAAATCCACCAAGACTAGCTACATACACGACATATGAAACCACCAAAGAGACATCAAGAATAATGCCCCACTGGCTTCCAGATTCAGTCGAAAAACACCAAGAATAAATCCTTTCTAAGCTTTAAATGATATGACTTCATATTTTATAGTATTATATACTACTTCCTTTCCCACCTAAACCCAGAGGTACGTCCACATATTTGAACTCACTTAGCATTTGGGACTTCATCATTAAGATAATAACAACACTTTAATATTGTAAATTCATATCAAACTTGTAGCACAGACTGGACTTCCTACCCTTTAGGCACAAAGATATCTAAGCTTACAATCAACTTTCAATATGGTTACTTGGATATATCATTAACTTGAGCATATATACACTGAAAATTGAATTAGACTATTTGCAGAAAATTTCCAGTAAAAGATTAAACATTTTAAACCTAAAAAACATATGTCAAACTGTTCATGGAAACAAAACACACCAACTGAAATCAAAAAAAAAAAAAAAATAAGAACTGGCTTCTAACAAATCCTATAGATTCCACCAACAGTAAACCAGCAAAAACACATTTTCTTTAAGTGTCTTTGCATCCATTCATGTAAAGAACAAAAAATTTATCATTTTTCCACTATGATACAAAGGAAGACTCTTAATTTCTTACAACACCATTTACATCTGAAACAAACAGTATAAATAACATCAAAGCCGAAATAAAAGAAACAGTGAAACCCAAAAGTAACTTACTTTTCCGTTCTATAGATGTGATTACTCACATGCCCTTCCATCTTGGGCTGGGAACGGGCAGAGTAGGCCACAAGGGAACCTGCGGCAACCCCAACTGGCCCGCTGGTGAAAACAGGGTACCATAGGGAGACCTCGGAGAAGGTATACATCCAAATGGTGGTGGTGACAATGGCAGAACAGGAAATGGTGACCGAGGAGCAGCAGCCGATGAAAGATTAGGTCGCTGCTGAGAGGGAGCAATTTGAGGGTTATGAGGCGGTGCACCGCTGTACAATGGCGGTGGTGCAGCAGATGAAGCTGAATTCTGCAGGAAACGCATGTACGCAGAGACTGGTGACTCTAATGGCGGAAACTGAGAGGACTGAGGATGTGACTGGTTAATTTGAGGAGGGCGGTTGTCAGATTGGGCGAGATAAGGGGGGAAAGTTGGTGACAGGGGAAGATGCGGCAATCCCAACTGGCCCGTTGGGGAAAACAGGTTACCGTAGGGAGACATCGGAAAAGGTCCATATCCAAATGGCAGCGGTGATGGCATCACAGGAAATGGTGGTGGAGAAGCAGCGGACGACGGAAGATGCGGCTGCTGCTGCAGTGAGGGGACAGTCGGAGGATGCCGGGGCGGTGCAACACCGTTCAATGGAGGCGGAGGCATAGAGGACTGAGGCGGCAACAACCGTTGACCGCCATCGTTTTGAGGTGGCAAGGAATCGGGCCGTTGACCAATTGTCACACCTCCATTCCATAGAGGCGAAGGTACAGAAGAAGAAGCGGAGTTCTGGAGGAACCGCATGTAGGCAGAAATTGGGGACTCCGCCGCTGGGTTAGCTGAGAACATAGGCGGTGGCTGCGTGAAAGTCTGCGCCGGTCGAAAAACGGCGTCGTTCTGGGGATGAGGAAGCACCTGGTTCATTTGAGGAGGACGGTTGCCAATTTGGGCGAGAGGAGGTGGTCGAATCCTCTGCAGACGCGAGCTCGATTGCCTAATCTGCGCCGCACTCGGCGTCGGAGCTGATTGCCGCTCGTGCGCCGGTGAGCCCGTGAGCCTCTGAACGACGTCGCGGAAGTCGTTTTTGTTGATGTTGTACACCGTAGGCTGCTGCGATTGGGGCTTTGCTTGGCCCGAATTAGGGTCAAAATGTGGAATAGCAGGAGACGAAGTGGAGGCAGTGCTGGGAATCGGGCTGGGCCTCCGAATTGGCCTCGAAATCTTATGAGAATGTCTACTCACCTGTTTCAAATACATATCTCTACTGCTGCTATTTCCATAAGATACAGAAGAAGACGAAGAATCATCACCGCCGATTTCTTTATCCATATTCACACACACAACGCAAGCTCTCTCTCTCACCCACCACCAGATCTTTCTTTCTCTCTCTAAATCGACACAAGAATGAGAATTACTGATGATTCCTCTCTAAATATCGAATATAATATTGTAGCGGGAAAGAACAGAGCTGGATTGAAATGGCGGATCCCTCCAGAAAGGTGAGCTCTGATGGTTGAATTTGTCAATTTGGGAATTAGGGCTAATCTGTTCTCTGTAAATTGCCAAATTTTCACTTCCATTTTCTGTTATTAATACAAAAGCCCCAAAACTTCTCAACATCACCTTCAATAGTTCAATTCTTTTAGGATTAATTACTAATAGGTATACACTTTGTACCCTAATTACTATTAGATACATTGATTTAAAATAATTGCTATCACATACAAAATATTAAAGTAAAATACCAATTATAACCCTAAACACATACACTTTTAAAACACAAACCCTAACCCCCACCCACCGCCGCCGGACAGCAGGCGGCCGGTCGCCGAAAAACTACCGCCGCCGTCGTTTCCGGAATTCTGCCGCCGCCGGAACTCCACCGGCCGATCGCCGGAGCACTGTTGGACCGCCGCTGCCGCCGCCGGAGCTTCGCCGGATCACCACACTTTTTTGCTGCACACACTTTTTTTTATTGCACACACTTTTGTTACTGCACACACTTTGCTGCACACAATATTTATGTACAGCATATTGTAGGGGTAATATTGAAATATCACTATATATTTTTGTAGTTAGTAGTAATATTTTTGTATGTTTGTATCTCATAGTAATTAAGGATTTTTTTGTGTATATAGTAGTAATCCTCCCATTGTTTCAAAAAGCATGGGTTGATTAGGAGCATATGAAATAATTAATTTTCTACCGCCCAAAGGGTTATTTTTACTTTATTGCACGTGAATTAAGGAGTATTATTATTTAATGTGTAGTGGATAGTTGTATTAGTGGGAGTATGCGTCCCATATTTTAATTGTATTAGAGAGGGTGTGTGGATTCCATATGTGTAAAAAAGAAAGTGAGACCCTTTGGGTGGGACGACCAAAATGACAAAAAGAAATCCTTTGAGTGAGATGGAGGAAGTATGTTTTAGAAAAACAATTTTCGAAATATAATATTGTATTTTCCTTGCATCAAATTGATAATTATTAGCTAGAGAGAAATTAATTATTAAATTCCTAAAGAATTAAATGGGGTATATAATTATGAAAAAATTGATTTTATATAGGAAATTAAAAAAATACTTCCTTCGTCCCACACTTATGTTCACACTTTCCGTTTTCGTCCGTCCCACACTTATGTTCACCGCCCAAAAAAGAGAACTTCACATTAACCAACAATCTCAAAAGTTATTTTAATTTAAAAAATATCACTCCCACATAACACACATAACATACTTTATAATTTACTTTATTACCTAAAAATGTCACAAATACCCCTAAAAAGTCAATAAAGTCGATCAAAAAGTAACTTTTCTTAAACTCCGTATTTACAGTGTCGGTGAACTTAACTTTGGGCCGGAAAGAGTACTATATTATAACATCCAGGTGACTTTGTTTATTTCACAAATGTCTAACTCAAAAAATAATTCATGTTATAAGTTAAACACTTTGGTTATGTTCGTTTTCGAATTTTAAATCCAGATTTTGGTTTTTAAAACTCACATTCAAATTTAAAAAACCTCTCATATATATACCTATTACATTCTCTCTCCTTAATTAATACATTTTCTCTCTTTATCTCACATCTCTCCTTTAACTTTTTAAATAAATTAATACATTGATTTGACATAAAATTAAAACTTACTCTACACAAAACCCAAAATAAACATAGAATACACCATTCATGGTTTTCAAACCCCACATAATTCCAAACCAAACATCACCTATCTTTTCTTTATTTTAAATTTTCGGAGAAAAATATACGAATTTAGTCATACAAATTCACGTTAATAGTTGAATAAAGATAACAGTTTTTCCTCCTTTGACTTTGTTACATTATTAGATTAATTAATATTTCGGGCAAGATTTTTTTTAACTTTAATAAAACAGTTTTTTTATACATATAGTATGTTTCTTAATAAATACTATAGATATTAAGATTTTTTTTATTTCCATTATCACCAGTTGTTCAATAAATAACTAAAATTTGTAGGATAATTTGGCTTTAAAAAAAAAAATTATGAAAGTGAAAGGCTGGTAAATTTTGAGGGTGAATATATACTCCCTCATTCCCACGAAGTATTTCACACTTTTCTTTTTTATCCGTTGCTCAAAGTATTTCACACTCTACTTTTATTAAAATTGGTAAAAAATAAATTATTATAATATTCACTTTTTACACATATCCCAATATAATATTTACTTTTTCACATCTTCCAACAACTTTACACACATTTTTCATTAAATTAATTAAAATATATATTCTCTCTCGTACTTTATACATTAAAAAATAAAATTTTCTTAATATTCGCACCTACCAAAACGTGAAATACTTCATGGAACGGAGGGAGTAATTACCAATTTTTTTTTAATTAATTGCGAAATGGAGTGAATTGAATCATCCCCATTCTGCATATCTAAACCCTAGTTCCTTTCGAATCGCAGCTTATTCATTACACCATCGGCATCCATTGTTATTTTCGTAGGAAAATGATTGCGTTCGTTCGCAAAAAAAATTGTTGATTTCGAAGCACATTTCACAATCTGTGTGCCGCAGATCCTCCCCTGTTTCTTTCTCGCTTTCTCTTCAGTTTTCTTCTGCCTCCAACTGTTTCAGCGATAGACTGTCCGAAATTCTGAGAAACGATTACGAGTTTTCTCCTGAATTGGCTTCGCGAGTTGCCTCAGAGTCGACTCGTTTTAAAAACCCTGAAAATACTACTTCGATTCTATCATTCCTTACAGAGAGTGGTTGTTCGAATTCTCAGTTGAAGAAACTCTTGAAATACAGGCCCGATGTTCTCTCGGCTAGTCTCGAGGGTAGACTTGGCATTAAACCCAAGATCAAGAATTTCCAAGATGTGGGCCTTTGGCTGGATGACATTTGGAAGATAAGCTAAGTACTCCTAACTTTGAGGATGAGTTTGAAAAATAACATCGTTCCTTCATTAGCTGTTTTGAAGGGTATTTTAGGAGAGTGAGGCTCCTGTGCACCCGGGCGCACGGAGCAAATTCCGTGCGCCTTTACAATTTTTATGTCCCTTTACAATTTAAATATTTTTATGTCCCTTGACAATTTAAATCCCTAGCAATACATAGGTTTAAATATGATTGGAGGAGAGGCTGTGTTCACACGGGACACGGAGCATCTTTTCATGTCCCCGGGCGCACAGGAGCTTTTGCCATTTTAGGATCCAATAGTGAAGTTGCCAAAGTTATAAAGAGATCCCCATGGCTTCTTACAGCAAATCTTGAAAACACTCTGGTGCCCAATGTTGAATTCTTGAAGAGCTGTGGCATATCTATGGATCGTATCCTCATCATCCTCACTAACTATCCAGCTTGTTTCGGTTTGAAGCCGGAAGTTATAAGGGAATCTTTGGAGAAGGCCAAAGAAATGGGGCTCAAAGCAAGTTCCAAAATTTTCATTTATGCTATTCCAGCCATTACTTCCATGAGCAAGAAGATGTTTGAACTCAAATTGCAAGGTCTTCGAGATTTGGGTTTTTCCAATGAGGACGTATCGACAATGTTTAGGAAGGCGCCGAATTTCGTTTCCGTATCGAATGAGAAGATGATGAAGATAATAGAGCTTCTGCTTGGTACTGGGAAGTACAATATTTCCAGCATTGTCAATTGTCCAAAGTCGCTTGAGATGAGCATTCCAAATAGGTATATCCCGCGGCTGCAAATTTTAGAAGCTCTGGAAAACAGGAATCTGATAAAAGAGTGGCCTGCTCTTGGTATACTTTGCAGACTAACAGATGATATGTTTTCTAAGCAATTTATTAGACCTTATGCACATAGAACTTGTGATGTTCCCATCAGTGGCAAAAAGGCATAAGCTTAATGATTGACCTGCCAGAGACCATGTGATGTGTTTTGTGTTGCCTGTTGCATCTAACTGAACAGAAATATGCTCCCTGTGTTTCTCATTTGTTCTTCTATTTCTTGGCCTCAAAATATGACTACAGTCTACAAGTATTTGAATTTTCCTAGTCTGCTTTGTACTCTTTTAAAGCATGTTTTTTGCCTGTTTCTAACTGTTCATTCTTGAGAAGTTTCTAGTGTTGCCATAATGCCAATTATTTTTAAGATATGGTTGCTTTTCTCCCAACTTCCTTGGATCTTGCATTGCAATTTAGTTAGGAAAAGATAAAAGAAACTTAATGAAGAGACTTCTATGATTCTGTTTGGTGTTCTTTCTTTTCCCATCAATTGCTGAAATTTGAGATCCAAATACACAGTCTAACTTGAGTAGACTTAAATAAGTGTCTTTTTAGTGGCAATCCATTCTGTTTCTGTCTTTGTGTTCGCATGGAGATTCAATACATTGCCCTTTCTGTCTCATTACTTGAAGAACAAAGATGATATGCCTGCAGTTCCCAGCAAAAACTGTGTGCTACAAGAATTCTTACACCTCTTTAATGTTCAATATTTGCAGCATATATTAATCATGAGTTGTTTTAGTAGCTTAGTGATATTTCTGGTTTTTTTCTTACTCTGTTTACTGCCAAATTGATTCAACTATTTAAGTTTGGTGTATGGTTTCCCTTTGCACCCTGCGGCATAATCAGGACTTCAAGTTTTCATCTTGAAGCCACCTGCAAAAACTTATGTTTTAACAAATAAACAGAAATGCTCCCTTAAAATGTTTCTTAGGTCTTTTTTGTTTGTCTGTTTGTATATGCACTTGATTATAGGGAAATTCTTGGAATAAAACGGTGGAATTGCCCATCACATGCGTCCCCAACGGCGGCCTGACAAAGTGGTGGAAAGGTAAATTATTGTGATTCAACTAATTAATATAGGCTAAACCACTAAACATAAGGAGCAACTGATTTTGAGAGGTGGTTTCCGCAATGCAACAGTGAGGATTCTATTCAATGTCCTTTTTCTTTTATTTCACACTTGATTGACTTAAAGATTTCCATCAAATTAGTGGTTGTTTAAGAAATATTTATGAAATAGGAGAATGAAATTGGTCGGTATGGGTGGATGGCTAGTATTCGAATAATGCAAACAAATTGTTAGATGGACAACCCGTGTTAGATCATTACATTAGAGATTTTTTTTAGTTTTACATAAATAGTTATTACTTTTTATTGGAGATATTATTATTTTTTCAATAAAAATGTTATTAATTTTTATTTATATTATAAATTTGCTTTGTCAGTGCAATTTTTCCTGTTCATGGCGCAGACCCATGGGGCTCCATACGTGTAGACTGAGGGTCGGCACAGCTGCTCGTCCGACCCGTTTGAATTCGTGTCACTAGCCATTCTCTTACATCTTAGGTGATGTTTGTTTTGGGGTTTTGTGGAGCTTCAAAACCATGAATAGTGATGTTATGTTTATTTTGGGTTTTTGATATGATAGGTTTTAACTTTATGTCGAATTAATGTATAAGAAAGTATTAATTTATTTTTTTTAAAAAAAAGTGTGGGAGGAGAGATAAACAGAAAACATATATTAATTGAGAAGAGATAATATATATATATAGATATATATAGAGTTGGTTTTTGTATTGGAGTAAATGACAAAAATAGATGAGAGATAAAAATAAAAAGTGTATTAATTGAGGAGTATATAGGTAGGGACGGAGCCAGGAATTCCGTCTAAGGTGCCCAATTTATTAGTAACGTTATAGTACTCCCTCAATTTCGGTAAACTTTTCACTTTAACGCAGATACAGAGTTTAAGAAATGTTGTTTTTTAGCTAATTTTATTGACTTTAAAAAAAAAAAGAAAAAAATTAAAGGAAAAATAATATAAGAAAGTGAAATTTTATTGAAGAAATAAAAGAAAGTGATAAAAAAAACAAAGAGGAGCGCATTAGGTGGGATCAGAACTCACGACCTAGGATTGCCACTAGAATGCCTTCACCACTTAGACAAATCTTAGAAACAAAAATTTGTTAATCATATATATATATATATGTAGGTAAAACTTTTTCAGGGGCCCAGTGCCCCCTGGCCCAGTATAGCTCCGTCCATGTATATAGGAGTGTTTTTTAATGCAAAAACTTGTGTGCGCCTGGATGCACGGGAGCACCCTTTAGAATTTTGTGTTAAATTGTATACTCTTTAGTATAAAGATGTGTACCTTTATTTTATGAAGAAAAATAAAAAAATATTAATGAAAAATGTATACCCTTTAGAAAAAAATTGTGTACCCTTATTAATTAAAGTGTATATATACCCTTTAGAACAAAATAATGTACCCTTATCCATAACACTAAATTCTAAAGGTGTACGGCGTGTGCCCGAACGCTCGCAAGCCTCACTCGGTTTTTAAAACTTAGGTGTGGATTTTGAATTCTAATTCCGGAGTTATAAACTCTGAAACAAACAACTCCTTAGTTCTGAAAAATTAGGGCACTGAAGAAGCACAATGGAGTGTGCAATTTAGTTCGCTTCGAAATCAGATGGAAGTACCCAAATTATACGAGCATCCATTTACTTTGAAGTTTGAAATTCCATCAGACAATGATTTATTAAGTCAAACTATATATTGAATTTTCTTGCTAATATACAATAGATCATTCCATCTAACCTAGTATGAAATTTAGACTTTGATATTCTCTGCACAATTAACCTAGCATGTTTTCTTTTGAATGAATTTCTTTGGTTGTGACGCTCAAATAGGAGAAAAAAAAAACCTTCTTTTAAGAGATCGGAAAGACTATTTCGAGTAATTAGGATGTATTAGTAAAATTTGGATATGAAAACTTTTTGATGAAAGTGCGAAGCTGATAAAGTTTGAGGGTAAATGTGAAATTACCAAATTAGTTTGCAGTCCTGTTTACTAATTTCTTTTAATAGCGAGATGGAGGGAATTGAACCATCCCCATTCTACATAAACCCTAATTGCCTTTCAAATCGCAGCTGATTCTTTACACAATCCGTTGTTATTTCCGAAGGAAAATGATTGCATTCGTTCGTAAAAAACTTCCTCTGTTGATTTCGAAGCACATTTCACAACCTGTGCGCTGCAGATCCTCCCCTGTTCTTTTCTCGCTTTCTCTTCAGTTTTCTTCAGCAGTCAGCTCTGTCAGCGATAGACTGTCCGAAATTCTGAGGCACGACTACGAATTTTCTCCAGAATTGGCTTCGCGAGTTGCCTCAGAGTCGACTCGTCGTAAAAATCCTGAAAACGCTACTTCGATTCTATCATTCCTTAAAGAGAGTGGGTGTTCGAATGCTCAGTTGATGAAACTCTTGAAATACAGGCCGATGTTCTCTCGGCTAGTCTCGAGGGTGACAATGGCATTAAACCCAAGATCAAGATTCTCCAAGATGTGGGCCTTTCTTTGGGTGAAATTTGGAAGATAAGCTCGAGTAATCCTGGAATTTTGAAGTTGAATTTGAAAAATAACATCTTTCCTTCATTAGTTATTTTAAATGGTGTGTTAGGATCCAATAGTGAAGTTGCCAAAGTTATAAGTAGATCCCCATGGCTTCTGACAGCAAATCTTGAAAACAGTCTGGTGCCCAATGTTGAATTCTTGAAGAGCTGTGGTATTTCTATGGATAGAATCCTCATCATCCTCATTAACTTTCCAGCTTGTTTCATGGCTAAGCCGGAAGTTATTAGGGAATCTTCAGAGAAGGCCAAAGAAATGGGGCTCAAAGCAAGTTCCAAAACATTCATTTATGCTATTCCAGCCATTGCTTCAATGAGCAAGCAGACTTTTGAAATCAAATTGCAAGGTCTTCGGGATTTAGGTTTTTCAAATGAGGACATATTGACAATGTTTAGGAAGGCCCCGAATTTCATGTCTGTATCGAATGAGAAGATTATGAAGATAACAGAGCTTCTGCTTGGTACTGGGAAGTACAATATTTCAAGCATTGTTAATTGTCCAAGGTCGTTTGGGATGAGCATTCCAAATAAGTGTATCCCACGGCTGCAAATTTTAGAGGCTCTGGAAAACAGGAATCTGATAAAAGAGTGGCCTGGTCTTGCTGTAGTTTGCAGACTATCAGATGATATGTTTTCTAAGCAATTTATTAGACCTTATGCACATATAATTTGTGATGTTCCCATCAATGGCAAAAAGGCATAGCTTAATCACCTGATTGAGACCATTTGATGTGTTTTGTGTTTCCTGTTGCAGCTAACTGAACAGAAAAAATGCTCCTTGTGTTTCCATTTGTTCCTCTATTTCTTGGCCTCAAAATATGACTTTGTATTTGAATTTCCAAAGTCTGCTGAATGTCATTGTACTCTTTTGAAGCATGTTTTTTGCCTGTTTCTAACTGTTCATTCTTGAGAAGTTTCTAGTGTTGCCATAATGCCAATTGTTTTTAAGGTATGTTTGCTTTTCTCCCAACTTCCTTGGATCTTGCATTGCACTTTAGTAAGGAAAAGATAAAAGAAACTTAATGAAGAGACTTTATGATTCTGTTTGGTGTTCTTTCTTTTCCCTTCCATCGCTGAAATCTGAAATCCTAATATAGAGTTCAAGTTGAGGTGTCTTTTTAGTGGTAATGCATTTTGTTTCTGTCTTTGTGTTCGCATGGAGATTCAATACATTGCCCTTTCTGTCTCATCACTTAGAAGAACAAAGATAATACGCCTGCAGTACCCAGCAAAAAATGTGTGATACAAGAAATCTTACACCTCATTTAATGTTCAATATTTGCAGTATATATTAATCTTGAGTTTTTTTGGTAGCTTAGTGATATTTCTGGCCTTTTTTCTTACTCTGTTTGGTGCCGAATTGATTCAACTATTTAAGTTCGGTGTATGGTTTTCCCTTTGCACCCTGCGGCAGAATCAAGACTTCAAGTTTTCATCTTGAAGCCACCTGCAAAAACTTACGTTTTAACAAATAAACAGAAATGCTCCTTTAAAATGTTTCTTAGGTCTTTTTTGTCTATCTGTCTGTATATGCATATGACTATAGGGAGATTCTTGGAATAAAAAGGTGGAATTGCCCATCCCATGCGTCCCTATACTCCGGTCCGATAAAGTGGTGGAAAGGTAGATTATGGTGACTCAACTAATTAATAGAGGCTAAATCATTACACACAAGGAGTCCCTCATTTTGAGAGGTTATTTCTGCAATGCGACAGTGAGAATTCTATTCAACGCCCTTTTTCTTTTATTTCACATTTGATTGAGATAAAGATTTTCATCAAATTCAGGGATTGTCGAAGAAATATATATGGAATAGGAGATTGAAATTGGTTGGTGGATGGCCAGTAATCAAATAATGCAAACAAGTTCGACAACTTGTGTGAGATCATCTCACTTAAAAAATATTTTAAGTTTTTATAAATAGTTATCACTTTTTATCAAAGATATTATCATTTTTTCAATAAAAATTGTTAGAACCTAGTGTGTGTGCATTGTGAAATCCTGAACAGAATATACATTGTTACACAGAATGATGGAACAAAAGCAGAAATAGTGCACAGCGGAAATTTTAAAATGAGAGATTAACACAGAGAGTTTTCAAAACTTTTTACTGGGTATTTCACCAGTAGAGCCTTCAGGGCAAAATGCATATCATTGCTGACATGTTTATGAACAAATACAAGTCGACTCTAACAAGAGAAACTTGAACACCAACACACTTCAATGAAGTGAAAAACTACAAGAACAAAATCTATCCCACAACAATCAATTATCCCAACTTTGTTGATTCCCAACTAAAGAGACAAGTCTCCCGACTATTCACTCTTGAGTACAAACAGGACAGATATGAACTCTCAAACGTATGCTCTTCTTACGTGTATATCAAACTCAATATTATTTAATATCTACCGAAACTTAATGCCATCGCCTCATATTTATAGGCACAAAATAGATGGATTAGGTTTGAAAGGATCTCTGGCAGTTTATTCTTCAAATTTGAATATCCCGCGCATGATAAAATCTGCGCCAAAAAATCTCTCGAAGGAACAAAACGGATCACAACATTATCTTATCCAAATATTGAATATCCAAAACTTGTATAACTGCAAATCCTTATCCAACCGCAAAGATCAAGTATGATGCAACATCCTGAAAGAAACATAGAAAGGCAAAACAACAAACAAACAAAGTAACAATAACATATCATTAATAAAAACATCAACAATCTCCCTCTTTTTGCCTTTCTTCACAAGCATACAAAGAAGAAGACCGGAAGACAAACAACAAGCAATCAAAAAAACAAAACACTCCCCCTAACAAGGAAGACAACAGAAAACAAATAACCTAAACAAGGAAATAACAAAAAAAACTACAACTTAAACTCCCCCTGACTGCAACAACTCTACCCACTGTCTTCATCATCCTCAGCCTGTCCAGAAACACCAGCCTCTCTGTTTGAGCCATCAACCTCCAAATCAGTGCCATTTCCATCATCCTCACCCACTCCACCTGCTTGAGAAGAAAGGAGATTTTCCCAACTTTTCATTAAAGTTAAAGTTGCCGAATGTGAGTGCGAATGAATACCTTAGGAATGAGCACATTTCCTGAATCAGACACTGCAGCAGCTGGATGAGCGACTGGAATTCGAGAAAAATTGTTCACCCCGTCAACACCAAACAACCAAGTCGAGATGACCATGTCTCGAAGAGTTTTAGAGAACAAATCCTTAGATGTGGTCTGAAACTTCTGTTTTAACAGCATACCAAACTCCAAAGCAGGAAATGGAATCGAACCAGACTCCTTCGAACGCTGACCAACCTGAGACATGACCCTAAATACCAATCCTCCCAGATTAACTCTAGATTGCACCCCAAACTTGTATAATAAGAGTGCCTGCTCAGAAGTTACTGTAGTGTTGTTGGAAGAAGGAAGCCAGTTCTGACATATTATTTTGTGCAAAGTACCAAATGTAGTGGTTAATTTGGAAGTAGGAAATACAGGTTTCCAAACCGCCAATTTTCCTCCTGTGATAGCACTAGTAACATCATCACTTTGATCAATGACATCCTCCTCCTCCTCAAACTCATAGTCAAGAAACTCATTGATAGTACTAGGAGAAAAATCAAAAACTGATCCACGCACATAAACTTTACCAAACCTTTTTGATCGAATATTTTGAAAACAGGGCTGAATATTAGAGTAAGCTTCACAAATAATGACAGGAACATATGGAGTGGCATTCCCATCAACCCACGATCAGCCAGATACCTAACCATCCCATATTCCTCAAAGTTTTTAACACCAATCTTGCGATCATTTATAAAGGGCTTCTTTATGAGATTCTCATATTTTTTCTCAGAATGAGAAAAATAAAATGAATGAGGATTCTCAGAAGAAAAATCAAAACTAGATGAATGAACAGAACCTGATGGAGAACGCTTCCCTTTAGAAGAATAAGAGGGATCAGACGAAGAATCATCATATGAAACACCAGATGAGGCAACATTTGCAGCAACACTGTCTGATATCTTACCCTTTCCTTTCCTTTTAGGAACCGATGATTGTGCCTCTTTACCACGAGATGCAGATCTAGTGAATACACCAACTGAATCAGTAGATTTTACTGCAGATGAAGGACCAGAAGAACTGATCTTCCTTTTCTTTGAAACAGCGCCAGATGAACCTACTTGTTTTCTTTTCAGAGAGGTATCTCCAGAGGTATCCAATTGAATCTTTCTTGATTTAGTTCCAGATGAACCAACTTTTACCCCTCGATCTTGCCGTTTCATGGATGAGACTTTAGGTGGAGAACCAGAAGTCGGAACACTTGATGGAACCTTGGAGGGCTTATGTGGGACTTCATCTGAAATTCTTAGTTCTGCTCCATCAATGTCAGAGGCAGTTTTGCTCAAAGATTCCATAAATGCTGCAAGAGACTCCTCAAGATCATCATCAACCAACTTATACAAACTTGGAGATTTGGGAGATCTCTAAACACCCAATTTTTCTGGAGAGGCGGGAGCAACATATTCGGAAATAAACTCCTCTGTATTTCCAGAAGATTCCGAATCTTCATGAGAAATCGGATTTGCAGCACGCCCCAACTCATTAAGATCAATTTTGAGTTCCTTACCTGTGTAATTTGGCTTAGGCCCTCTTCGAGCTATAAGTCTTCCAGATCTTCTAGTCCTTGAAGAAATGTGATCCGTAGAGTTCCCTTTTGATTTTCCACTGTGAGAACGAGAAGGACCAAAAGATCATTTCTGTGGTCTGACTCCAGACGAACCTACATTACCTTCACTTGGGGGATTTGTGATCTGATGAGAACTTAAAGGAAGAGGTGCCTGGAATGACTCAGAAACAATCGGGTTTTTAGGAAGAATAATTTCAGACTCACCAGGAACATACATGGCTAGAGGTATAGGGCTAGGGATAGGATCAGCAGAAGGGGCGGCCATGGAGGAAGTGTGATATCAGTACTGGAAATAGAATAGGGAAAGTTTGGAGGATCTGCAGAAAATGGAGAACCAAGAGAAAAAGAAAATGAAGAGGATGACTCTTGATTGTTGGACATATTGATGGGACAACTCAAAACTCAAGGATGTCAGTTATAAATTACAAGAGAGAGTAGAAGTAACAGCACAAGAAACGATATAAAGTGATAATTCTAAGATAAAATAAAGAGACATATAGATAAATAAGGAGAGAAAAAAGAAGTTAACAAGAATGTGGAAGTTAGAAAGAAGGCACGATCACACGAATAACAACTGCAAGATTTTACACAACAGCCCAAAAACAAACACACATAAAAAAGATAACATTAAAAACTAGAAAAATATGAAAATATATATATACATATTTTTTAGATTGCAAAAGATATTATTCGGAATATACATTTTATTATAGTCATTTTTTTATTAACACGGCACACAAATACCTATCGCACTTTGCTAGTACGAATGATATTTTAAAGGAAAAGATGTTAAACAAATATCAGCACCGGATACAAGAACATTCCTTGAGATATAAGATTTGAATTTTCACTTATTTTATCTCAATATCATTAACTCATCATAATTTCTATTTTCTCTATTTTTTTTAAGGTATGTGTCCAGAGAAGGAAAATAAGCTTCCAGAATATCTTTTGTAATATAAAAAGAATAATATATATATATATATATATATCAACATACACACAAACACACGATCATAATCAAAAATAATTATATATATATATATAAATATATATATAACATCTTAGCACAAACACACACCGAGAGATTTCCGTAAGGAGGTAAATCTCTCAAAATCAAGGGCTTTGGTAAAGATATCAGCTAATTATTTCTCCGTAGAGATATATTCCTACTTAACCATATTTTGCTCAACTAAATCACGTATAAAATGATGACGAATATCTATATGTTTTGTGTGAGAATGTTGAACAGGATTTTTAAAAATATTGATCGCACTACAATTATCACAGTACACGATAAGTACAGTACTCTCATACCCATAATCATGCAACATCTGTTTGAGCCATATGAGCTGAGTGCAGCAACATCCAAGAGCAACATACTCAGATTCAGATGTGGATAAGAAAACACAATTTTGCTTTCTGCAATGCCAAGAAATAAGATTATTTCCAAGAAAAAAACAACCACCGCTGGTACTCTTTCGATCGTTCACATCCCTTGCCCAATCAGAGTCACTGAATCCAATAAGTTCAACATTTGTGCTACGAGAGAAATATATACCAAATTCCAAAGTTTCAGATACATATCGTATAATTCTCTTCACAGCTTGTAAGTGCGACGCTTTTGGATTTGACTGATAGCGAGCACACACCCCAACACTGTACATAATATCTGGACGACTTGCTGTTAAAAATAATAAGCTTCCAATCATGGACCGATACACAGTCTCATCTACCTTTTCTCCATTCTCATCCTTACTAAGCTTCTGTGAGGATCCCATGGGAAAACGGGCACTTTTTGCATTTTCTAGACCAAAATGCTTAACAAGATTACTAGCATACTTCGACTGAGAAAAGAAAATTCCTTCATGTGATTGTCGAACTTGCATACTAAGGAAAAAATTTAGATCACCAACAAGACTCATTTCAAAAGTATTTGTCATTGCAGTCACAAACAAGTCATTCAACTTAGAAGACGTAGACCCAAAACCAATATCATCAACATAGATTTGAGCTACAAGTATATCACTCTTTTCATGCTTAATGAACAATGTACGATCCACCATGCCTCTAGAAAAACCAAAATCAAGAAGAAATTCAGTTAACCGACCATACCATGCACGAGATGCTTGTTTTAAACCATAGAGAGCATTTTTTAACCTAAACACATGCAAAGGCTTAGAGGGATCCTCAAACCCTTTAGGTTGTTCAACATATACTTCTTCATTCAACACACCATTCAAAAAGGCACATTTAACATCCATCTGAAATAACTTGATTTTGAGATAACAAGCAATTGCAAAAACAAACCTAATAGATTCTATTCGAGCAACAGGTACAAAAGTGTCATCAAAATTAATTCCTTCAACCTGAGTATAACCCTGAGCAACCAATCTAGCTTTGTTTCGAACAATTTTTCCACATTCATCAGATTTATTTTTGAAAATCCACTTAGTGCCTATGACGTTCTTATCAGTAGGTCTAGGAACCAAGAACCAAACATCATTCCTAACAAATTGATTTAACTCCTCATGCATAGCTTCTATCTAGAACTCATCCTTTAAGGCTTCATTCACATTTTCGGTTCATGCAAAGACATAAAACACCCTATGTTTATAAAAGTTATCACAGAAGACATACTCACAAAATCAGACAGATCGTCAAAAGTAACTGATGACAAACATGATGGTTGAAACATGTTTCTGTACTTCACCAGTTCCTTTTGCCGAGTAATAATACCTTCATTTGAATCTCCTATTATGAGTGATGATGGATGATTCTTCTGAATTCTGCTTGAAGGTTCCTTTCTCGAATACCTGAATGTGTCGTCTGTACCTTCTAGAGTTTTTGAAGCTGAAGATATTGCTTCACTTGTTCCAACATCTTGAACAATATTCTATTATCGTATGTCTGCATCAACCGTCTTCTCTGACATACCTGTGACACTTAACATATCATCAAACACAATATTTATGTTTTCTTGGACAATACGATAGTGCAGATTGAACACCCTATATGCACGACTGTTTTGAGAATAACCAAGAAAGATACAACGTTCACTTCTGGAATCAAATTTTGTCAACTGCTCACAATCATTGAGAACAAAACAAACACATCCAAAAACATGAAAATATTTGAGATTTGGCTTTTTATCATGTAAGACTTCATGTGAAGTTTTATTTTGTCCAGATCTCAAATAGGTTATGTTTATAATATGACACGCAGTATTGATCGCTTCAGCCCAAAAATTTTTTGACAAATTTTTTGAAACTAACATGACGCGAGCCATTTCTTGAAGTGTACGATTTTTACGTTCAACAATTCCATTTTACTGAGAAGTTCTAGGAGAAGAAAACTCATGTGAAATTCCCTTTTTATCACAAAAATTACTAAATGACTAATTCTCAAACTCTCTTCCATGATCACTTCTTATTCTGCATAGTTTAAGTTCATATATATTTTCAAGACGTTTCACAAGTTTTTCAAAACAAATGAAAGCTTCAGATTTTTCTTTTAAGAAATCAACCCATGTGAAACGTGAAAAATTATCAACACACACAAATATATACTTTTTACCTCCAAGGCTTTCCACTTCAGCTGGACCCATCAAATCCATATGAATAAGTTCTAAACAACGAAAAGTGGAACAATGTGACAAAATTCTATGAGGCACACGAGTTTGCTTGCCACGCATACATGGACCACATACATGTTTTTCCTAAAAAGACAAACTAGGAACTCCTCTAACAGCATCGTTCTTGACAAGCTTTCTCAGACTTTTATAATTCACATGCCCAAGTTTGAAATGCCAAATCAAAGACTCATCAATATGTGAATTTAAACAAGTAACATGAGATTGAATCAAATAGCAATTGTCACTAGAACGTTGCCTAGTCATAATACACACATTATTACTATCCAACACTTGACAAGAATTGTTATCAAATATCACATGAAGTTTGTCATCACACAACTGACTAATGCTAATAAGATTAGCATACAATCCTTCAACATGAAGTACATTAGATAATTGAGGAAAACCTTCAACACTTAGACTTCCTTTTCCAACAATCTTTCCTTTTGCTCCTCCTCCAAATATGACATTACCCCCGTCTACTACTTGATAGTCCTTCAAATTCTCCATAGATCCGGTCATGTGTCGTGAACATCCACTATCAAAGTACCAGCAACCTGGAACTGCAGCTTTCAAAGAAGTAAAAATCATATTACACAAAACCTTTCGGTCAGCAAAATTTTTCTTGCTGTGTTCCATAGAATGTTCCAATTTTACAGAAAACAACTACTTA
This sequence comes from Pogostemon cablin, assembly GCA_023678885.1. Lineage (NCBI taxonomy): Eukaryota > Viridiplantae > Streptophyta > Magnoliopsida > Lamiales > Lamiaceae > Pogostemon > Pogostemon cablin. The sequence continues at coordinate 30,435,099 of CM042969.1, read as the reverse complement.
TGCTGAAAATCTTTCTGAAACTTAAAACAAAAAGGTTTTATATGTCCAGGAGAGAAGCAATAATGACACACAAAATTCTTTTTTCAATTTTTTTCAGAACTAGGTTTTTCTGATGACTCCAAGTTTTCATTAGATTTTAGATCACAAAAACCTAAATCGGATTTTCCATGCTGACCTGTTAAAAGAATCTCATCTAGAACTGATGTACCCTTACTAAATTTCTTAAAACTCAAGGTAGAAGATTCCAACTTAACTTTAAGATTTGAAATTTTGAGATCCTTTTTAGTAAGAGATACTTCCAACCTCGTAATAACACTATGCTGTTCATCACACTCATGATCAAGATTGGACACTTTTTCTTGTAACACTTTGAATTTTTCAGAACATTGAAAACAGACTGGATTAGAACAAGAATCTAAAACATGAAGAGGAGACACAATAACAGATGATGATTTAACAGAACTGGGAACATACCTCTCATCTGAACCTTCGCATGTATCAATACATGTACTGTACATAGATGGAACCCCTTTTTTATCATCAGCATGTGCCATCATGGCACACTGATCCTTCCTCTCTTCAGTTTCTTCTTCTGATTCGTCAGACAATGTGGCTTTCATGTTCCTTTTCTTTCTTCTTCGACGAAGGGCAGTTGGACATTCATTTGCATAATGTCCCATTCACTGACAAGCACGACATTGTATAGTTTTGATATAATCAGAGTCATACTCTACTTCCTCGTTTCTAAAATTCGATCCTGAATTTTTGAATGAGTTTTTGAGTTGATTTCTGTTAAAATTCGATTTGAACTTTGCCTTTGACTTAAACTCCTTCCTTTGGTTTGTTAACTTTGAAACATTTGAATTAAATTTCTTATTTAACAAAGCCACATCATCTTCTTCTTTTCCATCCTGACTTTTTCTAGTTTCAATCTCCTTCTCTATAGTCGACTCAGCTTCACTCTTTAAGGCAATGGTCTTCCCTTTTGCTAATGCCTTCTGTTGTGACATGTTCATCTCATGACAAGTAAGAATACTCACAAGTTCATTCATGGATATGATGTCTGTGTTGTGAGCTTCTTCAATGGCAAACACTTTCACATTGAACCTATAGGAAGAGTTCTCAAGGTCTTGTTTACAAGCCTTTCATTACTGATAGGATCTCCAAGGGCTTGTGATTCATTTGCTATATCATACAACTTTTCAGTATAAGACATGATATCCTCATCATCCCTCATACGCAGATTCTCAAACTGAGTTCCCAAGAATCTTAATTTTGTGCGACGAACGCTGTGTGATCCTTCACAATGCTACTGAAATATACTCCAAGCATCCTTAGCTAAGAAACAATTAGTAATTAATTTAAACATGTTAGCATCAACAGAAACAGAAATGGCATATAAGGCTTTGGAATTTGGATTGGCAGCCATTTTTTCTTCACGAGTCCACTCATACTCGTGCTTAATAACAGGATCATTATCACCATCTTGGACTCGAGGAGGAGACCATCCAGTAAGAACACTAATCCAAGCAGATTCATCCATGGATTTAAGATACTGACGCATTTTGACTTTCCAAATAGAGTAATTTGTACCATCAAGAACAAGAGGACGAAAAGACACATCCATCACGACATACAAAAAAAACAAACCAAGGATCTATACTAAGTGACGTCTAGTAGTGGCTCTGATACCACTTGTTAGAACCTAGTGTGTGTGCATTGTGAAATCCTGAACAGAATATACATTGTTACACAGAATGATGGAACAAAAGCAGAAATAGTGCACAGCGAAAATTTTAAAATGAGAGATTAACACAGAGAGTTTTCAAAACTTTCTACTGGGTATCTCACCAGTAGAGCCTTCAGGGCAAAATACATATCATTGCTGACATGTTTATGAACAAATACAAGTCGACTCTAACAAGAGAAACTTGAACACCAACACACTTCAATGAAGTAAAAAACTACAAGAACAAAATTTATCCCACAACAATCAATTATCCCAACTGTTGTTGATTCCCAACTAAAGAGACAAGTCTCCCGACTATTCACTCTTGAGTACAAACAGGACAGATTTGAACTCTCAAACGTATGCTCTTCTTACGTGTATATCAAACTTAATATTATCTAATTTCTACCGAAACTTAATGCCATCGCCTCATATTTATAGGCACAAAATAGATGGATTAGGTTTGAAAGGATCTCTGGCAGTTTATTCTTCAAATTTGAATATCCCGCGCATGATAAAATCTGCGCCAAAAAATCTCTCGAAGGAACAAAATGGATCACAACATTATCTTATCCAAAGATTGAGTATCCAAAACTTGTATAATTGCAAATCCTTATCCAACCGCAAAGATCAAGTATGATGAAGCATCCTGAAAAAAACACAGAAAGACAAAACAACAAACAAACAAAGTAACAATAACATATCATTAATAAAAACATCAACAAAAATGTCATCAATTTTATTTATACTACAAATTATTTATATACTCTCTCTATCATGTCCTAATAGTTATGTTTGTTTTTTATATGGGGATTAAGAAATATAGTATTTTAATGTGTATTGAGGTGAAATCATGAGAGATATAAGAGCATTTTTAATAGGCTCTTTAAACACAAATATTTAGTTAATTTAGAGAGTAAATGAAAAATTCAAATCCAAAAGGCTCTCTATGGACTATCACTTTTGAGTTTAACTTTTTTGTTTCACTCTTCAGAGCCAACAACACTCTTTAATACTTATTAAATTCATTAATATTAAATTCATTAATTAATTTACAATTTTCAATACTAATTTTATGGGAATTTATGAAATATGCAAATAATAAATTGTAACATAATGAACAAATGAAGAGGGAAATTTAAAGAGTACTATGTTGAAGGTATTAACCAAACAAAAGTTAAAATCAATAGATGCTCTATATTTTATACTCACTCCCCCACTTCTAAGGTATTCATATTACTATTTTTTGTGTTTGCTTTAAAGGTATTCATTTATCTTATTTAGTAAAAAAATACACAATATGGCCCACTACTTTCCTCTGATACAACTACTCACTTTACATATAATAATAATACTCGTTAATCCACATGCAAAAAGCAAATAGATATCTTAGAAACGGACAGAGGGAGTATATAAATATAAGGGATATAAGGTACATTAACAAAATCATTTATTACTATGAGATACAAACATACAAAAGTATTACTAGTACATAAATATATAGTGATATTCCAATACTACCCTTATAATATGCTGCACATAAATGTTTATGTGCAACAAAAGTTATGTGCAGTAAAAAAAGTGTGTGCAGCAAAAAAGTGTGATCGTAAGTGTCATGTGCAGTGAAAAAATTATATACTCCTATTCTCCGACGGCGGCGGCCGGCCTCCTATCACCCGTTGCCGACGGAGGAGTGGCCAGCATTTGGCGGTGGTCCGACGACGGTCTGGTGATGGCAGTGGGTAGATGAGGGGTTTAGGGTTTGTGGCTTAAAAGTGTATGAGATTATAATGAATTAAGGTTATATTTGGTATTTTATTTTAATATTTTATATGTGAGAGTAATTTTTTGAACTCATTGTATCTCCTAATAATTTAGGGTACAAAGTGTGTACCTATGAGTAATTTTTCCTAAATATAAAAATACTTTTGGAGTTACTATAATATTTAAATATATAGTGAGTAATTGTATTAATTATTATAGGTGGGTTTTTGTGGGACCAGATATATAACCATCATAATGAGACAGAGTAACAGTTAAGATTAGATGGAGTAGAGTTGTTAATAAGCCCGTAAACTGTGGGCGCGAACTGATTAACCCAAAAAAATTAGGGTTAGGGCCAAGAAATTTGAGCCCGTTTAACATTCTGGCTTTTTGGCCCGAATCGATTAACCCGTGGGCTAATAGGGCTGGCCCATGGGCTAACCGGGCCGGCACGTAGGATTGAAAATTATTATTATTATTATTATGTTTAATTAATTTTAACACCCATAATATATACATCAACCACCCAATCTCACCCTATTCACAAGTCATCGTTGGACAAACTCTCTCCATCTTTTAATTTTCATCTCTTTCTCATTTTTTTTCTCACTCTAACCCACAATTTTCTCTAATAAATAAAATAATATTTAAATAAATATATTAAGATTAATTTAATTATCACAAATTCTTTTAATTTATAATCTTTTAACAATATTTTGCATGTATTAATCTTAATTCTCTCAAATTTTAAATAATGTATTAGTTAATTTTGGATTTGTTATATTATTTATAATAAATTATAATTTTTAAATTTTTAAATATTTTTTATCGTACAACCCACGAGTCCGGCCCATTTAACCCGTAACCCGTTAGGGTTAGGTTCACCTTTTCGTAGTCCGTTTAAACAGACACGATTTAGCCCGAAGCCCGATTAGCCCGAAAGCCGTTAGAATCGGCCCTAATGAATTAGAGCTGACCCGTTTAACATCTCTATGATGGAGGTAGTACATATTTTTACATTAATAATTTAAAAAAACTTTTTGATGAAAGTGAGAGGCTGATAAAGTCTGAGGGTAAATGTGAAATTACTAAAGGGAGTGGTTATTTACACCTCCATAATTAATTAATGTACCCCAACTACTTAATAAACCCCAATATATTATAATAATATATATAAAAATTACTAAATACAACCAATTAAAACAATTGTATCCTTATTCTACATCTTTTACTTTTACTTTTTTTTAAAAAAATATATAGTATATTCATCTTTGTTCATGTTTCATCAAGAGACTGCAGTATCTTCTCCCTGTAAGTTTGCCATAAAACTCCGTCAACATTCCCACTCAACATTCCCACACAGCAAGAAGAATTTGAATCCCAATTCAGTTGAAGATGGCAAAAACAAACCTCTTCTGTGATTCCGTAAATAATATGGTACACCACAGCCCCACCAACGGGACCAACCACTCCGGCCTAATTGATCTCTCGTACACTCTCTACATGCTCTCCCCCTCCCGCTGCACCATCACCAGGTCCAGCGCCACCACCACTGCAAACGGCAGCGACCGCCCCTGCGCCTCCGCCTGCTTCGCGAAATCCATGGCCGCGCCGAACACCTGCCGGATCTGCTCGCCAGTCATCCAGTAATCATCCTTCAAATTCGGCGTGTGATTTGCCAGGAACTGCACTTCCCACATTCCCTCTGCCTCCTATCTTTCGGCGCCCACGTGCCAAACCTTTCTCTCCCAAACACCATCTCTTCTCTAATTCTTTTCAGTTTCAGATTTGCACTAATCCCAATTTAAATGTTCTGTTAGAAAAAAAAAAAAAACTGATTTTTTTTCACTATTTATAAATGACATAATTTTTCAGGTAAATCTAAACTTCAGAATGGTGAATTCAATTGTTGAATTTTGTTTCCATAAAATTGGAAACTTCCGGGAAAGAGATGTCTGCTCTTTGAATCAATTCTTTTGTGAACAAATTTAATTATATAATTATAGGGGTATTTTAGTCTATTTATTCAAGGATATTTTAGTCCTTCGTATAAACGGGGTATGTTAAGTAGTTTGGGTGTAAATAGCCACCTCCATTGCTAAATTTGTTTGTAGTCCTATTTTCTAATTTATTTATTTTTAATTACGAAAATGGAGGGAATTGAATCATTCCCATTCTGCATATCTAAACCCTAAATTGCATTTCGAATCGCAGCTGATTCATTACACAATCCGTTGTTATTTTCGAAGGAAAAATGATTGCATTCGTTCGCAAAAAGATTCCGTCGTTGATTTGGAAGCACATTTCACAACCTGTGCGCTGCAGATCCTCCCCTGTTCTTTTCTCGCTCTCTCCAGTTTTCTTCAGCCGTCAGCTGCGTCAGCGATAGACTGTCCGAAATTCTAAGGCACGATTACGAATTTTCTCCTGAATTGGCTTCGCGAGTTGCCTCAGAGTCGACTAGTCTTAGAAACCCTGAAAACGCTTATTCGATTCTATCATTCCTTAAAGAGAGTGGCTGTTCGAATGCTTAGTTGATGAAACTCTTGAAATACAAGCCCGATCTTCTTTCGGCTAGTCTTGAGGGTAGCCATGGCATTAAACCCAAGATCAAGATTCTCCAAGATGTGGGCCTTTCGTTGAGTGACATTTGGAAGATAAGCTCAAGTTCTCCTGGAATTTTGAGGATGAGTTTGAAAAATAACATCATGGCTTCTGACAGCAAATTTTGGAAATACTCTGGTGCCCAATGTTGAATTCTTGAAGAGCTGTGGCATTTCTATGGATCGTATCCAAATCATCCTCGTTCACTTTCCAGCGTGTCACGGAAAAGCCAGAAGTTATAAGGGAATCTTTGGAGAAGGCCAAAGAAATGGGGTTCAAAGCAAGTTCCAAAAACTTATTTATGCTATTCCAGCCATTGCTTCTATGAGCAAGCAGACATTTGAACTCAAATTGCAAGGTCTTCGGGATTTGGGTTTTTCAAATGAGGACATATCGACAATGTTTAGGAAGGCGCCGAATTTCATTACTGTATCGAAGGAGAAGATAATGAAGATAACAGAGCTTCTGCTTGGTACTGGGAAGTACAATATTTCCAGCACTGTCAATTGTCCAAGATCGCTTGCAATGAGCATTCCAAATAGATATATCCCACGGCTGCAAATTTTAGAAGCTCTGGAAAACAGGAATCTGATAACAGAGTGGCCTGATCTTGGTACAGTTTACAGACTATCAGATGATATGTTTTCTAAGCAATTTATTAGACCTTATGCACATATAATTTGTGATGTTCCCATCAGTGGCAAAAAGGCATAAGCTTAATCACCTGATTGACTTTCTAGAGACCATCTGACCATGTGATGTGTTTTGTGTTGCCTTTGCAGCTAACTGAACAGAAATATGCTCCTTGTGTTTCCATTTGTTCCTCTATTTCTTGGCAACAAAATATGACAACAAATATTTGAATTTTCCAAGTCTGCTGAGTGTCATTGTACTCTTTTGAAGCATGTTTTTGCCTGTTTCTAACTGTGAAAAGTTTCTAGTGTTGCTATAATGCCAATTATTTTTAAGGTATGGTTACTTTTCTCCCAACTTCCTTGGATCTTGCATTGCAGATAAAAGAAACTTAATGAAGAGAGTTTTATGATTCTATTTGGTGTACTTTCTTTTCCCATCCATTGCTGAAATCTGAGATCCAAATACAGTCTAAGTTGAGTAATCATGGCCATGCAAGCATAATATTTTGATTAGACTACATAGGTGTCTTTTTATTGGCAATGCATTCTGTTTCTGTCTTTGTGTTCGCATGGAGATTTTCAATACATTCTCTTTTCTGTCTCATTACTTAGTAGAACGAAGATGATATGCCTGCAGTTTCCAGCAAAAAATGTGTGGTACAAGAATTCATACACCTCATATAGTTCAATATTATATATTAATCATGGGTTGTTTTGGTAGCTTATTGATATTTCTGGTTTTTTTTTCTTACTCTGTTTACCAATATCTTTAGAGTGAAAAAATCAAAAGAAGGGCGTTTATATACACCTTTTTTCCAATTTTATTATTATCTTCTTCTTCTTTTTTAAGTTAGAAAGTAAATTTATATTTTAATTGTTAAACATGAAATGGGTGGTACCAACTACCAAGATATGGTGGGTTCACATAAAAAGACACATGCTAAATAATATCTAAAGAATTCAGACTTGTGGGCACAGATTTAATTTATTTCTACATCTAAAGAGTAAAATTTATGCCGGAAATGATTTTGTTGTGAAGTCCAATACAATTAAATATAAATTTTATAATATTTTTGTACTTCCTTCTAGACAATCAAATTTGAGTACCATCTAACAATATGCAGAGCATATGCACATTTATTAGAATAAGGGCCCCAGTTCCTCCCTGAGAATTGATGAATGGGGGTAAATCGCAAAATATTACTCAAGTGGATTATAAAGAGAGCTCACTCTTTAACTTGGATTTGCAAGGAGTTTAGAATAATGCTAAGGGTAAGTTGGGTAACATCTGCTTGATTCAATTTTTTATCGGTTTTCTAAATAATTTATCAGTGTTTTATCAAAGATATTGATATTACTTGTTTATCAATGTTTTATCATGATATTACTTTTAATTCAAGGAGTACTTTTTATTCTTACTATAAATTGTTCATGAAATAACTAACTACACAAGTATCACCTTTCATTACTTCAAGTATTACTTTTCTATTAAGATGTTATCACTTCTTAAATGTCTCATAAAAATCGACTCATAAGACAGGACTCGCACGAGTATTCGCATCGCACAAAGGGTAATTTTTTTTAATTGTATACTATATTATATGCTACCCTAAACCCAAACCTATTCAAGTTTAATTTAGCCCTTAGTATTAAATAAATCTCGATGTTCTCAATATTTTGGACATTAATCTTTATCATTAAACATAATAATTATAACAGCTGGCTAAATCTCCAAACTAGAGATCAAACAATAAGATAGAAAAGAAAAACTTGCACATGGTCAAATAGTAAGATGGAAAACACCCAACGATCTAATGAAACTAGATTGCAATTGTCCAAGATTTTTGCAAGACAACAACCTGCCATAATCAACAATCCTGCTTAGAAAAATAAATACCAATGTGATTTCCACAACTATTACAATGACTTCTTCATAAACACTGTTTCATTTTTTACACAGCTTTTTTCCCACCTTAAGCCAATGTTAAAAAATAGCGAAAAGGAATTCGATACTTGAGCGAATTTACTTGCAAGTAAAGAGCCCCCATGCTGTAATTGTAACATTGGAAACAGGGCCCAACTCTATTTCATGCCGACATGGAAAACAAGCTACATTTAGGTCCAAGCATGCTTATTTGATCTCCCTATACACTTGGTAATCACTAGAAGAAGAAAACTTTAGTATTGTGAATTCATCTCAACCAAGAAGCTCAAGTTCCCGCCCTTTACGCGCAAAGATGGTCATCAAATACATGTATTCACCATCTAAGCTTCCAAAAACATTCCATTCTTGATAAGACCCTTGACACGTAAACCACATGGCATTGTTGAGGATATCATCGACGATAATTAGAAATGGCAACAAGTAACAACTCATCAACCATCTAGATTAACCATTTCCGTAACTTATATTAAGCAAAGTCAGCTACTGTTTATGCAGTATAGAGCTCAATGAATATCATACTTACGAACCAAATCACAGAGTCCTCCTATCTTGATGCTGATCAACTTTTAATGTAATTACTGTTATAGTGTCCTGATGTACCACTAATCTAGGCATATAAAAACTGAAAAAGCAATTTGCAGAAATTTTGCAGCTAAAGATTCAAAATTGAAAACTGAAAAAGATATACTCCATCAACTAATGAAGAAAAGAATACATAACAAATATTAGAAATAGCTCCCAATAAATCCTATGGATTCCACGAACATGTAAACCAGCAAACACAGGTTTTCTTAACTGTCTTTGCCAGTTTGATTTCACAGTTCATGCAAAGAACAAGCATTGATTACCTTTCTACTATAATACAAAGGTAGTTTCTTACAAAAACCATGTACAACTGCAACATACAGTATTACTAACATCAAAATCTAAATAAAAGAACTGTAGAAACCCTAAAGGAACTTACCTTTCTTGCACTTGGGTGCTTGCCTTACACGCCCTTCCACCTTGGGCTTGGAACGGGCAGGGTCGGCGACAAGGGAAGCTGCGGCAACCCCAACTGGCCGGTTGGTGAAAACAGGGTTCCGTAGGGAGACCTCGGAGAAGGTATGCATCCAAATGGCAGCGGTGACAATGGCAGCACGGGAAATGGTGATGGAGCGGCGGCAGATGATGGCAGATGAGGTTGCTGTTGCAGCGAGGGGACAATAGGAGGATGCTGCGGCGGCGCGACACCGTTCAGCGGCGGTGGAGCACCGGATGAAGAGAATGAGTTCTGGAGGAAACGCATGTAAGCAGAGACCGGTGACTCCGACGGCGGAAACAGAGAGGACTGAGGGGGCGGCATGCGTTGAGCGACGTCGTTTTGTGGCAGTAGAGACTCTGGACGTTGACCAATGGGTGCGCCTCCATTCCAAAGAGGAGAAGGAACAGAAGCTGAAGCCGAGTTCTGTAGAAACCGCATGTAGGCAGAAATTGGGGACTCCGCCGCGGGGTGAACCGAGGGCAAAGGCGGCAGCGGCGTGAAGGGCTGAGCCGGTCGCTGTACGCCGTCGTTTTGGGGACGAGGAAGTAACTGGTTGATTTGAGGAGGGTGGTTACCAATTTGGGCGAGAGGCGGTGGCCGAATCCTCTGCAGACGCGAGCTGGAGGGTCTAGACTGAGCGACAGGTGGAGTCGGCGCCGATAGCCGCTCGTGCGCCGGAGAGCCCGTGAGCTTCTGAACGACGTCGCGGAAGTCGTTTTTGTTGATGTTGTACACCGGCGGCTGCTGCGATTGAGGCTGATTCTGGCCCGAATTAGGGTCGAGAAGTGAAATAGCCGGAGCAGGGGAAGACGACGGCAACGGCAAAGACAAAGACGACGACGTAGCAGTGGATGGAAGCGGGCCGGGCTTCCGAATGGGCTTAGAAATCTTATGAGAATTTCTACTCACTTGTTTCAGATACAAATCTCTACTACCACTGGTGCTGTTACTGCTATTTCCAAAGGATACAGAAGAAGACGAATCATCACCACCACCAATTCCTTTATCCATCTCCACACACACACACACACACACACACACTAGATACTTCTTTCTCTCTCTATATCTACACGAAATTTTTGTGGCTATTCCTCCCCCTCTATCTCTATCTCTATCTCTATCTCTATCTCTACATACAAAATATATATCGCAACGGGAAAGAATAAAGCTGGATTGAAAGGGTAGTCGTACAATTACACACAGTTGCTTCCTTTTTGTGAATTTGGGAATTAGGGTTAGTGATTACTGTCTTTTTGGAAACGGGCGATTGTGCTGTGTTGGATTGTACCGCGCGCTTAGTGGGAGGTGCCTTGTCTTTATCCATGAGTGTTTTGGGGTCCATTTCCCATTATAACGTTTTGGATTTGCTTTGACCGAACTTGCTTTAATTGACACATTTCCATATCCATCTTTTCTTATTTACATATAAACCCCTTCATTCTCAATATCTTCATTTAATACTCATAAAACTTAGTTTAGCTCTTAATTTAATCCTACATCCTTTTTTTTTCTTTTCTTTTTTTCTCTTTCACTTTTATGTACTATCTACATACTACAATTCAAGGAAATTTAATTGTTTTACTGAAATATATTTATTTTAAGATTAAATAATCTTTTCTAATATACAAATAAAATAAGTACATGAAATTTAACTCATTATATATTGTTGCTCGAATTTCATATTGTATATTGGTTTTACATTATATAATATGTTTCGTAATATATTTTTTATTAAATACTTGTGTAACGTGCATATGCATTTGATTGTACTTTAAACATTAATTATAACGTATGATAAGCATTTAATAAATGAAATAAGGAAATAAAATTGATGATACCTTTTGAATTACCGTTTAGATTTATTATGTTTTGTTGTAAACTATTTAATAAGAAGAACAATAACAGAAATATAACAAAGAAGAGAAGAATAAAGAAATATGGGAAAAAGAGATTTCATTAACGTTCATGTTGATATCAGTCTGTACAAAACCCTCACTCTTTATATAGGGAAGAGAAAGGGTACAATAGTAATAAGCTCTGAATATCTAGTATAATTTTTAGCTCTTTACTACTGCTGGAGTACGAGGTTAGTAGCATGAAAGGTAGAAATATTTTTATCAATCGATTCTAATTCTGTAATATTCTGCTTATAGAGTTTTAGACAATACTGTGTAAAGTGGAATTTTATTCTTTAACGGATTTAAAATCTTGAAATCTTTGCTTGCTGATCAAAGCGTTCCTTCGGGGACTGTCATAAAATAATATGATCTTTTTCTGTTAAAAAAAACCTTTTTTTTAAGGTCTTTGTTTAGATGATGACAATTTTTTTTTTTTTTAGTATTTTGGCCTTCTAGGCCGGAGTACATCCAACTTTTAAAAATAATATATAGTTTCACTTAAATCTCAGGATATGAATTCTAACGTCTAAAGTTGCTTTAGACTAAATAGGTATTGACATCAAAAACTAACTCGGCATATTCTCTTTTAGTGATGTCAGACATTTTTCAATTAATTACAATTATTTAAAAAATAAGTGCATGTTATAAGTGTAAGTCAAATTTCATACGTATATCAAGAGATGAATAAATATTTTTAATCTTTGCTTAATATGGACACATAATCATCAATTTTCTCATGTAGTATATGTCAGACTTTTTTTTTATTATTAAAAGTGTCATCATTTAAAAATAAAAAAAAATGCGCCACGTCAGTTAATTTATTAAGTCGAGTAAGTAGGAAACATTGTACTCCACAATACATTGTGAACAATATTAATTTACACAAAATATTTCGTACACACATCCGTTTCTTTTAAAATGGAGATATAACAAATATTTTCTTTTATTTATAAAATTAATCCATGTTGACCTCGAAGTATCGACCAAATAATCTTCTAGATGGAGTATAATAATAATATTACCCATGTTCAATCATGCATATTTGAAAATATATCTTACCATATACGATTTAAAATCAAATAAAGTCAAGATAATTTTCTGCTAAATTAAAAATCTTAACCAAAATAATTAAAATAGTCAAACTTTTCTAATTTAAATTTGCATAATATACGCATATGAAATTAATCCATGTATCTCACTGGCAATATACGCATATGGAATTAATCCATGTATGTCACTGGCAGAATTGCCTATTGGCACTTAAATAAAATCAGGTTATTAATGGCTCCAATTTCTAATAAAGGCATGATTATGTATACAAGTCAATGAATGCTATACTTATCATGAAACACAGGCCGTGTGTTATTTGACTATTCAAGAATAGTACTCCCTCCGTCCCGGGTATTTTTACCCGTTTGTACGGGCACGGAGATTAAGACGTTTTATTTTTTTAATGTAAGAGAAAGTAGGGATAAATTAGTAATTTAAAAAGAAAAAGTGAATAAAGTTATTGGGAATGATGAAAAAGTATAAAAAAATAATTAAAGTTGTTGGGATTGTAAAAAGTAGGTAATAAAATATTATGTATTTTACGTGGGACATCCCAAAATAGAAAGTGAGTAAAAATACGTGGGACGGAGGGAGTACGATAAATAATTTTTATTTTATTTAATATACATAAAAATATATTCAAGAATTTCATGATTTAATTTTCATATAAACTTGGTTTGTCATTCAAGAGAATAGTATAAATCGATACACATATATTCCACAATTATCATGCCATACAAATGTAAACAAAATCCAAAATTAACATGTAGACTATGGAAAAAAATTTCCAACACAATTAATATACCATCATCGAAATGATCATATATGACATTCACGCATATTTTTTTTAAAAAAATTAGAATGAAAAAGCTTATGACTTTGATTTTTACAAATCTACCGTATGGACAATTTAAATTTGCATAATCAAAAGTTTGCTAACAACATGATTTCAATTAATCAGAGCATCACAGAAATAAGCATACATTATTATTATTGTTATTTAATGAAGTAATTCAATAGATCTGGATTTAATCATATTCTAGTATGATTCCGATCGAATAAATTTAAAATTTTAATAATATCTGGCAGAAAAGACACGATTCTTTTCTAGGGTTTTCGTCAATTAGTAGCTATTCTCCCTCGATTTGTAGACTCAATGTTTCAGTTGTTAGAGCGTGCTGATAACGTGTTGTAAACTATTTAATAAGAAGAACAATAACAGAAATATAAAAAAGAAGAGAAGAATAAAGAAATATGGGAAATAGAGATTTCATTAACGTTCATGTTGATATCAGTCTGTACAAAACATTCACTCTTTATATAGGGAAGAGAAAGGGTACAATAGTAATAAGCTCTCTTCCTATTCAATGATAATGGAGTAATGTCCATATAAAAATATTTCACAACATGTTTCACTTTATTTTTCATATCATGTTTTTTTAATTAAAATACTAGTATATCCTTAAAAATTATAATTAAACCCCTACATACTAGATCGAAATTTAAATACTAATTGTAACACATAAAAAGTATTAATAAATAAATCGTACTTATTAAATAAAATAAGTGATGATATAAGGAAATTGAATAGTTGATTGTATTTGTTATAAGAATGATTGGTGTAAGCGACGGGGCCTAATGATTCTTTTATGCGATTGATGATTCTTCTATTCGATTTAACAATGAAAAATCACAATAAATTGAAATAATTTTATTTGGTAAAGTCTTGCCAAGTAAAATTTATATTTTATCATTTTGATTTATCTTAATATTAGGTTTATATTTTTCTTTTGACGGGTGAGTCCACATAAACCAAATTCATCATGTATCATGTTTTGCAAAATTGCACTATCTCCGTTCCAGATTTATTTTCTCCGACATTATAGATACAAAGTTTAAATAAATTATTTTTAATCAACTTTATTAATTTTTAGGAGTATTGTGCTATTTTTAGGTAATAAATAAATTACAAAATATAATTTTTTTTAATCAGGACCCGAAAGATAGGTAAACTATCAATTAGGAACCTGAAAAATTTTTTCTATCAATTCATGACCCGAGAGATATGAAACTATCAATACAGGACCTAAAACCAAAAAATTAATTAAAATAAAATAATAAAAACTACATTAAAATTATTTTTAACATAATATTTTATAATTTATTATAATTAAAATAACATACTAATTAATGATGAATTTATATAATTATGTTATTAGATTTTTATTGATTTTATGATTATAGGTCTTGAATTGATAGTATTATATCTTTCGGGTCCTGAATTGAGAAAAATAAATCTTTCGAGGTTCTAATTGATAGTTTATCTATCTTTCGGGTCCTCTATTGAAAAAACTCCTATAAAATATGTTATGTGGGTTAGGTGTGAGTGATATTTTTGAAATTAAGATAACTTTTGAGATTGTTGGTTAATGAGAAGTTTCATTTTTTTTTTATGGTGAAGATAAGTGTGGAACGGACGAAAACGGAAAATATAAACATAAGTGTGGGACGGATAAAATATTATACTAGGAGTATTATTTAGTACATCATTACTCTTTAGATCGATAAATTATTAATCTTTAAAAAAAAATATTACTTTTCACATTCAACTTAAAAAAATTCACAAACATATCATATTTGGAGGAGTAATATTAATTATTAAAAAGTTAATATAGTAAATCTCTCTATATAATAATATGTAAATTAGGATGGAGAATTTAAGATTTAATATTCATTTTTATTTAAAACATAATAGTTCATCATTCATCA
Organism: Pogostemon cablin; assembly: GCA_023678885.1. Lineage (NCBI taxonomy): Eukaryota > Viridiplantae > Streptophyta > Magnoliopsida > Lamiales > Lamiaceae > Pogostemon > Pogostemon cablin. The sequence continues at coordinate 30,419,681 of CM042969.1, read as the reverse complement.
TAAATTAAAATGCTGTGACAACCCAATTGTTTGTCATTGTATTAAGTTCACATGAGACAACTCATTAATTATTAATTATTAATAAGAGATGTGTATTTATTGAATTTCCTTGTAAGTGAATAAATTTATTAAAAAGGTTTAAAACATACAAGAAATTTTGTTCGTTTAATAAATGTGGTATTTAAAATAGTTAATGGGTTAAATCCGTTAAGATTAGTCTATTGGAGAAAAATTAAAGATTATTCATTTTTTTAGCTATTAAATACTAACTTTATATCGAAATACCTTTTTTACATTAAAATAAAATAAATTATGGATTTTTTTTAACTCCAGTAATTAGAAAATACATTATATATATCAATGTAATTTAACTCTAGTAATTAGAGTTGTAGTCATCTATCTATTATCTTATTATTGAAATAAAATCGAAATTAGTCCTTTTAGGCTTTTATTAGTTTGATGTCCTTTGTAACATGTCAAAGAGCCAGTTTTTGGCTTCTGAACTTATGTGTTAGGATATAATCATATAAATACTATTTTTGGCAACGAAAAAGTAAAGAACTCGTTAAGAAGATAAATTCAAACCCTTTTTTGTTTAAAATTTCTGTAAATATTAATTGTTAGTATAGTTAGTAGTAGTTAATTCACGAAATATTTATACTTTTTATTTTTCTAAGCCTCGTACTAATCCTAATTCGTTTTCAATGAGAATCAAATTTGAGAGTTCATTACATCTGGTTCAAACTTATGTGTTAGGATATTAGAAAAAGTTATTTTTGGCAACGAGAAAGTAAATGACTCATTAAGAAGATAAATTCCACCTTGCATCCACAAATTCAAATTCTTGTACTAAATTTAAAATGTTATACATTTATTAATTAATTATGAGGCGAGTCTAATTTAAATTGGGTTCAAACCTTAATTTCATTTTTATATAATTAACTTTTAAGCACATCAAAAATTACTTTTGAAAAGTAATAATTATTTTTTTTAAGAGTAATTTTTTTATGTACTAAAGAATACTTCCTCCGTCCAATTTTAAATGTCACACTTTTTATTTTGAGTTGTCCCACAGAAGTTTGCACATTTTTTTTAAAAAAGCAAAAAGTCAAACACAATCATCATTTTCCATATCCTTTATTTACGAGAAATACTTTTACCTTACACACCTAACATTATATATTACCAAAAAAATTATAATACCCCTAAAAATTATCATTTTTCTTAACTTCCATGTCAGAGGAGGTGTGCAAACATTTATGGGATGGAAGGAGTAATCGGTAAATTAAGATATACAAAATTTTGAAGAATAATTATTTCATTTAAAAGAGTAATAATTTATCTAACTAAATAGTAATTTTTCATATGCTAAAAAGTAATTAAAGTACGAGTGGTTCCTCCTTTTTAGAGTTGTTATGACAAACGAGTAGCTCGAAGGCTCGGCTCGACTCAACAAAGCTTGAACTCGACTCAACTCGTTTATATTCGAGCTCGTTTATATACTCGTTTTGTTAACGAGTCGAGCTCGACTCGGCTCGTTAAGGCTCGAAAATAATAATTAATAATATTAATATTATTAATTATTACTCACTCCGTTCATCTTTAATCTATCAATTTTACTATTTTTGGCCGTCCATTCTTAATCTATCAATTTTCCTTTTAAGACTATGAGATTCACACCCTCCACTAATACAAATAAAAAATGGGGTTCATACTCTCCAATAATACAACTACCCACTACACATAAAATAATAATACTCCTTAATTCGCATGTAAAAAGCAAATGGATAAGTTGACGATGGATGAAGGGAGTATTATATAATTATAATAATATATTAAAAGACAAATATTTTAAATATAATAAAAAATATATTACTTAATGTTAAGTTCGACTAGACTCGACACGGCTCGAAAAGTCATCCTTTTTGCTTAACGAGCAGAGCTCAACTCGCTCGAGTATTTTTCGAGTCAAGCCGAACTCGTATATAAGCTCGTTACTTTTACGAGCCGAGCTCGAGCTCAGCTCGCTCGACTCGTTTAACACTTGGAGTCCTTTTTATTACATTACAAAATTCTTTTTCTATTTTCCGGTTTTATTTTTCTTGAAAAAAAAAAATTTGAAAGCTGAAGGGAGTCGAATCGAACCCTAGCGGGCCTGGGTTTGGTCACTGTCCAAGCCCTCTACCGAGCCATACCATTTCATTCTCATTGCTTCGATTTTGCTGGCAAGTGATTTCATCGCTAAACCTAATTGATTTCAAAAATCACTTCTCTGTAATTCCAATTCTTTTTGGCGACGATGATTGCATATGTTTGCAAGAATCTGAACAACTTAAATTCGAAGCAATCTGTCTGCAGATTCCTCCCTGTTTCTCTCCATTTCTTCTCTACTTCGAGGGAAATCCAACTAGGCATTAACCCTAAATTCTCCGATGTTTTGGCGCATAAATACAATTTCCCACCTGAGTTCGCTTCACGAATCGCGAGTGATCTTGATGTTGAGACTGCGAAAAGAGCTAATTCGACGCTGTTATTTCTGAAGGAGAGTAGATTTTCGAATGCTCAGTTGGTGAAAATCATCAAAGATAGACCACGGATTCTCTCGGTCAGTCTTGAAGATAAAATAATACCCAGATTCAAGTTTCTTCAAGACGAGGGCTTTTCTCCTGCTGGCATTTGCAAGATGCTCACAAGTAATCCCTCGATTTTGTTTTTGAAATTGGAGACTAACATAATTCCTTCATTATATCTGTTGAAGGGCTTGTTGGAATCGGATGATCAAGTGGCCATAGTTGGTAAGAAAGCTCCATGGTTTCTCACAGCGAATTTGCAGAAATCAATGTTGCCTAATGTTGAATTATTGAAAAGCTGTGGCATATCTATGGATCGTATCCGGATCATCCTCCTTGCTCAACCGAGATGTTTTCTAATCAAGCCGGAAATTATGAGGAGATGTGTAGAGAAGGCTAAGGAAATGGGGCTGGATGCAACTTCCAAAAGTTTTATTTGTGCTATTCCAGCTATTGCTCATTTGAGCAGAGATTCATGGGAGCTCAAGCTGAAAGGTTTTCGGAAGTTGGGGTTTTCAGACAGTGATATAATGACTATGTTTTGCAAGGAGCCACGAGTGTTTAATTTATCCACGGAGAAGATAGAGAAGGTAAAGAAGCTTTTACTTGCTACTGGGAGGTTCAATTTGAGTACCCTTGTCAATTGGCCATTGGCATTTATGTTCAGCATTGAGAAGAGGTACACTCCACGGTTGAAAGTTTTGGGAATTCTTGAAAGCAAGAAGTTGATTAAAGAGTGGCCTTCTCTTACTTCATGGATGACAATGTCGGATAAGGCTTTCTTCCAGAAATATATTAGCCCTCATTTGCATCACAAAGCATTCAGCCAGTGGCAAAAATGTGATGGAATTTGAAGTATCTGTTTAAACCACAAAATGAAGTTCTGATCTTTGGGTTAAATGGATAAGTGATCAGCATCCTACTTAATCAAAATAGGTGTGTCCCTTCTTTACCTATATTTCAATTCAGTATTCCTTGGCTTCAATTTATGGATCCATTGGTTCATTATATGTAATGAGAAGTTTTTTGTCAGGCCATCTAGGGAAATGCTAAAAGAAACGATTTATTTTCTTCAAATTGATTTAATGTTATGATTTACTTCAATATATAGATTAAACCATTGTAGTTGTGGACTAAACTTAATCTCTTTACCTTATCTGATTCGTGATACTCATTGTTATGGTGATGTTTTATCCACATTAATAATGCATGATTGAGATACTTCCTCGAGAGTATATGTAAGAAATATGTTGCCGAAGTTTTGGCCTGCATTTGTTTGCTACACCTGATTAGATAGATATCTATCGAATTATCCAGAGCTCTTCTAAGAAAATATATAGAAAAAGGGGAATTTGTTGGTTGATGTAGGTAAGCTGTGCTAAAATGGGCTTTGTTCTTCGAATAATGTTGGTTGTACATTCTTAGATTTATTAAAAGAAGGGTGGTGTTTGATTTATGTGAGCGATGGAGCTGAAATGCCCAACGGAAAAAGGGGTGAAACTCCTTCATCTGGCTATTCTCAACTTGACTTCTTGAGACCATTTACCCCTGTAGTTAGTGATTGTCAAACACGTTGCACAGAACAAGAAGTGGGATTAACTAAATAAGGACTTGATCTGAGGACTATTTACTTCTTCTGTACTCGGTCGCCAAACACAACACAGATTGACCGGAAAAGAGACCTCCAGTGAGTAATAATTCTGTGGCTTCCGTTGAACAGTAAGAACTGAAGGGGTATTTTCTCACATTCCAGCTTCTTCTTGTGAAGTTTCTCCCAGTAATTTTTCTTCCCATTTGCTGACCACTATGTTTTCCTTTTTCTTGATTGTTGCTATTTCTGTTGATTATCTTTTTAAGTTTGTTCTTGATACTTGGGGGTGTGATGTTTTTATCTGCAGAGTAAGTTCTTTTACTGGCCATATGATGCTTCCTAGTTCCTAGTTCCATCAAGAGATTTCTTTCTGTTGAAAAGTTGTGTTTCGAGATAGATTAAAAATTATCATCTTTGCTCAGATAGATTAAAATTATCATCATCGTTCAGTTCTTCGTATAGGTTTTGAAGTTTGAACAATTAGATTGAGAGCACGAACTTGGTCGAGTTGAGCTTTATGGACTTTCCCAATTGTCAATGCCAGCGATTTTTCTCAGTTATACTCTGGATTCTGGACGTTATGTAGGAGTAGATTGTGTTGTATGCCTCATTTACCATTTCTTATGAAGAACTGTGAATAGATCAGTTTTATTAGTAAATACATTACTCTCTTGTCTCTCCATTCCCAATACACTGATCACCAGAGTCTATTGGAAGGGAATGAGTATAATACAATCATGTGATGTCAAGAGCATCTATGGTTATTTTATGTTGTAACAAAGAGAAATATAACCTCACAAAAATAAAATTTTTAAAATTTCATAAAAGAAATTTGAAATTAAATCTCTAATTTTCATCTTAGGGAGTATTTACTAAAGTAGTTTAATTAGATTTATTTATATTTTTCTTTTAAATTTATAGAATATCATTTTTATTAGGAATGTAATATAAATATCTTGTTCATGTCACCAAATGTTTTACTATGTTATTTGGAGTATTTGACCAAATTTTAACAGCTAAGAAAAAGACTTCTCTTTTAATTTATACGATATTATATTCCTAATCCTACCATCGTAAACTTAAATAATAAAACTCATAAATTTAAATTCAAAATATGTATATTAGAAAATTCCTAATCCTACCATCGTAAACTTAAATAATAAAACTCATAAATTTAAATTCAAAATATGTATATTAGAAAACTCTTAAAATAGGTAAAACATACTACAGCTCTTACAAATAATAATGACCAAAGATTTAATACTAAAGTTTTTTTTTCTTTACTTTTCCCCCCAAACTTGACCTGCATATGCAATACGACGTCGTTGGTTTCTTCACTCTAGAACCTCTCGCCCGCCCAAGTGCAGCTCCGAATTTTGCAGGCAAGTGAGATTTCAATTTTAAGCCCGAAAGATTTATTTCATTTTGAGCTGTGATTTTATAGTAAAGAAGATGATGATTGGATTTGTGCGAAAAAATGTGAGCTGTTTGATTCTGAACCCCAATTCACCATTTCTTAGCAAATCCCCTTTTCCTTTCTCTCTCCCTCTCCACTTCAGCTCTACTTCGACCGACGCCCAACCCAGCGTCGCCCCTACAGTGTATGATATTTTGCTGCATAAATTCGGTTTCCCCCCTGAATTGTCTTCACAAGTTGCTTCTCAATTGACCCATCTTCATAATCCAGAAGAAAAGGCTGATTTAATGCTGTCATTCTTCAAAAATAGGGGCTTTTCGAATGCTCAGATTGAGAAAATCCTGAAATATCTTCCTCGGCTTCTTGGAACTAGGCTTGAAGGTCTAATTAAACCCAAGATCAAGATTTTACAGGATTTGGGCTTCTCTTCTGGCGACGTTGCCAAGTTGGTTTCAAGTAATCCCAGGTTCTTACATCTGAGCTTGCAAAATAATATAATTCCTTCATTATCTGTAATGAGGGGGCTTTTTGGGTCTGATAATGAAGTTGCTAGAGTATTAAGGATGTCACCACGGTTCCTTTCGTCGAATTTGCATAATACTGTGTTGCCTAATGTTGAGTTCTTGAAAAACTATGGCATTCCTATGGAGCGTATTCGTATTATACTCATTGGTCATCCACTTTGTTTCACTAGCAAGCCTGAAATTTTGAGGAGAAGTGCTGAGAAGGCTATAGAAATGGGGCTCGATGCGAGTTCTAATAGTTTTCTTTATGCTATTCCGGCTCTTTCTAAGATGAGTTATGATGTATTGGAACACAAGTTGCAAGCTTTCCGGAATCTGGGGTTTTCGGATGATGACATAGTGACAATGTTTAGGAAGGATCCAAGAGTGTTCTCTGTGTCCATGGATAAGATTAGGAAGGTTTTAGACCTTCTGCTTGCGTCTGGGAAGTTCAATATGTCGGATATTGTTGATCTCCCAAATGCATTTTCTTTGAGTGTTGAAAATAGGTTTATCCCCCGGTTACAAATTTTAGAAATTCTGGAAGCTAGGAATTTGATTACGAGCTGGCCTACTCTTTCAACAATTTTTACCTCTTCAAACGATAAATTTTTTAAGAAATTTGTTGGCCCTTATTTTGATGATGTTAGTGGTCTTTGGATTGCTAAGAGTTCTCGGTCTGTGGCAAGAAGGAGATGAAACCTTAAACATCTGTTTAGCAACTAGGATAATGTAGCAGTCTTGAATGTTAGTGTTGTGCTTTTTATTGAAGCTAACTGAGTGATCTTGTTCTTCTTTGCCTAAAATGGTGGTTTTACTCCATGTATTTTCGTTTGCGTTGGTAATATTGAGCATTTTTTGTATGCTTTTATGCCTTGTTATGAATGCGTTGACGAGAAGTTTCAGTGATTTGTTCTTTCTATCTTTCTTGTTACGTTTCTTTAACCTGACAATTATTTATCCTTTGATTTTCTTTAGTTCTGCATTATGTTTTCGTATCAATACTAAAGTCTATGGTCCAAACTCTGATACCATCCTAATAGTAATGGAACAATAGTTAATCTTTGCTCCTCTCAAATGCCTTGTCTCTATATTTATATATAAGCATAGTCATCCAACTTTGGGCCTGCATTCCTGGCAAGGCCTTGAATTTGTCTGTGTTTGCTTATTTGTGTCTAAAATTTTTTCTTCGTGTCTTCGTGTCCATCAATCCCGAACCATGCATAACGGGAATCTGGAGCATATTCTTGAAGGTACAGAGGTAATCACAACTTTATTTACAATTTAATTTCATATTTTGTGTTATCCAGATTTTAAGTAACTTTTTGTTGAGCAAGTTTTTGCTGAAAAGAAGATCAAATGTTGTGGTTAGCACATTCGAGCTACTAAACGAGGTCATCGTCTTCAGTCATTTCTTGATGCATTCTGTTGCTCTTTTTCAATCCAACTGATAGAGTTGCAGGTACTGTTAATCCTTTGTGTCGGGGACGGGAGCTACATGATAAGTTGATGCTCTCCTACATCCTCGGTTTGATCAGTAATGACATCCTATCTCGTCTCGTCTATTATCAGGCGAGATGAGACGTCTGCTTTTGCTTAGCACAATGCAAGACCAAGGAAATACCAATCGTGCTCTTGGTTGCACCATCAAAGTAAAACTTGAAACATACATTGAAAGAGGAAAATGAAGAATTTGAGTAACATGTTACTAATAGAAAATTGTTAATTATTTCTGAAAAATGATATCCTACATAGCGAAAGTGATATCTACTACATTTGTATGATAATTTCGTGACCAAGTTTTTATGTAGATACTTCAAACTTTAATAACTGAAATGAAAAATACTCTGTACCCCACCGTAAGGTTTAAATATTACCATAAGTACGGATCATACACCTAAAAATTAATAATTTTAAAGTTTTATGATATCACACAATCTACCATCAATTTAAATTAAGTTAAGAAAAAAAAAGAAAGAAAGAAAGTAAAAGTACAATTAAAATCCATCCCATACATATTAAAGTATTAGTCACAAAGGAGTACTTAATTTTGCTTAGAAATTTTAAGTTATAACCTTACAATAATTATTTCAACCTCATTTTTCTATTGAATTTTAATTTAAAAATAAATAATAATTAAATGAAAACTCACCGTTAACTTTTTCACATAAATTAGGAAAGTATTTTGCAAATAGAGCCCTGATTATTTAAAAATTCTCACATGTCAACCCAAAATGTTGTTGCCCTTTCATAAAAGCCTCTGCAGATCGGTGCGCGTTGGGGATTCTCTCGTTTCTCTATCATCAACCGATGAGAAGCTACTTCTTTTGGGGCTCTTCGAATTCGATTTCTGCAGGCAAGTGATTTATCTCAAAATTTAATTATTCAGTGGAATTTCAATTATCGTATTGTGTGAAGAAGATGATTGCATTCGTGCGCAGAAATTTGAGTTTTTTAATTTGGAAACACAGTTCACCATTGGTGTGCAGATCCCCCATTTTCTCTCTCTCCCCCTCTCTCCCCTCTTTCGCCACTTTGAGTGAAAGAAAACTCAGTGATAGCTCTAAATTACTTGATATTTTGGTGCGCAAGTATGAATTTTCCCCTGAATCGGCTTCACGACTTGCCTCGGATTTGAGTCATCTTAAAAGATCAGAAAATACGGATCCTGTTCTTTCATTTTTAAGAGAGAGTGGGTTTTCGAATGCTCAATTGGTGAAAATTGCTAGGTATAGGCCTATGTTAATGTCGAGCCGTCTTGTTAGCATTAAACCTAAGATAAAGATTCTACAAGAATTGGGTTTTTCTTCCAAAGACATTACCAAGATGATCTCAAGCAATCCTACAATTTTGCATCTAAGCGTGAAAAAGAACATCATTCCTTCAATATCTATCTTGAAGGTTTGTTGGGATCCATTAATAAAGTTGGTAGAGTCTTATGCTCATCCTCGTGGGTTCTTAGAGTGAATTTAGAAGACATCCTAGTGCCAAATGTTGAATTCTTGAAAAGCTGTGGCATACCTATAACTCGCATACGTAGTGTGCTAGTTTCTTATCCTGGTTCTTTTTCAATGAAGCCAGAAGTTATAAGGAAATCCGTCGTGATAGCTGAAGATATGGGGCTCAGTGCAAGTTCCAAACAATTCATATATGCTATTGCAACTATTGCTAGGATGAGTAATGATGTCTGGGAACAGAAGTTGCTAGGTTTTCAGGATGCTGGGTTTTCAGAAAGTGACATTTTGACTATGTTTAGGAAGGATCCTCGAGTGTTTTCTGTATCAATTGAGAAAGTAAAGAAGGTTAAAGAGATCGTTCTTGCTACTGGGAAGTTCGATATGTCCAGTATCGTCAATTACCCATTTTCACTTGCTTTCAGCGTAGAGAAGAGGTTCAAGCCCCGACTGCGGATTATAAGCATTCTGGTAAGCAGGAATCTGATCAAAGAGTGGCCTAGTCTTGGACTGATTCTGAATTTGTCGGACGAGAGGTTTTTGAATAAATTTGTTAGTCCTTATTCCAAAGAAATTAGTGATGTCCACTTTACAAAACGAACTGCTCGGAGCAAAAAGGTGTTGAAGCCTTGAACATCTGATGATGTTAGATTTGGTAGGTGATAGTTAGAGCCCAGGTAATTTGTGTTAGATTAACCTTAAACTCTCTGTTTCAATACATGTTTCGCTCTATCTGCTGAAATCTGATCTGTACCCGTTTGAAACATGTAACATGTTCTGTGCCTAATTTTGATTATTATAGAGGTGTTTAGTCAGACCATCTATGTTATGTTTGCTTTCATCCTAATACTCTTGCAATCTTGAATTTTTGAAAGGGAAAATAACAAAATACCCTTCTTCTTTTCTCCAAATGATTAATTTAGTGCATTTATGTTATTATTATTATTATTGCTAAACTCAGAGGTCAAAATCAGTTTGATACTAATTGTAATGGATCTGTAATCTGTTATTCTCTAAGATAATATCAGTTGTAATCAATGGCTGCATAGTGAGTTGTGTAAAAGTGAAGAAAGCATATCCATCTGCCATTTAGATTTTCTTTTACATTCATCCAGATTAACAATGTCATGGCGATGTTTTATGTGGTCATACCAATGCACATATTCAGATAAATATTGATCATTTAGAAGGCATATTATTTGCATATGGGAAGTAGCATGGTGTTGAAGTAAGATATCTCATGAGATCATCCCAATGTGCTTGTATATTTTCTTTCTCAAATAGTAGGCCATCTGTACTTGGTACATAGAGTACTCAATGGAAAGAGGTGTTTTTATTCACTTTTCGAGTTCTTGTTATTTGGATCATATCATTTGTATGGTTGATTGACCCCATTGCCTTTTGTTTTATTTCTTGATATTCAAATTCACTCATCTTCTACTATCCATCTGTGCTATACAAGGCAAACTTATTCATCACACAAGTTTTTGATGAAATATTAGTAGTATTTCTTGCTTATGTCAATATAGCAAATGTGTACTTTATGGTATGGAGTTGATGAGGGAGTATGTTATTTGAAATACATTTTACGATTTTCCTTTTTCAATTTAAGCTCTGACTGTCTCTTTAAAATAAAATAATATCAAATTCACTGTTCTTTTACAAAACAAAAAAAAAAAAAACAAAAAAAAACGCCAGCCAGTTTAAAGAAAATTTCAACCATAAATTCTTGCAACTGCAATATGTGGAAAAAAAAAAAGAAAAGACAGGAATTTCGACATGATGAAAACAAATCTAGTTTCTTTACTGAAATTCCGATTAATAAATTCGAATTAAACGAAAAACTAAATCAATAAGTGTTCAAACATTAATCCAATTTAAATTGTCGATTTTTTTGGTGCATGTCTGCTTACCAGTTACAAGTTTCAAAGTATTAGATGATATTGCAAATAGAGGCCTGATTTTTGAAAATCTCACAAATCCCGCCCGAAACTCCATAGCCCTTTCGCAATATCCTCAAATCAGTACGGTGTTGGGTTTCTGATGTCTCTCTTTCCTCGATCGATGCGAAGCTTTTCCATTTGGGCCGCTTCGACTTTGATTTCTTCAAGCCAGGTGATATATTTCAAAACCCTCAGTTGTCGTATTGTGTAAAGAAGATGATTGCATTCGTTCGCAAAAATCTGAGTTTTTTAATTTGGAAGCACTCCTCACCATTTGTGTGCAGATTGAGATCCCCCATTTTCTCTCTCTCCCCCTCTCTTCCCGCTTTCTCCACTTCGACTGAAAGAAAACTCTGTAATAGCCCTAAATTGCTTGATATTTTGGTGCGTAAATATGAATTCTCCCCTGAATTGGCTTCACGAGTTGCCTCGGAGTTGAGTCATCGCCAAAACTCAGAAAAGGTAGATTTGATACTTTCGTTCTTCAGACAGAGTGGGTTTTCGAATCCTCAGTTGGTGAAAATTGCTAGGTGTAGGCCTCTGTTAATGGCGGGTAGAATTGAATATAGCTTTAAACCTAAGATCAAAATTCTCCAAGACATGGGCTTTTCTTCCAAAGATATTAGCAAGATAATCTCAACCAATCCTGGAATTTTGCATCTAAGCGTAAAAAATAACATCATTCCTTCAATTTCTTTTCTCAAGGGTTTGTTGGGTTCCGTTTATAAAGTAGCCAAGGTGTTGAGCTTAAACTCGTGGATTCTTAGTGGCAATTTGGAAAAAGTCTTAATTCCAAATGTTGAGTTCTTGAAAAGCTGTGGCATACCTATGCAACGTATACGCATTGCAATCGCATCTCACCCGGGTTCTTTTGTGATGAAGCCTGATATCATAAAAAAATCTGTGGCGAAGGCCGAAGAGATGGGGCTGAATATAAGTTCCAACCAATTCATTTATGCTATTGCAACTTTTGCTAGAATGGGTGATGAAGCCTGGGAACTCAAGCTGCAAGGTTTTCGGAATTTGGGGTTTTCAGAAAGTGACATAGTGGCCATGTTTAATAAGGAGCCAAGGGTGTTTTCTTTATCAATTGAGAAAGTGAAGAAGGTTAAAGAGCTCCTTCTTGCTACTGGGAAGTTTGATATTTCCAGTATTGTCAATAGCCCATTCTCACTTGCATTCAGCGTTGAAATGAGGTATAAGCCCCGCATAAGGATTTTAAGCGTTCTGGAAAGCAGGAATTTGATTAGAGAGTGGCCTAGTCTAGGAACAATTGCTCATTTGTCTAATGATAAGTTTTTCAATAAATTTGTTAGTCCTTATTCAGAAGAAGTTACTGATGCTTCTTTCCTCATAAAAAGATCTACCCGGGGCACAAAAGTGAAGAAGCCTTGAATCGATAGGATGAATCCTGAATTGATAGGTGATTGTTAGAGACCATGTGATTAGTTTTATACTGATCCTTTATTCAATACATGGGTTTCGTTCTATATGCTGAATATTACCCTGTACCCTTCTGAAACATGTGCTGTGCATAATTTTGATTACTAATTCATCGATTCCAAGTGTTTAGGATATAGACCATCTGATTTATGTTTCCTCCTCAATCTTGGATTTTTTATAGGAAAAATAACAAAAAAAACAAACATATTCTTTGCTCCAAAACCCCCTCTGAATTATGTGTAATGCAAGCCACTTTTGAATCTTGGATATCATTTCTTTCGGAGTGCTTTTTTTGGGGTAATGTGGTCGATCTCCTACTTCCTTTATTCATGAATTCTGTCTACTTGCTTGTGTTACGTGCTTCATTTCTTGGTGATGCTGTTTTTGAGTTTTGACGAATCTATCTGTGAAATATCATATGCATACATCTGCAGACCATTTCTGATCTTGATAGGTAAGCTAAGCTGGTTGCTTGGTGTGGGTTAATTATAATGTACTTGTATATTTTCTTTTTTAAAATAAAGTAGACTATCTGTGGCTGGCACAAAGGGTACTCCATAGAAAGAGAGGTGCATTTGGGATCATGTCATTAGTATGTTGATTGCCCCACTGCGTCTGCGTTTGTTCTTGAATTCTGTGGACTTTAATTCTTGCTTTATTTCTTGATATTCAAATTAACCGATCTTTTGATTGAGTGTGAATGGGTTGTAATTGTAACAGTTTATTTGTATTTTGTAATTCTGGTACTTGGCCAGTTAATTAATTTACCACACTGATAGTGATAGGGAATAGGGATATAAGGTGATGTTAGTTTTAGTTTTACTTCTTATGTTTACATTCAATAAGTCTCCTTTATTTATACCTATATCCTCTGTTAATCCTTACCCACGCTGCACTATAATTTGTCTCTTTTCAATTAATATTTTTTCATTTTTTTCCTATACTCTTTCATTTCTTCTATCACACTAAATAATACACTTGATTTATACAAAGTTGAGTGTATATTGGGTGCACCCGGCTGCAAGGGTGCACTCATATGTGCATGATTTTTTATTCTATTTTGTATACATATTATTCTATTTTGTATACGTGTTTTGTAATAATTGTATACTTTTTTTACATTAAATTTTTCATTAAAAAAATTAACATCATATGTGTATAACTTTTTATTTAATAGTGTATATTTTTTATACTCAATTTTTTATTAAAAAAAATAACAATTAAATTGTATATATTATTGCTCATAATTGTTTATGTTTTTGGTTATATTTGTATATGAGTGCACCCTATCTTAGGGTGCACCCAGGTGCACACTATAATTAACCAATAAAGTTTTAACTTATCTTACCAAAATCTTTAAACAGTTATGATTAACATATGAGTGAGGCTTACGTGCGCCCGGGCGCACGGTAACACATTCCGTGCGCCTTTAGAAATTTAGTATTATGAGTAAGGATACATTGCTTTGGTCTAAAGGGTATACACTTTAATTAATAAAAGGTACACCATTTTATTCTAAAGGGTATACAACTTTCATTAATATTTTTTTTTTAGAAAATAAAGGGTACACATTTTTATACTAAAGGGTATACTCCCTCCGTCCCGGGAAGTATTTCGCGTATTGGTGTGCGCGGAGTTTAAGAAAATTTTGTATTTTTATGTATAAAGTAAGAAAGAGAATATATATTTTAGTTGATTTAATGAAAAAGGTGTGTAAAGTTATTGAGAGATGTGGAAAAAGTGTGTAAAGTTTTTGGGAGATGTGAAAAAGTAAGTATTATATTGGGATATGTGTAAAAAGTGAGTATTAGTATAATGTATTTTTTACCAAATTTAGTAAAAGTAAAGTGTGAAATACTTTGAGGGACGGATGAAAAAGGAAAGTGTGAAATACTTTGGGGGACGGAGGGAGTACAATTTAACACAAAATTCTAAAGGCGCACGGAGTGTTGTCCATGCGCCCAGATACACACAATAATTTTCTTTAGAAAATAAAGGGTACACATCTTTATACTAAAGGGTATACAATTTAACACAAAATTCTAAAGGCACACGGAATGTGGTCCGTGCGCCCGTGTGCACAGAAGTTTTTGCCTTAACATATATCTTTAGATTAAATTTTAAAAAATATTTCACAAAAATTGTAAAATTATTATTGACAAAGTTTTTGTAAGACCCGTTAAAGTATTATTATTATTATTATTATTGACAAATTCTCTTGTGAGACGTTATTTACGTGAGACGGTTTGTAAGACGTGTTAAAATATGTATATTATTTAGATAAAGTATGTTTAATGGTTGTTAAAGTATGTTTTCTAAAGTATACTGAATTATACATTAATGTATGATTTTAGTGTTATAATTTGATTTATTAATGACATACTTTAATTGCAAATAAGCATAATTTATCTATATAAAATAAACATACTATAATGATGAGTCGACCCATCTCACATCCGTCTCACAAGAGAGTTACTCATTATTATTATATATAGGTAAAATATATTTATTGATAATTAAAATGTAATTTTTTAAAATATGATTTTAGAGTGTTGTAGTATAATTTTTTGCATATATATTTTAATTATCAATTACTAGTTTTACCTATATAATAACCAATGATTTGAAAATCGGATCGGACAGGCCGGTTCGATCGGTCCAATCGGGAATTGACCGAGAAACCAGTCCGAAAAGGCATATAAAACCGGTTGGGGCATCAAACCGAAAAAAATCGGGTTGAACCGGATGGACCGGGTGACCCGAAAATTGCCGATTCCCTTTTTTTTAAATTTTAAAATTGTTTTTTTTAAAAGTGTTAACAATTAACAACTTCTCATGTTTAGGGCTTAATTAATACATAAGAAAGACAAAAACAACTAATTACTTAAATTTAAATATTTTTTTAATTATTTGATGATTTTTTAAATTATTTAATTAATTTATTTATATTTAAATATGTGTTTATTTATATAATTATTTATACATTAAGTGTATTAATGTAAAATTATATATAAAATAATAAATATAATTAAAAATATGTAATTTTTGTTTTTCCGGTTGAATCGTCCGGTCTGACCGTGAACCGTTAGGGCCACCGGTTTGACCTCCGGTCCGGTTTTCTAATCACTGATAATAACCATACTTTAGGTCAATTTATCTTTCAATGTTTTTCATATATTCGTCTTACAAAAGAATGCCTCATCATCATTATGTCCTAAATTTTAAAGGGTGTTATATTTTATTTTAAAGAGTATTTATTTTAAATAATAAGGAGATTGTATTTTTAATGAAATCGTCACTTGGAACATCAATGTTAAAATTACACCATTATTACACAATTTATAATTAATGCATGAGTTCCCACCCAAGGAGGGCCTTGAAAAAAAGAGGATTTTTGTTTTTTGAACGTGTATTAAGAAGTATTATTATTTGAGCCAGCTATCCATATACATAATTTTACTACATATACCTATTATCATTAATTTTCAAGATAAAATGTCAAAAATACCCTTAAGAACTAAAGTAACAGGTGAAGCCATTTATAATAATTTTCAACCCAATTTTTTATGGGCAAAAAATCAGTGTTAACATATAGGGCCCGAATAAAGATACAGCCCAATTTTTTACATTGGCTTTGATAGGTAGCGCTCAGTCAACCATCCATGGTCGACAGCTTCTAATCAGCGTCGCCGAACACTCGTCGATATTTTTGAAAGTTGCCGACAACCATCTGTCGAAAATTTCTGATTCCGTCGACCGCCGAACGATAAGGAAAAATTAAGCATGAGCGATTGAACGGTGCCCAAAGAAATTGACAAGTAGTTGTCGAACTTTTTCAAAAATATTGGCAGACCAGAGTCGACGTCCCGCAAAAATGCAGATTCCAAAATCCACAAACATCCAAATTTTTTCAATGAATATGACCAAAATGGGTACTGGTTTGGTTTCTCCAGGCAGATGGGTTATGGATTTGGTTTCTCCAGGCTATAGACAACGAAATTAATGGTGGGTGGGGACACTAGCCAAGGCTCCGATCAATTGCCGTCCTTACTCCAAGAACCCCACTTCCATTAGAAAATTTTTAGAAATTGAATTCGTTCACTCATGTTCTTGGATCCGATTTACTAAGGAAATCCAATTGGTTGGATTGGATATGAATATCTTCTCTTCTTCTTCCTTCTTTTCTTTCTTCTTTTCTCTGTTGGAGATGGGCGTATGTAGTTCTCCTCTTTCTTTTCTCTCTTGTTTTCTCTTTTTTCTCTCCATTCTTTTCTCTTTTAGTGTGGGTGTATAAAGTGATTTGTAGTTTTAAATTTGTGGGTAGATGAGTTTAGATTCAAAGGGTATAATGGTAAAAGTAGGTAGGGTGTATATATAATTTGGATAGGTGTATTGAGTAATGAGTGTATGTGGTTAAAAAGTGTGTGTAGATAGCCGGAATGATTATTTAATGTATAATGGATATTATAGTGGGGTAAGAGTTAATATCTTGCAAACCGGTTTACAAGAATTTATGTAAACCTTGTGATTCTCCTTAATTTAAATACACTAACAATACATATGGTTTATATGATTGAAATGGAACCAAAGGATTTACACTGAGAATCCAATTTATATAAAGTGTTTGTGATATTTTAATTGTATTAGTGAATATATGTAAGTTCCATTTTTGTTAAAATAGAAATGATACTCCTTGTAAAAAAAAAAGACTTTATTCACACAATTTTGGAGTGGAGCTGACAACTCAACCAAGGTAAATAGGTAAATGTATGCACTCCCAAAGTATTTGACGATATTGCAAATAGAGGCCTGATTTTTAAACATCTCACAAATCCCCCCCGGAACTACATAGACCTTTCGTAATCTCCTCAAATCAGTCTGGCGTTATCCGTTAGGGTTTCTGCCTTCTCGCTTTCATCGATCGTAATTCAGCTTTTACATTTGGGGCGCTTCCATTTGATTCTACAGGCAGGTGATTGATTTCAAAACCCTATTGCTTGCGGAGATTTTAGTTGTCGTATTGTGTAAAGAAGATGATTGCATTTGTTCGCAAAAATCGAGTTTTTTAATTTGGAAGCACTCCTCACCATTTGTGTGCGGATTGAGATCCCCCATTTTCTCTCTCTCTCCCTCTCTCCCCGCTTTCTCCACTTTGACTGAAAGAAAACTCTGTAATAGACCTAAATTGCTTGATATTTTGGTGCGTAAATATGAATTCTCCCCTGAATTGGCCTCACGAGTTGCCTCGGAGTTGAGTCATCGTCAAAACTCAGAAAAGGTAGATTTGGTACTTTCGTTCTTCAGACAGAATGGGTTTTCGAATCCTCGGTGAAAATTGCTAGTTACAGGCCTCTGTTATTGGCGGGTAGAATTGAGCATAGATATAAACCTAAGATCAAAATTCTCCAAGACGTGGGCTTTTCTTCCAAAGATATTACCAAGATAATCTCAACCAATCCTGGACTTTTGCATCCAAGCGTGAAAAATAACATCATTCCTTCAATTTCTTTTCTCAAGGGTTTGTTGGGTTCCGTTTATAAAGCAGCCAATGTGTTGAGCTCAACCTCATGGATTCTTGGTGGCAATTTGGAAAACATCCTAATGCCAAATGTTGAATTCTTGAAAAGCTGTGGCATACCTATGCATCGTATACGCAGTGTAATCGCATCTCATCCGGGTTCTTTTGCGAAGAAGCCAGAAATCATAAGGAAATGTGCAGCAAAGGCCGAAGAGATGGGGATTTATGCAAGTTCCAACCAATATATATATGCTATTGCAACTTTTGCTAGTATGGGAGATGAAGGCTGGGAACTGAAGCTGCAAGGTTTCCGGAATTTGGGGTTTTCAGAAAGTGACATAATGGCCATGTTTAATAAGGAGCCAAGGGTGTTTCTTGTGTCCATTGAGAAAGTGAAGAAGGTTAAAGACCTCCTTCTTGCAACTGGGAAGTTTGATATTTCCAGTATTGTCAATTGCCCATTATCACTTGCATTCAGTGTTGAAATGAGGTATAAGCCCCGCCTGCAGATTTTAAGCATCCTGGAAAGCAGGAATCTGATTAGAGAGTGGCCTAGTCTATGGACAATTACTCGTTTGTCTAATGATAAGTTTTTCAATAAATATGTTGGTCCTTATTCAGAAGAAGTTAGTGATACTTGCCTTATAAAAAGATCTACCTGGGGCAGAAAAGAGATGAAGCCTTGAGTCGATAGATGTATCCTGAATCGATAGGTGATTGTTAGAGACCATGTGATTAGTGTTATGCTGATCCTTTATTTCTTGGCTTCCATACATGGTTTCGTTCTATATGCTGAATATTACCCTGTACCATTCTGAAACATGTGCTGTACATAATTTTGATTACTTATTCATTGATTCCAAGTGTTTAGGATATGGACCATCTGAGTTATGTTTCCTCCACAATCTTGGATTTTTTATAGGAAAAATATCAAAATAATAACATATTCTTTGCTCCAAAATGATTAAATTTTGTGATTTAGTAGCATTTATGTTACTATTAGTTGCTAAAATTTGAGGTTCAAAATATTTATATTGGATCTGTCTTCTCTAGTCAGTTGAGTAGAATTTCTTATAATAAAAGAAAGCTTATTCATCTAGAATTCAGACTTTCCAAGCTTATTCATCTAGAATTCAGACCACATTCATCCAGTATTAACAGTTTTTTA
Source organism: Pogostemon cablin (assembly GCA_023678885.1). Classification (NCBI taxonomy): domain Eukaryota; kingdom Viridiplantae; phylum Streptophyta; class Magnoliopsida; order Lamiales; family Lamiaceae; genus Pogostemon; species Pogostemon cablin. The sequence continues at coordinate 30,400,574 of CM042969.1, read as the reverse complement.
TTGCCATTGTGATGTTTTGTCTGCCCATATTAATGAATTTGTCAGATGACAAAGAGTATTGATCATGTTGAAGGCCTATCTTTTGCATCTGTAAGAAGCATAGCTGTCCAAATTTGGGCTATCTTTTGTATGTAGCAACTGTGGAAAGAGAGCTGAGTCTCATTCGAGTGCTTTTCTTATTCACTCTCCTCGTTCCTGTTATCCAGAATCTTGCTTGTTTATGAATTGGCTCAAAACCCCCTCTGAATTATGTGTACAGCAAGCAACTTTTGAATGTTGGACATCATTCCTTTCTGAGTGCTTTTTTTGGTATTGTGGTCGATCTCCTGTTTCCTTTATTCATGAATTCTGTCGACCTGCGCGTGGTAATTCTTACGTGCTTCATTTCTTGATGATGCTGTTTTTGACTATCTTTTAATTTTCATATGCATACATGTGCAGATCATTCCTGATCTTGATAGATATGCTAAGTAGGTGGCTGGCACAAAGAGTACTCCATGGAAAGAGGGGTTTTTTTTTTTTTTTCACTTTCCCAGTTATTTGGGAATTGGGATCATACCATTCGTATGTTGATTACCCCATTGCGTTTGTTCCTGAATTCTTAGGACTCTCTTGTTGTAATTCTTGCTTGCTTTATTTGTTGAAATTCAAATTAACCGTTCTTTTGATGAGTGTGAATTGGGTGTAATTGTTACATTTAATATTTAATTCTAGTACATGGCCACTTAATTAGTTTTATTATCATAATACACTATTCATAATTTATTAAATCCTAAATCCAAGTATATAAAATTTAAACCGTTATAAGTGACATACTCCAATATCTTTAGATTAAAATTTAAAAAATATATAAATTTTAATTATTATTTAAAATATGGTCAGTAATTAGTAGATATAAAATGTTTTTAAGTATATTACTAAACGATACATTCGCTTTAGAAAATTATTCACAAATACAAAAGTTTATTTTGTTTTACCCATAATACTCATATCTATCTGAATATCAGTGTACATCGTTAAAAGAGAATAAAAAAAGCCCAATTAAGTAATTGTATTAATGTACATCGGCGTGCATCATTGAAAATCGTTATTGAAGAGTACACGCTTATGTACACCGGTGCGCAATCTGTTATGAGGAAATAACACGCCATTAAATTCCCCCAAATTAAGAAACTCATTAAACTTTCACTTTAAAGTGTAATTCGGAGAGTGATCGGTGTCGTTTTCACCTAAATTTTAGTGTCTTTTTATTATGTATTTTCGTGTGTTTTTATTCATTTTGTATATCTTTTGGTGGTGTTTTATGAAGATATGGAGATTTGTGCTTTGAAATGATAAATGTGTGATTTTCATGATTAAGTGCCTTAAATTGAGCGATATTTGTAAATATTTAGAGAATTGGTACTTTGGTGTAATTTGTGTAATTTTCAAGTAGAAATGGATTCTATACACGATAAAGAAGATATGGAAAAAAACTGAGCTCAATTCGGAGTTGAAACGAGGGAGAACGAGCCAAAGCAAAATGCTGAAAAACGCAAGTCCAACTTGTGTAATTTTTCTTTATTCGTGTGGAGCTCAAAACTGGACTTGTGATATATGGTTGAAAATCCACAGAAGAGAGGATCGCGTGAGTGCAAGAATTACTCGAATCGGGGTTCGGATGTGAAAGTTATACTCGAAACGGTGAGACTGCGCTGCACTCGCTGTACCTACACGACCCGTGCTGCACCTACACGACCCGTGTTCAAACAAAAGTCAGTTTTTCGTCCAGTACGTGTTCTAGAAGCTTCCAAGGGTACAAATCATACTTTTTAAAATTTGAATTTCAAAATGTAATTTGAATCACGTGGCATCATCTGGTGTTGTGGAACACCACATGAAATATGTAATTTGGACTCAGTCTTGGTGTGGGCTAATTATAATGTACTTGTATATTTTCTTTTTTAAAATAGAGTAGGCTATTTGTGGCTTGCACAAATAGTACTCATGGACAGAGTTGTGCTTTTTCACTTTTCCTAGTTGTTATTTGGGATCATATCATTCGCATGTTGATTGCCATATTGCGTTCGTTCCTGAATCAGGAATTTGATGTTGTAATTATTACTTGAATATTTTATAAAAATTGTAATTATTATTTACAAAGTATTTTGTGAGATGGTGCTTATGTAAAATTGATTATGAGACTTGTTAAAGTATTATTATTATATTGGTAAAATATATTTATAGATAATTAAAAAATATTTTTTTAAAAGTAAGATGAATGATGAATTAAAGATGTTATAATACATTCATTATAAACATATCTTATTTACTCCCCCGTTCCATTCAAGTGGTTTCTTTTTTTCCATTTTAGGCCCAAAGAGTCATTTTTTCCTTTTATACACATGAGACCCACACACGCCCAATAATACAATTAAAGCAAAGTTGTCAAACCCCGACCGCAGACAGAACGCGACAACCGTCACATTAACCATAAATTTAGTGGAATGGGTGCACTCCACTCCAAGAAAATTTATAGAAAACGTAAGGCTTGCTATCAAGTACCTGTAGGACTGAACAACTGATAACAACGGGTACCACCCGAGGACATTACTTTCATAACGTATCAACGAGAATTTACAAAGGTACAAAATACAACGATGTAACTCAGTCTGAAGAAAATATACACAAGTGATATAACATCGCGAAAGTAAAAAAAAAATACATCAAGGGGGTTACCAAATATAAACTATACAATCTCGCCAATGGATTCGTCAATTTTTATACAAAAAGAAAAGTACCCAAAGCACTGATCGGATGACGAGAAAACGATAGGAAAACCTCCAACCAAAAGATATCAACAGCCTGGAAAGGAAAGGAATGATGAGGGTGAGCAAAACCACTAGCTCAGTGAGGTGATAAGCCGGTCACCCCACCTTATACGAAGCATGTACTCACGCTCGCGGCTCATAACATAAAATCCAATATTTCATTCCACATCAATTATTTCTTACTCAATATACAAATTAACGAAAATAAAACATATGTATGCATTTACGAATAACACAATTAGTTCAAACAACATGTTATCACATAAAAGACGCGTGTGTAGCCAATAACCTCCTTGAACTGAGCTCTCCGTCGAGAGTCAGTCCGAGCCCGTCACCGTTACTCTAGACAAAATTCATGTTAATATTCATTCTCAACGCAGACCAAGTGCTAAAGTTCACAATTCAATATCGATGTGATCCCTAAAATGATCAAACATGTAAATATAAATGACATGCATGTCCCACACCGGTGACGTTGACTGAGCCTATAATAGACTGATCCATCTAACGATCACCTTCCAGAGTATCAATATTTGGCAAATGGACAGGTACCCCGTTAGATCTAACTCACTCGGGTTTGCCAATCCACGAGCAACTTATTTGTCACTCTAACTCACCCGAACCGCGACAATTCGGGTTACTTAATCAATGTCGCTCCACCGAACCATGACCAATTTGGGCTACTTAATCTCAGTACTAAGTATGCATATGCATCATCAAATGCATAATAACTCAAGTCATAGTCTTAATCAGCACACAAGTCACAAGAATAACAAGAGATCAATCCTCAAATAATTCACAATAAATGATATCAGATATCGAGCCGGCAAGGCTCTACAACATAAGTTAAATCAACAATACCCACAACATATGACCGACAGGACTCTGTATGAAATAATATAAGATAATCAATAGACCATACAAGGCAAATCAGGCTCAAACCAGAACAATCGAGCCAATCAGACTCTTTACCACATAACACATTACCAAATAATTTTCTTATCAATTAACTAAAAAAAATGAATGCAAACTTGTCGATGGTCCACACTTCCCACAAGAGAAGGCATTCCCGAATTATCAACTCACAAGAAAATGACTAACTCTCTCCAGAATCTGAAGTCGGTCCCTTGCCCTTCGTCGATGGTTCTTTACCTAAAAAGGAGATAAGAAAATAAATACAAATCAATATACATAACTATTAGGCGATAAATCACCTTTCATCGTTAAAAAATTTTAATCGAGCTCGAGCGAGTCGATATTAAATAAAAACAGCCCGTAACTCCTCAACATCATCTCCCAATCTCACATAACCCGTTTCAGATCATTTCTTAAATGAAACGATAGGAAATAAATTTGAATTCGACATAAAAATTCTGAAATTTTCCAGTTAGCGGCAGTTTACGAGAAAAATCATAACTAATTGTAAAAAAATCGGATTGAGGTGTTTCAAATGGCTAAGGAAAGTTAACGAATTCAGCTACGTACATAAATTAAGTTTGCAAATTTCTAAGAGTAATAGCTATGTTAAAAGCAGTTCGAATAGTAGCTGCGAATTACCCCAATACAAAAAAAAAATACCCAACAAAATTGCAAAATCATGGAAAAAGAAAGCTTGATTTACACAATACTTACCTCAACGTAACTTAGACATCACCTAGAATGAGAGTTGTAAGAGAGAATTTGATCAGCAAGGGTTTCTCCTCTTCATTCTCTATTTCCCCTCTTTTGTTTTTTCTTCTCACGTTCTCTCTTTTTTCTCTTTTTTTTATTATGAAATACAATGTAGCCTTAATAATAATATATATGTCATTTAAGTGGGCTGACCTTTGGGCCATAAAATAAATAAATTTTGGGCTAAAAAAAATTCTAGTTGAGGCTAAGACATTATACAAAGACTTGTATGAGACCGTCTCACGTAAGGGCTTACTTGATACGGTAAAAAAGTGATAACTTTTATTTATACTGAAAAGTGATACTAAATTAATGAAAAGTGATAATTTTATTTCATGAACAATTTTTAGTATAAATGAAAAGTGATAACATTTTATAGCGAGAGTAATAACATTTTATAGAGAAAGTGATAATTATTTTAAAAAGTGTAAAATGGTCTCACGCAAGACCTACCCTACAATTAAAATATGGGGCACACACTTCCATTAATACAATTAACTATACATTAAAAAATAATATTCCTTAGTCGACGTCCAAAAAGTAAAAACAACCATTTGGACAAGACGGATGTAGTATATAATAAGCATATTTAAAAGGTTAACTCATCTAACAATTTATTTCATATATATTCGCTTCACAAGCGAATGTATTATTATTATTATTATTATTATTATTATTATTATTATTATATCCTAAATTTTCCATGTAAATCTTAGAATCCATATCCTAAATTACCTCAAAAATAAGAGTTAGTCTCTAGTAAATTATGTTTACATCATAAACCTTGTAAATTTTGTGGTTCTTTTTAATTTAAACACCCTATTAATATATAGAGTATATAGGATTGAAAAGAGTATCACATGACTTACACCATAAACTCGGTTCACAAGTGTTGGTGAAAAAATAAATGAGTTGATCTTGTACACTTGGTGCAAGAATGTTAAAGGGTGCAACGTTTTATTTTGAAAAATAAGGACTTTACTTTTGTAATGAAATTGTGGGTTGGCATATCAATGGTAAAATTACACGATTTATAATGCATGAGTTTTACTGCACTATTATTAGTGGTATCATAATTTTATAAATCTTTCATTATTATCATATTTTTAAAATGTCATTCTCAATTAACTTAAAATAGTTTACTTTATCAGAAAACGTCATTCTCAATTGACTTAAATAGTTTACTTTATTACTTATTACTTACTGTATTTATTACTTTAAAATATCACGGTATCTTTTAAAAATAAATAAAGTTAGTAGAAAAAATTATTTTCATAAACTTTGTATCTATGGTGTGTGTGAAGAGTTAACCGAGACATACACAATTTTCGAGTGGTACTCACAAAGTATTTGACGATATTGCAAATAGAGACCTGATTTTTAAACATCTCACAAATCTCTCCCGGAACTCCATTAAATTTTCGTAATCTACTCAAATCAGTGCGGTGTTTGGTTTCTGCCGTTTCTCTTTCCTCGATCGATGTGAAGCTTTTTCATTTGGGCCTTTTACATTTGATTTCTTCAGGCAGGTGATTAATTTCAAAACCCTATTGTTTACGGAGATTCCAGTTGTCGTATTGTGTGAAGAAGATGATTGCTTTCGTTCGCAAAAATCTGAGTTTTTTAATTTGGAAGCACTCCTCACCATTTGTGTGCAGATTGAGATCCCCCATTTTCTCTCTCTCCCCCTCTCTTCCCGCTTTCTCCACTTCGACTGAAAGAAAACTCTGTCATAGCCATACATTTTTGCTTGATATTTTGGTGCGTAAATATGAATTCTCCCCTGAATTGGCTTCACGAGTTGCCTCGGAGTTGAGTCATCTTAAAAACTCAGAAAATGTAGATTTGGTACTTTCGTTCTTTAGACAGAGTGGGTTTTCGAATCCTCAGTTGATGAGAATCGCTAGGTGTAGGCCTCTGTTAATGGCGGGTAGAATTGAGGGTAGCTTTAAACCTAAGATCAAAATTCTCCAAGACGTGGGCTTTTCTTCCAAAGATATTACCAAGATAATCTCAAGAAATCCTGCAATTTTGCATCAAAGCGTGAAAAATAACATCATTCCTTCAATATCTTTTCTCAAGGGTTTTTTGGGTTCATTTTCTAGAGTAGCCAAGGTGTTGAGCTCAACCTCGTGGATTCTTAGAGGCAATTTGGAAAACATCTTAATGCCAAATGTTGAGTTCTTTAAAAGCTGTGGCATACCTATAGAGCGTATACGCAGAGTAATCGCATGTTATCCGGGTCCTTTTGCGATGAAGCCTGAAATCATAAGGAAATGTGCTGCGAAGGCTGAAGAAATGGGGGTTGATGCAAGTTCCAACCAATTCTTATATGCTATTGCAGCTCTTGCTGGCATGGGTGATGAAGTCTTGGACCTGAAGCTGCAAGGTTTCCGGAATTTGGGGTTTTCAGAAAGTGACATAGTGGCCATGTTTAAAAAGGAACCAAGGGTGTTTTGTGTGTCCGTTGAGAAAGTGAAGAAGGTTAAAGAGCTCCTTCTTGCTACAGGGAAGTTTGATATTTCCAGTATTGTCAATAGCCCATTATCACTTGCATTCAGCGTTGAAACGAGGTATAAGCCCCGCCTAAGGATTTTAAGCGTTCTGGAAAGCAGGAATTTGATTAGAGAGTGGCCTAGTCTAGGAACAATTGCTCATTTGTCTAATGATAAGTTTTTCAATAAATTTGTTAGTCCTTGTTCAGATGAAGTTACTGATGCTTCTTTCCTTATAAAAAGATCTGCACGGCGCATAAAGGAGATAAAGCCTTGAATCGATAGCTGATTGTTAGAGATCAGGTGATTGGTGTTATGTTGATCCTTTATTAATTGGCTTTAGTTCATGCGTTTCCTCTATATGCTGAATATTACACCGGACCCTTCAGGAACCTGTTTTGTGCATAATTTTGATTACTAATTCATCAATTCCAAGTGTTTTGTGTAGACCATCTGAGTTATGTTACCTTATTGTCTTAATACCCTGCAATTTGGATTTTGGAAAGTAAAAATAACAGAATAAACACATCTTCTTTGCTCCAGTGATTAAGTTATGTGAATTAGGTTGGTGAATTTATGTTACTATTAGTTGGTAAATTTGAGGTTTAAATCCAGCCTTGATATTTGTATTATACCTGTATTCTCTTCTTCTCTAGGATATCACTTGTTGTGATCAATCAATTAATCAAATGCAGTCGACTGCCTAGTCAATCGAGTAAAAGTTTTTATAGTTTACGAAAGCCTATTTATCTACAATTACATTTTCTTGTATATTCATCCAGGATTAACAGTTTTTATTGCCATTTTGATGTTTTATCTTCTCATATTAATGAAGGTACTCAGATAAACTTAAAGAATTGATCACGTCGAAAGGCCTATCTTTAGCATCTGTTAGTAGGATAGGTTTGGGCTTGTTGAAGCAACAGTGGAAAGAGAGGCAAGTCTCATTCGAGGTGCTTTTCTTATTCGCTTACCTTGTTCTTGTTTTCCAGAATCTTTTGTGTTTATGAATATGCTCAGAATTATGTGTAACGCGAGTCGGTTTGGACTCCTGGATATCGTTTCTTTCTGCGTTTCATTTCTTGATATTAGTGTTTTGACTAACTATCTTTGAGGCTTCATAGGCATGCTTCTGCAGTCCATTCCTAATCTTGATAGGTCCATTGCTTTTAGTTATATGTTTTTGAGACAAATTAAGTTGGGAGTATATGTTTTTGAGACAGATAAATAGTACTTGTGTTATTGCCACAGCAATTCAAGAGCTGCATTTGAAGCATTAATTAAGTTGAACATGAAACCTGATATTCATTCATCTGTGGAGCATCTGCGATGGGAGAAATATTTCTCCATTTAAATTACTGTAGTTGGACATTTTATTTGTAATCATTAAAATCCTAATGAATCAATATTTCCAAAGATATCTTACATAAAAAAATAAAAAAAAATTGGGATTGATACTTTTATATATTCATAAAATATCACAATTAGTTAATACTCTGTTCGTTCTTGAAAACTCTTTATACTTCTTATATTTGTCCGCCCTGTAACACCTATAAATCTTTAATCTCTAATCTCCAAAGTTAATATAGTTGGTCAATGTACTCTAAAATTGACATGGTAAAAAAAAAAACTTTTAGCAGTTAACATGAAGCTGGTCGTTATAATAAGATTTAAATATGATAGACTTGGTGGATCCAAAAATGTGAAAATTTGTGTGATTGTAGAAATGACGTCTTTTTCAATTGAATTGTTATTTGTCATTCGATACTATTATATGTGGAACCAAACCTCCGAAAAGACACGATTAGCCTTTGACTAATTACGCCCTTCAGCTTCATTGATAGGGATCGACCACTTTTCCACACGGCTGGTGGCGTTATCAACCTGAAAAGTCGCTTATAGTCAAAATGAAAACTGGTGAAAGCGCACTTATTGCGAAAAGCAACTTTAGTTACCTCCACTTCCCAGTTGGTCCTTGCGGTAATGATAATTAATACTATAGTTTGAATTGCAGTTCCACCGAATATCATCCCTCCCCAAACCCCCTAAAATAAAAATAAAAATAAAAATTATTAATATATTAGATATAGTATAATGAATAAATAAACTCACAGAGGTTCCCCATTGGAAAGCAAAACCTTTGAGGAGTCCCATGGGTAGGCCAACCATGTAGTAACAAATGATATTAATCCATGCAACTCGTGATTGCCATCCTGATCCAACGGCTACCCCTACATGCATCAAAATTACTTGATTATTAATATTTGTATATATCATGAATTATAAATACTACTCCACTTCTTAATTAGTACCTGAGAGAACAGGTTGAACACTGTTGAGTAGAATGGTGAAAGCCAAGAGGAGGGCAAGATGGTCAACTGCAGAGATGACATCAGCACTGGAAGAGAGTATAACACCTAATTGGGGTCTGAATATTAACACAATGCCAAAAAAGAAACATCCTATGATTGTGGATTGCACCACGCTCACTTTGGTAGCAAATTTTGCTGCTTCTCCATTTCCACTTCCCAGTTCATTCGCCACCCGTACCCTGTCAATCGTTAAATTAATATATTGAGAGGTTATTTATTCGAACGCAAGTCTATGAGCATTTATAATGGGAGGGAGTATATACATAATATTATTATATTAATGTTATAATTAGAAGCAATGATTACCCGATTCCAGCAAAAAAGGCAAGACCAAACACCATCTCCCATGAATTTATGGTCATGCTGCAAGAATTATGGGGACAGCAATCCTTAATTAAAGCCTGATAATGTTATTTAATGATTGTTAACATAAGATTATATGGTACCAGATTGTTAATGCATCTGTAGCTAATGTAGCATTCTGGAAAAATCCAGTCATCACTATCAATATCCTGTAGTACCAGCTCTCCAAACTATATAATATCACAACATATGGAGTAATAATTAATTGCAGGCACAAAAATGATTGTAATTAAGCTTTTTATCATGAATCATATATATACTCCTTGGACCACCTAATATTATTCTTCCTTTTTAATTTTACTAACTCAAGATAGATTAGAAATATGGATAGTGAAAAGATAGAGAAGAGAAGAGAGACCAAAGCATGACACCGGAGGAGGCAGAGAGCTTGAGAAATTCGAGCAAGCCGGAAAAAGCTTCAACCGAAAACCCGGTCCACGTGAGTTTGCATCCCCCTAATACCACATAAGCAAGCATACCTAAAACCATGATCCACCATGATATATCCAAAGCTAGAACAACTCCAATGGCTCCAAGTTGCATCTTGCTCACTAGAATCCAGTTAAGCAGAACATGAATCACTAGGGCCATCAATGGAGCCCAAATCAACGGCCCCGTTTTCAGCTGACTCTGCAGGAACCTCTGCAACGGAAATTGAACGGCAAAGCTGAAACGTACCGGTATCAACCACAATGCCAGCGACCCGGACAGCCCGACCACATTGTCAGGCTGTCCTAAAAGTTTCAGTATTGGGGTGACGAAAGCGTAGAGAGGGAGAAGGAGGAAGCAGCAGCAGAAGAGAACGATCCATGATCTCTGCATGTAGATTCCCAGCATGCTGTATTTCTTGGCTAGGAATGCTTGCCCACATAGGGTTTCCAGAGCACTCGCCATTCCCAGCTGCAATTAATTATCACTCGGTTTGAAACATGAGATGTAACACAATTTGTTAATTGGAGATGTAACACATTTTGGATGTTCTGTTACACTTGGTGTTACATCTCCTATTACACGCGTTAGATAGTGACACGTGTGCAAGGAAGAAAATCTCAACTATTGTCCCTAGGGTTTAAGCTTTTTTTAAGGGTATGTTCCAAACCGTCCCAAGTTAAAGTTGACGTTTGGTTTTTGGACGTAGATTAAGGAATATAATATTTTATTGTGTAGTGAGATGAGAGAAATAATATTTAATGTAAAGTGGGTAGTTGTTTTAATGTTGTGTGTGGACCCGACTAGAAAAAAAAATATAAATCTTAACTTCGAACAAACCAAAATGGAATACGTAAACCTTAACGCGGGACGGAGAGAGTATATTTTATTATATAATACGTGTCAATCATCCAAAGATACGCAATAGGAGATGTAACACCAAAATGTAACAGAAGAATCTAATCATACCAGAAGGCCCCAGTTGAAGCCTACGATGACTTGGGTGGAGATTGAAATGGAGGCGAATTCAACATCGCCGAGGTGGCCGGCGAACAACTGAGTGACGGAGCCCATGGTGGTGTTGGAGAGCCGGGAAATGATGGTGGGTCCCACGATGTGCCATAGCTTCTTGGATTCCGACCACACCTCAGCTGCGAGCTTGCTTTTCCTGCGAGTGCCGTTGGATCGTTTAGGTGATGGCAAAAGTGGTTGGGTTTGAATTTCGTTCGAGCTTACTAATATTAATTATAAAGCTTACTAATGATTCTAATTATTTAATATTGTTTTGTTATATGATGTGGAGTAAGATATCTATTTTGTGGAAATTTATAAGTTTTTTGTGGACAAAAATACTTTTGTGTAATCAATTACTATTATTAATGATAAGTATGGAAATTGATATGATTTGACTTACACATATATCACGCTGGATGTCAAGCGTCTTAGGGTTTAATAATCATTTAAAAGGGTAAAGTATTGTGGAATACTATATGAAATAAAGGATTATAACCACTATTACAATCCCATTTAATTTTGAACCCAAAGTTTTTTTTTTCAATTTTCTTTTCATGCATTTCTGATGTCGCACATTTTTTTAGCATTTTTTTCCCTCAAACCGTCTAAAACTAACGGACGTTCGTCATGTGGACATCACGTGGCTGTTAGGTCATCACTTGGTCCTCGAGAAAATTATAATAGTGGTCTCATCCGTCACAGTTCTATTTGATTTTGGTCCAAAAGTTTCGCGTTTCAGTCCCAATTTTTTTTTCATATATTTCTGGTTCCATATGTTTTTTTTAGCATTTTTTTCTCGATCCGTCTAAAAACTAACGAAGGTCCATCACGTGATCATCACAAACGGGATATTATTTGGAATTCAGGCATCGTCCAGAGTTGTGGATTGATTATACATGAACTGGGGAAAGGTGGAAGGCCGAATCTATTAATTTCAGGTGGAATCATTTTTCTCTTTTGAATCAATTCAACTAACTTCAATTGTACTATGTAGATTCAATTATCTTTCAAAACTATCGTAAACTTGGGTTTGCATTTTTTTTATCACTTTTCTTCAATTAAAATTACTTTCCCCATTTCTTAAAACTGTCATATTGTCCTACTTTTGCGACTTGATCCTATTCGTGTTTTTGTGATATACTCTTTCTGTCTCGTGTTATAACTTAGGTTTGTTTTTTGCACGTTGATTAAGTAATATAGTATTTTAATGGATAACGGAGTTGAAAGATAATATTTAATGTAAAGTAAATAAGTATATTAGTGTTGGACAATAAGTTTATTAGTTTTGGAGTTAGATCATGGTAATATAATAATAATATAATAATTATTTAGGATCTTTGACTAGATTTCACACACTTAATCATGCATGCATGATTCAGAGTGAGCATGATGTAGAGTAAGACTGATGTATCAGTTTGAAGTCTGTGTAGTTGATTAATTATAAGACTTTTCTTTTAATTTAAAATTTATGATAATCCATACATTTTTAACAAAAATAATATACTAGTTCACACATTTATTTAAGGTTATTACACTAATAGTAAAAAACATAGGGGAGAGAATAGAATTCAAAGTCGTTTATTTCCGTGTGCAAGTGAAATATTGAAAACTTAAAATTGTAAACAAGACGACAAATCGAAGATGTGTCGAAAAGACATGATTGACCTTGAGCGATGGTTTGATTCCAATAGCGGGGATCGACCTCTTTCCAACACGATTAATGACTTTCTCAACCTGAAAACCCGCTTTTAATAAAGAGCTCAAGTTTATTCATAACATTGAAAGCGTGTTCCACCCGGTAGATGGAGGGTGGAAAGACCTTCCAGCTGAGCTTGGTTGCTGAAGGGTAGGGGTTCGAATCCTACCTTTGGCATGGATTTGGCCCCTTGCAAGCACAAGTTTAACAGTGAGTCCTCCCTATAAGCCACTTGAGGCACATCCTGCAATTTACCTCTATGAAATTGCTCCGATGGGAAGGCCGATGAGGTAATAACAAATGAGGTTTATCCATGCAACCCATGATTGCCATCCCGATCCAACCGCCACCCCTACACGGGTCAAAAACGAATAAATTATAACACTAAACCCTAAGAACAGAACAACGTTCGAGGTGTACCTGAGAGAACGGGTTGAACGCTGTTGAAGAGAATGGAGAAGGCCAAGAGGGGTGTGAGATCGTCGACAGCAGCAACGACGTCGGAGCTGGAAGAGAAGATGAGGGCTAAGTTGCCTCTGAAAATGAGTACAAGAGCAGCAAAAAAGCAGCCTATGATTGTGGATTGCACCACACTAACTTTGGTTGCAAATTTTGCTGCTTCTGCATTTCCACCTCCCAGTTCATTTGCCACCCTCACTCTGCCATTTTACAATTTAATTCTATCATTTATTTATCACTATTTGTATACAATTAATTAAGCTTTATTTGGGCAATTTCGTAGTAATGAGAATAAACGCGTCTCGATTAATTAGAGCTAAAAACAAGCTAATTAAAACAAACCGTGTGCAAGCTGAAAATTTCAACTTTAACTTTCGGCCTATTTTCAATTGAAGCCCACCAAAATTCCCATATTTTCAGTTTCAATGCCATGTGATTAATTGGGTTGGGTCCAATAATTAAATTCTGATTGGCCAAATAATTTAATTAATTGTTGAAAACTTACCAGGTGTGGTGGTGACGCTAACTCCAGCCAGCGGATCAGTTGAGCTAAATGTAGTGGGCCCATTTAATTATTTGTTATAATTTCATTTTATTGTTAATTAGTTGTGAGCCCAAATCCGTGGATTAAAAATTTTAATTCTATCACAACCTTTTATTTTTGTCAATTTAATATGCGATCTATTTAATATTTTCAATTCTATCACAATTTTTATTTTTGCAATTTGATACATCACTACTTCATATTTTCAATTCAATTTATTATTATTATTTATTTATTTAAAAGTTAAAATACATATGTCGAACAAATAAGATTTTTTTCTCTATTATTATAGTAAGTTCATAATTGTAATTAACTTATGATAAAATAATATTTTAATAGATAGAAATTATGTAAAATTATTTTATATTATATATTGAATTAAATTTTATTAGTTTTTTTTTCCTATTCGATTTTATTACTGTTACTATAGTAAATTCACAATTGATAACAAAGTTATTATATAAATGAAATTGTTTATTGAAAATAAAGATTTTATAACGAAGGAAATTAATAATTAATTAATTTGAACTAAAAAAAGAGTATTAATTCCATTAGTTAGTTAATAAATACAAAGTTCTACAATAATAATAATAATAATAATAATAATAATAATAATGAACTGAATTGAAAATATTAAATAGGTGGTGTATTAAATTAAAAAATAAAAGTTGTGATATAATTGAAAATATTAAACGGATCGCCTATTGAATTGATAAAAATAAAAGTCGTGATATATTAATTGAAACTATTAAATAAGTTGTGTATTGAATTAACAAAAATAAAAAGTTATGATAGATTTAAAACCCTCTATAAGGTGGTATATTTTTTAGGAATTAAACCTTCAAAATTTGAGAGGAATTTATTTTCATTATATAATTTCAAAATTTAAAGTAGATTTAATGCTTTATAAAAAGGTTTATTACCAAAAGAGTAGAGGAGATCATTTTTTATGATGAATTCATTTGGTTAATACTATCTATTTTCTAATTTTTTTATGCATTTTCTACTCATCTCTTTTCTATTTTCTTTGATTTGAATATTTGATTGATGCTTGGATGTTGGATCAATTCATGATATTGTATAATTTGTATTCCAGCTTTGATATGTTTTATTTATGGATATTGAACTGTTTAATCTTTATATTTTATTTGTGTTATTAATTATCTAATGCATGCAATGCAAGTGGTTAGAACGAGAGTTCAATTATATGTCAAAGGCGTTAAATGAATTATTAAATCATATAGGTTGTGTGGATTAATGTGGGAAGAGTCGGAGACGACCTCCCATATTTGAAACTACATAAAAGAACACTAAAAGTATTAGATCGAGAGGTCAATCAATATAGTGACAGGAACCAATTACCTTATTTAATTCATGATACCTAGAAATGTGAATATTATTATGATTTAGTACCTAATTAGGAAACTCGTACGAGTAATTAGTACTTTTTGAAAGGTGTTCACTTTGATCTCGATTCTAAAAACTTTTGGGAGCCTTGTGGAGGGTCTACAACCTAATTGACTAGAGAGAGAGCTTAAGATACATTAGTGATCACTCTAATATTATAACTTAAATTGAGAACTAATTAGACGTGGTGCATGATTGATCCATTTGAGATGCATTATGATAATTTCCTTGCATTACTTTTTCTATAATTTTAAAAATCTAATAATATTGTAATTTGTTTATTTTCCACATTTATTTCTTTATTTCTTCTAATATTAGATTTTATAATTTGAAAGTCACAAATCCTAAATTCTTATAAATTAATAATTAAATTTGATTGCTCGTGTTTGATAATAATACACTTGTTATGAGACCCTAAAGTGAAAGTGAATAATTTAGGATGTTTGACAAGATTTCCCAAACTTAATCATGCATGCATGATATAGAGTGAGACTGATAGATCAATTTGGAGTCATTACTGTGTTGTTGAATAATTATAATACTTTTCTTTTATTGTGGAGATTGACTGTTCCAAGTTCCAACCACCTATTTTTAGAGGGTGGACACTGCACCATCACTAAAATGAGGGGTTCTATATTATGTGAGCAAATGAAATATTGACATGTTAATTAAATTTATAAACAATGGAAGATGTGTGGGATTTGGGAGTGGAAAGACATGATTGACCTTGACCAATGGCGTTAATTCTCCTTGTTCACCCTTCATTCGACCACTTCCCAACACGATTAGTGGCCTTCTCTACCTGAAAAGACGCATGAGGTTAACTTTATTAATAATGTTGAAAGCGTGTTATCCGAAAAGCAACTTTAGTACTTCACATCAATGAATTTACTTACCTCCACTTCCCAATTAGCCCTAATTGTAATGATGCTTAATACCAGAGTTTGTAATGCTGTTCCACCGAATATCATCCCTCCCCATACCCCCTAATCAAACATTTATATTAAAAATATCAGTATTTATATATCAATGTAAATATATGTTGGATAAATATGAGTTATGTACGGAGGTTCCCCAATGGAAGGCCCAAGCCATGACAAGTCCGAGGGGTAGACCAACGATGTAATAGCAAATGATGTTTATCCATGCAACCCATGATTGCCATCCCGACCCAACCGCCACTCCTACACATGTAGAAAACGAATAAATTAACACTAAACCCTAAGAACAGAACAACGTTTGAGGTGTACCTGAGAGAACTGGTTGAACGCTGTTTAAGAGAATGGAGAAGGCCAAGAGGGGTGTGAGATCGTCGACAGCAGCAACGACGTCGGAGCTGGAAGAGAAGATGAGGGCTAAGTTGCCTCTGAAAATGAGTACAAGAGCAGCAAAAAAGCAGCCTATGATTGTGGATTGCACCACACTAACTTTGGTTGCAAATTTTGCTGCTTCTGCATTTCCACCTCCTAGTTCATTGGCCACCCTCACTCTGTCATTTTACAATCTCTATTATTCATTCCTCCCTTTAATTGTGTAATTTGATCTCATATTAGTAATCTAGAGTTCATAAATATGAATGATACATGCATATCTATCTAATGTTGGTTGATGATGAGATAAATAATGAACCAACATAAGATTCTATCCAATAGATATTGGAGGCTTAAAATTATAAGTAGTTACCCAATCCCAGCAAAGAAGGCAAGTGCAAACATCATCTCCCATGAATTGATGGTCATGCTGCACAAATTTTATAAATTTTAAACTCCAAATAAAGTTTATATGTAAATATATGCAACTGAAAAAATAAAGAAAGAATTAATTAATAGGAATAAAATAAATTCATACCAGACTGTTAAAGCATCGGTGGCTAATTTAGCATTCTGGAAGAATCCAGTCATGACAATCAATATTCTGTAGTACCAGTTCTCCAAACTATAATAACAAAACATTGCAACGCAGTAAGCCACTAATTTTTTATTTTTTCTTTTTTCTTTTATTAATTATCCCATTTTTAATCAACAGTGGTTATATATATAGAAAATCAATTTCATGAACTCTTGATGTAACATTATTATCATAATAAATAAAAGTAGTATTTGTTACTATGTTTAAAAATTACCACCAACCCCAAACTACCAAACAAATTACGGATTTGAAAAACTATCACCAAATATTCTCTTAAAAAATCAAATCATTCTCCAATAATTAACCTATTTAAAATGAAATAAATATTTTTTAATTTTGTTATATGATTGACAATTTTATGATAACAAAGAGAGAGAGAGAGAGGAGAGAGACCAGAGCATGAGACCAGAAGCAGCAGAGAGCTTGAGGAATTCAAATAGCCCGGAAAAAGCTTCAACCGAAAACCCGATCCAAGTATGGTTGCATGATTCTCCGAATGCCACGTAGGCATACATCCCCAGAGGCAGAAGCCACCAAGATACGTCCAAAGCCAACACAACCCCCAGGATTCCCATCTCCATGTGGGTGACCAGAATCCATGTGAGCAACACATGGACTACCAGATCCATCAATGGCACCCAAATCAAAGGCGCCGTTTTCAGCTGGCACTGCAGGAATCTCTGCAGGGGGAACTGGAACGCGAAGCTGAAATGCAATGGAATTAACCACAGTGCCAACCACCCGGCTTCCTCCGCCACCTCGTCCGGCTGTCCTAAGAGTTTTAGAATCGGGGTGGCGAAAGCGTAGAGAGGGAGAAGGAGGAAGCAGCAGAGGAAGAGAACTAGCCATGATCTCTGCATGTAGATTCCCAACATTCTATACTGCTTTGCTCCGAATGCCTGCCCGCAGAGTGTTTCCAATGCACTCGCCATTCCTAACTGTAAAAATTTGTTACAGATCAATCCAACAATATCACCATTAAAATAAAATAAAATAAAATAATCACATTTAGTCCTCTATATGTTCGATTTCAAATTTGATCATTTTCATTCGTTCTCAATTTTAGTTTTTTTTTTCCCTAAACAATTTTGATGTATTTACTTTATGGGCTGATCACTCAGTTATTACTTTTAATCCAACAGAGTAGTATATTTGTTTTTTAATAATTGTATAGATTTTTATTAATCAATGTATATAGTATTTCTGAAAGAGGGTGTACGGAGCAACCGAGTGTACAGAATAATTTGCCTTACTTTATAAAATTTAATCTCTATTATTTAAAAAAATGGAATAAAATTGGAAAAAAAAGGGATAAATTGATAAAATAAATAAATAAAATACCAAGAATTCACACCAACGATTAAAATTGGAAAAAATAACTAAAATAAGAAGAAGAGAAAAGAAGACCATAGTAAGAATCGTTCATAATTACATGATTTATGTGATAGATACAAAATTGATATTGGCAGACGTACTAAGAGATGCAACAAAAACTACAAAACAGGAATCAAACATAGATATAGGACAAAATTGATAGATAAAAATATGATATTGAAAGTACGAAGTGGACTTACTAAGAGACCCCAGTTGAAGCCGACGATGACGTTGTTGGC
The DNA here is from genome assembly GCA_023678885.1 of Pogostemon cablin. Taxonomy (NCBI): domain Eukaryota; kingdom Viridiplantae; phylum Streptophyta; class Magnoliopsida; order Lamiales; family Lamiaceae; genus Pogostemon; species Pogostemon cablin. The sequence continues at coordinate 30,381,793 of CM042969.1, read as the reverse complement.
GATCGAAAAAGAGGCGAGCTCCCGGTCGCCAAGATGGCCGGCGAAGGACTGAGTGACGACGTTCATGGTGGTGCTGGAAATCCGGGAAACGATGGTGGGGCCGACGATGTGCCATAGCTTTTTCGATTCCGACCACACCTCCGCCGTGAGCTTAATTTCTCGGCGACTGATAGATGCCTTGTGTAAAAGAGGTTCCATATGAATAAAGGTTGGTGGATGTAGCAATGAGAGAGAGAGAGAGAGTGACAAGAGATGCAAATTATTAACATGCATGTAATAAAATGAAATTTGTTTTATGTATAGATTCTTGCTTAGGAGATGGTATAGTATAGTTTTTGTGGACAAAAATTTATAATATAAAAATTCAGAATCGCTCTAAAGAAAGTTACATGACTATTTTACCCTTCATTCATTTAATTATTATTATTTCTTAATCTTTAATTATATTTATCTTTAGACTTTAACGTAGTCTTAGTTCTAAGAATTTAATTATATACTATGAGTATAGTTATACACATATATACAGATTTTTAGAGTTTGTAAATACTTTTCCTTAAAATTTTAAATGCTTTTACAATGATTAAATAATTAAAATAAAAATAAAATTAATAATGCGAATGGCTAAAATATTAAATTTAATCTCTTGCTCGAAATTGTAATTTATTTGAATTTTTGTACGAAAAGAATTATACATAGGATAAAAAAGAGCTAATATTAGTTAAAAGAATAATTTAAGAAAAAATAAATAAGAATTCATCTATAACTACAACAGTACAACACTTTTAAATAGATATTCCTCCGTCCCATTTCAGATGACACACTTTTCATTTTGGGTTGTCCCACAAAAGTTTGTACATTTCTAAAAAAGTAAAAAGTCACATACAATTACCATTCCCCCATACACTTTATTTATAAAAAAATCACTTTTACACAACACACTTTATCATTTATTTATTATCAAAAAATATTATAATACCCATAAAATTTACTCCCTCCGTTCGCTTTCAAGGGTATCATTTTTCCATTTTGGGCGTCCGTCCCCAATTGTCTCATTTTATTTTTTATACATATGAGACCTATACACACCTACTAATACAACTAAAAAATGGAACTCATACCTCCACTAATACAACTACCCACTACATATTAAATAACAATACTTCTTAATCTCCGTGTCCAAAAGCAAATGACAATCTTGAATTTGAACGGAGGGAATATCATTTTATTTAATCTCCATGCCGGAAGAAGCTTGCAAACTTTCGTGGGACGGTGTAAAAATTTGTGTGAAATAATGTGAAACCACTTTTTGTACCAAATCTACAAGTTGCTTTCTTTGCTTGTCAAACCTTATCATTTCAATAATAAATAAATTTGGCAGAGTATGTAGCATTATTTTACGGGCACAAGGAGGCACGTGGTGGCTAGGATCCAGCACCCATGCTCAGTTATTATTACGTTTTTCTAAAATTTGATCAATAATGTATCCAAGAAAGTGCCCACTGTTTAATAAATGGTGTAAGAGATCAATTGTTCACCGTGACTTGGAAAGAAAATAATTTCATTATAAATAATCGTTTACACTGATTCTAATTTTTTTTATCATAAATGTTAATTAGTTCAATCAAACATTCACACTTTTAATTTCTTCAAGTCTTTTTATAACTTCACTTTTAATTCGTTTCCAGTTGGAATTGAACCCGGATCACTCACTTTATAAGTGTGGACTCCATTGACAAATTGAGCTAGCACACCTGGTTACATTGATTCTAATAGATCTAATTAAGTTGATTTAATATCTAAAGTTTAAAATACTCTATTAAGTAGTGTATTAATATGTATTGAATATTAAATATTAATTAAGTATGAAATTCCCCAATGAAAGTTCAATCCATTACAAGTCCAATGAGTAGGCTGATACTATGCAACCCATGATTGTCATCCCTGAAAATTAAATATTAAATTGATGGTCATGCTGCACAAATCTTGAAAATTTAAACAAGATTACAAATTGAGGATGTGTTTCGAGTAGGAAGTGAAAAGACATAATTGACCTTGACTTTATTGCTTAATTCCCTGTTCACCTTGGATGCTCAATGGCAGGGACCGACCACTTTTCAACACGACTAGTGGCTTTCTCTACCTGAAAAATCGCACGTGATTAAAAGTTGAAGTTTATAAATAACGTTGATAGCGTGTTTTTGTGAATAGCAACTTTAGTAATTACTGCACAAACTTACCTCCAATTGCCAATTAGTCCTAATGGTGACGATGCTTAATATAATAGTTTGCAATGCTGTTCCACCGAATATCATCCCTCCCCAAATCCCCTAATCAAACATTTCAATATCACAATTATTTCTAATGTATTTAATTTAATCATTCGTGTAACATATATTAATGAATAATAAATATGAGTTACGTACGGAGGTTCCCCAATTGAAGACCAATCCCACGAGAAGTCCGAGGGGTAGACCAACGATGTAATAGCAAATGATGTTTATCCATGCAACCCATGATTGCCATCCCGATCCAACCGCCACCCCTTGCATGAGTCGAAATGGATTTTAAAATAAAAAACGTCTCATACAAATTTATTTTATTTAAAATAATCTTAAAAAACTTAATTTTTCGGAAATAGTTCCATAGCTCTTATATTCTCACAAAAATAATCATTTTTCCTTAAAAATGTTCAATTTTTCTAATTCCATAGAATGAGACTGAATCGATACTTTTTCAAAGTTATGAGACAAATATTGTTTTGAGATAAAATCAAAGCTAAAAGATTTGGGACAAATATGACAAATGTTCTAACTATTTTGGAACCTTTTTGAATAAAGTAAAAAAAGATTTGAGATGGGTTATTTTTTAAACTCGTCGAAACGAACAAATTAGCATTATTAAAGAGATAAAAGCCCATACATGGAATTGGTGGAAAATGAAAAAGGGAGGGCTGAAAAATAGTGTTGTTTTCTCTATGTGGAGTGAAAATCCTATAGATTGTTTAATTTAGGTTTTCAATATGGTAGTAAGTCTTGTTAGTTTTGGTCAAAACTCTATTTGTAAGTATATGATTGTAAATTTGTGGGTAATTCTCATACCCAAAATAAATAAATTTCCTTTAAAAAAAAAACGAACAAATTAGCATTAAACCCTATTCGGGTTTTGGGGTGTACCTGAGAGAACGAGTTGAACGCTGTTGAGAAGAATGGTGAAGGCCAAGAGGAGGGTAAGATCGTCGACGGCAGCGAGGACGTCGGCACTGGAAGAGAAGATGAGGGCTAAGTTGCCTCTGAAGATGATTACAACGACAGTAAAGAAGCAGCCTATGATTGTGGATTGCACCACACTAACTTTGGTTGCAAACTTTGCTGCTTCTGCATTTCCACCTCCCAATTCATTTGCCACCCTTACTCTGTCATTTTACAATCTTTATTATTCCATTCCTCACTCTTTTAGACAACAAATTAAGTTTTAGACATAATAATCATAAAGTGAAAATTGAAGCTTATATTAATATAATACTCCTATATAGTATATACTCCATGATAGCAGTGTACTCAGTACATCTAATTAGTTTATTTTTTTATTTTATCTAAAGGACTTTAATGGTTATAATTTAGGTTTAACGTTAATTTACAGTGTATAGTTGTATAATTAACACTAAATATTATTTTAGCAACGGAATTTAATTCGTTGGTAATTATCAATGGATTGTTAAAAAATTTACATTTTTTCTTTTAAAAACATAATGCCAAAAGATTTATTATGTTATTATAACCAACAGAAATCCGTTGCTATTTACTGATTAAATTATTATATAAATTGCTAACGGAATTATAATCAACGAATTATCAACATAATAATTTATCAATAGAATTGAATTTTTTGTGGCTAAAAACTTACCGACCACCATTTTACCCGCAAAAAATTATCAACAAATTTCGTTGTTAACCCATCAAATATTTTGTTGGTAAAAATAGTTTTTTTTTTCAATGTAATGTGCTTCATAATTATATCATATCTTATTTCTATAGTTCATGGCCGTTTTATGGTTTAGACTTTAGAGTATATCTTAGGAAATTATTATCTTTTCAACTCTAGACAAATAATACTGTTTCACTTGTGACTCAATATGATTACCTTGTAGTATTGATAAACCAATGCATCCAAGAATTCTTAATAGACTAAATAATGACTAACTTTTTTTTTTAGTTTAATATATTAATGTTGCATTTTTTTTTTCAATAATAAGATCACTCTAATCCAACAATCCAAGTTATTGGGTGATTAATCCCAGGACTCTTGACTTATTCCATGAATATTCAAACCAGGCAATATTGAATGCTTAAAATAAGTAGATACCCAATCCCAACGAAGAAGCCAAGTGGAAACATCATCTCCCATTGATTGATGGTTATGCTGCACAAAATTTAATTTATAAAATTAAAACTCGAAAAAGAGTGTACAATTGATGAAACTGCAAAAATAAATTAGCATGAATTAATTAATAGGAATATGAATAGAATAGTGATAAAAGAAAATAATTTGGTACCAGACTGTTAATGCATCGGTGGCTAATTTAGCATTCTCGAAGAATCCAGTCATGATTATCAGTATTCTGTAGTACCAGTTCTCCAAACTATACCAACAAATCATTGCAATGCAGTAAATAAGCCATTCATTTTTATTTAATTTACTAAACATTGCAATTCACACTAATTTTTTTTTTATTTACTGAATATTCTGTTCATAAAAACCTTAATTTTATTCTTAAATTAATTTACTTAAAAAATTTATCTCTTTAAAATTAATTTCATTGGGTAATCCGTTACCATTAATTTCGTTGGCAATTTATATCATGATTCTATTGCTAATTCGTGAGTAAATAGCAACGAATTTTATTACTCTTGAATAAAACTGTTGGCATTTCGTTGTTAAAAGAAAAATGTAATTTTGTTGACAAACTAATTGAATTCGATTCATTGATAAATTCTTCTACCCTTTTTTTAAAAAAATGGAGAGAGAGAGAGGGAGAGACCAGAGCATGACACCAGAAGAAGCGGAGAGCTTGAGGAATTCCAATAACCCGGAAAAAGCTTCAACCGAAAATCCGGTCCATGTATGGTTGCATGATCCTCCGAATGCCACGTAGGCAAAGAGACCTGTAACAAGAAGCCACCACGACACATCCAAAGCCACCACCACTCCCACGATCCCTAGCTGCATCTTGGTCACTAGAATCCAAGTGAGCACCACATTGAACACTAGATCCAACAATGGAATCCAAATCAGTGGACCCGTTTTCAGCTGGCACTGCAGGAATCTCTGCAGTGGAAATTGGAATGCGAAGCTGAAATGCAACGGAATCAACCACAGGGACAACAACCCGGCTTGCTCCGCCACATCGTCCGTCTGTCCTAAAAGTTTCAGAATGGGAGTGGCGAAAGCGTAGAGAGGGAGAAGGAGGAAGCAGCAGAAGAAGAGAACGATCCAGGATCTCTGCATGTAGATTCCCAGCATGCTGTATTTCTTCGCTCCGAATGCTTGCCCACATAGGGTTTCCAAAGCACTTGCCATTCCCAACTATGTTCATGAAATAAATCATTTACTCCCTCCTCCTCCATTCCACATTTACTTGTAGTGACACTTGAAGTGTAATATAGTCTTTTTAAATATTAAATAATTACAAAATATGTTATGTATGTTAGGTGGGAGTGGTAAATTTATAATTAAAATTAATATTATTTTTTTTATAATTTAAGTGGGACGGATAAAAAGAAATTTAATGTGAAAAAAAAGAAATACTTATCATCACTTTTCCTTCACACAAGTTTTTAATAAAAAAATTTTTGAGTAATACTTCAAACTCCCAATTTTCTAGAGGAATAGGAACAATTTATATATTTTCTTAAAAAGTCTAATTAAATGGTAAAAACACTTTACAGAACTCCGTACATTTTAATTTTAAAATTATCATCTAAAACTCACACGCACAACATATTTTATGCTCTCTCCATTCCAAATTCAATTTTCCCGTTTACTGTAAATACGGAGTTTAAGAAAATATATTTTTTTACTTACTTTTAGGGGTTGTATGGTATTTTTAGGTAATAAAAAAATAATAAAGTATGTTATGTATGTTAAAAATGTGATAACAAATTTAAAATTAAAATATGGTAGAAGGATATTAATTAGTTGTTTTTTTTTTCTTTTTATGGAAATATGAAATTGATTTTGGGACGAACAAAAAAGTGTGAAATTAAAGTTGGGATGGATGAGTACTTTAAGTTTATTAAGTAAAAAGTGTAAACTAACCTACAAAAGTCATTTAAGTTTAAAAAAAAAAAATCGTTTGCAATGTATTGGATGAGAAAATTGTAACATTTTAGTCCCGAAGTGTTTGTTTCATGCATTTTTTGTCCCGTAATTTTTTAAAGCATTTTTTCCCCAAACTGTTTCTCACCACAATGAGGGAGAGTATAAGGAACGGCTATTGCATGGAAGTATATGTCTTAAAAGAAGTAAAAAGAAAATAAGCTAAATGAAAGACTTACTAAGAGACCGAAATTGAAGCCAACGATGACATTGTTGGCGATGGAAAACGAAGCGAGTTCGCGGTCGCCCAGATGGCCGGCAAAGGACTGAGTGACGACGTTCATGGTGGCGCTGGAAATCCGTGAAACAATGGTGGGGAAGACGATGTGCCATAACTTTATGGATTCCGACCAGACCTCCGCCGTGAGCTTAGTTTCCCGGCGACTGGTGGATGCGTCGTGCAAAAGGGGTTGTTCCATAGGTTTAATGATTGGTGAAAGTAGGAAGAGATAGGGGAGATGCAGGCTATCAACGTGTAAGAATTAATATTTGTCTTAAGTAGTAGAAATTCTTGTCTTGTAGATAATAAGGTTTTTGTGGACAAAAATTAACGGAATAGGAAAGTATAATAATTGAAATTCCTCCAAAGAAATTAAGTAGGTTATTTCACGGAATGGACAAAACTAAAATGGTCCACTATTACAATCCATTATTTCAAAATGTTACAAAATTACAATAACAATATTCAATCCTTTATATAAAATGGTGTATAAAGTAAGACTAAAATGATGAAATTCAATACAATAATTATACATTATAGTGGAAAATAGGGAGGGGATGATATTTTTCATATTCACAAAAAAATATGAATACAAGAAATGTCATTTTTTAATTTATCATATTAACATATAGGTAATCTAGTTTTTTTAAAAATAAGTAATATATAAGTATGTTATACTTCAATTTTTATTAAATTAGTGTAAGGTATAAAGTATGTTATATATATATATATATATATATATATATATATATATATATATATATATATATATATATATATATATATATATATATATATTGAAATTTATTATTTTTGAATTCAAATTTAATTACTTGTAAATTTTTTTGTTATTATAAATTATCATTATATATACACTAATTTTACTTTTTGTATGCCTGATTTTTAATTAATATAATCATTAGGTAAATAAATAATTATTTTTTGTTTAATTTGATAGTGATCAAAATTTTATACAGTTAATTATTTGTTTACCTAATATTGTTGAACAGTTAACTAAACATTATATGATTATTATTACTTTATACATTATTAGGTAAACAAATCATTATGTTGATTCTAAATAGTTAATTATTATTATGTCGATTTTCGTGATTTCATATTGAGTTTAACTTGTAGCTTTCAGAAAAAACTTGTATAACTGATATTGATTTTAAATAATTATATCATTTTTAATTTCAATAACATTATGAGTTGAACTTTAGGGATATCACTGATCAGGTCATAACTATACTACTTGAATTTTTTTTCCTTTAATGTTATAATGTCATATATAATTAGACTTAATTACTGATTATATTAATGCTTTTTTATTTTATTTTTAAATGTCATCTATCATACACAAGTCTTTACCTTGAAAGTTATGTACATTCCCTTCTTCATGATCTCATTCATCCCTTCAAATTTTCTATTTTCGTTATTTTTAATGTATTTTTACATTTAAAAAGACAAATACCCATTCCACGCTATAATCGAATAATATTGGAGTATTTTAATTTCAATTTTGTTACCTCATTACCAATTCACATAATTTAATTATTAATTAAAAAAAATCAAGTCCGCACGTGTGAGGATAATTGGTTTAAAAACAATACTTGTGAGATTGTTATACATTTTTTATTAATTATAATTTATTATTAAATTATCGTCATTATTTATTTAAACATGTTTATTTTTCATGTTATGAATCATTTATGGAACATTTCTTTGTGAAATTCTCAATTTTCATTAATTCCATATTTGGTGTGAACTCGCCATATACAGAGTGTTTCCCTCAGTCCAAATCAAACCTTATCATTTATACATCATTTGGCAGTTGTACGTATTATTTTAGGGGCAGGAGGAGGCACGTAGTGGGACCGTTATTAGCAACAAGCTGAGATTTTGTCTTTTTTAACGTTTTATTAATGACATGTACCCCCAATTCAAAAACATTGGTCCAGTTCTCAAATTAAGAACTGAAACCGAATCAGTCCCCGAGGCAATTACGGTTTTGATTTGGAATTATCGGTTTTCAATTTCTTTAAAGATAGTGTTTTAGAAAAATGAAAAATAAAAAAGACGAAAACAGCCGGTTTGGTGCAGTTTCTGTTCATGAAATGAGAAATCGGAACCAAATCAAAATATATTCAGTTTCAATTCTATTTTGGCTAGTTTTGGAATCGGCGGTTCCGATTCCGATATAACTATCAATTCTCCGGTTCGAATGACCTAGTCCAGTCCTTTTAATATATAAAAAAAATAAAAATAAAAAATTTCTCCAACTCATAAAATTAAAAAAGGGATATTGGAGAAGATTACCACGACCCTTTGCATGGATACAAACACATAAAACAAGAAATGATCCAAAAATGCATTCTCCAAATAATAATACTCCATCCGTTAATAAGATATACTCCATATTTTATCATTTTAGGTCTCCGTTTTGAAGGTATTTATTTTTGTTTTTTAAGTAAAGGAACTCAACCCATGACCTCATGCATATCACTAATAAAATTAAGTATTTTATATATAATAAATCTTAATACTACTTGATCCACGTAAAGAAAAATAAAATAAAATAAAAAATATGAATACCTTGCAGCTATGGATGAAGGTAGTAACTTACATGAATATTAAAACTCTTATTAAACTAAAAAAATTCCACCAACTTTTTATATTTGATTTCATCAATATTACAAATCTCATCTAATTTATTATATTATATTATATTATCCAAAATAAATAATCTCTTGCTCAAAAGAGGACGTTTCCAAAGTGGAACCATCCCACATGATTTATTAAATTGTCATTTTGATTTATGGCATAACAAAATTTCTATTTTCTTTTTAAAAAACATGAAACCCAAATCTCATAAAATCTCCCTATAAAGTTACTAGTAATTACACCACGTCATTCATTTTATTTAAAAAAATGGGTGTAAAAGAGTACAATGACTTCAAAAACTCATTCATTACATCAAATACAAGCTTCTCAATTTGCATGGAATTTTAGCAAATTAAAACGAAATTAACAACAACGATGGTCGTTCTAACAATTGTGAAAACCACAATCCCCAAGTGAAAGACTAGAACTGCTATTTTAAATTGTATTTGTGTTAAGCCCACGTGTTAGGACATGTTTTTCTTGATTTGGATGTAACTGATAAGATGTATTTTGGATGATCTGAAGTCTGAATAACATTTACAGTTTTCAGAAGGCTGGAAGCCTCACCTTGACTTATAATTGGAAGCGAAAAGACAAGATTGATCTTCACTCATTGATTATTTCCATTTTCACCCTTCAGGCTCAATGACGTAGGTCGACCACTTTTCAACACGACTAGTCGCCTTTTCAACCTATTAAAAATAAAAAAAGAAAAAAAAAAAGAAGAGAGAAACATAGTGTTGAAACTTGAAAGCGTGCCTTTTGAATTAGCAACTTTAATTAGTACATCACATTAATGAATTGACTTACCTGCACTTGCCAATTAGTCCTAATGGTAACGATGCTTAACACGAGAGTTTGCAATGCTGTTCCACCAAATATCATCCCTCCCCAAACCCCCTAATCAAACATTATAATTAAAATATTAATTATTACTAATATATATTTAATAATTCGTGTGATATATATTGTTAGGTACAAAATGATGTTATCATACAAAAATAGAAATGTAACATTAATTTTGAGACGCCTTTCTAATAAAATATAATAATATTTATGGGATGAAGAGAGTATTTTTTTTAGTGGTGTGAAGGGTTTTAAAAATAAACAAATGAAGTAAGAAAAGTATAAAGGAGTTTATGGAGGAGGGAGGGGAGTAAATAGATAATTTGTTAATTAATTGTTAGAAATAAGAAGATAGAGACTCAACTATGTGATTACGTGGTTGTGGTTTAATGATGATAAGCTTCTGATATCAATTGGAATGCCGTTAAATCTCATATATCTCGTTTCAACAATCAGACAGGATTTACTCATTACTTTTTTTCGAGCTTCATATCTGAGAATCATGTCATGTACGTAAACCATTTTTATTTACAAATTAAAAAATAATTATACTGTTGAATATATTTAACTCTATAAATAAATACTACTTAAATTCTAGAGGTATAATAAAACTTAAATCACTAAGAATGCACATGATTTAATCATTAATCATGTGAATTCGTTTTGCATGCCATTTTCATATCTTTTATAGAGTGAGGCTTGCTAGTGCACGAGAACACATTCCGTGCGCCTTTAGAAATTTAGTATTTGGGTAATGGTACATTGCTTTGGTCTAAAGGGTAATTAATAAAAGGTACATCATTTTATTCTAAAAAGTATACACTTTTCATTAATATTTTTTTCTTTAGAAAATAAAGGGTACACATTTTTATACTAAAGGATATATAATTTATCAAAAAATTCTAAAGGCCCACGGAGTGTTGTCCATGCGCCCAGATACACACAATAATTTTCTTTAGAAAATAAAGGATATACATCTTTATATTAAAAGGTATACAATTTAACACAAAATTATAAAGGCGCACGGAATGTGGTCCGTGCGATCGGGTGTACAGAAGTTTTTGCTATTTAATATAATAATTGTGAATGCATTATCTTAAATATTTTTTAAAAAATATAATATGCTGCAACGTGGTTAACCATCTTATTTTTTATATTTTTTTATTTTAATGTTACATATATAATTGTTCTATTTTTATTTTTTATTAGAGTATTAATTATTAACTTTTATTATTATATCATTGTTATTAACTTTTATTATTATATCAATATTATAATACACCACACGTGAGGTTTCAATTTGGAAATTTCCGGTGAAATTAGCGTTTCCGGACGAAAATTAGTCATATAATTTGATATTCCATCTAACTTTTTATACTTGATTTGGTAAAAATTACAAATCTCATATAATTTATTATTTTCTATTATCAAAATAAATATTTTGTTACTTAAGGGGCGGTTCCAAGCACCTTATACGCTGTCATTAAATTGATTGATATTTTTTTATTATTTAAAATATAATTATTTTGTCATTTTGATTTGTTTCATAATAAGTAGTATTTTTTATGACTCCCAAATCCCACACAGAAAACTCCCTCAGAAAATGACTAAAGATAACACCACATGTCATTCATCTTATTTAAAAATGGGTGTAAAAGAGTACATTAACCTTCAAAACTCACTCATTACATTAAATATCAAGCTCTTCAATTTATGTATAACAAGCAAACGAACGCATTGTTGTATAGGGTAAGGAAGAACACAATTTATAAAGAACTTTAGCAAATTAAAACGAAATTAATAACAACGATGGTCGTTCTCACTACAACGATTGTGAAAACCAAATTTCTCGAGTGGAGCATCGCCTTGACCTAATAATTTGAAGCGAAAAGACAAGATTGACCTTCACTCATCGATTAATTCCTTTTTCACCCCTCTGGCTCAATAGCGGGGTCGACCACTTTTCAACACGACTAGTCGCCTTTTCCACCTATAAAAAAAGGCAAAAAAAAGAGAGAAACATAATGGTAAAATCGTGCCTTTTGAATCAGCAACTTTAGACATTCACATCAATGAAATGACTTACCTCCACTTGCCAATTAGTCCTAATGGTAATGATGCTTAATACGAGGGTTTGCAATGCTGTTCCACCAAATATCATCCCTCCCCAAACACCCTAATCAAACATTATAATTAAAATATTAATTATTATAATTATAATTAATAATTAATGTAATATATTGTTGGGTAAATATGAGTTACGTACAAAGGTTTCTTCATGAAAGACCCAACCCATGAGAAGTCCGATAGGCAGTCCGACGATGTAATAGCAAATGATGTTTATCCATGCAACCCATGATTGCCATCCCGATCCAACCGCCACCCCTACATCTCTCAATTATAATAGACAGGGTAAGACCGTCTCACGAAATGATTTTTGTAAAATGGGTAAAAAGTGATAATATTTTTAATAAAAAGTGATTATCAATTAATAAAAAATACTACCTCCGTCCCAAAGAGAAATTCATAGTTACTGTAGATACGGAGTTTAAGAAAAAGTTTACTTTTAGGGGTAGTTTGGTATTTTTAGGTAATAAATAAATTATAGATTAAGTTATGTGAGTGGTAAAGGGGTGTCAATTTTGAAAGTAAATTGTATTGTAAGGTTATTGATTTGTGTCTATTTTCTTATTTGGGGGTGTGAACTTATTTATGGAACGGACAAAAATAGAAAGTGTGAATTTGTTTATGGGACAGAGGGAGTATAACATTTTAAAAAAAATAATAATTAATTACGAAGGTACTGAGACGATCTTGCCACATAATATATAATGATATATAGTAGTATATACTTGAAAAGTATTCATATTTTCTATTTTAATTTATTTCTTAAAAAAATTTGTATTATCAAAATTAGAAATGTAGTTAAAAAAATTAATTTTCAATACATTTATTTTAAGAAAAAATGTTACACACCTAACTATTTTATTCTTCATTTATCAACAAATAAATATCAAATTATCTTTAAAAAAATATGCTATATACTTTATTAATTTATGCAAGAAAAAATATGTGAATTACTTCTAGGTCTATACTTTCCCATTTGATTTTATTTTAATTTTAATAGACGTTAATAAGTTCTTAAGAGAAAATGTTATAAAATAGAAAGGTAAATGATAAGTAACAAGAGTAAAATAGTATTTTTATCTTTTCGAAGTAATCAATTTAAACTTTGAATAAATAACAAAAGTAAAAAAAAATAGTAGTAATGCACAAGACACATAATTGCCTAAGAAAATTGAAATATTTCCTCCGTCGTGAACAATTTTCTTGTCCATCATCCCACTAAATGAAAATTCCAAAATCAAAAACCATTTTTTAACGCACATAAAATGTCATATTAGGACCCTTACAAAAATCAATAACAATGGTAAAAAGTGATTTTTTTTAAAAAAATCTTGAAAAAACAGACACCCATAATTTAGATGGATAGAAGAAGCAATGCATATCATTAATACACGATCATTAATATCTAAAATTAAAATAAAAATTTAATTTCATATTGGATAATATTTGTACGTACCTGAGAGAACAGGTTGCACGCTATTGAAGAGAATGGAGAAAGCCAAGAGAGGGGCAAGTTGGTCAACGGCAGAGATGACGTCAGCAGTGGAAGAGAATAAGAGACCTAATTGGGCTCTGAATATTAAGACAATGCCGAAAAAGAAACATCCGATGATTGTGGATTGCGCCACACTCACTTTGGTCGCAAATTTTGCTGCTTCTCCATCTCCACGTCCCAGCTCATTTGCCACCCGAACTCTGTTAGGAACCGCTTGGTTCAGATATGAGAATATTACTCCCTCCGTCTGCCACAAAGGTGGACATTTGCTTTTTGTACGTGGATTAAGGAGTATCATTATTTAAGGTGTAGTTGGTAGTTGTATTAGTGGGGTGTACGAGTCCCATAAATTTATTGTATTAGTGATGTGTGTGGGTCCCATGTGTTTAAAAAGAAAAATGTGGACCTTTGGTGCTTACGCCTAAAATGGCAAAATGTGGACCTTTCGGGCAGACGGAGGGAGTAATGATAATGAGAATTAGTAATAAGGGTAATGATTATAGAAATGAAGTTGATTGAAGAGGGCGGAGTAATTATTGTATCAACGGGTAAAATTAAGAAATTTGCATTCCTATTAACTCATAGATTATGCTTGGCTATCATCTGCAAATCTATTACTCCTACTAGGATAATCAATTTTTCAGTACGCTTCACGTTTATTGTTTAATTTACTTTATTGATTGTTGTATGGATTAATTATGAAATAGTTAATCTTGTGCACTGCACAGTGTATGACAGATGTAAGATTTTAAACTAAAATATTCACTTTAATTAACAAAAATATAATTTTTTTTATTGGAAATGTGGAAAAGATTATGATTGTTGTATTAATTTTTTTTTCTTAAAAAATTAAGAATATACGTTAAGGTTATAAAATTCAATATTAAACGGTACAAATTAGTGATTCGTGACACCGAATATGATATATACATCCAAATGACATAAAAACTGTGTTTCGAAGCATTAAATGTGTGCATACCCGACTCCAGCAAAAAAGGCAACGGGAAACATCATCACCCACGAACTGATAGTCATGCTGCAAACATCCAAATTTAATTAAATTTTAGGGCTAAATTTAAAGCAGTCCAAATAATATTCTATTACATATTATATCTTTCATTATAGTTTTCAAATAATTACAAGATCTAGAGAAAAAAAATCTAAACAAAAATTATAGGAGTATTAATAAAAAATAAAAGAGTAATATAAAACATCACATATAAATTTTATATCTCTTCCAAGTACCATCCATTCGAAGAGTTCTCTTTTTTAATTTAATTAATGATATTAAAACAAAATGATGTTATTGTACCATACCAGACTGATAATGCATCGGTGGCTAACTTAGCATTCTTGAAGAATCCAGTCATGACAATCAGTATTCTGTAGTACCAATTCTCCAAACTGAACAAACAAAGCAAAGTTGAAGAAAGAGAGATGGAAGAGAGAGAAAGAGAGATGGAAGAGAGAGAGAGAGAGAGTAAGACCAGAGCATGACTCCGGAGGAAGTAGAGAGGTTAAGAAATTCAAGCAACCCGGAGAAAGCTTGACCCGAGAACCCGGTCCACGTGTCCTTGCATCCTCCGAACGCCACGTAGCCAAACATACCCACCACCAAAACCCACCATGATACATCCAACGCTAACGCAACTCCGACAACTCCCATCTGAATCTTGCTCACCAGGATCCAGCTAAGCGCCACGTGGATCACCAGAGCTATTAATGGAACCCATATCAATGGACCCGTTCTCAGCTGGCACTGCAGGAATCTCTGCAGCGGGAACTGGAACGCGAAGCTGAAATGCAACGGGATCAGCCACAGCGCCACCGTCCCGGCTTGCTCCGCCACGTCTTCCGGCTGTCCTACAAGTTTCAGAATCGGGGTGGCGAAAGCGTAGAGAGGGAGAAGGAGGAAGCAGCAGCAGAAGAGAACGATCCACGATCTCTGCATGTAGATTCCAAGCATGCTGTATTTCTTCGCTCCGAATGCCTGTCCACAGAGTGTTTCCAGGGCGCTCGCCATTCCCAACTGTAATAAATTAATTTGAATTGTAATAGATCAGATGAAATACAATGAATTAAAAAATTGGTGAAGGTAGGTAGGTACGAGGAGGCCCCAGTTGAAGCCGACGATGACGTTGTTGGCGATGGAGACGGAGGCGAGTTCGAGATCGCCGAGGTGACCGGCGAAGGACTGAGTGACGACGTTCATGGTGACGTTGGAAATCCGGGAGACGATGGTGGGTCCCACGATGATCCATAGCTTCTTGGATTCCGACCATATCTTGTCCGATCTTTTGGGTGATGCCAAAAGGGGAACCTTTTCTTGTTGCTTACTTTCGCTCAACACTTCCATGTTACCTCGTATAAACGCTCAAAAGGCATAAGCGTGTGTGTATATATTTTCGCATATCTACTTTTTCCATTGGTTTAGGTTGGCTATTTGATAATATTTAAATGTGATGTTATATTTTGATTGTTACAATTTTTTTTACGTGTTAATTATTTGTAAGAGATATACCACTAAAATATTTTAGAAAATTTGGATCCTTCGATTATAACATTAATTATAGAGTGGGTCTCTTGTGCGTTCGGGCACACGGATTTAGATCCGTGTTCCTTTGTAATTTTCGTGCCCTTTATAATTTAAACTCCCTAGCAATACATAAGTTTAAATAGAATAGGAAGGTGAAGAGATTGTGTTCACATGGGGACACGACCGTGTCCCCGGACGGGAGCTTTTGCCTTAATTATATTACATGTATCAAATATAAAATCTTATTAAAATATTATAAACTTACTTTCACTAAACGTATAACTTACTTTATGTTTATTTATTATTTAAAATATATATATATAATTTAAGCGGTTCGAATTTCCTTTGTATAATACTCTCTCTGTCCTGGGCGAAGAGGTGCATTTGCTTTTTGAACGTGGATTAAGGAGTATTATTATTTGAGTTGATATTAGGTACATTCAAATGTGTATAACTTTTTATTTTATTTTGTATATATTTTTCTTAATAATTGTACTTTTTTCACACTAAGTTTTTCATTAAAAAAAAACTAGCATCCATATTTGTATAACTTTTTATATAATAGTGTATACATGTTTTTTAATAATTGTATATTTTTTTACACTCAATTTTTCATTAAAAAACTAACAATTAAATTATATACATTTTTGTTCATAATTGTATATGTTTTTGTTTATATTTGTATATGTTTTTGAAAGTGAGTGTACCAGGGTGCACAGTATAATTAGCCTTATTATTTTATGTAAAGGGATAGATGTATTAGAGAGTGTAATGGGTAATGGTAGACCCTTTTTATTAAAAGAAAAAAATGGTACAATTTGAATGAGACCTCAATATAGTAAAATGATGTTATTTGGGCGGGATAGAGGGAGTATTATATATCACACTATTTAGTAACTTACACATAGAAAGTATAAACTTATAAACAATAATTGAATTTTTATTTCTTTCTCTTATAGGATCACCTATTTACACAATATTTTTGTTTCACTTTTTGTTACATTCTTTAAATTGATGTCAAATTATACTATTCATTCCCCTTGATTGATGCCAAATGTATATGTTAGGTTTAATAGGTGTCAGGGTTAATAGGGTATACGAACCGCAATTATAATATTTTTTAAATTTAATATATTAAAAATTATACATTATCAAATTTTTACTACTTTAGTGTGAAAAATGTTATAAGACCAAGAAAAAAAATGTATATATGTTGACATATACTCCCTCCATGCCATAGCAAGAGTCGTTTTTTTCATTTTGGTCGTCCCATCCAAAGGGTCCTCTTTCCTTTTTTATACATATGGGACCCACTCATCCCTCTAATACAATTAAAACATGGGGCCCATACTCCCACTAATACAACTACCCACTACACATTAAATAATAATACTCTTTAATTCACGTGGCAAAAAACAAAAATTACCCTTACCGCAGGACAGAGGGAGTACTCTTTTGTCGTATACAGGATCTTATAGAACTCTTCACACTTCTTAAAGTTGTCCGTAGTAACATTCTTCACAAAAAATAAATAGTAGTTCCTTTATTTATAATTTTAAAAGTTACTCAAATTTTAAATTTATTATCCTCACATAATCTACATAACATTACATTATAGTACTACTCTTTTATATACTACTTAAAAATACTGTAATATTCTATAAAGTCAACAAAGTTTGTGGAAATTTAAAATATTTTTTCTTAAACATTTAAAATAGTTTTTCTTAAAGAGTATACGAAATTTAAAATATTTTTTCTTAAACATTTAAAATAGTTTTTCTTAAAGAGTATACGTGATCCAAGATGAAGGGAGTATTCCAATTCTTAAACTATTGAGAATTATATTTCCTCCATCCCAAAGATATTGACACACTTTCCTTTTTGGATCGTCTCATAAAAATTGACATATTTCCTTTTTTAAGAACATGAGACCCACACAAAACAATTTATTTATTTGCATAGACCCACACACCCATCACACTCACCACTAATACAACTACCCACTACACATTAAATATTATTTCTCTCACTTCACTTTACATTAAATTATTATACTTCTTAATTTTCGTACCCAAAAAAAATATGTCAATACTTCCGGGACGGAAGGAGTATATAATATGGAAAGATTACGAGAACTCGTACAACTTTTCAAATCTTTTATTTGACTTTCCAATTCTTTGTATATTTTTTTGGCAAGTATACGGGTGCAGAATTAAACTAACACATGGAATGCTGGTACATCCACAATATTCCATGTGTGTAGAAAATTATGTATTGGAACTGAGATATAGTATGTGTTATTTTCTTCAGACAAAATTAGAAAATAAAATATATTTGCAAAGCACACAGTAGTACTCCTTCGTCCAATAAAATATGGGGTAATTCTTGGGTGACCCGTGATTACCCATGACTCTCTTACATGAGGGGGTGGGCCGGGTCATCCAAATAGGCCTCTAAAATATGGCACCCTACAAGTATTATTATATTTTCATTTTGAAAAAGTTTCTTGTGAGACGATAATTATGTAAGATGGGTTGTAAGATGGGTGGATCCATTGTTAAAGTATTATTGTGGTAATATAGTTAAAATATATTATCCTAAAGTATGATAATAATGAATTAAAGTATGTTTTTAAAATATTATAGTATAATTCATCACAAACATACTTTAACTAGTCATAAATATATTTTACTTATATAACATTACATACTTTAACAATGAGTTGACTCATCTCACAATTTATTTCATATATATCTATCTCATAAGAGAGTGCTCTTCCATTTTTGTATAGTTGAGAGTCTGAGACATACAGCCTCACACAAAATACTAATAAAACTACCAACTTTATATCAAATTATTATACATCTCAATTCACTACACATTAAAATACATTATTTTTTAATTTCCGTGCAACTTACAGTAAATATTAAAATACATTATTTTTTAATTTCCGTGCAACTTATAGTAAATGTAACATTATCTATGGGACGGATGAAGTATACCTTTAAGAGACACTCTTTTGTGAGACAGATATATGTGAAATGGGTCAACCTATTATTAAAGTATTTTATTAAATATGTAAAATATGTTTATTGATAGTTAATGTATGTTTATAATAAATTAATGATATAACACTCTAAAATTATACATTAATTCATAATTTATCACACTTTATAAAAGAAAATGTAACTCTTAAAAAGAAAAAAAATACTCATATTTCTATTATTAAAA
The DNA here is from genome assembly GCA_023678885.1 of Pogostemon cablin. NCBI lineage: Eukaryota > Viridiplantae > Streptophyta > Magnoliopsida > Lamiales > Lamiaceae > Pogostemon > Pogostemon cablin. Next base: position 30,362,299 of record CM042969.1, on the reverse strand, counting down.
TTAACTTATAGATGGGATCAAATAGTAAGTAATTTTAAATTTTAAATTTAAATTAATATACTTATATAGTAAATGTTTTGGTTAATACATTATTTTTATTTACTCCATCCGTTCCACACCAAGGGTTTCTTTTTCTATTTTGATCGTCTCACTCAAAGGGTTCACTTTCCTTTTTTATATACTTGGGTCACACACTCACCCACTAATACAATTAAAACATGGGGTTCACACTCCTACTAATACAACTACCTACTACACATTAAATAATAATACTCCTTAATCTACGTGCAAGAAAGCAAAATGCACCATTGGTGCGGGACGGAGGGAGTATTTATTTCACTATATTTTAAACAAGATCGAATCGACAGGTTCAATCGAGAACCGAGCGGAAAACTGGTCAAAATACCCCCTAAAACCCATTTTTTTCTATAAAATCGAGAAAAAAACACTTCGAACCGATCAAAATTGAAGAATAGATTGAATTGTGAACCGGAAACCGCCTTTTATTTATTTTTTTTATTTTTATTTTAATGCTGAGTGCTAACACTGTTTATCATATCCATCTGCCACGACCAACTTTAATTCTTCATTGGGCCCAAAATGAACTAATATGGGTGCTCAACTTTATACCTGGATTCGACTCTATAGTCTATACTAACTAGACTCATCTCCAAGCTTCAATGAAAGAGAAGTTCTTAATGGAATGAGAAATTTTTAAATTGAAGTATTTATTTCTTTTCTTGGTATTTAAAAGCCACATGGGCAACGACAAACTTAATTAATGCCATGATCGTTGCATACGTAAAATTTAAGAGTCTTTGAAATAAAAAAATCCATGCTGAATTAGTACCAATTAATTTTTTTATTTCTTATTATTTTTTGGTTGACTTTATTAAATGATTTGAATTTATTTTTACTTTAAATTAAATATTAATTTATTAAAGATTTGGTAGTCTTGGAGTATTTTTTTTAATAGGAGTTGATTCATACGTACATTAAGTATTTTAGTATAAAATTATATATAAAATAAAGAAATATTATTAAAAGTATATAATTTTTTATTTTCCGGTTAAATCATGGGTTCGATTGATCCGACTGATGAAATCTCAAAGTATTGAAGACATCCGTTTGAACTCTTATCTGATTACAACAACACTGATTTATTTAACGAGAACATGAAAATAAAAAGAACAAATTTTGTATATGATCGTTTCAGTTACTTTTTATTAGATTCAATTATTCATTAAGAATGGTATATATTTTTTTTTATCTATTTTACAAATTATCTATAGATTAGTATTATTTATGAAATACTCTCTCCATCGTTAGCATTTTTATACACTTTTCATTTTCATCAATTCTAAAATTTTGCTTGTTTTCAATAACAGTAACACTATACAATATTAATATTCTTAAATCATCACAACATTACAAAAATATCACATACTTTTTATATTTTATTCGTCAATCCAATAATTTTATTTTTTTTCTCTTTAAATTATCCGATTTATAAATTTTTTAAATTATATTTTTAAAAACAGCATTTCTTAATCCACATATCTATATTATTAATATATATACATAAAAAATACGGGGAACGGTAGATGAATTAGATAACCATTTCGATCGGTCTAATTTGTCAAATAAAAATGAAGTAATAATGTGAGTGCTGTGTGTAATTATAAAAAAGCAGTATGAGAAAGAACGAGAGTTTGGACCAGTCTCCCAACGACTTGTGTAGATGTGACACTGCCTCTTTAATAAATGTATCAAATAAAGTTAATAATTGGTGGGCCCCATTTAATCACATTTCTAAGAATTCATAGTGGAGAAATTAATTTAGCGCAGCAGAATGATAAAATAATAATTAGATAATTTGAAGGTATTTATTGCAGTTCGTTAGCAAGATTCGTCAGTGTCAGCCACGTTCAAAAATCAAAATACACAGATGGGCAGCTTTCATAAGATTTCAATCTGATCAATACACATCAAAATATTAGGTACCACGTCACTATCTTATCACGTATCCCTATGTCCCGCCTTAATAGTTACGTATTACTCCCTCCGTCCCATACTTATGTTCACACTTTTCATTTTCGTCCGTCCCACACTTATGTTCACCATCCAAAAATGGAAAGTTCACATTAACCAACAACCTCAAAAGTTATCTTAATTTCAAAAATATCACTCACACCTAACACACATAACTTACTTTATAATTTATTTATTACCTAAAAATACCACAATACCCCTAAAAAGTCAATAAAGTTGGTCAAAAAGCAACTTTTCTTAAACTCCGTATCTACAGTAACGGTGAACATAACTATGGGACGGAGGGAGTATTATTTTGGGCGTCCCACTCCAATAGTTACGTTTTCTTTTTAGCATATGAGACCCACACAAATTAATTTTTTCTTTCTCCATAACCCCACACATCACACTAATACATCTACCCACTTTACATTAAAATATTATTTCTCTCACCTCAATACACATTAAAATACTATACTCATTAATCCACGTGCAAAAAGCAAACGTAAATATAAGGAGGGGACGGAGGGAATATTAATTTTATTAATAATACGTAAAATATTATCCGTAATTCCAGAGAAAACTTTCCGTTTATTGTTACACGTTATATAAAAAAATTTACTCTTTTGATCAATTTTGTATACTTGAAAGGATATTATTATAGTATTTTAAAGTAATAAAAAAATATAAAATAATGATATATGTATGAAAATTGAATGATAAATTTAAAAATAAAATAATTTTTGAGTTTGTTAGATAAAGTAATGTTTCTTTTTTTGAATTGCGAAATGTTTTGTAGGACAAATAAATAAGAAATGTACTAATAATTCTCTGGAATGAAGGGTATATAATACTGTCAACTCCGTCTTAAAGCAAGGTATACATTCGTTTTATGTAAGCAAGTTAAACGATATGATATTTTATTGGGTAGTAAATAAGTTCTAGTTTTAATCTTTTTGTCCTTAAATTTAATTTGAATCGCTGATGAATTGTACTTCCTCCGTTTACATTAAGGTTTACGTTTTTCATTTTGGGTTGTCCCACGTTAAGGTTTATATTTCCTTTTTTGTCAATTTGAGCCCACACAAAACATCAATTAATTATTCCACGTAGGGTCAACACACAACACTAATATAACTACCCACTTTACATTAAATATTATTTCTCTCACCCCACTACACATTAGTATATTATAAGTATCTCTTAATCTCCGTGCAAAAAGCAAACGTCAACATTTACGCGGGTCGAATGGAGTATTTTTAGGAGTATTAATTTTTTTTGTATGGAACGTCCCACCTACCAAAAAGATAAATTTATACATTAAAAAGGAATAAACCAAAATATCAAAATGTTTACCTTATATTGTGAGAGGAAGAATTATACTCCCTCCATTCCTCTCAAAGCATATAACTTTGTTATGAATATCCATTTCAAAGGATATCATTTTCCTTTTTTTAGAAATATATATGAATCCATGCACATCATTAATACAATTATTGAATACTTATTAAATACACTAAAAAAATTTTTTTAGCAACCGAATTTACCAACAGAATTCAATCCGTTGGTAATTATCAATGGATTAGCAACAAAAATTACTTTATTTTTTGTTTTAGCAACGGAATGCCAACGGATTTATTCTCTATTTTAGTAACGGAATTCAATTCGTTGATAATTACCAATTGATTACCAAGGGAATCATTATATAAATTACCAACGGAATTATTAGCAACGGATTACCAACGGGATTGATTTTTCGTTGTTAAAAATTTACCAGCCACCACTTTACCAATGAAATTTTACCAATGGATCCCGTTGCAAATCCGTTGATAAATCAATTTAACAATGGAATTAAGACTTTTACCAACGGAATATTCCGTTGGTAAAAAATACTTGTAGTGATAATACTCCTTAATTCACGTGAAAAAACAAATGATACTATTTAAGGTTGGAGGTAGTATTTTTCTTTTAAGATATATATTGTATTTATGTTTGTGGTTTATATGAAGCTTAAAAATCATGTATAATTATAATCTATGTTTGTTTTAAATTTTGATGTGATATATTTTTATATCAAATCAATATATAATATTCCGTTGGTAAAAAATAGTTTTTTTATAGTGATAATACTCTTTAATTCACGTGAAAAAACAAATGATACTATTTAAGGTCGGAGGTAGTATTTTCTTTTAAGATATATATTGTATTTATGTTTGTGGTTTATATGAAGCTTAAAAATCATGAATAATTATAATCTATGTTTGTTTTAAATTTTGATGTGATATATTTTTATATCAAATCAATATATAATACTTGAGTGTTAATATCTATATAAGTATAGATTGATTTGAGAGAAGTGATAAGTAAAAGAAAAAAAAATATGGAAAAAAAATGTGTAGTGAAAAATGTTATGTATAGAGATTTATAAAACTTTAAATTGACATAGCCTTAAGAGTAAATTAACATTAATCACTCTCACATGTTCCTCCTCTAATAGTGATTGAAAGCCCTAACACGTGTTTTGATTAACTATGATAATAATTATGCTTTATTAACATTTAAATTAAATAAAATTTTGTTGACACCATAGCTCCATTTTTTTTAAAGAGAGGCAAATTCTTGCATTTAAATACACACTATGAAAAACTCAATGGATAAGAACATACTTTGTTAATAAATTTTTTGATAGTTTTTGTGTAATAAAAATTTGAATATAAAAAAATTATATTTCATTTATTAAAAACATAATATATATATATATATATATATATATATATACTTGATACCAACTCTTTTTTTTAAGTTAAATAGTTTTATGAGTTGGTCTTGCGTGTCTCCCGGGCACATCGAGCGCCTTTAGAATTAAATATTATGAGTAAGGGTATATTGTTTTGTTTTAAAGGGTATATACTTTAATTAATAAGAGTACACCATTTTATTCTAAAGGGTATAGACTTTTCATTAATATTTTTTATTTTTTTTCAGAAAATAAAGGGTACACATCTTTATAATAAAGGGTATACAATTTAATACAAAATTTTAAAAGCGCACAGCGTGTGGCCCCGAATGCACACAAGTGTTTTCCTAGTTTTATTAGCATTATGAATAGAATTTTCGGTATAATCTCATGTGAATATTAATTTATTAATTTTTTACATCATATCATTAAATAAAATCACTCATGACACGAGAGATATAAAAAATAACAAATAAAATCTTTTAAGCATATGAAATGCTGCATAAACACGTAACAATTAATTAATAGTGGGCTCAATGTGACAATGTCGTGTAGTTCTTTTTTCAAAATATTAATGCATGATGGACCAATTCTTTTTGTCGTATATTGCAGTTTAGACTAATGCTTTACACAAATTAAATAAAGAAATGATAAAGATCAATGCCCATATTGTTATCCAAATTCAAATTAAAGAAATCATATTTTTAGCCTTTTAGGTTGGATGGTATAAGGTTTAGGGAATTTCGGATCTTTTCTATATAACATGCAATTTTTTAAAGGATTTATCGTTAACTTACTCAAAATTAAATTCATTATTTTATATGTATGAATATACGTTACACTTCCTTAGCTCCCATAAAATTTTCATACGTCCTTTATATTTATTTCGCTAATCTTGAGAGGAAAAAAAAATTTGTACTGAATTTTACTACATTTGATCGGTACTTATAGTGATAATATTAGTTTATAGCATTATCAATTGATACTCTTATAAAACAGAAATAACATCATTAACATGCATTATATGATATATATAAGGGAGGGGCTATTTGAACCCCAATTTTAATAAATGTACCCCATAAATTTTATAGGATTAAAATACTCATATTTGTTAAGACGTAAATATCCCTTTATAAATTATAAATTAAGATTTCTTATTTATATGGTGTTCGGTTACAGCAATCGAACAAGCATATGAATAAGAAATCTTAAGGTGTTCGGTTGCTGCAACCGAACAAACATATGAACAAGCATATGTGTTCAGTTGCTGTAACTGAACACCTTAAGATTTCTTATAGATATAGTCTTCGGTTGCAGCAACCGAACAAGCATATGTGTTCGGTTGCAGCAATACATGTTCGTCGAACAAGTACTGCGTCTTTTCATGGACAATGTTCACCTATTATTAGGCAGTGATTCAGTCAAATTGTTGAAAAATTGAAATAACAGTACAAGAAGAGAGGTGATGAGTTGCAGTGTATAACTCACAAGTTTGCTGTAAAAGTAGAACATGGAACATGAAAGGGCTGAGAAACTCCCTCCGCTTCGCCAAGAGTTCAGCGGCGGTGGGGCCCTTGTACGGAGGCGGACTGTAGTCGAAGGGGGCAGTTTGGGGGGTATGTTGAGATCTCCAGCGACATTGCATGCTGCACTCTAGGAATACCCACGTTTGCAGCTTTAAATTTTATAGACATATGTCATTTTCATTTCTCTCGCCTCACGTAGTTCTAATCTTCCCTCTTTTTTCTCTTCTGTAGAGTCGGGATGCCAACCTCTTCTTTCCTTTTCCTTCCTCTTCTACAGAGTCGCAACGCCGACCTCTTATTTCCTTCACCGGCGTTTCTTTCTTATTTTTTTGATTAATTAGGTTTTTGTAATTAGGGTTTAATTAATTAAAAGAGTAAAGTAGTCTTAAATGTTGTGTATTTAGTAATTTATATGTGTAACTTTTAATTTTAACGGGGTATATCTAGAATTCGGGGTTCATTTAGCAGATTCGGGGTGCAAATAGCCGCCCTATATATAATTACCACTTACAAAGTGTTACCCTAAATTTCAACTTTTTTTAGTGATATTATTAATTTATTATGGCGTCATTAATTTTACTCAACTTAAAAAAATTTGAACAGTATGGACTAAATAACATTTAATGTAGTGTTTTTGCTCTCCAAATTAAAAATAATTTTTTAAATAAAAATGTTAAAATAAAGAGTGTGTTGAAAATTATTTTTATTATATTTTCCTTTTAAATATGGATATTTCTCTTTACATGGAAATGTTTTAAATCACTCATTTTAAAACTAAAAGCCCGATTAAAATAAGTGTAAGATTTAAAAATGAATAAAAACAAAATTCAGTTAAAAAAACTCTCCGTCCGAATTAATTAATTAAAGCTTTTTTTAAAACTGTTTGATTTTTAGTGAGTAATGTAGCTTTTTAACGTAATAAATAAATTATAATTAGTATATGTTGAGTGTGTTAGATGCAAATAACAATTAAGAATTTTATATGTATTTTAGTTCATGAGATTTAGGTGATTTTTTTTTTTTGATCATGATAAGATTTATTATGAGATATATAAATTAATAGAAAGGGTAAATTTTAATATGGTTAAAATAAAAAGAGTATTTTAATAAAGGGATATATTATAGCTTTCACTTTAAGCATGCATTGTGCCATTATTATTTATTCATGTGTTCAACAGCTTTTCATATTATGCTAAACACTGTAAATGAGTATCGTTTAATTATCCTTTTTAGTGATATGACTGATAGTTGCCCTTCTTTCTTTTTTAAAGCGTATTTAATTTGTTAGAAAATCTAAACTAATTTTACACTAGCCCACTGAAAAAATAATAAGATTAATAATTAATAATCAAAAGTATGCATGCATAAACAATCAGGTAAATGCCTATTAAATTATTGAGTGACTTTGTACCCAGAATATTAAGGATTGAGTTCTTTATTCCAAATTTGGTATTTTATTGGTGTTTCATACTATAAAAAAAATTATATCTTATAAATGATTGTTAAATCTTAGAGCATGTGATGAATTTTGGGCATTAATTATGAATATAATAGGAGATGAAATATCTAATTAATACAATAGGATATGAAATATATAAATGGAATAGGTGATCTCATCAGGGAATATTAAGGTTGAACCTGGAATTCTTTGCTTAAAAACATCTAAAAAATCGTTATCTTTAGAAGGCAAATAATAATAATAGTTCAACTTTTCATATTTATTCTATACATAGATATAACTCGATAGCACTTGTGGTACTATACACCTAATTTGTAATAAACGTTAAATTAAAAATTTATTCAATAACAACCTTTAAATGTACTCTCTATACTGATTAAAGTTTACATTTTTTATTTTAGTTTGTTTCAAATTAAAATTTACATTTGCCTTTTTATAAAGTGGAATAGGGGTGGGCATCGGGTCGGGTTCGAGTACCTAAAATTTCGGGTTTGAAAATGCATTACTCAAATTCAAACCGATATTTTATGAACCAATATTTCTGGTCCCCCATTCGTGTTACACGAAAACACTTCTTTTGTCTTTTTTTTCTCTTTCTAAGTATTGTTATGATAAATTAATTATGTATGATTTAAATAAATTTAATTATTTTTAATGTTTGATTTTTGAGGCAATATTTTATTTGATCTCTTTTATCATTTTTTTCTACGTTTTTAAATAATTATAAAAGAAAATAATAAATTCATATCACATCATAATAATATGAATTTTTGTACTAATATTAGGATTTAGATTTATTTTAATTATGTTGTGAGATATTTAAATTTATATATGTTTATATGTTATTTTCATCAAATTAATAAAAAATATTTATACAGATGATAACTTAAATCATACTAAGATTCATGATATAAGGATAATTTAAATTTAAATTTAAATTTGATGAGATAAAGATGTAATAGTACAAAACTTTGTTTTTATATTATGTAAAAATAATTGATAATTTGAAAAAATAAATTTAATTAAGTAATGTTTAACAGATGATGAATATATTTTATAATTAAAAAATTAAGAATGGATCAAAATTTTAATATTTTAAGAATCATCTAATTATTTTTTATAATTAATATAAGAGTGTTAAAAAAACTTCGGGTACTCAATCAGGTAATTCGGATACATTTTTAATACCCGAAATCCGAACCGAAGTTAAAATTTTGGGTTCGGGTTACCCGAAACTAATTTTTTAAAAAAATTACCTGAACCGATCGGGTAATTTTGATCGGGTCGAATTGGGTACCTGAAATTCGAAAATAAATGTCCACCCCTAGCGGGACCCACTCAAAACAATGAATTAGTCCACATAGTGCTCATGCACAACACTAATACAGCTATCCAATATGCTGAATATATTATATTTCTCAATCCACTATCTATTAAAATATTATATCTCTTAATTTATATACAAAAAGTAAACGTAAACATTAATGCAATAAGGAGGGAGTATAAAATAATAAAATATAAAATATAAAAATAATTATACCCTAAAAAATTAACTTATCAACCCTAAATGTACGGGGTACTGGTGCACTATAGAATAACCATAAATAAATCGATTATGTTATTCAAAAAAAAAAAAAATTACTCCTTTGAATATGTGGGTCGTTCTTCCATAAGTAGGACTAGGAGAGGACCGTCATGAAGTTGGGCTTTCTATTACATATGAGCTTGTCTACAAGTAAAACATATGGGCTTTAACATCTCAGGATGTCCACCTTCCTAAAACCCAAATTAAGCTGGACATATTAAATGGGCCAACCATATATTTCAATCAACTCTGCTCACAATTTTAAGTGACCTTCTTACTCCAATCCTCACTTTCTTAGTATGGTGCTCACTTAATGGGTCATTTCGTTAAAAAACAGAAGTTTACAATAATAATAATAATAATAATAATAATAATAATAATAATAATAACTAATTAAAAAAGGGGACGGCTATTCGCACCTTTGGAATTACTAAACTTACCCCAAAATATTTAATAAGACATAATTACCCTTATAAAATTTATATCGGTTCGTTTCCACAACCGAACAGAACAAAGAATGTTCGGTTGCAACAACCGAACAGTCATTGATAAGCGTTTTTTATGCACTTCAATTAAAATCCTCAAGTTTAAGGATGTCAATTGTAGCGGCAAGCAACCAAGTTATTATCGATCCCAAAAGGACAGCTAACTATTTATCTTTTAAATATTACTAGCTTAATCAGAATAGGGTAACCAATTTTCCAAGAGTTTTGAATTAATTATCTAGATACTGAAAATTAAATAACTAATAAAATAAAAATCACAAAAGAAAGATTTAAGATTAATTCAAGAGAGAATCAACAGTTCTAAGGTAATCCAGTATAGACCAATTAATTTGAATTCCTAGACTTCCAATTATTCATTCATGCAGATTTTATGAAAATACACCACATAACCCTGTTTTCCCACTGGATATGATCCGATTCAAAGCTAACGATATATTCTGGTTTAAATCCTAAGGTGCGTGAATATTACCAAGCCCCCTTCCTAGATACTAATCAACGCAAACAACAATACCTCTGGGTGGCAAGTTCGACTAACAAGATATTTTCTGAAAGTACTACAAGGCTTTATTCACTTTCTACTTAAATGTCTAATTGCATTGTTCCACTAAACAATTCAAGTATCTGATTTACCGGTTCTTAGAATTAACGTGTTTATTACGGAACTACATTAATTGCCAACAGATAAACAATTCAATTCATGAACGCACACAAGCTATCATTATAAATCAAGCATTATAGAGGATGTCATGAATTTACTATAAAGACGTTACGAAGCATGATTGCAAAGTCTCAATACGAATCAAATAAACCAAAATAATAATCCAAATGAATTCACAAAAATCAGTCTAGCTCATCAAATCAATTATGTCTATCCTTCAAACCTTAAAACTGTAAATAAAATTAGTCCATGGGGTTACAAGCAACTCTCATGGCTATCAAATTCATACCAGAAGTCTTGACAAATGAAAATAAAAGAAAGAAATAGAAAAATCCTAGTGTCGGCATTATTCTGCTTTTCTTCTCCGTCTCTCCGATTGACTGATCTTCCTCTTGAATAGCCCTTGAATCTCCTTCGGTGTGGATGGATGATGGGATGGATGTGGATGATGGTAGATGATGGATGGGGGTGATCCCCTTGTGGAGGGTAGTGTCTCTTATAAATAATGATGTGAAATATATAAAGGTGTGAGAAGGGAATGAGATAAGAAAATTACTTGTGCTCCAAAAAATAGGAAAGATGGGCTAATTTTCAAAAATTCTCGTCGGCATCTGCGCGACCTCACCATTTTGAGCATAACTTCCTCAAACGGACTCCGATTTAAGTGATTTTTATGCCAAAACGATCCTCTTTTTGGCTTTCCAACCATATATCACATAATCAATTTGGACTTTTATACAAACAAAGAAAAATTATTCAATGTGGATGTGTATTTTTTAGCATTCCTTCACACTTTCACTCTTCATTCCAACTTTGAACTTTTGATCATGTTTTACCCTTCAAAACACCTTAGTAGCATCTTAATTATACAAGATATGAAAACCACGCCGTTATACACAAAATCATGGCCACATTATATCAAAAATAGTGTAAAGTGAGACCTATAATGCGTGAAATTCTACTCTCAATAGTCATCTATCTTATTTGTTTGGATGAAACAACCGAACAAAGAATTCATATATGTTATATGTTCAGTTGCTGAAACCGAACAGAGAAAGATTTGTATTTTTTTAGTTCATAAGATTTGTATTTTTTTTAATTCATATCAACATTAGCGAATATATAAAATAAATAAGTTTCATGACATCATCAATTTTTAAACAAAAATTGTGATTCATCTTTAAGTGAAAGTAAACAAGTTTCTGCTGATTCTACTACTGCCAATTCCATTGATAGAATCAATAGAAACTTGTTTACTTTCACTAAAAGAAGAATCATCATCTTTGTTTAAAATTTGATGTCCATGAAACTTATCTGTTTTTTATCTATCCGGTAATGTTGATATGAATTAAAAAAAATTTACAAATCTTGTTCTGTTTGCTTGCTACAACCGAACAGATAACATATATAAATTCTTTGTTCTGTTTAGTTGTTGCAATCGAACACATATAACATATATGAATTCTTTATTATGTTCACCGAACAGATAATATAGATGAATTCTTTGTTTTGTTCGATTGTTGCAACCGAACATATATAAGTTTTATAAGGACAATTATGTCTTATTAAATATTTTTGGGGTACGTTTAAGTAATTTTGGAGGTGCAAATAACTAGCCCCATTAAAAAATTAAATCATCTATCAGGTAATTTAACAAAAAAAAAAAAACAGTATATGTCCTGGAAACATTAAGTACGAAGAAATAACAAATTGAGTCATTATATTAAGAAGGTTTACTTTATAACTTATTTTATTGACTTTTTAAGGAAAATTTAATTATTTTGATATAAATAAAATATAAAATATATTATGTGTATTAAGAGAAACTGATAATAATCCTCATAAGATTGTAATAATTTCTTTTTTAAAATTATGGAAGAAAATATTAAAACGAATTCACTATTCAGATTTATGGGCCATAGGGATTACATAAATTTTAAGGGCATCACTGCAAAGACACCCCTGTCTTGTTTCCAAAGAAATCTTCAAATTCGAAACTCATAAGAAGCAAAAGCATAAACCTTGGATACAAAGACGCTAGAAGTGATACCGGAAACAGGAAAAGTAGGCGAAACTCAGATGTCTGGCATGGAAAGACTACACCGGATGTTTGCCGGCGCCGGCGGTGCTCTCGGCCACCCGCCACCGGACTCCCCAACCCTGGATTCATCCGAACAAGTCTACATATCGTCACTTGCCCTCCTTAAAATGCTCAAACACGGTAAATCTAGGGTTTTGTTTATTGGAATTGCCGATTGGTTAATTGCTGAGGATTCTCTTTGAGCGAGTGTTGTCAATTGTTGCAGGTAGGGCGGGTGTGCCGATGGAAGTGATGGGATTGATGTTGGGGGAGTTTGTGGATGAGTACACTGTGCGTGTGGTGGACGTCTTTGCGATGCCGCAGAGTGGCACCGGAGTTAGTGTTGAAGCCGTGGATCACGTTTTTCAGACGAATATGCTTGACATGCTCAAGCAAACTGGAAGGTACCAAATTACCTCTCTTTTGTAGGAGTAGAAGGGGCCTAATTTGTTTCTCATAAAGTTTACCTTCGTTAGTTCTAATTGCTAAATTTTATTTTTTATTTTTTCCATTTCTAATTAGTATAATTTAGGATCCTATATTCTCTGAATAAATCTTCTGTTTGGTTGATTTAAACTTTTTATGAATGTTCATATTTATCAAGTGTAAACATTATGCCTGAATGATGGTATTAGAGTTAGCAAAGCTTGCATTCTTATATAATTTTATCATGCTGTGAATAAGTGTGAATAAGTGGCTTGTCTTGCCTCTGAGGTTGAAATCAGGCAAGTTTTCTATGTATTTTGTACAAGTTTAGACAAAATATAGGGTGTTTCTACTTTACCTTCTCTTTAACTATTTCTGGGATTGAAAAATCATTTTCTTGTGGTAATATTGAGCTTGTCCTGTTTTCTATATTACAGGCCTGAGATGGTGGTTGGTTGGTACCACTCCCATCCTGGTTTTGGATGCTGGCTTTCTGGTGTTGACATCAACACTCAACAGGTTATTACCCTCATCTCTCAACTTTCAGTTGCTTACAATATTTAGGATGCTATATATAGGCACTTGCTCCTATTATCTGAGATTTTGATTTTGAGGGCGGCGATTAATCCTTCCTGCGGCCCGGCCTCTGGAAAAAGGGTTGCTTCCTTTGACTGCACATTAATGAATGACAGATAATGTTGTAACCAATGCCATCAGGATTCCACTTTCCTGTCCTATCATGACTCTTTTGATAAAAAAAAAATCACATATCTTTGAGCTGAATTATAAATTGTCAATGTTTGTTTTACCATACATACAGAGTTTTGAAGCTTTAAATCAAAGGGCAGTGGCAGTGGTGGTGGATCCAATTCAGAGTGTTAAAGGAAAGGTGGTCATTGATGCCTTCCGTCTCATCAACCCTCAGACCATGATGCTCGGTCAAGAACCAAGACAAACAACATCCAACCTTGGGCACCTAAATAAACCATCCATCCAAGTATTGACCTTTCTTTGAAGTACTTTGACTTCCATTCAAATTCTTTTACCTTGAACTCCTAATTAAGCGGAGTTGATTTCGCTATAGGCTTTGATTCATGGTTTGAACCGGCATTATTACTCCATTGCTATAAATTACCGGAAGAATGAACTTGAGGAGAAGATGCTCCTGAATCTCCACAAGAAAAAATGGACTGATGGACTGACCCTGCAGCGGTTTGATACTCACTCCAAAACAAATGAGCAGACAGTGCAGGTACTTTGGAGGGTTTTTTTTAAAATTTATGTTTGTTTTCTTTTAGCCTGTAACCATAAACCGAGCAAATAACTGTAATTGATTTGTGTTGATGGTCAATGTTTTCTGATGTTGGCCTTGAAATACGAGAGCATGCATATGTATTGTAGAAAAGTAAAATGGGATTATATGTTGGTACTTAGGGTTCAGCATTAACTTGTGAATAACATTATATGAATGCTTTCTTATCTTGTTCTAATGAATTTTGACTGTTTGCTCCGAAACACAGGAGATGCTAAGTCTGGCAATCAAATATAACAAAGCTGTTCAGGATGAGGACGAGTTGCCACCAGAAAAGCTGGCTATAGCGAATGTGGGAAAGCAAGATGCAAAGAAGCATCTCGAGGAGCACGTCTCAAACTTGATGTCTTCAAACATTATTCAAACTTTGGGGACTATGCTGGATACAGTTGTTTTCTAGAGGGCATTGGACATATTCATTTTTCCGGTGTTCCATCTTTCTTTGATGTGCCGTCTTCAATTTTATTATGTACTGTAGTAGCTCCCTCAGGTCTTCATATTGAATCCTGATATCTGTAGGATAGGCCTTGTAAAACTGATTATATTTATTTTTCTATTGCATCATTAATTGGCAGAGAATTGTCTCAATGTTCAGATATAAGGTAGAGTGTGTGTGAGTGATAAGTCTGGAGTGGTAGATTTGGACATACGCTGAATGGCTGATGCTTCTCGGGTTTAATTTGTGACATCTCCTGATTAGGGATGGCTAGGGCTGGGCAAAATTTTTTGAAAACCGCAAAAACCGCCCGCACCGAATTGTACCGCATCGCTTATTTAGATAAATCGCAATTTATAATTTAAGGAAAAATCGCACCGCACTTTATGGTGCGGTTTCATTTTTATAGTCGAAACCGCACCGACCGCACCGCTAGTTTTTATTAGTATTATATTGTATTTATACATGTTAGTATTGGAATAGTTTAGTCATTACTCATTAGTTATTCACTACCCCTATAAAAAAAATTCTATTAATATTGTTGTCTTTACCTTCACTCTTACCATACATGTGTCCTAACTTCTATTTTTCTTACTTCAATGGAATACTTATTATCTTTATTATTTCTCTCATACATCTAAGTAAAATCTCAACTATAAGTGAATCAACTAGTCTAACCTCCTTTTTTTTTTTTTTTAGAATCAGGAAAATAATTTTATTGCTTCAAAGGGCACGAGATTTACCCATATGCTACAACAAAAATACAGCAGATAAAAGAAAATTCCAAAATAAAAGACATACTAGACTAACCACCACCATCATTTCCTTTTCTCATATCATCTTTTGCAGTGTGCTCCTAATATCTTCATTCCACCTTTGAATCTCTGCACCTTTCAATAACTCTTTCTTCTTGAGAGCAAACCATCCCCAAACTTGAGTTCTAATTTCCCCTAATAGAATCTTCGAGTTCCAACAACCCCCTTTAAATACAATGTTATTCTGCATTGTCCAAATAACCAAAACCGTACAAATCCAAACACAAGAAGCCAATAAATTGCCCATACTCCCTTCTAAAAAACTTCTAAACTCCAAGAAATTTTTTTCTATACATCTTTGTCGTGGTCCAACCACTCCCATCCATCTCATCACTCTACCATCTCATCACTCTATCCCACAAGTCCACCATCTTTTTACACTCCACAAATAAATGAAAAATAGATTTAGTGTAATTTTGACATACCGGGCATAAAGTGTTGACATTGTCAGGTAGGCAATTCCTCTTCCTAAGCTCTTCTTTGGTCGGCAATCGATTATTTATCACCCTCCACACTAGAAACTGTGTTTTTAGTGTAGCCACTTTATTCCAAATGTATTTAGCATATTCCTTAACTTGCTGATCTTCGCCCAACATCCTTTTTTGGAGTATCTCATATGCTTCATTAACAGAATACTCTCCATGCTTTCTGCTTCCCCATTTCCAAATATCCTTTACATCCTTTACAATCTTTTTATTTTCTACATCCTTTATGAACTCCAAATAGAGATTTGTTTCCCAATCTCTAAAGGCTCTTCTCAATCGCATATCCCAATTCCATTGATCAAAATCCCAAGCTCCCATAACTCCAATATTTTCATTTTTCATTTCACTCAATATATAGAGTCTTGGAAATTTGTTTCTCAAGTGAGTATCACCCGTCCATACTTCATTCCAAAACGATGTACTTAATCCATCACCCACCTCTCTTCGCAGTGAGTCTCTAAACCAGCCTCCCTTATCATCCACAGTAGATTTTATTCCACCATCCTTTGAGACTTTGACTTTTTAACAATATCTTCTCAAGATTTCCCATCGAAGTATCAATGTCCAACCTCGCCATTATTTCCAAATCCCTCTTTGCTTATTAATCAGTTTCCATAGCCACTTACCCATGAATGCCTTGTTATACAACTCAAGATTTTTAACATCCAAGCCTCCATATCTCTTATCTTTGTAAATAGTTGACCAACTAACCCAAGTTATTTTTTTACCTTCACCTTTCCCACTCCACAAGAAGTTTCTTTGCAACCTGATTATCTTCTTCAATACACTAGATGGAGCCCGAAATATCGATAGCACATAGGTGGGTAGTGTATTTAACACTGCATTTATCAACACCAATCCCCCTCCATAGGAAATCTTCAGTTTATTCCATTTTTGCAATCTATTTTCAATCTTCGAGATTACATAACCCCAATCACTAGCCTTTTTGTGGTTGCTTCCCATCTTCACGCCAAGGTACTTAAACGGAAATAAACCCACCTTGCATCCCAAAACACATGCCATGTCTTCCAACACCCCCATATCCTCATTAGCTCCATAAATACAACATTTCTCAATATTTAATCCAAGTCCGGTCACAAGCTCAAGTAAACACAAGTAACCTTTTTAGAAATATGGCATTCTTCAGAGTCACTCTTCCAATAAATATAGTATCATCAGCGAATTGCAATAGCGAGACTTACTTCATGTTCCTTCCAATAACTAATGGATCAAAGAGTCCCATGGAAATCGCCTTCTTCAAACAAATGCTTATAAATTCTGCAGCTATGATAAACAAGAATGGAGAAAGGGGGTCCCCTTGTCTAAGCCCCCTCTCTAGTTGAAAGTCCTCTTGAACGTCTAACTTCCTATGTATTGTTAGATTAAGGTTGCAAATATTTTCACATGACTATATGTTTCTTTTTATATATTAATGTAAATGGGATCACCTATTATATTTATAAGTTTCATCACATATTCTATATATTAAATGTTTGCCATGTGTTATTATCATGACTAAATTATCGTCAAATGTACAAGGATGTAATGATCATTACTTATGGTATAGGTTTTTTTATTAGAAAATAAGTTGTAAAATACGAAGTGTAGTATAATTATAAAATAAGAGATCCGGATCGATATTTATGCAGGCTAATCTATTAATAAAATCGCCAAACCGCACCAAAACCGACCAAAACCATTTAAAACTGCATAATCAATATTACTTGAATAACCGCGGTTTAAACTTGATTACTAAACTGAACCATATATGACAATACAATTTAAATTATATCGAAAAACCGCATAACCGCACCGTGCACATCCCTAGGGATGGCAATAGGACGGGTATTTTTGGGTACCCGTTCTACCCGACCTGAACCCTAATGGGTAGGGTATGGGTAGTTGTAAACGAGTTTGGGATGAATAAGGGTAGTTGTGAAAAATACCATTAGGATTTGGGACGGGTACGTGTAATGCCTCAAATACCCGCGGGTATCCCGATTATATATATTTTTTTTATAAAATTTAATGTATATATTATATAATTTATATATTATAAGATAATTTATATATTTAATTAATAATTATAAGTTTTATTTAATCATATTTATTAAATATTTATTTAAAATAATACAATTTATATTATATTATTTTATATTTAATTAATAATAATGTAATTTTTATTATTATACTTATTTAGACAATAAAAAATATAAATATATATAAATAAATGAATATTAAACGGGTATGGGTACCCGCGGATATTAATAAACGGTAATGGGACGGGTACGAGTACTTTTTCCTACATCTTCCTTATCATGTTTAGCATCAAATAAAAAGTGAAAATCTTAAGTTTAAGCTCATTCACACACATTTCAATAAAAACACAAAATACAACCAAATAACATATAAAATACGGATAAACTAATACGAAAACACATATAAAAAGACACTAAAATGTAGGTGAAAATAGCTCTAATCAAGTACCATAATTAATTTTTTAAACGGGACGGATACAGTTAGTTATTTTTTTAATCGAATACGGGTACGGGTACCCAAAATAAGCGGGTACCCTACCCATACCCCCTGTTTGAAATCTTGCATCGTATTTCAACTTAGTGTTTTATTCATCTACATAACGAAATTGTTTGAAGTTTAACGTTAATAACAAACTAGTTTTAAAGAAGGGTAAGTGCAGCCAAAAATAATGTTTCTTGGAAAAAGGTAAATAGAATAAAATACCATTGAGCTTATTTTGCTAGAGATTAGGTAAATCACTTTATAATTCTACATAATTTTAGTTGGAATCCTCAAATGCTCAATTCCCTACAACATTATGATCATAAAACATTTGCTCATACGATGTTCTGTCTCATCCGTGTGTGGTTGCCATTCCGCTGCTCTTTCTCCAGGACCAAGAATCGGGCGGTGACTTTGGCAGAGGAGGCAACAACAGAGCCCTCCTGCAAAGCCCAAATGGCCACCCTTCACACTGGAAAAACTCTATTTCGTGCTGAAAGTCGATCCTGTTCAAGCTTGATGATCGGGAAAAATGTGTCTTCACGGAGAAATATGCATCACAACTTGTAGCACTTGAACACCTGGAAAGTCGACAACCCGTAGAAGAAATATCATCAATATTATCCCAACAGCTGCCCTGTGTTTGCATTGCTTTTGGAATAATCATCAAGTATGATGATTCCAGAGGTAGAGCCCGTCTACTGCTTTTCGATTCCACGTATTTGCTTATGATTGCTGAAACACATACCTGCAACACAGTTTTCAGTTTGTTAGAAGAACATGTTGAGATTTAAGGGGAAAGTGCAGAGATGGTGTGAGTTACATCATCCTCGTCGTCGAATTCAAAGGCTGGTTCTTCTGCTTCTGGGCTTGAAACAGGGAGTTTCCCTACAAAAATATAGCATTTTGAAGACATATATTTCATGAATGAAGCAAGGAATTTGCATCTTTTGGATTGTTTTTCTTGACTAAAGAGAGTCATGATGACAGTAAATCTGCACAATACTTGTTAAGCTTTGTAGTGATAAGTTTTGAGTATGAAGGGTTAAATGTTTGTAGAAGACACACATACACACAAATGTATATATAGATTATGTGTGTATCTTGGTGTGTTTAAGTCTGATACTAAGTCTTTTCTAATGACAGTGCCCACTTAACCTATTCCATATTTTCATACCATTCTTTGGGGTGAAGCAAAAGTTAAAAATAAAAGATAAAAAAAGATAGAGAAGTTTACTGGATACCTGATTCAAATCTATTATCTAGATTTTCCTTTGGAGTCTTGGAGAACGGAGATAGCTCCTCAACAATATCGTTAGCTTTAATCCCAATCTACTTATTTTGTCGTTTATTTAAAAAGGCATACTTTGCACCCTGCACCCATCTTAAAAAACGTATACAAATATAAACAAAAACATATAGTATACAATTATGAACAAAATGTATACAATTTAATTGTTAGTTTTTTTTAATGAAAAATTGAGTGTATACAATTATTAAAAAACATGTATATACTATTGAATAAAAAATTATACACATATGGATGTTAGTTTTTTTAATGAAAAAATTAATGTGAAAAAAATATATAATTATTAAAAAACACGTATACAAAATAGAATAACATGTATACAAATAAAATAAAAAGTTATACATATATGGGTGCACCCTTATACCCGTTCTCCTAATATCAACTCATTTATAAATCATCATAAGTGTATAATAATATAAGGTGAAATATGATTTAAAATGAATTGGCAATTTACCCAAAATAATAACATCATAATCAATTTACATGAATCATTTTCATTAAATATGTTATAAATAAAATGATATCAATTTTTAATTTATAGTATAAATAGTTAACAAAATACTAGTTATCACTTTTTAACAATTTATTACTATCATTTTTTATTATAAATATTATTAATTATAAATGTTATCAATTCTTATACTCCAAGTTCTTATACTAAGTCTTTGCCGAATGTCAAATGTAAGTATTCAACTTCTCAAAATCCCAATCTCTTATAAAAGACTATGGACAGCACATAAGTAAAGGAAATGGATAAGTTTTTAAGACAATTCCATGTCTTGGTTCCACTTCTCAATTTTCTTGGTATATTCTAGCATTGAATTTTTTTTTCAGTTCTAGTTCTAATAAGAGATTAACATATGCCATTGATTATTTATTACAAGTACACTTGACAGCATCTAGATGAGGGAACACTAAGTAGAATGTTAAAAGTGATACAAATGATTTCACACACTTTGAGGGAACCAACCAACACATTTCAGAGATTATTACAAGAAAATATCTGAGGCTATCACAATGACTTGACAAAGATCTACCTAGATTATACATTACAGATTCTAAAGAACAATTCATTCTTACAAAACTAAAATCTACTGATAGATTCACAACACAGCTGCAGAAAACTAGAGAACACCTATTGAAACCGAATCCATGCGAAGATCTCTCAAGTCTTTATTTGGTTGGTCGATTGTCGTAGCCCGTAGGACACTAGAATGTAAAGTTTTAAGAGTGGGAGGGATGGGAGAACACTTAAAGGGGTGTATTCGTATCAGACTGATTCGGCGAATCCTTGTGCTGCTGGGAAGTGAGAGAAAGAAGAGACTGAATCTTAGCAACAGCGGAAGTCTTTTCAGGTGGGCACTTAGAGAGAGCAATGTTTAAGGAGACGACAGCCTCATCGGCTTTCCCTGCAGCCATAGATGCTAATCCTGCCTTGTATGCTTCATCAGCCATTCGAGCATCATATTTAGAGCTTGATTTTTTATTAGCACTTTTGGACTTCGTCAAGGGAGATGTAGAATGTGAGAAAGTGGATGCACGAGCATACTCTAGAGCAGCAATGGCAGCACTGATCTCGGCCATAAGTTGCTCGGGAGCAACAGGTTTGGTCTTAATACCATCAAACACACTCCATGGATGTTTTTCTTCGGTACAACTCATCTTCATACAACAAACTCAATTATGGAAAATCAAAACCTTGCAGCTTCAAGGGGAAAATGGATCATCCAATAGTGTTTTCTTTAACAGGAAATTAACTCAGAGAGGATCTGTAAGACGAAATCGAGGTTAAAACCTTGAGGCCAAATATGTTCATTGCACCCTCTGAAATTCCATACTCTCCATATAACGAGTTCATTTATGATTGGGGAATTTGGAAAATGTCCCTTTTAAGAACATCTTTTTGCAAATTGTCATCCAATTTTTTTTTACCTCCACTTAAGTAACACAATCGACCCTGCATGCGACCATTTGTGCGACCAACTATGCGACCATAATCTTCTATTATATACAACTTCAAGTGCAACCAGTTATCCAACTACTTACAAGACCACAAACGGTCGCGCAGAGTCGTGTGTTACCCAAATTTAGAGAAGGGGGTAATTGTGTCTTAAAATTATGTGGCATTTTTCCAAAAAATTTATTGTAGGTGGCAATTTTTAAAACAAGAGTATTAAAAGGGACATTTTTCCAAATTTCACATAACAGCTGAAATAAGCGCAGAATGCAATAAATTCTATCTTCATATGTAGGTCTTCAAGCAAAAAAACACATTTTTCTTACTTAAATCACTATAAAAACAACAACTTTCCCAATCTAAATTGCATAATGCAAGCATTGATAAATTAAATAATGCAATCATCTCGAATAAAACATCACTAATCTTGAATAACAATGCTTTAAGTCTTCTCTTCAAGTATGGAAACGCATCATTTTCACTAAAATCAAGCACTGATATATTTAATATTCAATTAGTCAAATAAATTTAGGAAATAAAAGAAGTCCAGACAGGGAAAAAAAAAACCCTCAACCTCTTCAATCAAGAACAATCATAAGGTGCCAGAAAATCCAGATAGAAAATTCATAGCAGGTTTGCAAAATAACAGAGATGAGAAAATCAAATACGGATCAAAATATGAAAAGCACCGACGCAAGAGCATAGGGTTTCTGCAGCAAAGATGAATTAGAGCAGTAGAAGATAATAAATTACGAACCTTGTGGATAATTCCATCATAATTTATGAGGCTGCAATCTTTCGGACTTGAGAGCTTCATAGTTGAGGACTTCAAATTGAGGTCATAATAGTAGTCATGAAGCTGAAGGAGGCGACCAGACGCCTCTCTCTCTCTCTCCCTCCTCTCTCTGGTGGGTTTGGTCAGCCAAAATTGGAGTATATATTTTCCATTATTTTACTGAACTCGATCACTTAGAAAGCATTGGCTGAGAAAAATTCAGAATTATTTCGATCATAAAATGCATCTCTGCTACATGAATTTTAATTATTGGAGTTAATACATTAAAAATTAGCTAATCAAGTTCCTCTTTTTTCTTTAGGAAAAACTAATCATGTCATTAACTAATCTTTATCTTTGATGATGAGATGCTTGAATGTTAAGTGATAGAAAGTAGAAACTATAATAACTAAAATGCATCATAAATTAGTTACAAACACTAAATTTAACCGTTTCACATGTAAATTCTAGTATTTTCAGTTGTCTTAAAAACTTAAATTATTATTTTTTTATTACTCTAAATGAGAAAATTACTTTTGAAATTATTGTAAATCTAATTTATCAATT
Organism: Pogostemon cablin; assembly: GCA_023678885.1. Lineage (NCBI taxonomy): Eukaryota > Viridiplantae > Streptophyta > Magnoliopsida > Lamiales > Lamiaceae > Pogostemon > Pogostemon cablin. The sequence continues at coordinate 30,339,115 of CM042969.1, read as the reverse complement.
ACTATTAGTATATGAAAAATTATTCTTTAGAAAAATAAATTATTACTCTTTTAAATTAAAAAATACTATTATTCTTAAAAAAAATTTATATATTAAAGAATAATTTTGAAATTACTTTTGAAATTATTGTAAATCCTAATTTATCGATTACTCTTAGTATATAAAAAATTACTCTTTAGAAAGATGAATTATTACTCTTTTAAATTTAAAAAAATACTGTTATTCATCAAAAAGAATTTTTTTATATATTAAAGAGTAATTTTACAAAAACAGGATTAACGCGTAAACTCGATTCACACCAGATTCACTCTAAATTACTACATAGAAATGAAGATAAAATATTTGGGCAATTTTGCATGTGACCATCTCACGGTGACGATAATTGTAAAGCTATTTTTCGAGCCGAGCGAGTTTCAATAGTGCATACTCGAATTCGACTCGATGAGAAATAGAGCCTTAGAACAAGCTCAAGTTTGCTCGAATAATTTTCGAGTCAAGTCGAGTTTTTCTAGCCTAATCGAATAGATTTTTAATTAATATATATTTAATTTAATTTAATTATTATTATTATAATACTCCATAAAATATTTATTAATAATATTATTATTAATTATAATTATTATTAAAATAATCAAATTGAACTCTTTTCTCATTAACAAAATGAGCATAAAACGAGCTCGAGTATTTATGAAATGAGTTGAGCTCGAGCCATAACTAGCTGAACATAGCTTATTCGCTTGTTAAACTTAATAAATGACCATTTTATTTTTTTTTAAAGATTTTGGTTTTAGTATATAATTTGATTGAAGGGTTCTATCGTATCATCATCTTACAATTTCATTGTGAATTTATTTAAAATTAAAATTTCTTTTAATCTTATGATTTCAAACATTTCCTTACCATCTAGATCGATTGCATTTTCATTTAAGAAAAAAAAAACCATCAATTAAATTGAATATTTCAAATATATAAAGATGTGATATTTTTATTTTACTTATGCAATTAATGATTTAATCTTTTAACTTTGGAATTTGGGGTAATTGTGGAGTGCACACGACTATGGGTTTATAAGCTAAACTTAGAGTATAATTACAATTATACATTTTATTTTTAATTTTTTAAGATTTAAATTTAGGGTGAGATTCAATTAATTTAAAATTAGGTTTAGATCTTAAAAATGCAGCAAATTAGAATTTATTGTATTTTTTTTATTTTAATCCTTCAAAATTAAATATGTGCACGAAATAGAAATTATAAACTGATGCCCAGAAATATGTCTTAGTTGCACCTCAACACAGCAATTCTGAGTTCCAAGAAGACGGAAAATCACATCAATACACAAGAAATTTCATCAAATTAAAGTATGAATATCATTAATGTAAGTTAAAGCTTCTGGGGTGAATTCTCACACCATAGAAACTCTGATATTACATCCATAAAACCTCTTGTATTCTGACTATCACCTTAAGACTTGAGCAGAACATTTTTCGTCCGTGGTGACGCTGAGCTCACTTTACGTGCTGACTACTCCGGATACCCATGGAACGATCACAGGTGCGTTTGGATGCGAGTCGCGATACGATTCAGGATACCTGTCCTTGAAGTTCAATTTGGGAGTTTCTGACTGCAGACGGATATATATTACAATCAAGAAAGTTGAGTTTTAACAATGTAAAATGAAATGATGGGAAATGGAGGGAGCTTACGTATTTTAGCCAGCATTCTTGGTTTTTATGTTCATAGATGTCGGGAGAGTAGCAACCACTCTCGGACGGGCAGTAGACCCATGTGTTGCATTTCATCTGGCCGGGTTTCGCGAGTTTGGCGTGATTCAAACAGGCCATGCAGCAATCATAGGCCGATTCTTTGTGGTGGGTGAGGCCCCATCTCACTGCAGCACCATCATAATCAGTATGGAGCTCGGCATTGCATTCTGGAGGCGGCTGTTTCCCCGGTAAGATCTCTTTTTCTGGAAGGATGAGACGAAGCTCAAGAAAAGTACGAAACCTGTAAAGGAAAGACCACTTCTGGTTGAGTTTTGACAGTAGAAAGAGTGACCTTACCAAACTCATCTTCTTCACCATCAGGTTTGTCGTCGTGTTCCCTGTTAATGATTTCGACTGGTGTCCAGAGACCGAGCTCCACTGCCAACTCGGTCCAATCAGATTCTAAGGCTCTTGCAACTATACCTGTTAAACGGATCACAGTTCAACTACGATGTTTCCACGTAGAGTTAACAATATGTATAACCATGCAAAGAATGATCATACCAGCTTCCGTTGGCAGTATATTCGAATTTAAATCAGTCCCGTGTATAATGTTGTTAGCTTCTCTAAGTTTTTCTTCGCGCCAGGTTTCGACTGCTTCTGTGAAAACAAAGAGCATCAACAAGGCATCAGGAACTCCCAGAATAAGATTAGACATTTACGATTTAAAATGTCTAATAAGTATCAGATTTTATGATCTGCAAACTCAAGATAAAGTTCTATCTAAGAAGGTAACAACTAAATCTAAGATAAAGACTATCTTAACATAGAGTTGATTCAGAGAACTTCTAATCAATATAGAAGAGAAAACACAAGCACAATGAACACTTTTTAATAGTTCAGCGAGAAATTTTAACATTATGTTACTGCAAAGAAGATATACAAGAGCTACAAACGACCGGAAGGGGATGTTAGCTGGTGAAAAGGAAATAATTAATACAGAAGAGAAGGTTATATGTGAAAAATATATGCACTACTAACACAAACCAAAGGTTGTGCAAGCATTTCAAGCATGTTTGCTATGTCGAAGAGAAAAGGTTAACTAGTCAAACCCCACATTGAATTTAATGTTTATTTTTCTAATCACTATGGCTCTAGCTCAAGTTCTATCAAAGTACTTGGAATGAATGTGTGTATAATAACGACATATTTCCCGTTTAACTAAAGTTGATGCACAAAACTTATGCAGATAAAACAAAGAGAGGACAAAGGTGATCCTTTAACTCCATAGTAAAAATGAAATATTTGTAACCTCAGAATCCAGACAACAAACACATACATGCATTCTATCCAGAAAAATGATTGACAATGCAATGAAGCAATGGACTTGAGTATGTCAAACGAGCTTCAAAAGGAAAAGGAAATATAGCAGATGTTAGCAGTGGGAACTGTTGTAGAAGGTCTATTCTATGCACCAAGATATGGAATCACTAAGAATCTTCCCCAAATTCTTTCCCTCAAATCTAGATCCTTATATCAACACAACCTTGCAGAAATTTGTTAGATGCAGTAACTATGATATTCTGGTCAACTGTTTGAATATTTGACAAAGTGCATGCTTATTTATAGCCTACAACAGTGTGATGAAATGATAAATTGCATAAAGAAAACGTCACCAAACTCAACTTTTCTCAAACAAAGCAAAAATCTTACATAATTAATAATCTAGAAATCTTTACACCAGAGTACTGCAGGAAAGCTATACATCATATCACATGCCTAGTTAGTTGGAAATTAATAGAAAACCCTCCAAAATAAAAAAAATAAATTAAATCATCTGCTACTTTAATGTAGGATGAAGAGGAATCAGGAACTACGGAATTACACACTTCATCGCATCACAGCACTTGTTCCTGATACATCTTACCAAAGTCTAGTGATCATCTATTCTTGAAGAATCAAATCCACCCCCCCACCCCAGCAATAAAAGAAAAGGGAGCAAGAGATAAGGCGTACAAGTTAAAGGACGTAGTTTTATGACATAGAATGCGATAAAAGATAGCAAAGCTGAGCATACAAGATTGGGACATCTAGTTGTGCTCACCTCGTTGCTCTGTTGCATTAGCAGCAGCATCCAAGCTTCTTAACCTATCGAGGATCTCACCTACTAGCTTTTGTCTCAAATGTTGTGGTACTTCCACCACTCTTTCTTCCCTTATAAGTCTATTTCTTAATTGTGTCGCCTTGAACAACAAAAAAAATATTTCATGTATTGCAAGCCATCATAACCTACCATTACACTCAAAAACTACACGGAAACATGGGATCCCATCTCACCAGATAAATAAGTTCTGTAGGTTCTGATGCTTTTCGTATTAGATTTGACTCCTCCATTTTCGTAATTTGATCTGCAGTGTACCTAAATGCTGTAAGACCACAACAACACACGGTCACTTAAACCTCTTCATTAAAATCCATATATGACAAGTAGCTCATCACACAACTCATATAATCCACAGCTCAAAACTTCAATCAGTGCTCCATTTTGGAGTTAAACAGCCTTTTTTAACAAAGCCAAGAATACACATTGATACTTAGGAAAACAAGTCAACCAAATGGAAACCATTATTACCATGAGAGAAAAAACATTAAACAATACAACCACTCTCAAGACCTTGAAATCATACAAAACCACCATTTCACTGACATTCCTAAACTCACACCAAATTATCCAATATTGATTCAAGAAAATAAAGCCAAAACAAAAATCCCTATCACCACTCTCAAGAATCAAGACCCTGAACTCAGATAGAACCAACCATATCTCTAAAATAATTCAAATTACACAACAGGTCTCTCAAGATAATCAAAATTAACAAAAGTGGCACCTAGAAAGCTCAATAAAAACCAAAACTTGAACAAGTTCTTACTGGTCTGAGTATCATCAATGGGGTACATGTAAAGAGAAGCATAAAGAGAGCGGAGCACATAGACAGCAACTACAACGTTAACAGAACACACAACGAGAGTAGCCCTCTTGTAAGAACACCTCCCATTGTGCCCCCACTCTCCTCTCGCCATCTCTCACTACTCCCTGAACTTGTTCAACTTCTGCTCCATCCCATCATCACTTTCTCTCTCCTCCTCTCTCTTTCCCACTCCCTACGCCCATGTATGTCGTAATTATCGATAGACTCTGGGAATCAGCAGATTTCTTGGAGAGATCTGGAGATTTTCGTTTGGGTTCGAGGGGATGGGGCAGAGATCGATCGTATCAATGAGATGAGACTTTACTGTTCTCTGCAAATACCGCAATTTTGGGTGTTACTTGGTTTTTTTTTTTTTTTTTTTTTTTTTGATACCGAGGTTTCGGGCTTACGCCCGACTAGTCCTCGAGGAAACAGTCCCGGCCCTTCAGAACTGCCTCCAAGTAAATCGCGGTAACCACACAATGGATCACATGTTCTAATATCTTTTAACTACTGCGCACAAGGAGTCGATCCCAAGTGATTGCTCCATGTTGGTGATTGCTCCATGCTGACCCTCCCCCTAGCTCAGCCGCAGGTTCCCACCGAGCCGCAGGTTCCCAATGAGTTTCAACCTCCCACACTGCCGCTTGTAGCCTTCAATATTAATTGTTCCACCATTGCGCTCCGGGGGACTTGAACCCCTGACCTTTCAATCAGGTGCACCTCAATGTTGACCCCTCAACCACTGGGTTTTTTCTTGCTACGATTTAAAGTTGTTAGAGACAAATTCTTGATTATTTTATGCCTTTTCAGTTTCTAAGAAAGCAAAGATTTTTCTTAAAAATATATTCCCTTTAATAAGGATAGAAAATGGATAAAGAGAGCAAAATATTTCCAATTTAATAACGAGTGAGTCACCATTTAAATTGTAGACAAAAACGTTTGAGATCGTGTCAGATAATCTGTTAGACGAATAAAAAATGATAATTTCTATATTAAAAAGTTATACTCAATTAATAAAAAAAATATAAGATTAATTAATAATAATTTATAGTATAAATAAATAAATAAAATAATAATAATATTTTATAAAGAAGATTATAACATTTTATAACGAAATTGAAAAATATTTCTAAAAGTATAAAATTGTAGTGGGACGTCTCAACACCTACCCATAATTTTGCCTAATCTTGATTTGGGATGGTATATTGATTGAGTTCTACTTCTGCACTCAAATCCATCCACTTCATTTTGAATCAAATTAACAATAATAATGTTTAGGAGATAATATAATAATAAAATCTATAATAAAAAATAAGTCTTATAAATATCTTATATTGTATTTTCGTACAATTAAATTGAATAATGTTATTTGAATGAATAATGGAGCAATATTATGTGATTGCATTTTTTTTTTCTTTTCCAAAAATTATTTCCATGTCCCATTGCTTGGTTGTTGTTTAAACTTAAAACATACTCCATAAAAGTATTAATTAAACTTTAAAATAGTCCATAATTTTCTTAGGTAATAGATTCACCTTGATTTTGGTGAGATTATAAAAACAAGTGAAATGAAATATTATATTTTAAAATTAAAAAAATACTATATTTTTTAGTAATTTTTCATGTTTTAAAAGAATAATTTTATAATTTTATAAAATCATAATGTTTGGTAAAACATGTTTCATGCTCCTTTTGGATATTGGTGTAAGAGATAAATCTTTAGATCAGTCTCAAGTTGCTTATGATAAAGGTTCTATATAATTATACTTGCAATGAGTAATTCTTCAATTCGAAGGTAGGAATCTAACTTTACACTACAATTGCGAGCTTAGTAGGAAGGGTTTTTCCTTCCAAATATTTTATACTATACTTTTATTAAAAGTAATAAATAAACACATTATAATAATATCCACTTTTAACACACATCTCAATATAAAAACTCATTTTTTTACATATCACAATAATTTTACACACTTTTTATATAAGTAAACTAGATGTTCGTTCTCAGTTTTAAAACCCCAGGTTTGGATTTCAAAATCCACACCCAATTTTTAAAAATCACTCATATATATACACCTATATACATTATTTCTGCACAATTAATACAATTTCTATTTATCTCTCCTCACCTATATACATTATTTCTCTTCAATTAATACACTTTCTATTTATCTCTCCTCTCTCATCTACTTATTATTCTTAAGTAAATTAATGCTCCCTCCGTCCCATGCAAATGAGTGTCTCTCATCTACTTATTATTCTTAAGTAAGTAAATTAATGCTCCCTCCGTCCCATGCAAATGAGTGTCTCTCTCATCTACTTATTATTCTTAAGTAAATTAATGCTCCCTCCGTCCCATGCAAATGAGTGTTTTTGTTTTATTCACGTGGATTAAGTAGTAGTATTATTATTATTTAATGTATAAAATAGTTGTATTAGTAAATGTGTGAGCCACATATTTTAATTGTATTAGTGAGTATGTGTGAGTTTCATATTATGTGTAAAAAAAAGAAAGGGCACTTTTTGGGACGCCCAAAATGGAAAGGGAATGGAGGGAGTACATTCTTACATATTGATTTGACATAAAGTTAAAACCTATCCTATCAAAAATTCAAACCAAATATAACATCATTATTCATGATTTTCAAACTTCACAACCCAAAACAAACATCACCCCAAAGTATTTATTCCCTTGCTTATTTTATACATAAAAAAATAAATTTTTCTTTAACTGACAATAATACATGAAGTACCTCCATATAGAGAAGGTATGAAATCACCGATGATGTTGGTGATGTGCGATTCCACTATAAGTAATGAGATTACATAATAATTACAGCCTTAAATTAAGGCAATTATACATCAGTAATAAAAGGAAAATTATGAAGAAATAAATATGTTAAGATGTGTACAATTACAAGAGATATTTACGGGATTTGATTAGCTATCCTTATTACCCCCTTCAAGCTTTGCGTGGGATGAAGAGCGACACAAAGCTTGAACCGTAGAAACTCAATGATTGGTCTAGAGAGGCTCTTGGTGAACATATCTGCCAGCTGCAAGTGTGATGGGACAAATTGTGTTACTAATTTACCAGAAATAACAAGTTCACGAACAAAATGACAATCAAGATCAATGTGCTTTTCTCGTTTATGAGCAATCGGATTCTGACTAAGAAAGATAACACTCTTGTTGTCGCAAAATAATATTGAAGACATGTTGAGGTGGAGAGATGAATCGGGACCATGTGAATCATGGTGTTAACAGGTACTGGATCGGGGTTGACAGCAGCCATTTGGAATCGATGGGGACCATGTCGATGAAAAGAGAAGATAGAAGAGAATTTGAGGTTTAGCAGTGTATTAGGCTGATACCATGTAGAGAAGGTATGAAATCACAGATGATGTTGGTGATGTGCGATTCCACTATAAGCAATGAGATTACAAAATAATTACAGTCTTAAATTAAGGCAATTATACATTAGTAATAAAAGGAAAATTATGAAGAAATAAATCTGTTAAGATGTGTACAATTACAAGAGATATTTACGGGATTTGATTAGCTATCCTTATTATCCGGGATGGAGGGAATATTTAATTTATGCTAGAACAAATTTGTGATTTACATTATTTGTTATAAACCATTAAAATAAAAAATAAATCCTAAATTTCTAAACCTAAAGATATAATAGTTATATTATATTATTGTGTATTTAAATAGAATAATTTAGTTTTAAATAATTTAATAATAAATCATATATATGTTTTTCTCAATTGAAAAGGTGGAACTTAAAAATATGTGACATTCACTTCACAAGTTATGTGAGAATTTTGTCACGATAATTTGAATTGACTTGAGTATGGGCGGTTTTGTCAAATTTTCAATTTTCATCATTATTAAAATAAAAAATCAAATCATGAAAATTATTGTGGATATTGGCGATGAGGTCTTGATGATAATTGATAGCTTGGAAGTTGGAACCCACAAGATTTTTACTTTCCAATTATGTGTAGTACTCCCTCTGTCCCATAGAAGTTGACACACTTTCCTTTTAGTTTGTCCCATTAAAGTTGACACATTTTCTTTTTAATACGTGAGACCCACATAAAAACAATTAATCTACTCTCATGGGTCCTACATATCACTTCTAATACAACTACCCACTACACATTAAATATTATTTCTCTCACTTCACTTTACTTCACTTTATATTAAATTATTATATTTTTTAATCTCCGTGCCAAAAAAAAATTATACAAACTTGAACGGAGGGAGTAGTATTTTAGCTTGATTTTATTTAAAAAGTCCAGTCAAAGTAAAGTCCATGTCGGAACTTAGAAAGTCATTAACCTTAATTTCACATTTTTGGTGTTTTTAATTTTAGTCAAAATGAGATTAATTGTTACTTTTTGAGAATTTGTAACAAGAAATTTAACTTAGCAACCCTAAGTTTAAAATGAGATTTCTTAACGTTGTTGTTTATGGTGCACCCAAGTGCACAAGGTATAAAATTGTATAATATTAACACAATGTGTGAAGGGTATTATAACACATTGTTTTAAAGCATAAACATTTTAATTAATAAGAGGACTAATTTTTTTTATTGAAAATATTGACTGAAATATAAATAGTATAAATGTTTGATTAAAAAAAATTAAGAGTATAAGTTTTTATATTAAAGGGTACAACTTAAAAAAAAATGAGATTTTGGTGTACGATATTCCAAAGAGACACACAAATTTTAACTTTATTTTTATTAAAAATATTACATGCAATAGTTTTTGCCAAATTTTTTAATCAAAATCTAGTGTGAACTGATTATAAGTAGGAAATTAAATTATTAAAAGGCAAAGACTTGTGTGAAACCGTCTCACGTGAGACGGGTGAAAAGTGATAACCTCTATAACGAAAAGTGATACTGAATTAATAAAAAGTGATAATACTATTTCATGAACAATTTATAGTATAAATAAAAAATGATAACATTTTATAGCGAAAGTGATAATTATTTCAAAACGTGTAAAATGGTCTCACGTGAGATAGTGTCACGCAATACCTACTCTTGTTAAAAAAGGGTTACTATTTACAATACAAAAATACATAAAAGACTAATATTATTATGGTTAATGGTAATTTGGAGTATTTTAAAAAGTAACGATTGAATATAGATTAATTCTTCCTTAAAATAAAATGCACTACACACATTGAACACTTACACTACCATGTCATTTTTAAAAATGGTGAAGATTCAAGATGTGGCACACTTATTGATGGTGTAGATGCAGAAATACAAGTTCATTCATTTGCTTAAAGTGCCCCCAAGACAAGCCCCTACCACCCCCCACCCACCCCAACCCAACTATGGTATAATCCTACTCCACCCCCTACTAGACATGCACCAAAAAATCGGAACCGGCGGTTCAAACCGGGGAACCGCCGGTTTTAACCGGAACCGGCCAAAAAAAAACTAGAACTGACTAAGGAAGGTTCGGTTCCGGTTCCTCATATTTGGGAAAAAAACCGACGGTTCCGGTTCGAACCGCCGATTTTTCAATTTTTTTTACTTTTTACGCTTAAAACCCAAAAAAAAAATTTTAAATCGGAATCGAAACCGTCGATTCCGGAACCGAAACCTTCATATCCCGGTTCGTTTCCGATTTCTCCTACCTTGGAACCGAACCGCCTGTTCGGAACCGGAACCGCCGATTCCGAACGGGTTGCATGTCTACCCCCTACTCATTAAAACAAGATTTAAAAAAAATAAAAAAATTAACAGATTGGAAGGAGAAGGTGGGTCAATCTCAAAATCCATCTTGAATTTGCGTTATGGAGAAATACTAACTCGCTCAACCCTATCTAATTCATGCTTATACCTCTTCACCTTTCTATTATTTTTGCTGATTAATTATCTCAAAATCTTGTATTTTTGTATTCTGGGAATTCTTTGGAGAGAGAGGGAGAGAACAGAAGAGGAAGTTAAAGAGAATATGTGGGGTTTTGGTGGGAATTATTATTGGGGGAGAAAGGAGAGGGGTAAAGTGGAAGGGATCATTGTGGTTTTCGCATGGATGTCAAGTCAGGAGAAGCACTTGAAGAATTACGTTGATATCTACTCTTCTCTTGGGTGGAATTCCCTTGTTTGCCACTCTCAATTTCTCAATCTGTAAGTTCTACTTCACCCCTTTCATAATGGGATTTTGATCCTACTCCTTAATTTTCTTTATAATTGATGCTTGATTGTGGAAGACAGTTTTTTTTTTTTTTTAATTATTATTTTCTTTCTTTCTGGAGTCTTAGTTGGATTCTTGAATGATCATATTATCGCATTATATGCTCAAATGCTAGTTGATTGAATTTGAACACACATAGTGTGAATTTAGAGTGGAATTTCTTCAACTCTAACAAAATTTTACGGATTCAGAGATCTGGGATAAGGTTGTGGGGTGATGAGCTACTTAAATCTGATTCCCTTAAAAGAGATGAAGCTGTGAGATTCTGATCAAAGTCAAATTCTTGTATTGAGGACTTATGGACAGAGGGTTTTGTATTGCTGTTGATCTAAACTTTACACGAGGATAATTTTGTGTGCGTGATACAAAACTGAACGCAACCCAGCCAATTTAGCTTCGAGAAAAACCCACCGTAGTAGAAGCTTTTCACCTTCCATTATGCAACTGAGTTTAAGTCAATGATCGAATGACACATTCACGAAGAAGAAATGCAATTAATTGAACTGCCAGTTTACTGTTGTGTTATTATCTTGACTAAATTGTGTATACTAACCAATTCCTTCTTTACAATCAACATGGCTTTGTTGTGAATGTAGTTTAGAAACACAAGTTGTTGTTGTTGGGTTTTAGTCATTGAGTAATATAATAATTCCCACGGTCTCCGATCAGGCATAGCTATTGTTATATTTGAAATTTAGACAGCATCTTTAAGTACAGAAAAGTCAGGTTGATCTTATTATTTAGGTTCATCTGTTTAAAATCTGAATAATTCCAGTACTGTACATTGCTCTCAAGCTTCCAGCCTGTCTGCAAATTGAACCTCTTGTACTAAGAACCATTGAATGTGGGTTGACAATTTTATGAGAGAGATATATTTTTTTGTATGAAGTCATAACAACAAAATTAATATTCTTTTCATTAACAGATTCTTTCCAGATAAAGCAGCGTCATTGGCCAGAGAAATAGTTAATGAGCTTGTTCAGGTTAGTAATCTGTTCCCATGTTTGTTAAGAAACTTCTGGAAAAATTTTTAGGGGAATGAACTTTAATATTTGAGTTATATGACTAAAACTTAAGAAAAAGTCTTGAAAAAGTATTACTAATGGGTCAGTAAGTTCCTTGATGCAACACCACATGCAATTTGATTTGCTTTTGGAGCTGCATTCTGCTATAGTATCTGGAAGTTGACAGTGTCGCTATGGTCCTGGTACCTTAATTGCCTCTCCCGTTATTTGATTATCTATTGCACAGTGATCACACTGTTCTCCTCCGAAAAAGTTACATTAAGCACCTAAACAAACAAAACAGTGTAAAAAGATGCAACAAGAAAAGAAAAAACAATTGTAGTAAAAATTTTTGGAACCTTCTTTTGTATCAGTTATCTTTTCATGCAATATCAAGAACTTAAGATTAGTGTTTGCATCTTTCTCTGGTGGCTGACATGCTTGTGCATACAATGATCTTATTTAACATCACATGCAGGAGTTAAAAATTAGGCCATGCCCCATTGTGTTTGCATCTTTCTCTGGTGGCCCGAAAGCTTGTATGTATAAAGTTATTCAGGTAAATGCTGTTCTTATTAGTTTGAAGAAAGTTTTTGTTTTTTCTTATATCTGTTTGTGTGTACTATTTTAGAAAATTAGGATTATTAATTGTTTGGTTGAGCTCTTTGAAATAATTGTACCCTCTTCCATTTGGTTGCAGATAATTGAGGGAAAGTGTGAAGAGCAACCCAATCTGGTATTCTCATCAATTTTACCCTCTTAAATCTTAATCTCAGACTCAGTAAAGTTGCATTGATGGTTGAGGGATTTGAAATGAGGGTATTTGACCCAATTAGAGTTTTTAAAGTTCACCCACATCACTTGAAAAATCTCGAAAAATAGTTCGAAGTGAGTGTGATGGATCTTTCATTGAATCTTTCCTCCAACAACACCTATGAATTTGCTTTATAATTGGATTCCAAATACATTTTTAAATATGCCTATCCAACTGTAACCTAATTGTGTGCTGATTATGTGGGTATTTAGTGTGTAAATGCATCACTCGATGAAGTTTCTGCATCTGTATAATAAAATGATAAATTTATGACCTTGTCTTACTATTTTTTCTGAAAATGGCAGTTAGTTTGGATGAATTATTCTCCCGCTTGATTTCCTCATTTTTTTCCATGACCTTGGGTGATAATTTTTGTTGAAATGGTTTCCTGATTTTCTGGTCTGTTTTTGGTGAAGGATGAATACCGGCTTATTAGAGACTGTATTTCTGGCCACATTTTCGATTCTTGTCCGGTGGATTTTGTGAGTGATATAGGCACCCGTTTTGTTCTCCATCCAACGGTTCTTAAAACTTCACATCCTCCACTCCTGGCATCATGGATAGCAAGGGGCATTTCATCCACTTTAGATGCACTCTTTCTCAGCAGATTTGAGTCACAGCGTGCTGAGTATTGGCAGACTCTGTATTCTACAGTAGTAAGTACCGGCCATATTCTAATCTTTCCTTAATTCTTCTACTCTTTCTTTGTGATTATTTATGTAAATTTTATCAGGGTATTGGGGCTCCATATCTCATATTATGCTCAGAGGATGATGATCTTGCTCCAGTTCAAATAATCTGCAATTTTGCCAGTAGGCTCAAAGACCTTGGAGCTGATGTTAAACTCGTTAAATGGAATACATCAGCCCATGTTGGTATGCTTTCTGATTTGTCAGCTTTAATTTCCTCTGCATTATACAATTAGAACTTTAGAAGGTTACATATAGAGATGGATACTGATTGCAATTGGAATAATGTATAGAAGCTTCTCACTCAAATGACATCTTTAACGAACTTTAAGATAATTAATTCGTAATCGAGCTGAAAAAACTTGCTGGACGAGCAGGAACAGATGTGGTAGGTTAGATGTAAACTCCCTCTCTCCCCGTGTCTGCAGGGACGAATCACTATCTTAAGAGATGCTGTGAAACACAAGCAGTGCAACTCTGCTAAAATGACAATCTTCCATCACTTTCGTACTTGTGTTTTCAATTTACGTGTCTTGATATAATAGATTTCTTGCTGTAATTCGCCCAGGTCATCTCCGGTACTACCCTGAAGAATACAGGGCAGCTGTGACTGAGCTACTGGCAAAAGCTTCTATGACATACTCTCAACGAATACGACAACTTGAAGGTGAGAAGATGGGCATGGAAGGCCTTACACACGATCAAATTTCTGATCCATTTCTCGACCTGAGAAAAGCAGCTGCTAAATCAAGTCACAGCCTCCCAAGAATCGACCTCTACTCAAATGACCATTTCCACATACCCAGCTCTTTGGAGTATCACGAGGATAGGAATGTTGGGTCTGTGCAGGATCAACCGAAAGAACAGTATGTGCCCTTGTCCAGCCCACCTAAAATAAATGCACATGGGGTTCTCGGTCACTTCCTCTTCGATGTTTGTGTTCCGAAGAATGTGGAGGACTGGGATCTAAGATTCTCACCCTCCACTAGAAGAGCGCCATTTGCTTCTGGTCGAAGGAACTCTTCGTTCAATCCCTTGAAATGCATTCGTCGGTCAAGATTATGATGGTTCGTCTCGATTTTGTAAGAGCACAAATGGTTGGTTTGTGATGGTATGATGATGATCGTGATAGTATTCCTTGCTAATGTATCTGTGAAGCTGGTAATCTATTACTTATATAACCATAAATGAATGAATTGGAGGGAAGTTATGAGTTATCTTCGTAAATTACCAGAATTTCCCACTTTCATTTTCTTGTTGCTGTTTCTGAATACTTCAAACCCCCCCCCCCCCCCCCCCCCCCCCCCCCCGCGCGCTTTTGCATCCTTTCCCATAATATATTTTACTTTTTTGAGAAAATGGTTAACATAATTAATTAATCTCTTCATATACTATTTTTAATCCTTTTTATCTTCGCTTAAAATTTTAAAGTATCCTTATTGGATTGCGATTGACGCAATAACGAAATGAATATGATATGACCAAATATTATCCAAATACTAATCCTCAATAATTGTCCTCCTATTTGAACTTTTTCATAAATTATAAAATCATTCAAAATAAACATGATATTATATGTGAATGTATCAAAACATTTCAAACTCCCTGTATCGGGGGAAGTTCCCCTCCCTCCTCCTCACATAAAATCACTGTTCACATGAGGAGAGAAATGTACTCATTTATGGGAGAGGATCTAAGTTCCCTTAATTCTGATCATACTAAGGCAAACAAGCTATACTTATAAGTAGTACTCTCTCTGATTGAGTATCTATGCACGTTTCATTTAAATAAATACATTATACTTATTTATAACATTTTATTCATCAATTTTAACTATTTTATTTATTTTTTAACAACTTTATTTTAAAGAGAATTACCAACTTAATCCTAATTTTTCTTACATTATTATATTAAAAAAATAAATATTTCTTAAACTTTGTCTCTTTACAAATGGACATAACTACATTGGAATGGAAAGAGCAGTATTTATTAATAAAAATACTGATGTATTCCCAAAATCATTGTTTCCATGCCATCTATTTAGTTATACACATGGTCAACAGCTACCGCTTAAAAAAAATCATTTTTTAATGAAGTTTATTAACATAATTTAATGGGTTATTCAATGAATTGTCAATAAAAATTATATATTTTTTTCTTTTAATAACGAAATACTAACAAATTTATAATTTTTTTTGTTATTTATTAAGGGATTATCAACGGAATCATTATCATTATACTATAAATTATCAACAAAATTATTAGTAACGGATTACCAACAAAAATAAATTTATTTTCTTAAAAATTTATCAACCAACGTTTTATCAACGAAAACGAACAATATATTTCGTTCTTTTAAGGACCCCGTGATTATTTTTAACAAACCGTCAAACAGACCACATAACTCAATTCAATCAATATGTAAATAAAATTTAAATTATAAACAATTGACCTAATAATAACTAAATTTTGTAAATTCGAAAAATTCAATAAAGAAATTGTCTTTAACTCCACTTCGTCGCTACCAAAACAGAGCCGACCGCCACACCACAATGGTTTACGCGCTTTCCAAATCCGGCCAATTAAGTCCAAGGAAATAAAAGACATATTGATTTACAGCCGGTGACCCGTTGTCATTATCACGGCGCCGTTTTAATCCACGTGGTCTCTGTTTCTCTCCTGCAATCCTCTTCACGTTCTCAACACCTGCGTTTGTCTAATTACTCTCCCGTCGACGTCGCTCTTTCTCGCCGCCGGCGTCTTCGCCTGTGAAGCGTTTTGTCTCGCCGGAAGTGTTTTCTCTGAAGAATCGTTCGGCATCTGATCTCTTTGATTATTCAAGGTATTACTTGATTCGGATTGGAAATTTATTCGTCGTTTCTCGCTCGTGTGCACCAATTGCTTGTGAAGACCTGGCGGACGCATCTAATTGAAGCCTCCTCTCCGCGATCTTCCACCACTCTCCTCTGCGTTCGAGTATCAGAGGAGAGGTCGACGCTACAAAGGTAAAATACGTCTCCATTGCATTTTTTTTAGACATTCTATGTTGAGATTGATAGGAAGCACTTAATTCAGATCGAATCCTGGATTTGATATTGTTTTTTAATCATGTGATGAAGAACCTTTTTTTTAGCTTGTCCACGACTGAAATCTTAATTAGCACAATCTGCAACTTCAAGAGTTCTGGAATATAAACATCAATGCAGTTTCATATTCTGCCACCACAACAAATAATGAGTTTTACATATAGAACAAGAGAACACATTTTACATGCTCTGTAAACCGAAATTTTCAGAATATTAGGATTCAAAATAAGTAGGCAATTCGAGATTCAAATTAATCTCAGGCCTCCTTTGATAGAAAAACATTTTATTTGCAAAACTATTAACAGCTATTACTACTTCTACTTTAACATTTAGTATATCATAAGAAGTTACGAATCTGTGTAAACACATTAGAATTAAGGTGCAGGTGCAGGTGCACCCGTACTAGTGCTACCATGTATTGGTTGTTCAGGTGCAATCATTTTGACTGCTCACTGATACATTTGTGAAAGATGCAATTACCATTTTTACATTTATATATACAACTATAGTTTCTGTTAAAGATTTCTCATACCAATTGGATTTGCTTCCTGAAATAGAGAAATTCAGCATAAATATAATTGTTTATGATAAAATGTGATCTGAAATCAAGAGAGAAGGTGTTATGACATAGCAATTTGAAGAAGTCAATAGTAGTTTGCATTTATAGATGACAATGTGATGAAAGCTGCTATACACAGTCTTTGTTAAATTGGCCTTCTAATTATTAAGGTTGATATGAATAATGTAATATGATGAGATCTACTTATGTTTTGTGTTTTTGGAGAGAAATTTTCATGGTATGATCTAATTGAAATTGCTTTATAACTTATTTAATGAATAATCTTTAGCTACCTCACCGAGTAATTGATTTTTTTTAATGAATATATTATCAATTTTGTTATAATTGTTGAAAATAGTAACGTTAAGGGAAGAGTTATATATGTAAATTATAGGTTAAGAGGGTAAGAAAGTTTGCAGCATTTTTGGATTATACACATTCCATCTAATTAAATGTGTCTATAATTCTTATTTTTTACATTTATCATCTGAATTTTCTCTTTATTTTTTGATTTTGTATGTATAGGATTTCTTTGAGGTTTTATTGATTGAATCCAGAGGAATCAACAATAACAGGAGAAAGGAAGTTTGCTCGTGGAAAGTCTTCATTTTTTTTTGGATTTATGAAAGGGGAAAGGTCCGTAAAAGGAGAGTGTATTAATTCTTTGGAAGGGCCTAGCAATGTTGTCTAATGGTGACCATCAAACAGTCCCATTATCGGTGTTGTTAAAACGGGAGTTGGCAAGTGAGAAGATCAAAAGGCCTGAAATTTCTCATGGCCAGGCTAGCCAGACCAAGAAAGGGGAGGACTTGACTTTCATCAAAACTGAATGTCAACGGGTCTTAGGTGATGGAATCACCACATATTCTGTTTTCGCGGTATAACGACGAACCATTCATGTTTTATTGTTTATTCAATGTATCAATGTGGTTTCTTTGATTTGAGCAATTGATGAGATATTAGTAATCCAAGTCGTGTCTTCAACTAAGATCTTTGCACTGTGTTGAAGAAGTTGAATTGAGTGTGCTAATCATGACTTGTGTATTCTTCATCCTTTTTTAATTGTCACCCCTCACATAACCTTAGGAATTGAAGAATACACTATAAATTTTGCTATATTTGTTTCTGGGACGGCATAATCTTCTCATATTTTTTAAGATTGACTGACTGAACACAATATTTCATCTGTGAAGAATAATTGATAATGTCTCTTTAGCAATGGTATTTAAGCTGTTGCCGTATGATTATTTTGCTTTTTGGCTTTCTTCTTACAAACATTATTCATTCAAAATTCTTGTTTACAGTTATTTGATGGTCATAATGGATCTGCAGCTGCTATATATTCCAAGGAGAATCTCTTGAACAATGTCTTGAATGCTATTCCTCCAGATCTTAATAGTGATGAGTGGAACTCAGCATTGCCCAGGGCTTTGGTAGCAGGCTTTGTGAAAACTGATAAAGATTTTCAGGAACGAGGTATAACTATCTTTCTAACTAATAATTTTCTTAAACATGAATTCTGTTGAGGAATGGAATGTAAGGATAGTATGATTGCTATTGATCCTCATCATAAAGCCAACCTTGTTTGGATATTTTCTGTCAATGATGAACTTTGTGGTTATAATAATACTTGTAAAATTCGACTACATATCTTGAATTCATAAAAGCCCAGATAGATACTGTTGCAGCAGGTTGATTGTCAATAGGGAAATTGATCATGGCTTGGCATTTCGTAAAGGAAATACTTTGCAGAACTGTTATTTCACTGTGGTAGTCCAAATTGATGGGGATATTTGCAGTGTCCAATTTAGAGAACAGTTTATGCTATAAATATGCCAACTGATTTCCAAAGTTTTTTTACGTGGTATTAATGTGTTTTTCTTTTCTTGTTATAACTGGAGTTGAGGTAGAAAAATAATTTATAGTAAATTTGATAATTATATTTTTAAATTCAGATGTTTAAAGATTTTTCATGTGGTATTATTGTCTGTGTTTTTTATTTAATTTTCGAGTTACAACTGGGTCTAGGTTCCAACTTGAGACTTTTTCTGGAGTAAGCTGAGTTTATTTGCAAATGTCACGAAGAAATAACAAATTTGAGAGAATTATGAAGTTTTGTTTTAAATGTTGTGCACAGAAATCTTGTAGGGGTAATTGAGATTTCAATGTGCACTGTTTCACATACACTCACATATTTATACATTGAGATCTTTAATCTTTCTAGCCCCCATTAATACATTAGCAAAATTGTCTTGGATATATTAGATCAAGATATTTGGCTGAAGCAATCAACGGCTTTGTTCTTTTGTGTCTTTAATGTTCCAACCTTGAACTTTCTGTAGTTAAAATTTTAACGTCAGATCCTGCAAAGTAATATGCAACTCAAATTGCTGCTGCCTAAAGTTACCTAAGTGCCTTGTTTAGTTGTGTAGAATTGAGAATCATTTAACTTCAAACTTGTAGTAGTTTTCAAGCCCTCAGTTTGCTGCTAATTTTTTGCCTTGATTTATCAGCGCAAACTTCGGGAACAACAGTAACTTTTGTAATTATCGAGGGATGGGTCATAACTGTTGCTTCAGTTGGTGATTCTCGTGGTGTTCTTGAATCTGCTGACGGGACGATATATTATCTCTCAGCGGATCATAGACTTGAATGCAGTGAAGAAGAGTAAGCACTTGTTTATTTCATCTTATTTGCAATATGAATAATTCTTTTAAAATGAAGTTCATTTATCTTATTATTGATAAAAACAGGAGGGAACGAATAATTTCTAGTGGCGGTGAAGTTGGTCGCCTTAATACAGGTGGAGGAACTGAGGTATTTTTCTTTTCACTTCTAGTGGAAGTCATTCTGTTCTTTTCATTTAAAATAAATCGAAGAACTCTGTGAAGTCAGTTTGCAAGTGTACTCTTAAATGATTCAAAATATTTCGTTTTTAAGATTTGGCAATCAAAGGCAAAAAAATAACCTGAGGGTTTCCAATTTCCAATTATTCTTATATTTTGTGTTTAGTATTTAATTAATTATTTTAAATGCTCTTTTTCTGTGTAGATTGGTCCATTAAGATGTTGGCCTGGTGGCTTGTGTCTTTCACGATCCATTGGCGATATGGACGTTGGAGAGTTTATAGTTCCCATACCCTATGTCAAGCAAGTAAAGGTTTGTTCCCATTGTGAAACTCTTGCTTGCTGAATAAAAGCCATATTGTGTATATGAACTAACTGAACATATTTTACTCAGGTTGGAAATCTATATTGATCTGTACATATCTACAGAAACATTAATGACAATGAATTCTAGCTATGAAACTCGGATGCTGAGCTATAAGTAAATGAACTTATTTGAGAACATGAATAGTATTTTCAAGTTCAAATGCCCTTAAAGACATCAGAATATCTCCAAACAAAAGTTTAATTTACCAAATTTTATAGTATTTAAATGAACGCTTTTTTCATTTGTGCATTCTCTTGTTTCAACATTGATGTAAGGCAAAACACTTGTGTGAACCGGGTTCACATAATTAATTATGTGAACCCTAGTTGTTTCTGCCCTATTATACCCTTGTTTAATGTTTATTCTTAGGATTTAGAATATTTTAGGGTATAATAATTGTCTTTACAATTTTTTAAGGGAGGTTTCACATGAAACTTGGTTGATAGGAGACTCTCTCCTGGGGCTACTTGTTTTCATGAAACATAAACTTATGGAGTTACAGATCAGACATTGTGAATAATAACAATTACTATATGCTAATAATTTCATTTTTAAACATGCAGCTATCATCTACGGGTGGAAGGCTTATTATCTCAAGTGATGGTGTTTGGGACGCAGTATCTGCAGAAACAGCCTTCGAGTGTTGCAAAGGGCTTCCAGCAGAATCTGCGGCTTCACAAATTGTCAAAGTAATATTTTAATATTCAGAGTTTCTTTTGTTAATGCTGTGTACTAATTATCTTGTCACTTGCAGGAAGCTGTACAGTTGAAGGGTCTACGAGATGACACAACCTGTATTGTTATAGATATACAACCCTCTGAAAAGCCTGATCTTCCTAAAGTGGCCCCAAAGAAACACGGAAAAAGGGCTTTCAAGGCCATTTTTCGGAAAAAGCCTTCAGAGTCTTCTTCTCAGGCTGGAAAGGAAGAATATTGTGAAAATGTGGTGGAGGAACTCTTCGAAGAAGGGTCGGCGTTACTTTCTGAAAGGTCTAAATGGTGTCATATACAGAATTCGTTTCTAACTCAGAACTAGAGAGCAAAATCTTACAAATAAACATTTGTTTGTTGCGCGTTACAGATTGGACTCAAAGTACCCGGTGTGCAACATGTTTAAACTGTTCGTATGTGCTGTTTGTCAAGCAGAAATAAAACCTGGAGAAGGTATATCAATACATGCAGGAACAGGTGGTTCGAGGAAACTAAGGCCTTGGGACGGTCCGTTCCTTTGCTCGAGCTGTCAAGAAAAGAAAGAGGCTATGGAAGGGAAAAGACCTGGAGGTATGCTCGTCTGCACCTAACTTCCATGAAAGCTAGGTAATCTTGAAACCATATTTACGCATTCTCTATTTTCTGAACAGCTGGTAAAAACAGTAAAACCGAGAGGTGACTAGTCAACCTACCTGACCAAATGCTATCCAACCATTACCGAGAAGGCTCAACGCGATTGATTTCCTATTGTTGCCATAAGCTAGGGTAATTGGGACCCTATTGTGAATAGCTAAGACCAAGACAATGTTTTGACCTAGAAGATGAACATCTACGAGTTATGGAGTTCGAACTTAAAACTTACGATTGCAATTGTGTAGACGCCTTCGACCGACCGTGTGTGAGATGTTCAATCACCATAAAACTGATCAGAGGACTTACTTGATCGCTGACTGACTTGCATCATGACTAACAACAGTATGAATCTGTCATTGTAATATATTGTGTCATCATAGGATGTTACATTAATTTGTCACTCTAAACATTATTTTATGCTACATTCTTTCTTGTGTGATCAAGTTTAGACGAGCTTTAAGGGCACCATCAGTTCACTCTTGTATTTGTGTACACTTCTTATCGGTTATTCTTTTGTAATATTGAATCTAAAGACATGATATTATTTGGAGCTTTTTTTACTTCATTCTGGAAGTGACATTGTAGAATCAAGAATGCTACATTTCTATTTTAATCAAGATATCAATTTATTCTTCGATTGTTGTATTCAAAGGGGTACCAAAAGTATATTCAAATAAGTTAATGGTATTTGAGCGAGTCTGGTTGAACCTTTTTCATGTAAACCTTTCTTTATTGATGACCGTTGGGTGCATTTTACGACAATGTCAATAAATTATTTAAAAAAAAAAAACTCAAATATCCTTCAACGACCAATCTTGATCTTGGTAATCTGCTATGGAGTCATTTTCTTGATCCAAATAGTCCAAAATTCTGGTTCCTGAAAATCCATATAATCTAACATCCACCACTTTCCAAGTACTATAATCAACAACATTATCGGACAACAAGTGAAGCCTTCGGGCCCCATTAGCCTTGCAGGCCGGGCTGATATAGCATTTCCCTATGGGCTTAGCCCAGACTCTGATAAATGGGCCTGTGGGTTGTGAGGTTAGCCTATTAAACTTATTGGGCTTGGGCGGTGAAGGTGAGAGGAAAGGATAGGCCCTCACCAGGGCATGTTGATGTTTGCTGCCCTTGGTCTTGCACGCCGGGCTGATATGGCATTTTCCCGTGGGCTTAGGCGAGGCTCTGATAATTGGGCCGAATTTGGGCCGTGGGTTGAGCCCATTTATGGAATTGGACTTGGGCCCTGGAGTTGAGAGAATGGGATAAGTCTTCTTCACCTTGCCATGTTTGCCAACCTCTCTCCCCATGTGTGTAGTGAGCAGAATGAAAGAATGGGGATGAGAGAATTGTTGGTTGTGTGGGTTTAAATAGAGACATTATTTCATTTGTAGAGAACTCGTAAGCTTGGGAATCAAGCAGTTGACTTGTCAACCACCCTTCCCCCCTCCGTGTCTTTCAAGCGCCCACCACATACGAATACATTTATTGATAGAGATGGGTGTCCAATGTCCATATTATTTACATCTAGAATTATTAAAGAACATATACTCCCTCCATTCCAAACTCATTTGCTTAGTTATTGTAGACACAATTACACGAAGTTTAAGAAAAGTTATTTTTTGACTAATTTTATTGATTTTTTAGAGGTATTGTGGTATTTTTAGGTAATAAATAAATACATTATAAAATATGTTATGTGTGTTAGGTTGGAGTGATATTTTTGAAATTAAGATAAACTTTTGAGGTTATTGGTTGATGTGAAGTTTTCTTTTTTGAAATAAGACAATTAGTTTGGGACGGATGAAAACGGAAAGTAAGACAACGAGTTTGGGACGGAGGAAGTACTTGTTTCGTAGCAATTCAATATGTGCATATTTTATCCATCTACTCCCTCTGTACCGCCCAAAGGATCTCTTTTTTTCACTTTGGCCGTCCCACTCAAAGGGTTCCCTTTCATTTTTTATACACATGGATCCCACACTCACCCACTAATACAATTAAAATATAGGGTCCACACTCCCACTAATACAACTACCCACTACACATTAAATAATAATACTCCTTAATCCACATGCAAAAAAGCAAAATGCACCCTTGGTGCAGGACGGAGGGAGTATATAATACTCCATCCATCCTATATTTATGTTCATACTTTCCATTTTCGTCCGTCCTACACTTATCTTCACCACCCAGAAAACAAAAAGTAAGACAACGAGTTTGAGATGGAGGGAGTATTTGTTTCGTCCCATGTGCGTATTTTTACCCATTTATATAATACTCCCTCCGTCCCATATTTATGTTCACACTTTCCGTCTTCGTCCGTCCCACACTTATCTTCACCACAAAAAAAAATTCACATCAACCATCAATTTCAAAAGTTTTCTTAATTTCAAAAATATCACTCACACCTAACACACATAACATATTTTATAATTTATTTATTACCTAAAAATACCACAATACCCCTAAAAAGTCAATAAAGTTGGTCAAAAAGTAATTTTTCTTAAAATACATATCTATAGTAACGATGAACATAACTATGAGACGGAGGGAGTAGTACTTTAACAGTACTTTAATGGATGTTGATATGATAGCTAAAATAATTTATTAAAAAGTAAGTATTAATGTACTTTAACAATACTTTAATGTACTCCCTCCGTCCCACACTAAGGATAGTTTTTACTTTTTGGCACGTGGATTAAGGAGTATTATTATTTAATGTGTAGTGGGTAGTTGTATTAGTGGAGTATGGGTCACATATTTTAATTGTATTAGTGGGTGTGTGTGGGTCTCATGTGTGTAAAAAAGAAAAGTGGACTCTTCGGGTGGGACGATCAAAATAGAAAAAAGAGACTCTTTAAGTGGGACGGATGTAGTATATTCGTATTAGTATGAGTATGTGTGTGAGACTGTAAATATATATGAATAATTTATGTGGATCTCATCTAGCAGGAAAAGAAAGTGCACACTTTATATTGGAACAAATTAAAATGACAACATGCTTACGTTGTAGCGAAATAGAGGAATTGAGGGAGTATTTATTTAATACAGTAGATAATTAATTTTGAGCTTTATGATAAACTCCCTCAGTTCCATAGCAAGAGGGTCTTTTGCTTTTTGAACGTGGATTTAAAGAGATGAATATTATTTAATGTGTAGTATGTAGTTGTATTAATGAGAGTGTGAGTTCCATATTTTAATTGTAACAATGGGTGTATTCAAGTCTCATGTGTAAAAAAAAAAATGAGACTCTTTGGGTGAGACGCGAAAATTAAAAAAAAAAAAACCCTCCTTGAACGGAGGAGAGTAAGTATTATGGGGTTTATAATTTTAGTTAACGTTATCTTCGTTTTCGATTTTCAAATCCAAATTTTAGTTTTTAAAATTTAATCTTATTTTTATTTTGTTTTAAGAGATTTAGTTTTATAAACCATACCTATCTACATATCTATCTCTATTATACACATTACTATTTAGGGATGAGCAATTTTCTTTTATCGGATATGATTTATTTTAATTAAAAATATTATATTTTTTTAATATAAATTATTCATAAAATAGTTTAATGGACAATTATCACCTTTTCTTGATCATGTATTATACTTTTATTAAAAATATTATCACTAATATTATTATATTTTATCTTTTAAATAAATGTATTATTCATCAAATATTATTTTATATTTAATATTTTATAATCTGTCATTTTTTTTAAAATACCTATATCACTAAATTTTCTTTTTTTACCAACAGAATATTCTGTTGGTAAAAACCTTAATTCCATTATTAAATTGGCTTACCAACGGAATCTGTTGGTAAAATTCTATTGGTAAAGTGGTAGTTGGTAAATTTTTAGCAACGAAAAAATCAATTTATTGGTAAATAATTCCATGGGTAATCCGTTGTTAACAATTACGTTGATAATTTATATAATGATTCCTTTGGTAATCCGTTGATAATTACCAACGGATTGAATTCCGTTGGTAAAATAGAGAATAAATCTGTTGGGATTCCGTTGCTAAAATAAAAATGTCATTTTTGTTTCTAATCTGTTGGTAATTACTAACAGATTAAATTCCGTTGGTAAATTATGTTACTAAAAAAACAACTATTACATTTTTTAATTAAGTATATATAATAATAATGACAAAGACTTGTGTGAGACCGTCTCACATAATTAAATTGGCTTACCAACGGAATCTGTTGGTAAAATTCTATTGGTAAAGTGGTGGTTGGTAAATTTTTAGCAACGAAAAAATCAATTTATTGGTAAATAATTCCATGAGTAATCTATTGTTAGCAATTATGTTGGTAATTTATATAATGATTCTCTTGGTAATTACCAACGGATTGGATTCCGTTGGTAAAATAGAGAATAAATCCATTGGGATTCCGTTGCTAAAACAAAAATGTCATTTTTGTTTCTAATCTGTTAGTAATTACCAACAGATTAAATTCCGTTGATAAATTATGTTGCTAAAAAATACTTTTTTTATGGTGTATCCGTTAAAAAATAAAAATAGAAAAATAAAATAAAGAAAACAACTATTACATTTTTTAATTAAGTATATATAATAATAATGACAAAGACTTGTGTGAGACCGTCTCACATAAGGGCTTACATGAGACGGCCAGAAAGTGATAACTTTTATATAAGAAAGTGATAATAAATTAATGAAAAGTGATAATTTTATTTCATGAACAATTTATAATATAAATAAAAAGTGATAACATTTTATAGAGAAAGTGTAACGACCCAATTTTGGAAATAAATTCCCATGACATATTGTTATCAATAAAATTCTATAAAAGAAATTATAAATGTTCATAAACAAAAATGTTTGCAACTTTGTAAATTATTCTATTAATAAGTCTTGTTTCTCTTTTTATTTTTATTTTAAATATGAATGAAATATATAAATTTCTAAAATATTAAAATAACTTCTATGACTTACTTAGGAAAGGAAATAATTTTTCACTTACCACTTATATAAATAGGGGACTCATTTGTATAATTTATCACCACCAAAAATTGTAAGTGAATTAACTTAAGTTAAAAGAAAATTTTATATATGATAAATAAATGAATAAATAAAATGATTAAATGATAAGCACATCAAAGGCAGCAATTTTAAGAAGAATCAAATTAAGATTTAAAATTTGTAAAAATATACTGACCTGTCGTGAAAATTATCTAAAAGTTCAAGATAAAATATTATAAAAGTCTACCGGGACAGATCCATTACTATAGATTTAGAAACTACAAGGTTTAGAGAAGTAAGTAAATATCCATAAGAATATAAAATTATTAACCTTTTGGAAAATTATCAACATTTAGGATAATATATAGAAAATCTTTGCCTAATAACTTATAAAGAAATATAAAGTAAACTTTTATTAAAGACAAACATTTAGCTTCCACCGGGTCATACCTCGTCTTGCTTCTCAACCTGTGAAAATAATTTTATTGAAAGGGGTGAGTAAACAATGACTCAATGGGAAAATATTCGTCTACCATATTATGCACACATATTCACACAAATGTAATCATACACCATGAAATTTCCTGTGACTGTGATGATCGATCATGGAACTCTGCGGGCGTTACCCGAGGACCAATTAAGAATCCCGACACCTGAAAGTGCCCTGGTTCATATAACTGTGATAGTACTATAAGAGTACTCTATGACTGTGGGATTGTGAAATAATTCATTAAATGCAAACACGTAAGCACATACAGTAGACAAAAAGGTTTAGAATTCTCCACCTCAAGTTTGCTGAAAAAATGAGAATGATGAAATGCACGCCCTTAGTTATACGTCTCACGATTTACGTCACCTAATAACAAATTTAGGCATAATATCAACGAATAAGCACCTGGAAAATTTTATATAAAATGGTAACTGAAATCTTAAAATATATTAAGGTAGGATATGAATGGGTTTTGAATTTTTGGTGTCTTTTAAAAGAGGGATCACTAAAAGATATGTGTAATGGCAAGAAGAAGTGAACCCACTGCACTATGTATTAGCAGCACTACAACAAAGTAGGAATACAAATTCCATTTGAACACTCGCGCTCATATATACCTATTCACAGTACCTATAGTGAATCCAATGACTACTGCCCTCTTAACCATTGATAACTATGACATTAATGATATTCCACTTACTCCTTCCATTCCCGTTTCCGAAGATGACAACTCGGAGAATCAATTTTTTTTTTTAAAAAAGAAATGCATATGTTTACTCACATATATACACACGTCCCATAAGATTTTTAAAATAGGATCTATACGTACAAATAAATCTTACATTCGATAGAAATAAATAATCCGTCTAAAGGGACGAGTGTTCTTTACCCACGGGTTTAATTACTACTATAACCACAGGGAAAACATAATTATGATTTAGGAGAAACATTACCGTCAACAAAAGTAGGCGATGACGGAATAGAGTGGAAGAACAAGTACACACGATGTTGAGGAGAGAACCAGGGTTTGAAAAGTATAAACTGTTAACAAGACGTAGAAGGAACGATGCGTGTATGTATTCTTGAATATGGCTCAAGGGTGAATAATTGAGGCACGAACAAATTAATAGTTACAGGCCTGTGTATTCTCAAATTCTGTTACACTGATATCCACTTGAGAAGATCGTGGGGATAGTTGGATGTGATAATCATCAAATTTGAACTTTTAAATAAAAATAATGATAATAATAATCAAAATAAGTTATTAAATAATTAACTAAGTGGCGGTTGCCACACCCTTCCCTCCATAATGTAATTTCGTCCCCGAAATTTAAATTACTAACCATGAATGAAGAAGTCTGGATACTTGGCTCGCACTTCATCTTCGCGTTCCCACGTGGCCTCTTCTTTACTATGACGGCTGATAGGCTTTTTCTACGCACTATAATTTAATCCTCAAGTATAAGGATGTCAATTGTAGCAGCAAGTACCCAAGTTAAATTATCAATCCCGCTAAGACAGCTAATTATTTATTTAATTTCTATTACTATTCAATTAGAATTATTGTAACAAATTTCCAATGATTTGAGATGATTAATAACTAAAGAATTTAAATAACAATTAACGAAATAAATTAAAAGCAGGAAGAAGTATTCAAGATGAATTAAGAGAGAAATAACAGCTCTAAGGTATCAGGTGTAGTGTAATTAATTTGATTTCCCTAGACGTCCTATTGTTCATTCATGCTATTTTAATGGAAATACGTCACAAGATGACGCGTGAACAGTTTTGAACCCCCTTCCTAGATACTAATAAGGCAATTTTTATAAACCTCCGGATGGCCAATTTGACTAACATATATTCTCTGAAAGTACTACTCAAACTTATTCACTTCCTACTTGATTTCTTAATTGCATTGTTCCACCAAGATAATCAAGCATCCAATTTACCAGCCCTTAGGATTATCGTGTTCACGGGCAAACTACTTTAATCCCTAGCGAGCAGACAATATTAAGTATGAATGCACACAAGCTAACATAACATATCAAGCATCACGGGCAACATCAATAATATGCTATGAAGACGTTACAAACATATAACATAATCTGAATTAAATCAAATAAACAAGAATATATTAATATCACGAATTCACAATACTCAATCTAGGGTTCCCAAATCAATTACCCTAACCTTCAATCCTTAGAACTGTAAAGATTATTTAGCCCATAAGATTACAAACACTTCTCATGGGTGTAAGATTCATAACAAAATCAACAATTGAAAAGAATAGAAGAAAATACGAAACCCTAGTGTCACGTGGTTCTCGTTCCCCTTCCGTCTCTCCGATTGGATAGACTCTCTCAACCACACTTAAATCTTGGGATGAATAATCGGTAATGATCGCCCCCTGTCCCTCGCACTCTGTTCTGATTTTTTTCGCTTCTGTTCGAACAGGGACCTCTGGTGTGTAATCCCCACTTGGGTGTTCTGCCTCTTTTTTTTCCTCACGCTGGACCAAAAGGGCTGAGGCGTGTACGTGGGCTTCTCCCCTGGGTGGTGGAGTGTGGGCTTCCATTAATTGATAATCAAAGACTTACATATGGGCCCACCACTTTTTTTTGATCCTTGAACTCTTACGTGGAACTACATGCTTAACCTTGGAATGAAATTGATTTTTGAATCAACTAAGCATGTGTGCGGGCCCCACTCCTACTACTTAAAAATCAGTACGGCCCACAACCCATTAACTGTATTTGTTTGATGGATTGGGCATGGAAGTGTTTCATGGGCCAAATTTGTGAAGTTTCGCACATCCTCTTTGCAGCTGCGCGACCTCACTGTTTAATTCATAACTTTCTCATTTAAACTCCGATTGAGGTGATTCTTGCGGCCACGCGTTCCTCTCTTCCTTGGCTTTCCAACTATGTCTCACACGACTAGTTTTAACTCCCACACGAGCACAGAAAAATTATAGAAAGTGGACGTTTGTTTGCTTGCAAGTAGTACAAATTCACCCTCATTCCAACTTTGCATTTTTTTATCCCCTTTTCCTATCAAAACACCACAAAATACCTTAGTAGCACCATAATCACGCTAAATACATAAACAACGTAATCCCACATGAATATATGGCCTTATTCTAACAAAAACAGTATATTGTGAGACCGAAAAGATGTAAATTTCCACTCTCATCAACCCCCCAAACTACCATGTTGTTCGTCCCCGAACAACTAATTCAAAACAAAAGAGAGATGAAAGTTTAAATTCTACAGCAAATAAGGGATCACATATATCCAAACCAAGATAATATACTCAAATACCAAAATTACTATTCAATGAACATGCACGTCAAATTAGTCACTTCCTATTTCAGAATGCTCATCTTCTACTCTCACAGATAGTATTTGCACTCATCGCTCAAGTGTGAGCTATTCACTCTTATGGCTAATATATATACACTCAAATCAATTCACATGCACGCGTAACCATAAGCTTGACAATTATCTAGACTCTCCACTAACTTGAAAGACTTAATGATGGGATCACAAAGGACTTGCTTAGGGTTGTAACGTTGGCTCTTTGGACAAGGGTAAGTAATTATGGGATAAGTGACTCGATCACTAGTAGAGAATCAACAATAGAGATACATTCTCAACACGTTTGCTTGACAAATCAATCTCACTTTTTTTTCCCTTCTTTTTTTTTCCTTTTCTTTTTTTTTTTCTTTTCCCTTCGCACCAGATCAACGTCCTCTTTTAATTTCTTTTTCTTCTCTTCACATAGGGTACCAGTTTCAGGCACTACCCTATCGGGGTACCAGTTTCAGGCACTACCCCCTTTCACAAGGTTTAACTATTTTGCACTTCAATCACACTCCTTCACATTCATCTTACCAACTTTCTTTTCATACAACTCCAATTTGTCTCCTTTATTTCTCTACTAGGATAGGTATTCAAAGGCTTTTAAAGGATTTAATTGGCTATCTTCATAGGCTTCCAACGAATAAGGCTTAAAAGCTCAAACGGGGAACTATGGATTAAATTTCAAGGTAGGATAAATATTTAGCTAGTGACTCAATAAAGAACATAATGGCCTAAGATCATTTCCCATCATCTAATCAATCATCTAGTCTCAAGCAGATTAAGAGTCAAGTTCTAAAATACATGCATGTAAACGATGCTCTCAAGAATAAAACCAATCATGTGTAATTCTATGATCTATCAAAGCTCAAATCTCACATGGGTATAATAGAATAATGAGCACTCCTTCATAGGTTAGTGAACCAATTTTAATACATGCAATAATTTTAAGTATTCCAACATCCAAGTACACATCTAGCTTGGTTAATCACCAATGCATACTATCATCACACCACATATTCAATTAAATTCAATCAATCACAAATTCAATTCAAGTGCTTAGAAAGAACTAACAATCATCCTCAAGAAATAAAAAATAACCACACTGAACTAGGATAAACACGCAACAAAAACAAACAAACGACACGTACCTGGACAATCACAAAAAATCGACCTCTCAATATAATCAAATTAATCCAAAAATACCGAAAAATCGCAAAAAATTAATTATCCAAGCACACAACACAATGAAGATACTTTACTTTGGTACATCAAGACACAAGTATATACGTATCCCCCCAAACTTAGATCAAACAAAGTGAGAGCATAAGTTTGCAAAGAAGTATATACTATAATCGAGCAACACCTAATAAAATTTCTACATTGACACAGACTCAATAAAGCAATAAAAATGGGAGGGTCGGCCCCCAACAGGCGCTCATGTTTAACGTCGGAGAGTCACGATGGAATACCTCTAACTTAAGTACTCAAGAGAGAGTACTTGCTTATCAAGTAGCGACTTATAGTGTTTCAGTCGTTGTCCATTCGCCACCATGATATCACCTTTCTCATCTTTCAATTCAAAGCTCCCCCCTCCACAGGCTCTATGAATCACATATGGTCCAATCCATTTGGACTTCAGCTTACCTGCAAACAACTTGAGACGAGAGTTAAATAAGAGTACCTGATCGCCAACATTGAACTCTTTAAATCGGATCTTTGCATCATGCCATCTTTTCATCCTTGCCTTGAAGATCCTTGAATTCTCATAAGCTCTCTCCCTAAATTCATCTAACTCATTGATCTGAGTAAGACGAAAATCCTTGGCATCCTCCATGCTCAAGTTCACACGTCTAACAGCCCAATAAGCTTTATGCTCAATCTCCACAGGAAGGTGGCAAGATTTTCCATAAACAATCTGATAAGGTGACATCCCCAAGACAGTCTTGAAAGCTGTTCTGAATCCCCACAAAGCATCATTAAGCTTCGCAGACCAATCTTTCCTTGTACTTCCAACTGTCTTCTCCAACACTTGCTTAATCTGTCGATTTGAAACCTCGGCTTGCCCATTTGCTTGCGGATGATAGGGTGTAGTAACCCTATGCTTGACTCCATAATCTCGAAGAACCTTCTCCAACATCTTATTAACGAAATGGGTTCCTCCATCGCTAATGAGCGCCTTAGGTACTCCAAAACGGCTGAAAATGTCTTTCTTGATGAACTCTTGAACCACTCTAGCATCATTCGTTCTGGTTGGAATTGCTTCCACCCATTTCGAAACGTAGTCCACTGCAAGCAGAATGTAGAGGAATCCATTAGATGGGGGAAACGGCCCCATAAAATCAATCCCCCAAACATCAAAAACCTCTACTACGATGCTAGGCTGCAAAGGCATCTCATCTCTCTTTGATATATTCCCCATCCGCTGGCATCTATCACATGTATCCACATACTCTTGACAACTTTTGAATAGGGTAGGCCAATACAAACCAGACTGAAGCACCTTTTGAGCAGTCTTTTGGGCGCCAAAATGACCCCCATTCGGTTGCGAGTGGCAGAAATCAAGGACACTCTCCCATTCAACCTCAGGAACACACCTACGGATTATAGAATCCGTGCAGATTTTGTAGACCCATGGCTCCTCCCATAAGATAAATTGAACATCATGCAGAAACTTGACCATATGGTGTCTACTCAGCCCATAAGGCTTCACTCCCGTGACAATATAGTTAACAAAATTAGCATACCACGGAGCATCCTTCATCTCCTTCTCAGGATAAGTCTTCGAGACTGCGAAAACCTTGTGAATATCCACCATTAATATCCTTTCATCAGGAAAATGGTCTTTGATCACCTCAGCAGTATTATCACAATGCTCCTTCGTCTCTAAACGCGACAGGTGGTCGGCTAAGACGTTCTCACTCCCCTTCTTATCACGAATTTCCATGTCAAACTCCTGAAGCAAGAGAATCCATCTAAGTATCCTCGGCTTTGCATCCTTCTTGTCCATCAAATATCGAATAGCCGAGTTTATCAGTGTACACCACAGTCTTCATGCCCACCAAGTAAGGCCGAAACTTATCGAAGGCATACACCACTGCCAAAAATTCCTTCTCAGTAACAGTGTAATTCTTTTGAGCAGAATCGAACGTCTTACTAGCATAGTATATGGCATGAAACTTCTTTTCTCTCATCTGCCCCAACACGACTCCCAAAGCAGCTTCACTAGCATCACACTCCAGTACAAAGGGCTGAGTCCAATCCGGAGTAACAAAAATCGGAGCAGTTATCAATGCTTCCTTAAGAACCTGAAAAGCATGTAAGCAAACTTCATCAAAATCAAATTTCACATCCTTCTCAAGTAACCTGGACAGTGGTTTTGAATATTTGGAGAAATCTTTAATAAATCTCCTATAAAATCCCGCGTGCCCCAAGAATGACCGGACTCCTCTTTCATTAGTGGGCGGTGGAAGCTTCTCAATTGCCACTACCTTAGCACGATCAACCTGAAGACCTGCAGCAGAAACATGATGGCCCAAAACTATCCCGTCTCTTACCATGAAATGGCATTTTTCCCAATTCAAGACGAGGTTAGTCTCTTCACATCTCTCCAAGACCAAAGACAAGTTAGACAAACAAGAGTCAAAAGAAGAACCGAAAACAGAGAAATCATCCATAAATACTTCCATGACTCTTTCAATCAAACCCTCAAAAATAGCCATCATACACCTTTGAAAAGTCGCAGGTGCATTACATAAACCAAAGGGCAACTTTCTAAAGGCAAAAGTGCCATATGGGCAGGTAAATGTAGTCTTTTCCTGATCTCCCGGTGCAATCATTATCTGATTGTAACCAGAATATCCATCCAAGAAACAATAAAAATCATAACCTGCTAGTCTATCCAACATCTGA
Organism: Pogostemon cablin; assembly: GCA_023678885.1. Classification (NCBI taxonomy): domain Eukaryota; kingdom Viridiplantae; phylum Streptophyta; class Magnoliopsida; order Lamiales; family Lamiaceae; genus Pogostemon; species Pogostemon cablin. The sequence goes on along the minus strand of CM042969.1, from coordinate 30,304,749 downwards.
TTCATAAAGGGCAAAGGAAAGTGATCCTTACGGGTGTTCTCATTCAATTTTCTATAATCAACACAGACACGCCACCCCGTAGGTACCCTAGTAGCAAGCACTTCACCATCATCAGACAATATAACAGTCATTCCCCCCTTCTTAGCGACCACATGCAACGGACTCACATAGGTACTATCACTAATAGGAAAGATAATTCCTGCATCTAACCAGGTAAGCACTTGTTTCCTAACAACCTCTTGCATAGCAGGGTTCAACCTTCGCTGATGCTGCACAGAACATTTATTTTCATCTTCAAGTCTTATCTTATGCATGCAAAAAGTAGGATTAATCCCTTTCAAATCATCAATTGTCCACCCTATTGCAGTCTTATGCTTTCTCAAAACAACTAACAATTTATCAAGTTCATCTTTAGATAGAGAAGAAGATACTATTACCGGAAAAGTTTTATTCTCCCCCAAATAAGCGTACTTGAGATGTTCAGGAAGTGGCTTGAGCTCGATCTCTTTCTCTTCCTTGCTACTGTCCCCTTCAACACGTAGAGGCAAATATTGCTTTGTCCACAGAACTTCCTCCATTGCTGAGTCTTCTTGCTTGTACCTGCTCTCATCAAGATTGAGTAAGGTTTCAAGATAATCAATAGCAAGCTCATTAGACAAATCATCAAGTAAAATATCATTAGGAGTAGGTAAAGTAAGAGATTCGCGGATGCATGTTTCAACAGGATCCTTAGATAGGATCAAAGGCAAATCATCCTCCATAATCTCCTCTACTATTTCCACAAACTTGCACTGCTGCTATTCTGCTGGCCACTGCATCGCCTTGTTCAAGGAGAAGACAATTTCTTGTTCATTGACTCTAAGCCTCAACTCTCCTTTGAACACATCGATCAGAGCTCTTCCCGTTGCAAGGAATGGACGTCCCAAGATCAAAGGCGTTCCATCCTTGTCATCCTCCATGTTAAGAACCAGAAAATCCACAGGAAAAACCAAATTCGATACCTTCACTAACACATCCTCAATGACTCCCTCGGGGTATGTCAATGATCTATCTGCTAATTGTAAAGCCACAGACGTAGGCTTCAATTCCCCCAAACCAAGCTTCTTGAATACCGAGAAGGGCATCAAATTTATACTGGCTCCAAGATCACATAACGCTTTCCTCACTTGTCCTTTTCCAATCTCACAAGGTATGATGAAGCTTCCAGGATCCTTTAACTTTTCAGGTAACTTCTTCTGAATCACAGAGCTGCAATTTTCTGTCAAGTTCACTGTTTCCACACTGTTCAAGCTTCTCTTTCTGGAGATGAGTTCTTTAATGAATCTTGCATAGTATGGCATTGACTCCAAAGCCTCAGAAAAAGGAATATTGATTTGTATGTTCCTCATTACATCAGCAAACTTTCTGAACTTCTCATCCAAGCTTTTTGACAAGAATTTCTGAGGGAAAGGAATTGGTACCTTTGTGATCGGTAATCCCAAACTGTCTTTCTTGAATACCACTTCTGTTTCTCTCAGTTTCTTTGCTTTCTGCCACTTTTTATCAGCGATTTCCAGATCAGACTGACTCTGTACAGAATTCGGACGCGCTGGAAAACCCAGAGGACAGCTCGTTGGCTCACTCGAGCCGAGCTGTGGAAGAACTGAGCCGAGCTGGGTTCCTCCCAAACCAGAGGACTCAAGTGAACTGGTCGAAACCCCACTCGGCGGCGACTCGGCATCGGCGGGAGGTGGCTCGACCCGAGCGGGTGGCCGAGCGGCGGAAGATTGACCCTGTCCCGTCCCTGTTTCGTCCTGCTTCTGTTCTGTATCATTCTGCATCAGTTCTGATTCATTCTGTACCAATTCTGGACTTTCGTAATGCTTTCCGGATCTCAAAGTGATCGCATTAACACTCTCCTTTGGGTTGATTTCCGTATCCGAAGGAAATTTTCCTTTCTGCAACTGCACTTACTGCTGATTTACTGTAGTGGAGATCTGCCCTATGTTATATGACAAATTCTTCAACTGCTTGTTCACTTCCTCATTCTGTTTGGTCATATTCGAGTCCATGAGAACAATGCAGTTATTGATCTTGTTTATGTCGGCATCATTCTTCTTCATGTATCTTGCTAACACATCGTCAATACTGGACTTCCCTTCTTCAGTCTTAACACCATGATCAAAATTAGGAGGATATGGAACTGCATTATTCGGATTTGAATAAGAGAAGTTCTCATGCCTCTGATTCTGCCAATTGCCTCCTTGATTATTAGGACCTCCCCCTTGGATATTCCTCTGGTTCGAATTACCTTGAGGGTACCTATTTCCTTGCCAATTTTGAGGAGCTCTCGAACCCTGAAGACTCTGCCCCATAGCCCAATTAGCATCCTCGACCTCTTGAAGGTTCATCACTACATCATCACTAGCAGACCCTCGGTTGCCTCCCCCATTATTACCTGATATCAGAGTAATCAGGTTCTTATTCATCTGTTCCAATTGAGCGACAACCTTATCATTCTTATCAGCTTCAGAAAATTTCTCTTCAACCTTTGCAACTTTACCAAGTATATAAGTCCCTCGGATCCTCTCAGATGGCCAATCCCTTGAGTTCAAAGAGATATCATCAAACAATTTCTCTACTGCATTGGATGTCTTGCCAAAGATTGTTCCTCCAGCAGAAGCATCAACCAATACTCTCGATTCATTGTCAAGGCCATTATAGAAGACACTGATGAGTTGAGACTTTTTGAATCCATGCTGAGGGCATCTCCTCAACGCATCAGTAAACCTTTCCCAAGCCTCTCCAAACGACTCATCTCTCCGCTGCTTGAATTGATTGATCTCCTGTTTCAGTAAAAGAACCTTTCCTGGTGGCATAAATCGATCCACGAACAACTGCTGCAACTCAGTCCAGTTTGAGCAACTGTCTCCCTTTAGCTTATCATACCACTCCCTTGCCTTATCAACCAATGAAAACTGAAAAAGCCTCATCTTCCATCTATCATTAGTAGCATCAGCAGCTTTCACTGTATCCATGTAGCTGTTGAAACGCTTAAGATGGCCATAGGGCTCATCAAAAATGCCTCCGGCAAAGGGGTTTTTCTCCACCATATGAATCAGGGCTGGCCTTATGTCGTTCGTTTCATCAGCTTGAATGGCTCCAACTACGCCTGATCCTCCTAGATTGGTGGACTTGAATGTTTCTCGGATGACGATGTCATCCTCATCGACTCTTTCTCCCATTGATGCTGTTTCAGGTTCTGTCTCAGATTCTGATTCAAACTCCGATTCAGCCTCTTCTAGGATAGCCTGATTCTCAATCTGCACTTCTTCCTCCTCTAAAATTGCTTTAGGAGGTGCTTTGGTATTCTTTGATTTTACTCTTCTTTTCCTCGCAGAAGCTTCAATTTCCGGATCAAATTCAAGATCTTGTGCTCTCGTCTTTGACCTAGTTTGCATGCAACTTCAAGAAAAATCCAAAGAAAAACAATTAAATCCCAAAGAAAATAGTCTAATTAACTAAGTAATAAAAGAAAATAAATAATTAAAACTGTCCCCGGCACAACGGCGCCAAAAACTTGATAGGCTTTTTCTACACACTATAATTTAATCCTCAAGTATAAGGATGTCAATTGTAGCAGCAAGTACCCAAGTTAAATTATCAATCCCGCTAAGACAGCTAATTATTTATTTAATTTCTATTACTATTCAATTAGAATTATTGTAACAAATTTCCAATGATTTGAGATGATTAATAACTAAAGAATTTAAATAACAATTAACGAAATAAATTAAAAGCAGGAAGAAGTATTCAAGATGAATTAAGAGAGAAATAACAGCTCTAAGGTATCAGGTGTAGTGTAATTAATTTGATTTCCCTAGACGTCCTATTGTTCATTCATGCTATTTTAATGGAAATACGTCACAAGATGACGCGTGAACAGTTTTGAACCCCCTTCCTAGATACTAATAAGGCAATTTTTATAAACCTCCGGATGGCCAATTTGACTAACATATATTCTCTGAAAGTACTACTCAAACTTATTCACTTCCTACTTGATTTCTTAATTGCATTGTTCCACTAAGATAATCAAGCATCCAATTTACCAGCCCTTAGGATTATCGTGTTCACGGGCAAACTACTTTAATCCCTAGCGAGCAGACAATATTAAGTATGAATGCACACAAGCTAACATAACATATCAAGCATCACGGGCAACATCAATAATATGCTATGAAGACGTTACAAACATATAACATAATCTGAATTAAATCAAATAAACAAGAATATATTAATATCACGAATTCACAATACTCAATCTAGGGTTCCCAAATCAATTACCCTAACCTTCAATCCTTAGAACTGTAAAGATTATTTAGCCCATAAGATTACAAACATTTCTCATGGGTGTAAGATTCATAACAAAATCAACAATTGAAAAGAATAGAAGAAAATACGAAACCCTAGTGTCACGTGGTTCTCGTTCCCCTTCCGTCTCTCCGATTGGATAGACTCTCTCAACCACACTTAAATCTTGGGATGAATAATCGGTAATGATCGCCCCCTGTCCCTCGCACTCTGTTCTGATTTTTTTCGCTTCTGTTCGAACAGGGACCTCTGGTGTGTAATCCCCACTTGGGTGTTCTGCCTCTTTTTTTTCCTCACGCTGGACCAAAAGGGCTGAGGCGTGTACGTGGGCTTCTCCCCTGGGTGGTGGAGTGTGGGCTTCCATTAATTGATAATCAAAGACTTACATATGGGCCCACCACTTTTATTTGATCCTTGAACTCTTACGTGGAACTACATGCTTAACCTTGGAATGAAATTGATTTTTGAATCAACTAAGCATGTGTGCGGGCCCCACTCCTACTACTTAAAAATCAGTACAGCCCACAACACCCATTAACTGTATTTGTTTGATGGATTGGGCATGGAAGTGTTGTCATGGGCCAAATTTGTGAAGTTTCGCACATCCTCTTTGCAGCTGCGCGACCTCACTGTTTAATTCATAACTTTCTCATTTAAACTCCGATTGAGGTGATTCTTGCGGCCACGCGTTCCTCTCTTCCTTGGCTTTCCAACCATGTCTCACACGACTAGTTTTAACTCCCACACGAGCACAGAAAAATTATAGAAAGTGGACGTTTGTTTGCTTGCAAGTAGTACAAATTCACCCTCATTCCAACTTTGCATTTTTTTATCCCCTTTTCCTATCAAAACACCAAAAAATACCTTAGTAGCACCATAATCACGCTAAATACATAAACAACGTAATCCCACATGAATATATGGCCTTATTCTAACAAAAACAGTATATTGTGAGACCGAAAAGATGTAAATTTCCACTCTCATCAACGGCTCCAATGAACTTTGATCAAGATAATTTCTTTGTTTCTCAATCGATGAATCTTTCTCTCAAGTATCTCCGCAGGTGTCTCCTCATAAGACAAATCTCGATTAACTTCCAACATCGAGTGGTCCACCACATGACTCGGATCATGCGCATACCTTCGCAACATAGATACATGGAAAACATTGTGCACTGCAGAGAAATAAGGTGGCAAGGCCAAACGGTAGGCTAAGTCTCCAATTCTCTCAAGAATCTCAAACGGCCCAACATACCTTGGCTTCAACTTCCCTCTCTTCCCGAACCTTACAACTCCTTTAGTTGGTGTTACTTTCAAGAACACTCTATCCCCAACTTCAAAGTGCAAGTCCTTCCTACGCTTGTCCGCGTAGGATTTTTGTCTGTCCTTGGCTACTTTAATCTTCTCCCGTATCTTCTCAATCACTTCAACTATTTTCACAATCATTTCAGGCCCAAGTAACTTCTTCTCTCCGACTTCATCCCAATAGACTGGTGAACGACATTTTCTACCATACAATGCCTCGTAAGGTGCCATCTGAATAGTTGAGTGATAACTATTGTTGTATGCAAACTCAACCAATGGTAGGTAGTTCTCCCAACTACTATCCATGTCTAACACACAAGCTCTCAACATGTCTTCTAGAGTTTGAATAGTCCTTTCTGACTGCCAATCTGTTTGTGGATGATAAGCTGTGCTGAAACTCAACTTAGTCCCCATAGCTCTTTGTAAACTCTTCCAAAATTCTGAAGTAAAACGAGGGTCTCTATCTGACACAATAGATATTGGCACACCATGTAACCTCACTATTTCACGAACATAAATCTGTGCATACTGATCCACTTTATAAGTAGTCTTAACAGGGAGAAAATATACAGATTTTGTCAAACGATCAACCACAACCCATATGGCATTGTTACCCTTGACTGTCTTCGGCAAGCCTACGACAAAGTCCATTGTAATATGCTCCCATTTCCACTCTGGAATTTGAAGTGGCTGAAGCAATCCAGATGGCCGCTGATGTTCAGCTTTCACTTGCTGACATGTCAAACATTTACTCACGAACTCCGCAATATCTCTCTTCATTCCACTCCACCAAAAAGTCCCTCGTAAATCCTGATACATCTTTGTATTCCCAGGGTGAGCAGTGTAGGGTGTAACATGAGCTTCCTCTAAAATAATTTTTCATATCTCAGGATCTCCGGGAACACAAATTCTTCCTTCATAATACAATGTTCCATCCTCGGTAACATTGAACCCCTTATCATCTCCTGGAAGTGATCTTTCTTTCAGTTTGACAAGGAACTCATCCTTCTTTTGTCCTTCTTTGATCATGTCCTTCAAAACCGGTTGTACAACCATATTTGCCAAAACTGCCTTTATGTCTCTAGGCCCATCAACCATTTCAATTCTCAACTTCTCAAACTCTCTCAACAACTGTTGTTGCTCAGTGTGCAAGCTAGCTAACTTACTATTTGTTTTACGACTCAAAGCATCCGCAACTACATTTGCTTTACCAGGATGGTAGTGTAAAGTGCAGTCATAGTCCTTCACCAATTCCAACCATCGCCTCTGTCTCATATTTAGCTCTCTCTGAGTGAAGAGATATTTCAAACTTTTATGGTCTGAATAGATCTCACACCTCCCTCCGTATAAGTAATGCCGCCAAATCTTCAAAGCATGCACCACTGCAGCCAATTCTAAATTATGAGTCGGGTAGTTCACCTCATAGGATTTCAGTTGCCGTGAAGCATAGGCCACCACCTTACCTTGTTGCATCAAGACACAACCCAAACCTTGCTTGGATGCATCACTATAAATCACAAAATCTTGAGTAGGATCAGGGATCGTCAAAACTGGTGATGTAGTGAGCCTTTTCTTAAGTTCTTGAAAGCTGTTCTCACACTTCTCATCCCACAAGAACTTCTCTCCCTTTTGAGTGAGTAGTGTCATCGGCCCTGCTATCTTCGAAAAACCCTCTATGAATCTTCGATAGTAGCCAGCCAATCCTAAAAAGCTGCGCACTTCGTGCGCACTCTTAGGTGCATTCCATTGGTTAACTGTTTCCACCTTTGCTGGATCAACTTCGATTCCATGAGCCGTAACAACATGACCCAAAAACACAACTTTATCAATCCAAAACTCACATTTCTTAAATTTTGCATAGAGTTTTTTCCTTCCGTAGTGTTTCCAACACTAGCCTTAAATGCTCTTCATGATGTTCTTTATCCCTTGAGTTCCCCAAAAAGTCGCCCATGAACATAATTTTCTAAAACTAGTGGTGGAAAAACCTATAAGGATATTCGACAGTAACCAAGCTATTATTAAGAGGCTAGCCATTTCATGCATATGAAATCTGTAAGAACTGAAAATTGAGGACCGTCTAAATGCACTCAAAAATATAGAAATAATAGATAACTCGATGGAATAAATTTTTTTTTTCAGAAGGAGATCTTTAATACTTTAAAATTCCTTCTGATTAAGGAAACTATGGAAACCTCTCTCTCTCTCTTTTTTTGAAACTAGTGAAATGTTATGCGTATGAGAAATAATATTTTGTGTTTCATGTAAATATGTAAAATATTGAATGAAACGCTAGTCTGCATAAATGTATAACTATGTCATTGAAATTCATGAATCCTATTACTTCAACATTTGATACGTAGATATTAAAATTTGAATGATACACATGGGCTTGATTATGTGTCAGTGATGTCATGTAAAAATAAAAAAAATCTAATTGAGATTTTTAATGAATATGTAACTTGAAAAATAAAAATTGAGGCTGAAATAACTTCTAACAAAATAATGAAAAATCACTCGTGTAGAAATTAAATAAATGAAAAGTCAATCATGAATGAAAAATGATAGTAATATTGATAATTGATAACAAAACAATAATACTTGATGGTAGTTCGAATAAAATGAAAATAATGCCTAAACATTCTAAAGAATGTCAAATCCTACACTTATTAAGGCTTAGTGGATAACTATGTGGCACTAGCCCTATCTTTCAATTTCTCATTTGAGTTCATCTGCTCTCTATTATGTCCTCTCTGTTCGCTTCTGGTTCTTCTGGGTCTTCCTTTAGGTCTTCTTCTTTTAGCTCTGATTCAACCTCAACCCTATTTTCTTCTATGCCAGTAGGCGTAATGCCTGTTGCCCACCAAAATATAAGCTCTCCAACAAACTTCAGGAAATCGATGAGGGGATATCGCTCTCTAGATGAGTGTCTTACCAACTTCTGGTACATCTTCTCGGTCCGGCCTTTCCATTGTCCAGGAATTATTTCAATGATCTTACAAGCAGCCGTATAACCCGAGACTGCCCCTGAGGCTTCTTGAAAGATTCTCAGGTTTGCAACAAGATGCTCAGGAACATCATGATCTCCTTTTCGTAAATAATCCTCAAATTTGTTCCTCATACGTGCCATAAAATGGCTAATAGGTTCTGATTTACTAGCAGTCCAATGTCTCATTGCCATCTGTAATATACATGAATCGCTATCTGATATGTCTATCGCTTGTTTATGTATTTAATGAGCTCAGAACTTATAGGGCATGCATGCATCATAATTTATGAATGAGAAATTCATGAAATATTTTCTGTGAACATATCTGTGACAATAAAACAAATGAGAAGTTTCATGAAAAATTTTCTGTGAATATATCTGTGACAATATAATGTAAACTACCTCTTGGAGTTGACGTGGTATGACTGGAGTGGATGCTCGAAACTTTTAAATAAATTTATTGAAAATAGAAGTCTTCACATTTAAAAGACAAGTCTACAGAATCATAGACCTGCTCTGATACCACTAATGTAACGACCCAATTTTGGAAATAAATTCCCATGACATATTGTTATCAATAAAATTCTATAAAAGAAATTATAAATGTTCATAAACAAAAATGTTTGCAACTTTGTAAATTATTCTATTAATAAGTCTTGTTTCTCTTTTTATTTTTATTTTAAATATGAATGAAATATATAAATTTCTAAAATATTAAAATAACTTCTATGACTTACTTAGGAAAGGAAATAATTTTTCACTTACCACTTATATAAATAGGGGACTCATTTGTATAATTTATCACCACCAAAAATTGTAAGTGAATTAACTTAAGTTAAAAGAAAATTTTATATATGATAAATAAATGAATAAATAAAATGATTAAATGATAAGCACATCAAAGGCAGCAATTTTAAGAAGAATCAAATTAAGATTTAAAATTTGTAAAAATATACTGACCTGTCGTGAAAATTATCTAAAAGTTCAAGATAAAATATTATAAAAGTCTACCGGGACAGATCCATTACTATAGATTTAGAAACTACAAGGTTTAGAGAAGTAAGTAAATATCCATAAGAATATAAAATTATTAACCTTTTGGAAAATTATCAACATTTAGGATAATATATAGAAAATCTTTGCCTAATAACTTATAAAGAAATATAAAGTAAACTTTTATTAAAGACAAACATTTAGCTTCCACCGGGTCATACCTCGTCTTGCTTCTCAACCTGTGAAAATAATTTTATTGAAAGGGGTGAGTAAACAATGACTCAGTGGGAAAATATTCGTCTACCATATTATGCACACATATTCACACAAATGTAATCATACACCATGAAATTTCCTGTGACTGTGATGATCGATCATGGAACTCTGCGGGCGTTACCCGAGGACCAATTAAGAATCCCGACACCTGAAAGTGCCCTGGTTCATATAACTGTGATAGTACTATAAGAGTACTCTATGACTGTGGGACTGTGAAATAATTCATTAAATGCAAACACGTAAGCACATACAGTAGACAAAAAGGTTTAGAATTCCCCACCTCAAGTTTGCTGAAAAAATGAGAATGATGAAATGCACGCCCTTAGTTATACGTCTCACGATTTACGTCACCTAATAACAAATTTAGGCATAATATCAACGAATAAGCACCTGGAAAATTTTATATAAAATGGTAACTGAAATCTTAAAATATATTAAGGTAGGATATGAATGGGTTTTGAATTTTTGGTGTCTTTTAAAAGAGGGATCACTAAAAGATATGTGTAATGGCAAGAAGAAGTGAACCCACATTAGCAGCACTACAACAAAGTAGGAATACAAATTCCATTTGAACACTCGCGCTCATATATACCTATTCACAGTACCTATAGTGAATCCAATGACTACTGCCCTCTTAACCATTGATAACTATGACATTAATGATATTCCACTTACTCCTTCCATTCCCGTTTCCGAAGATGACAACTCGGAGAATCAATTTTTTTTTTTAAAAAGAAATGCATATGTTTACTCACATATATACACACGTCCCATAAGATTTTTAAAATAGGATCTATACGTACAAATAAATCTTACATTCGATAGAAATAAATAATCCGTCTAAAGGGACGAGTGTTCTTTACCCACGGGTTTAATTACTACTATAACCACAGGGAAAACATAATTATGATTTAGGAGAAACATTACCGTCAACAAAAGTAGGCGATGACGGAATAGAGTGGAAGAACAAGTACACACGATGTTGAGGAGAGAACCAGGGTTTGAAAAGTATAAACTGTTAACAAGACGTAGAAGGAACGATGCGTGTATGTATTCTTGAATATGGCTCAAGGGTGAATAATTGAGGCACGAACAAATTAATAGTTACAGGCATGTGTATTCTCAAATTCTGTTACACTGATATCCACTTGAGAAGATCGTGGGGATAGTTGGATGTGATAATCATCAAATTTGAACTTTTAAATAAAAATAATGATAATAATAATCAAAATAAGTTATTAAATAATTAACTAAGTGGCGGTTGCCACAGAAAGTGATAATGATTTATAGCAAAAGTAATAACTATTTTAAAAAGTGAAAAGTGGTCTCACGTGAGACGGTCTCACGCAAGACCTATATAATTATTATTAAATTAAATTAAATAAAAAAAGATAAAAAACAATATATATAAAAAGGGTGAAAGTTCAAGGAAATGAGGCTGGACATTAAAATTGAGTTGGGAGTGTTTTATGTTTAATTTATAGAATGATAGAGAGTACATTTGATATATTTATTATTAAAAAAAGGATTGAATTATTAAAAGATTAGAGAAAGGGAATTAGTTGCTCAAAGATAGAGTGAAGGGTTTAACCGATTTTTTTTTTTAAAATAAAAAATAAAGGAATCAATTGATACAATTTAATAATTTCAAAAGTTTATACGAATAAAATATAAAATTAAGGGCTTATTTGATCACGATAGAAAAGATGAAGGGTCAAATTGAACTTTTACCTTTTCTGAATAACAGAATTTACATATGAATATAATTTATGCAAAATTCACTCTGATTAATTATTTTGTATTGATCTCATAAATAATGAGTTGACGTGTCTTGCAACTCATTTTACATACATCCGTTTCATAGCAGAGTGTCCTTTAAATAAATTTTATGCTTACAATTTTATTTTATTTAAGTTAATCAAATATATATTGCCTTATGTATATATTTATAACAAAGTCTCTTGTGAGATATTAGTTTTGTGAGATGGTTTGTGAGACATGTTAAAATATGTCTATTATATTGATAAAGTATATTAGATATAATATAGATAAAGTATATTTAATGGTTGTTAAAGTATGTTTTCTAAATTATGATGGATGATGATTTAAAGTACTCCCTCCGTCCCTTTGATACGTATCAATTTTTTCATTTTGGTCTGTCCCATTACAAAGTATCAATTTCTCTTTTTGGATTGATGTGACCCACAACTACTACACATGGCCTCACACTCAACACTAATACGACTACCCAATACACATTAAAATATTATTTCTCTCACCTTACTATACATTAAATTATTATACTCCTTAATCCACGTGCAAAAAGTAAACGAATACCTTTCAAGGGGACGGAGGGAGTATGATTTTAGGATTTTATAATTGATTTATTATTGTCATACTTTAACTACAAATAAACGTAATTTACCTATATAATAAGCATACTTTAGTAATGGATTGACCCGTCTAAAAAAAATCCGTCTCATAAAAGAGCTTCTCTTTATTTATAATTAAATTAATTTAATAATAATCACTTTTAAACAAACTAAATTAATAAATGATAAGTAATATACAAATAATATAAAATTAAAGTAATTAACTATATATTAATTTTATAATGTTAGTAAATCGCATGATGTTCTTCGAGTGACTTATAGAGAGGACTCACTGTTCAAATCCACGATTGTATTATATATGAGCGTTACATGTTAAACTGTTGTTTCTACATGTTAAAACAACAGTTTAACGCTGTGCTGGAGATGCTCTATATGAGAGTATTTTATTTTTTCTGTTTTTTATTTTATTATATATACTTATTTGTTTTTGTTTTACTAATATTATAAAATTAATATAAAGTTAATTACTTTAATTTTATATTATTTATATATTATTTATTAATTTAGTTTGTTTAAAAGTGATGTTAACAATCACTACAACATAAATGATGTTATGTTGCTTCACAGTAATATTTTATTATATATAACACTTAATTGTAACACTACTTAAAATTTAATAATATCTAACACTTGGTTTATATGCAACATCAATAAGTAACATTTTTATAAAAGTAATACTTTTTAAATAACACTTTTATAAATATAACACTTTTGAGATTACACTTTTTTATATGTAACATTTTATTAGTATAATTTTTCATATATTACACCTTTTACGTAACACTATGAAATATTTAACACTATCATATTACATTTTTAAATACATAACATTTTATATAAATGAAATATATAATATTTATATAGTTTAAATAATTAAAAAAAACTAACACACTATTAAATAATTTATATTATTATACAAGTTGAAAAAAATATATGCTCATATAAATAAAATTTTTATTATGTAAAATATTTATTATGTTATACTCCGAATAAAAATATTAGTAATGTATGAAAAAAATATATTTATATTCATTTAAAATAATTTTAATACATATAAATTTATTTATAATAAAATAATTTTAATTATACAATATGACTATTTTTAATTATTTAAATTATTATATTTCTTAATAAAATTATATCGTATAATATAATAATTTTTTAAAATTAGTTAGTATAAAAACAACTCAAATTTAAATGTATTAGATGATTTTAAAAATTATATTTTAATAAATTAAATAAAAAGTGTTGATGTCATGTATAATAAAATAAAACTCAAAATAAACACAAAGTTATAGTTAGTTAAGGTGGTGGAGTAACTTATTTTATCTAACAGGTCAAAGGTTCAAACCTGGTAAGTGTATTTTTTTTTCCTTTTTATCTATTGTAACATTTTTTTAAAAGTGTTATTAATGATCGAAATAGTGTTGCTATAGACAATAAGCAGTACAAGCAAACATTGCACCATAAAAAATGTTACATATTAGCTACAATAACACTTTTTGCTATTAAATAACACTTTTTACGTGTTATATAAAGCAAGTTATGTTGTAGTGAATGAATACAGAAATTGTTAAATTTATTAAATCATAAATTAATTTAATTATAAATATATAATTCATTAATTTAAAAAACAATATAAATTTTAATTTAAAATTTAAATTATGAAATTGAATATTTTAGGAATATTACATTTAGTGCAAAAATATAGTGTTAACTGTTGGAGCGGTATTATACATTCTGCTGTGAAATTTGCGCCGAGTAGTGTAAAATGCTGTTACAAATCTAAAACTATTTTTAAAGCAACATTTTCAATATTACACCTTGGATAGGTGATGTATAGGAGAAATCAGAAATGATTAATAAGCAAAAATCTTTAATTCTCCTCTCTTATATTCTATCTTATAGCGAGTTATGCATATAATATCACTTGACTCATATTTTTGGCTATATACATACATGGATTATAGAATCGGGTGTGATAGGTTGAAAATTCTGTCTTGCACGAAGCCTCAATATAGTTTGAATGTAGTTGATCAAGATAAACCAGTTGTTCTCTTTCTCTTAGTATCCACACCCATCTCTTCTAGATTGAAGACAACAATATGATCTTTATCCCATAACAACTGCAAAACAATACATTTACTCAAGATTAAACATAAAGGTTAGAATATATATACCGATAGTGAATGATTGAAAGAACCCCAAATATGCATTAGCTTATAAAGAATATGTTTTTGTTGCTTCATCATATCATACGGTAAGTTTTTCGTCCAAGTTTAATTTGTAACACTTATTTGTAATACTTTTATGCTTTACTCACATTAATAAAATTTTTTAAAAAATCTTTGTAGACTATAGTACCTTAATCACAAGATTCTCCAAGCTTGAATGATGGGAAAGAAGAAAATATGCTGACTTGACCAAGAAAATGCAATTGGAAAGACTCAAAATACTTGAAATGCTTGAACTTGTCAGATTTTCGGGTGCTTCTGCCACCTTCCGAAAAAAGGAGCATAACTCATTGTAGAAAATTCCAAACGACTTGCGCTGATAGGGCTTTCTATACATATATGGCTCACCATCTGATTCTCTTCCAATCACTGCCAGTAAATTTTCAAACTTACCCCATGTGTGCTAGAATATTTTCCGCATCCTCCTTTATGTGAATCCAGTATACCATCTATTGTACTTGCATAATTCAAGAACTTCTCTTGTGTCTTTGGGTTATAAGGAGATTGATTGAGCTGAAATGGAGTGTGTAAGTGTAGAGACGTCGCCTACGAGTCCAAAGGATGCAAGTAGACTGAGTAGTTACAGCTTCTTGATAGCTCAGATGAGAGATTATGGATATAAGGATTTCATCATCTACACACATCATTGCTGCTATACCTGTGTTGGAGAGCAACGCAGACTCCAGAATACTCTAGAATGATCTACATAATTATAGAAAGTGACATATGCTGTGGATGATGTTATACTAGAACCTTCTAGCTAAGTAAGATCATCCAGAAGCTGATAAATCAGTATAGAAAGATCTAGATAGCACTAGCCACCTACATTCTAGAAGGACCTGTAGATTACTATAAATAGGCATAGGTGATAGGACAAATGTAATGTAAGAGTTAAGAGTGTCTAAATGAGTGAATAAGAAAGAGTGATAAAAACGTGATAGAGAGAGTTTAATAAGATTAAAATACATTTTCTTCCATTAGCACACAATTTAAAAAAAGGAAAAAAAGAAAGAAAGAGAAACTAGTGTTAGCTTTTTTTTTTTTGCCAGAGAGAATCAAAGGAACTAGTTGCAGATATTGATAAGATTATTATGAATTAACACTATCTATTAATTAATGAGCCTTGCCGACCCATGGTTCACTATGACTCAAGATAATCTCAATCATTAAATTTTAGTCTTTCATTATGACTCAAGATAATCTCAACCATTAAATTTTAGTCTTTCAATCTTAGTCATTAAATATTTTAAAGATAAATGGAATATCTATTAGGCTGGTTATCAAAAAAGTCACGCACTTTATAAGAACATTTAATATGTTCTCTCTCATCACCAACCCATCATAATTATTTTTAACTTTTATCTTATCAATAATTTTACTTTTTATGAAAAAATTCAAATGTTTATTATTCTCTTATTACATATTTATTATTAATAAAAATTATATCAAATTATTTGTCTTTTCAAAATATTTAATTTGATACACATATCAACTATATAATAAATATTTGAAATATAATAAGAAATTTATTACTAATTAAAGTATTTTTAATTAACTTTAATGATTAAATTTTATTTTTTATTTTAGTTAAAAATATTAATAAATTTAGAGATACACCCATGTTTAAATTGTTTAAGGAATCTAATTTCGTGAGATTAATCTTAATAAATCGACGATCTTAACTAACTCCATCAATATTCACTATTCAATCCAAATCTGAAGAATAATTTTTATGCTGTTTAGATTATATTCAATCTATTTTTTTATTTTAATTATTATTTTATAATGTTAATTTATATTTAATTTTTTAAAATATAATTGATATTTAATTCATTTTATTTAAATTTTTTTTTGGCAATGATACCGTCTCACGGGTAAGATCATTAATTTAATATTTTAATTAACTATCACATTTTATTCCAAAGATATTATCATTATTCTTTAAAAATGTGGTCACTTTTCATTTATTTATTTATTTATACTATAATAGTTCACTGCTCCAATATCATTTTTTATTTGTTTATACTATAAAGTATGTAATTAAAAATAGGCTTGTTATATAGATAAAGTATGAATATTAATACTTAAAGTATGTTTGTAGTGAATCATACTATAACACTTTAAAAATACTTAATTCATTATTCATCATGCTTTTAAAGACATACCTTAACTACGGATTAACATACTTTACCTATATAATGAGCATACTTTAACAAAGGGTCGATCCTCACAACCCGTTTCACATAATTACCGTCTCACAAGAGAATTTGTCTATATACCCCACAATTATATAGTTTTATTTATTAAAACTTTCATTAAAAATATTAAACAGAAAATTCGTTTACATAGTGAGACGGATCGACCCATCACTAAAGTATGCTAATCATATACATTAACTAGTAATGTTTGAAGAAAATAATGAGACCCGTTATTCTCCGTATTGAAAATATATATAAAGTATGTTTAATTCAATGTTCTTCTCTTCAAACTATTTTCTCCGTATGGAAGAAAAGAACATTGAATTAACTTATTTTTGAAAACATTAACACTTCTTTTCATATGACAACACAATACAATTAACTCGTTCCAACAAATATTCAGAAACAAAATTATTAACTAGTACTCCCTCTGTCCCATACTTATATTCACACTTTCCGTTTTCGTCCGTCCCACACTTATGTTCACCACCCAAAAAAGGAAACTTTACATTAACTAACAACCTCAAAAGTTATCTTAATTTCAAAAATACCACTATCACCTAACACACATAACATACTTTATAATTTATTTATTACCTAAAAATACCACAATACCCCTCAAAAGTCAATAAAGTTGGTCAAAAAGCAACTTTTCTTAAACTCCGTATCTACAGTGTCGGTGAACTTAACTCCGGGACGGAGGGAGTATATTTTAAAACCCACAAAAACTAATTCAAGTAAAGATAATCAAATTTAAATATATCAGCTTTAACAAAAATTTACTCAGTAAGTATCATACGATAGGATACAAGTGTTAACAACCAAAAAACACTGACAAAACGTATCAAAGTTCAAAAATGGCTTAAAAGCTTCAGTTTTTCAAAATCAATCTTGCAACACCACATTAATGACTTGAAAGCTATCAATCTTTTGCAACACCACACTCTGCAATTCCAAACTTCTACAAAGCGAAATAAAACTCAGGTTGTGAATCACAAACATAGATACAGTCACCAATAACGGATTGATCAACACAGAGGATTAGTCCCTCCACGAACGATTAAAGCTCCAAAATTTCCATTGAACGGGGGTTTGAAATTTGCTACGGATCGACCTTCGAAATCATAAGAATACAGCAATAACCCCTTTCACTGAGGTGTGACTTGAAAAAACCGAATCCATCGGTAGAGTATTATATAGATGTAATTATAATTAAATTAAAAGAAAATATCAAGTATATATCATATTAAATCAATTGCAAATTGAATAACTCTCATTCATTTATAAAGTGTTAAACAAATATTTTATTGTTTACGTAATAATATAATAACGAGATTACAGTGAACATTAAAAAATATTAAAAAATAGAAATCAAATAAAATAAACACGTGTGAATCTTGTAATTATCAGTGGAAAGGTATTTTTTCTACATTATGAAAATACTCAACTGTACGAATAAATTAACAAAAACAAAGAAAGGAATTATTGTTCAAGAAAGTGAATTAGTTTTATTAGGAAAAGCTATGGAGATTTTTGTTGTATGTATACACACTATGCACCCTAATAATTACATATATCAAAATTATTTTATAGTAAATAAAAAATTAATTTTTAGTCCCGCTTCAACATACACGTCTTGTCATTTTAATTTGTTTCACTACAAATTGTGTATTTCCCTTTTAATAGATAAAAATTAATATATTTACATGGAGCCCACATTTAATATTAATACAGTAATATAATTCACATTAAAATATTATATCTCTCATCTTAATATATATATATATATATATATATATATAACTTAATTGCACCTAATCAATAGCAATCATTCATTTTGTATTAAGTTTAATTTATCTTTATCATTAAATAAAAAAATAAATTAAATTTTAAAAAATTATTATACACTATAGTCTATTTTATATATATCAAGGTATATAGTATAGAGGTGTATTAGTATTACGATTATTTTTTTTGTATAAAAAATAAGTTAAATTTTTAAAAAATAATTACACACTATAGTCTATTTTAAATCTATCAAGGTGTATGGTTTATCAATATTATGATTTTTTTATAATTAATAAAAGAAATAGTGTGTGTGTTAGGTGTGTTAAGTATGAATAATTTATTTGTAAATATATATGGTGTGAACTGTAAAGGAGATACTCTCATCCTGTTTCAATTACTTTTGTTTTTTAACCTTGATTAAAAAATATAATATTTTAATAAAGACAAAAGCTCCTGCGCCCCCGGATACGGAGGGATCTCCGTATCCCCATGTGAACACAACCCTCCCTCTCCAATCATATTTAAATCTATGTATTGCTAGGGGTCTAAATTGCAAAGGCGCACGAAATGTGCTCCGTGCGTCCGGATGTACAAGAGTCTCACTCTTTAATAAATGGTTATTTGAAAGATATATGATTGATTAAAAAATATAATATTTTAATAAATGGTTAGTTGAAAGATATGGAGTAATATTTAATGTAAAATGAGTATGTGTATTAGTGTTGAATGTGGGTCCCATGATGATATATTAATTGTTTTAGGTAGATCTTATATACCAAAAAGAAAATGTAAAAATTGAAATGAGACGTATAAAATAGAAATATGCAAAGTGACCTAGAAGATAATGCTATCCAACCATTACCGAGAAGGCTCAACGCGATTGATTTCCTATTGTTGCCATAAGCTAGGGTAATTGGGACCCTATTGTGAATAGCTAAGACCAAGACAATGTTTTAACCTAGAAGATGAACATCTACGAGTTATGGAGTTCAAACTTAAAACTTACGATTGCAATTGTGTAGACGCCTTCGACCGACCGTGTGTGAGATGTTCAATCACCATAAAACTGATCAGAGGACTTACTTGATCGCTCACTGACTTACATCATGACTAACAACAGTATGAATCTGTCATTGTAATATATTGTGTCATCATAGGATGTTACATTAATTTGTCACTCTAAACATTATTTTATACTACATTCTTTCTTGTGTGATCAAGTTTAGACGAGCTTTAAGGGCACCATCAGTTCACTCTTGTATTTGTGTACACTTCTTATCGGTTATTCTTTTGTAATATTGAATCTAAAGACATGATATTATTTGGAGCTTTTTTTACTTCATTCTGGAAGTGACATTGTAGAATCAAGAATGCTACATTTCTATTTTAATCAAGGTATCAATTTATTCTTCGATTGTTGTATGCAAAGGGGTACCAAAAGTATATTCAAATAAGTTAATGGTATTTTACGACAATGCTAAAAGTTGAGTTCTTTTTTAATTTCTTAAAAGTGGTGATTAATTTGCGATAAGATTTAGTTCATGATTTTTTTAGGGTTAACCCTAAATTGGGTTAACTTTATTGATCATAGAAAAATATTAATTATATCAATTATCATGCAATACATTGAAAATGAGCGTGAAATAAACTTTAAAGTTTTGGTAGTAAAAGATTTAACAAATAAATTTGAATAAAGCATTTGGCAAGGACAGAGATCACGATTGCAACCCGGACTTCTAAAGAGCTTAGTTTTTGTGTGTAATTAATGAATGCATGCATACATTTAAATCTATTTTAAAAAATATATATAAATTCTATAAGTAAATAAATACTAAATTTTAATTGCAAAGTTTAATTTAAAAGTAAATCAATAAAAGAAAGACGTAAATTAATACTTAAATAAATATACGTAAATGTATATGGCTAATTATACTGTGTATCCGGGTGGACCCACTTTAAAAAAAGTATACAAATATAAACAAAACATACTACATTTATGAACAAAAATGTATACACAATTTAATTTATTAGTTTTTTTATTGAAAAATTAAGTGTAAAAAATATACAATTATTAAAAAACATGTATACACTATTGAATAAAAAGTTATACACATATGGATATTAGTTTTTTTTAATAAAAAACTTAGTGTGATAACTTGTATACAAAATAGAATAAAAAATTATACACATATGGGTGCAGCTGTGCACTTAATATCAACTCAGTCTATATATATAATATAGACATAAATAAAAATATAGTAAGATCCAAGAAATAATGAAGTGTTCATCCCACAATTCTAAGAATAAAAATTACTCCCCCAAGCAGAAAAAATAAATAAATGAAGCAGCTGTTACACCAGATGCTTAGAAATTAGAATACTCCACATTTTCAAATAGTTAATTTGAATGGAAATTTCAAACTATTATGGACGAAATTCTATTTTCTATACAGAATATGCCCAACTCAGTATAATGTTTCTACCTATTAATACATATATCTAGACTTTTTAAAATTGTTTAATTATTCCACCATAATTTTATGTAAAATAAGTCCTCATGAATCACGAGTACTGTAATAGTACAATTATATAGCTACTAAAATTCAAATGACTTACCTCTACTTTGTTACGCATTTTACAAACGGTTTTTTTAACGAGGGAATTTTTTATTAAAAGCTCTCAATTTTATTGTTAAATTGATTTATTAATATATTAACAACTATATTTATTAATTTTTTTTATTGGTAGAGTGGTGGCAGCGGCTAAATTTTAGCAATGAAAACTTAATTAGATTAGTATTCAATTGCTAATAAATTAGTTGGTAATTTATACAATAATTTTATTAATAATTATGGATAAATAGCAACGAATTTGTATTCTATTGCTAAAAATAAAATAAATTAGCTGGCATTGCTTTATTAAAAAGAGTTTTTTTTTCTCAGGTGATTTTCGAGCAATCTACTTGGTATAGAAATAATGATTTATTTGCAGTGATTTAGATTACATGTCTATCTATAAATATTAAATTGGATAATATTCATTTATATCGATATTTAGTTTTTGTCATTTTTATAAAATATTTAATATCTGTGAATTATTTAATTTCTAATTATTTTTAATTCATGTGAAATTATTTAATTTCTAACTATTTTTAATATCAGTCAAATTAAAATATAGAGTACTTTCCGATTTTAATCATAATTAAATATTAATATGGAAGTGTAGATAAAAAAATTCTAAATACTTTAAACCAACATGTATCCATAACCATAATCCTTTATTAACCAATTAACAATACTCAAAATTTTCTTTACTGATCTCTTTACTAATGACAAAAATTATATGCAAAAATTAATATAAAAATTAATATAAATTCAAAATTCGAATTAAATATTAACTATTTTGAAGTAAGAGTATATAATTTAATGTTTATAATTTTATTTTAATAATTTTATTTTTGTTTGTCTTTAAATAATTATTTTATATGAATATTAATTTATGTCGATATTTATTTTTATAAAATATTTAATTTCTATCACATTATTTAATTTCTAATTATTTTTTTATAATTTTTTCAATCTTTATTATAATTTAATGTTTAAATATTAATTTAAGAGTGTAGATAAAAGATTCTAAATAGATTCTTGTGTAAGTTTGCTTTTTATATATTATTATACCGTTTTTTTAATAGTAATTTAGCTTTAATATCAATATTTCATTATTGATGTTATTTATTATGCTTATTTATTTTTAATATTGGAAGGTTAATAGTTGATATGATACCGTAACATTCAAAACACTTTATTGACGACCACAACGATTGCTTTGTGCTAACATATTGCTCGATTGCTTTGTGCTAACATATTGCTCGATAACGTTTCGCACGTCAGCGGATTCAAAACATAACACGTTAGCGGATTCAAAACATAGATACAGATGGATTGATCAAAGTCCCTTCACGGACAACATCAAAGCTCCAAAGTTTTCATTGAACGGGGAGTTTGAAATTTGCTACGGAACGACCCTCGAAGTTCATCAAGCTCGAGTAGTCCCTCCACGGACGACATCAAAGCTCCAAAGTTTCCACTGAAGGGCTCCAAAGTTTCCATTGAAGAGAAGGGAAGTGCAACTTGATCAAAAACCCTTATCATGTCTCCGCATGATTTTTGAACACTTTTACGATCTGCAATTTTAATTGGTGGGAGTCTCCAAAAAAATTTCCATTAGGATTTCTTCGAGAGAGAATTGATGCGTCCACTCTGAAGACATGAAATGTATAGCGAGAAAAAGCAGCAACCAACCTAGGTTCAATTCACAAAAATGCACTTTTGCTTCTCCACTTTACTCACTCTCTCCCTCTCCATCCTAATGTAATTATGATTAAATTAAAAGTAAATATCAAGAGTATATCCAATATAAATATAATTTTAATTATATAAATATAATTTTAATTATTTTGTAAATATTAATAATATCAATATTTTATAAATATTGATATTTAATAAAGTGCAAATTGAATAACACTCATTTATAAAGAGTTAAACAAAGAGCTAAACAAATATTTTATTGTTTACTTAATAATATAATGACTAATTATACTGTGCAACGGGGTGCACCCTACCCACTTTCATAAACGTATACAAATATAAATAAAAATATATACAATTATGAACAAAAATATATACAATTTAATTGTTTAGAAAAATTGAGTGTAAAAAAAATATACTATTATTAAAAAACATATATACACTATTGAATAAAAAGTTATATAATATGATGCTAGTTTTTCTAATGAAAAACTTAGTGTGAAAAAAGTATACAATTATTAAGAAACACGTATACAAAATAGAATAACATGTATACAAAATAAAATAAAAAATTATATACATATGAGTGCACCTAATATGTAATAATATAATACTCCCTCCATCCAGCCCAAACGTTACCGGTTGCTTTTTGTGCGTAGATTAAGGAGTATTATTATTTTATGTGTAGTGAGTAGTAGTATTAGCAGTGAATGATGTGCCACATGTTGTGCATTTTTACTAAAACTGAAAAATGGTGACATTTGATAGGACGCCCAATTAGTAAAATGGTGACCTTTCGGTGGGGCGAAGTGAGTACTGAGATTACAGTATTACTATAAATATAATTTTGAAAAAACTCTTAATATTAAAGAGTAAATATATTTATGAAAATAAAAAAATAGAAATCAAAATAAAATAAAATAAAAATTATAACCCACAATTAGAATATTTGGATACCAATAGTTTAGAAGATCATGATGCACATCATCAACCTTGAACTACTTTAAAGATTATTGAAATATTAAATAATTGGAAGTCTATATGCTTCCGAAGATTTCAAACCATCAGAAGATTTACTCTAACATGCTCTCGAAGGTTTCAAACCACGGTTTTCATGTGATTCCCATCAGAAGACAAAGATGTTGAAATCGAACAGGTGAAAGTGGCATAGTAAGAAGATCAGCCAACTGATCGTCTGTCGAGATAATACTGATATCAAGAATTTGAGCTTAAACTTTTTCACGAAGAAAGTGAACATCGACTTCAATATGCTTAGTACGGGAGTGAAATGCAGCACTAAAAGCCAGCTTTATAGCACCTTGATTATCACACCAAAGAACAGCGGAATATGTAACTCGGAGAATAAGGTGTGAATCAAATGACATCAGTAGTTGCCAAGCTAAGGATTGATATTCAGCTTCCGTTGAACTTCGAGCGACAACATGCTGCTTCTTGGAGTACCATGTGAGTAGATTGCTCCTCCAAGGTAATGCAATATCCACTTGTACTGCGTCGATAATCAATGCTAAAGGCATAGTCAGCATCCGCATAACCATGAATCTTGAAATCAGACACTGGAAAAAAATATAAACCATTAGTAATAGTACCTCTGACATAACGCAGTACCCATTTGTAAGCTTTCCAATGATTAACTGTTGGTGATTGAAGAAACTGAGAAAGTTTATTTACGGAGAAAGTAAGATCAGGGCGTCTAAGAGTAAGATATTGGAGGGGCACCGATTATGCTACGGTAAAGAGAAGGATTTTCAAATGGAGGACTATCTGAACTACATAGTTTCTGACTTGGGCATAAAGGAATAGGGGAGAGCTTGCACATTGCAAGATTTGCTTTTTGAAGAATCTCTCGGGCATATTTACTTTGTGTCAAACTTAACCTCTCTGGAAGAACATGAGCTTCAAAACCCAAAAAGTAATCAATCTCACCAAGATGTTTTAAAGAAAACTTGGAGTTTAGTGTTAGAATTTTAGACGCGCGCACACGATGACACAAATAACACGAGATTTGTGTACATAGTTTGTCTTACGACTATGTCTAGGGGCAATGCCAAGCCAAGTATTTTCTTTTATTCTTGATCAAGTTAACTACAATGAGAAACAGTCTATTAAATAGACATCTTGCCCTAACCTTAAGCCAATTAGGATTAATTGGGCCAAAGAAAATATGGGCGCAAAGAATTCAGGCTTCATACTCCAACAATCTCCCACTTGGAGACTGAATCCTCCATGTAGTCGTATCTTCTTGTTCCCCTCCCATATCCATCTGGCATCGCCTAGCCTTTTCTTCAAGTTCCATGGCTAATTGAAGCTATGCATAGCTTCAACTTCTCTAAGGTCACTACCTTAGTAAATATGTCCGCTGGATTCTCATTTCCAAGGATCTTCATAAGCTGCAAGATATTCTTCTCCAAAAGGTGACGGATGTAGTGATACTTCAACTCAACGTGCTTTGTTCTTGAGTGAAATGCCAGATTTTTTGCAAGGAATATAGCACTTTGACTATCACTGAAAAGAGTACTATTTTCATGCTCTTTCCCAAGTTCCCCCAAGAAATTCTGCAACCACACCATCTCCTTACTTGCCTCTATCACAGCTACATACTCTGCCTCCGTGGTGGATAATGCAACAATCTTCTGCAACTTAGAAGTCCAAGACACAGCAGTACCACCATAAGTAAAGATATACCCGATTGTACTTCTTCTCCTATCAAGGTCATTTGATGCCAAGTCTGCATCCACATAATTCACCAGCGCCACACTCTTGCCTTTGAAACACAAAGCCTTGTCTATGGTACCTCTCAAGTATCGCAGGACCCACTTCACTGCTTCCGAATATTGCTTGCCCGGATCACTCATGAATCGGCTTACTACTCCCACTGCATGAGCAATATCTGGTCTTGTTCACACCATGGCATACATGATGCTACCAATTGCTGAGGCATATGGAACACTCATCATTTATGCACGTTCCTCCTTGTTCTTTGGTGACTCCATCTTTAAAAGTTTGAATTGACTTCCCAATGGAACACTTACAGGCTTACTCTGACATGTTGAATCTTTTCAGGACCTTCTGAATGTAACTCGCCTGCGAAAGATACACATTTCCCGTCATATTATTACGTTCAATCCTCATGCCCAAAATCTGTTTTGCCTCTCCAAGATCCTTCATGGAGAACCGTTCTGATAACTACTTCTTCAACTTATATACTTCTCTTGCATCAGCTCCTACGATCAACATATCATCAACATATAGCAAGAGAATAAGAAATCTATTGTCAAACCTCTTGTAGTAGTAACAATGATCAGCGTGGCATCTATGGTAATCAATCTCTATCATGAAACTGTCAAACTTCTTATACCTCTTCTTTGGGGCTTGTTTTAGGCCATACAAGCTTTTCTTTAACTTGCATACTAGTGGCTCCTTTCCCTTCTCTACGAAACACTAAGGCCGTGTCATGTACAACTCCCCCACCAATTCACCATGGAGGAATGTCTTTACATCCATCTGATGCAACATCAAATTTTTTGCAGCTACCATACTCAACGCCATTCGAATAGTGGTCAGTTTCACAACAGGAGTAAAGATCGACATCAGTATAGTCAATACCATGTCGCTGCTCAAACCCCTTGACAACCAGCCAGGCTTTGTAGCGTTTGTTACCATCAGCTTCATTCTTGATTCGGTAGACCCACTTGCAGTGCAAAGCCTTTTTACCCTTTGGAAGCTCAACAAGTTCCCAAGTTCCGTTCAATAGAAGAGATACTAACTCGTCATCCATAGCAACTCTTTATATTTGTCTATCTACTCTCTGCTCTGCCTCTGCATAACACCTAGGCTCACCACCATCAGTAAGTAACAAGTAGTAGTTAGAGGACGAATACTTATCAGGTGCACATCGCTCTCTAACTGGTCTCTGCAACAGATCTTGCAATGGTGGTGGTGTCCTTGATTCTTCAATAAGAACATCTTCCTCATTCTGACTCTCCTTACTCCCACTCGAGTTTGAGATGTCTAACTCGACTTCTTGGGTATTAGTCTTATCAGAATTTGACGCCTCCAATATGTTCCTGTACATAACATGTTCATTGAAAATAACATCTCTACTGTGAATAATCTTTTAGTTGTTCTGATCCCATAGTCTATAACCGAACTCATTACCACCATAACCAATGAACGTACACTTAACAGATTTAGCATCTAACTTGCTTCTATCATTAGAACTAAAATGAGCATATGCAACACAACTAAAGATACACAAGTAAGATAGATTTACCTATTTTCCCGTCCATTCTTCCTCGGGTATTCTGTTTTACAATGGAACTGATGGACATCTGTTAATTAGGTATGCTGCTGTGTTTACTGCATCTGCCCAAAACATCTTAGGCAGTCCACTCTTCAATCTCATGCATCTAGCTCGCTCATTCAAAGTTCTATTCATTCGTTCTGCCACTCCATTCTGCTGGGGAGTTCCTTTCACAGTCTTCTCCATGCGAATCCCATTCTCAGCACAATATTCCTTGAACTCACGGAGCTCATATTCACTTCCATTTTTAGAATGAAGACACTTTACTTTTAGCCCCGTTTCATTCTCTACAAGGGCTTTCCACTTCCTAAAAGTATCAAATGCATCAGTTTTATTTTTCAGAAAATAAACCCATACTTTTCAAGTGGAGTCATCGAGGAAGGTCATGTAATACTCCGAACAACCAAGGGACTTCGTGGGCGCTGGTCCCCATAGATCGCTATACACCAACTCCAACTTTTCTGCCTTCAAGGTTCTGCCACCTCTCGAGAAACTTACCTTCTCTGTTTCCCGAAAACACAGTCCTCACATAGGCCAACTTCAACAGATTTTAGCCCTGGAAGTCTCCCTTTCGAACACATTACCTTCATCATTTTCTCGCTCATGTGATCCAGCCGACAGTGCCATAAATCAATATTGGTCGTAGCTTCTACAAGATCAATGCAGTCCTTGGAGTTAGTTGTAGTATACAACGTCCCCTCCTTCTTCTCTTGCACTACTATCATTGCTCCTTTACTGATCTTCCAGCTATTGCTGCTGAAAGTCACTGAGTATCCCTCTACATCAAGCTGTCCGATTGAAAGCAAGTTTCTTTTCAATCCTGGAATGTGTCTAACACCATTCAGCTTTAATATCGATCTGTTTGGTGTGGATATCCGAATATCTCCTTTCCCCACGATCTTCAAGGGTT
The DNA here is from genome assembly GCA_023678885.1 of Pogostemon cablin. Classification (NCBI taxonomy): domain Eukaryota; kingdom Viridiplantae; phylum Streptophyta; class Magnoliopsida; order Lamiales; family Lamiaceae; genus Pogostemon; species Pogostemon cablin. Next base: position 30,276,690 of record CM042969.1, on the reverse strand, counting down.
CATCATCAGCAAATAGACTTGTCCGAATTCACCAGACACATAGTTCTCCATTATTTCAGCATCACTGCATGAGTGGAATGATGCTCCAGAATCCAACACCCACGATTCCAACAGACTACTGACACTCAAGACCAACGCATCTCCAATATCATATGTGGTTGTGTTTGCTGTCTTCTTCTCATTTTGTTCCTTCTTGTTTTTCTTGGGTGCTGTACACTGATTCCTATAGTGACCAAACTCGTCACAATTCTAGCACTGGATTGAGTTTTTATCTTTCTTGGGTTGACTCTTTCCTCTGGACTTTGATCTGCCACGATTCTGCCACTCTTCGATCTATCACTATCCTCCGTGTTCAGCGCTGACCCTGAAGTAGATCTAGACTCTTTCCTGCGAACCTCTTCGCTAATCATCAGATCTCTCACTTCGTCAAGCTTCAATTTATCTTTCGCGGATGAGCGCTAACTGCAGTTACTGTGGCAGCCCAATTGTCTGGCAAAGAAGATAACAAAACTAAAGCATGTACCTCGTCACTGAATTCGATTCCGACTGAACACAACTGCCCAATGATCATGTTGAGCTCGTTTAGATGTTGCTGCACAAGTGTTCTCTTCGAATTCTGAAGTTGAACAATCGTCTGATCAGATGAACCTTGTTCGCGGTTGTGGGCTTCTGATACATCTCCTCCAGGATTTGCAGCATCTCCCTTGCGGACTTAGCTTTAGTTGTGTGGTAGGCTATGTTCATGGACAACGATATACGTATCGCACTCATCGTCTTTCTGTTCAAAAGATTCCACTCCTTCAGTTCCATCTTTCGGGATCCTCCTTCTCTTCTAAGGGCACATACAGATCCTTACCGTAGAGATAGTTCTCGATCTGCATCTTCCAGAATCCAAAATTTAATCTGTCAAACTGTTTGATTGAAATCTTCTCGTCGCTCATCGTAACTGCTCCCTTCGAACCCGAGGCTCTTGATACCAGTTATTAGGATTTTAGATACACGCACATGATGATACAAATAACACGAGATATGTTTACCCAATTCATCTTACGATTACGTCTGGGGGCGATGCCAAGCCAGGTATTTTCTTTTCTTCTTGATCAAGTTAACTACAATGAGAAACAATCTATTAAATAGACATCTTGCCCTAACCCTAAGCCCATTAGGATCAATTGAGCCAAAGGAAATATGGGCCCAAAAAATTCAGGCTTCATACTCCAACATTTAGATTATGGATAAGCTGTTGGACAAGGAGCGGATCATCACCGGTTATAAGAATATCATCAACATACACCAATAATAGGAGCATCTTGCTATCCTTATACTTGTGCTGTGCTAGGAAATGTACCTAAACAATGCTACCTTCTGAATAGTATAAACAAATAATGTACTGTGATTGTGTGCTATACATGTGCTAGGAAATGTACATAAACAAATAATTCCCCTCTTGAAGAATATCATCTTGATCCATCTTGCCACACACTCGTTGGTGAAGCACCTCAATGATCCCTGCAATTTTATATTTTTTTTGGTCGAAAAATTTTTATTAATAAAACATATGAGGTATGCGAAATAAGAATTTTATGAGGAATGAAAAATGTTATCAATGATCCCTGCTATTGTATAAAATGGGAACAAGCCCACATAGAAAAACTCAACAGTATAAATAAATTAACAAAAACAGATAAAATACAAAAAGAAAGAATGAAGTAAATATGGTTCAAGCAAGTGAAATGGAAACAAGAAATAAAATACTCAACATATGAATAAATTAACAAAAACCGGTTACTTACAAAAAAGAAAAGAAAGAAATTATATATGTTGAAGAAAATGAAACCCTAAAATGGAATTGTGACGATTTTCTCACAACAAGATTCATATAGTGAACAAGAAATCTCAGAAGCCCACGTAGATATACTCAACAGTACGAATAAATTAACAAAAACAAAGAAAGCAATTACTGTTCAAGAAAGTTAAACACTCAATGGAATTAGTTTTATATATGAAGAAAAGCTATGGAGATTTTCGTTGTTAAGAGATAAAAGAAGAATGGAAATAATGAAAGAAAATTGAATAAAATGGAGAAGGTTTCAGCCATACCAGAAAGAATGTATTGTCCACTTCTGTTGTTGAAAAATAGAAAAGAAATGCTTCGCAAAAAAAGGGGAAAAAAAAAAAAACGATGAAGAAGAAGTGTTTACCACTTTACCGTTTGATCTCTAATGAAAGGAGCAAAAAATTAAAAGATTTTTGTAAATCTTTTGACTTTTCAGTTTTTCAATGAGGGGCACGGAGCCGGGAGTAATATATAATACTTCTAGTATAATGTTTGTAACTTGAATGTATACTCTATGCATCCTAATAATTACATATATCAAAATTATTGAGTGATCCCATAACTTTTTCTCTCTTTAATTTTAATCTTAAAATAGATATATTTGTGTCTAATTAATCTCATAATTTTTATTTTTATTAATTTTAATTCAATTTTTGTCGGAATTGCAATTATCACCGGAAACGAGTTATGCTAACGTGTCGACTCAAATTATTTATTAACCAATCAATATGACATGGGAGTTCCAAGTGTAAAACAAAATCAAAATAAAAATACGAGTCAGCCTCCCTGTAAGAATTTAATTAATAAAATTTTATTTTTTAAAAACTAAAATAACATTAAAATAAAAATAAAAAAACAAAAGAAAAGAAATTAAAAGAGTTTTTTTTTTATCAAACGATAGGTATTTTTATTAAAAAAAACATCATGTTCAAAGAGTACTTGCAACTAATAGCCCACTGGTCATTACTGGTCCCCCATTAACGAATCAAAAGGGGTTGAGTAGACCATTCCTTACCCACAAGAAGACTAATTGATCAACATTTTTCCTATCATTACATACGATGGAATTGTAGAAGGTTACTTGAGAGAAATTTCCACTGAAGTCTTTGATATCATCGGCTATAGTTTTAAGCTCCACTTTGAAATTGTGGTTGTTCTTCAGATTATTAGCCATATCCTTGTCTCACATCTTCACGCAAATTTTCTCCATCGATGTTTGGTAGCTTGCAACAATGCTTGACGGACAATATCGAGATCCAACGTATGCACAAATATGCTAATATTTCTTGGAGCAATCCACGCTTTAACAAAAAAACCGCACTCATCTATAGCAATTCCACCAAGTCCACTATTTTCTTCCGAGCTAAGTTTTGCACTGATGACAATTGAAAAACACCCTACATCACTTAAGCTCTGGGAATCACCAACTCAACCCGGGTTGAACTGTTAGTTTTACAAGATGTCTGCCTCAAACAGAACGTATCAACCTCCATCCATTCACTAATAGCTCTGTCGGCCACCATATCTTTCTCGTTGCACCACTTATTCTGAAAACTCCAATTATTCCTGGCTTTCCACATTGCCCAGATAAGGTGACATGAGAATAAGATTATATCCAAGATATTTTCAGGATTCATTACATCACTTATCTAAGAAATTAAAAGAGAGTTGAAAGAAACAAATCCATAAGATCGAAATTCAATTCAAATCCAAAATCAAATCTAATCCAATCTGATTCCAAAATCAAATTCAATCCAAAAAACACAAAATCTTTACAAACATATCAACGACCATCACTATTAATCTCTCCATCACGAACACCACGCAGAATCACCACAAGCGGCAGCGTCCGCGCTCTGCTCGCTGCCACCAGCCCCGTCTCTCGCCCGTGACAATCTGGAAATCGAGCACTGTCATTATTTCTGATGTCGTCGTCGCTGTCTCACGTCAACCGCTGCCATCTCTCTATCAAAAACAAGGAGGCTTATTTTCATAACCCTTTGTGAATATAAGATCATCGCACCGAGACTGCGTAATGCATTTCAAAGAAAAATGCCAATCAGATTTCGCAGCAAGCGTGGTGATGAAGGAAAACTTAGCCATCCAAAGATGAATGATCAAAGGAAATATGGCGAAGCGGTCCTTCAAATGAGAACCGAGACCAGAAAGATATAATCCACCTTCTCAAAGCAAGCTTGGGAGAAAGCTTACAGAGAGACGTCACAATCGAAGAACACACATCTTTGGAGGACGTCAAGAAGAAGATACAGAGGAACTTCAACGAGGATCCTCTAGCCTGGTAGGATAAAAACGAGCTCAGAGCCTCACTTAAAGTAAAAGAAGGAAAGGAGCATGAGTTCGTGAGATACAAGCCTATCCTGATGAATCAAGAGGATCGTAAGGATATGCAGCAAATTCTTAAGGAATATTTGGACCTTAAGCTAATATCACCAGGAGTATCTCCATACAGCAGTCCAGGATTTCTGGTTCGAAATCATGGAGAAGTCAAGTGGGGAAAGCCGAGACTTGTGATTAACTACAAAGGGATCAACAACATCTTGGAGTTCGATGGATACTATATACCAAGTAGGGAACACTTGGTTAACTGTATCAAGAATGCCAAGATATTCTCCAAGTTTGATTGCAAATCGGGATTCTACCAGATTATGATGGAGGAAGGAAGCAAGAAGTTCACAACCTTCTCCACACCACAAGGACATTATATCTGGAATGTCATGCCTATGGGCTTGGCGAACGCACCCCAGATATACCAAAGGAAAATGGATATTCTTTTCAAAGATTATTTCTCATTCATGTTTGTTTATGTAGATGACATCCTTATAGCCTCAAAAAACATGAAGGAGCATCTAGAGCATCTGGAAGTATTTTCAGAAGCATGCCACAAGGAAGGATTAGTAATTTCTAAAAAGAAAGTCGTAATAGCAACAAGGCAGATCGAGTTTCTTAGAGTCGAGATCGATGAGTTCGGAATTATTCTACAACCTCATATTGTAGAAAAGCTTCAGGGATTTTCTGAAGATTTCAAGGACAAGAAACAACTCCAGAGCTTCTTAGGAGTTGTCAACTTTGCTGGAATATTCATCAATAATCTAGCACAATACAGGAAGATGTTTAGTCCTCTGCTGAAAAAAGATGTCGAATTCAAATGGGAGGAATCACACTGAGAGATGGTTAAGCAACTAAAGAAGGTTTGCAAAAAGCTCCCAAAGTTAGCCATTCCAAACGACGAGGATGATCTGGTACTATATACAGATGCCAGCGACTATTGGTGGGCAGCAGTTCTAACTAAGTCCACACCAAAAGGAGAAGTGTCATGCAGATACTGTAGCGGGCTTTTTGCGGAGAATGAAGCAAAGAGGTGGCACATCAATGAAAAGGAGTTCTTTGCAGTTCGAAAGGCGTTCAAAAAATGGCTGCAGTTTCTTATCACGAAGAAATTTATCCTTAATATTGACAACACAAGCGTCAAAGCCTTTTTGAAAAATAAAATTGAATCTAAACCAGAAAAGATTAGACTTCTAAGATGGCAAGCAGAATGCCAATATTATGATTTTAATATTGTCATTATTAAATCTGTTGATGATATTTTGGCAGATTTTCTGACGAGAGATGGAAGGAGCTGAGATAGACTCCATCCTAACTGTTTCAAGGCACCTGATGGACAACCTGGAGTTGCTCTAAAGGAAATTCGAGAATCTAGCACTCAATGCAACGCGTGGTGGAAAATTATAAGAAAACGATCAGACCAAAATGTCTAATCGCATACGAGTTTGTATTCGCAATAATGCGAGTCTCTTCGAGTCCTTACGAGAGCCACTCCTCTGGGCTGTTGATGGCAATAGCAATCGATAAAAGGAGAGTAGTCGAGAATGGGACTCTAAATCTGGAGCAAGGGATTCAAGTACCCTTAGCACAAGTCCTAGTCTGGAACCTCCAAAAGAAAAATCGGTCCAAGAAAAAATCAAAGACCTGGAGTCACATCTAGAGTCGACTAATCAACCCAGCATCTCTGGGGTCAAAGAGGGAGAGATCAACCTTAGACCTAAGACGGGCACTGCTAAGGTTGGTATTAACTTAGCCGATTTCTCTTATTGGCAGGAATACCAGGCCAGCTGGGAGAAATTGAACACCAGACAAGGAATCCGACTGGAGAAATACCGGGTGGATATATCGGGGGAATATCCCCGAATTTGGATGGAAGAGGGCTCAAATCCAATGGATGTAAAACAGTGGTATGACTTTGGGACACTAGCCTCGATCTATACTGTTGCACCAGGTTTCCCAGAACTTGCAAAACTTCCAGATTGGCTCAGAGAAAAGGTTTTCAAGGAATGGGAAAACAACTCGACTCTATCTAGAGGAGATGTATTGGAGCTGTACTTCACCAGTGCGGTCCCAAAACCAGTCGGGAAAGGCAACCATGAGGCCTTTCATTTTATCAAGTTAAGAAGACCCGATGTCTCAGCATCAAATAAGATTAAAGAGTCTTTTGAAAAGGAACCAGTCATAGTTTCTACATTTTTTGAAGAACAGATCTCTACGCGAAGAGCGAGGGGTTTGTATGCCTGCATCAAAGCCATGGTGGAGGTGAAGTTCCCATTCAAGTTCGAGCATAAGTCTTTGAATGGGTCTTTCTTGTTGAATACTTTAACAGGAAAAAAGATTCCGGTGAGTAAACAAACTCATCAGAGATATTGTAACATGACCCATTTCGGGCAGTGGACAAACAAGGTATGTTCGAGCTGTTCCACCCAATCAGAGCCGAAGTTTAGAAAAGGAATAAGGCTGGGCATAGGGATAATCAGCATTGCTGATCCTTCCCCAAAGGAGACACGTGGAAAGAAGAGGGTGAAATCTCTTCGGAATACCCAGGAGCTGGGAGAATCATCAGGCACTAAAGAGGACAAATGACTCCTCAAAAAAGCAAGAGCCAGATGACCTTTCCGAAAGGGTAAGAGACAGGTGACCGACAGGAAAAATGACCCACAAAAGGAAATCCAATAAAGAAAACAGCCAGCTGTTGGCATCCAATAAAAAGTGACGCAAGCAGTGACGTCACAAAAAATAATCCAATAAAAGAGAGGGACCAGCCAACTGCTAATGTTGGGATCTAATGTAGATGACGTAAGTACTGACGCAAGAACAATGACGTAAGTAATGACGTCACAAAAGATTTGGAGGCTTTGAAATCTGGATTTCAAATCCGAAAGCCTCTATAAATAGGTATGTTGAGGAAGTAGAAGGCATCGACCATTCCCCTCTGTTTTCTCTCACTAAATATCATAGTTTTCTTTCTTTTCTTTGTATGAGTGTTCTGAAGGCAGCTACAATAAGTAGCTAAAGGAGTTATCTCCTCTTGTTCTGTGAGGTTGAGTGCGTAATAAATTCTCCATTCAATAAATAAATACTTTTGGGCTTCTGCCCGCATGTAGCCTCTCATTTCTCTGTAACCTTAATCTCCATACTTTCCAGCAAAAACAGTAGCAGCATCCTGTACATCCGGTGTAGGAAACGAACCAGGATTGTGCTGAGATCCGCTGAAAGAACGGGATTGATCCATCACACTGCGGGGCGCGTGGTTGGTTGTGAGGAGCAGCTGTAAAACCTCCCGGATACCCGGTGGATTGACGGTTAAAAAAGGTACTGTTACTGTTTAAGTTGGTTAGCTATAAGATTAATGTTGTTTAATAAATGTATGGAAGCATGCTGGACCTGATATGGTTGTAATTGATTATGTCTATTTTGAAAAATAGAATAATGATGAAAATCTGGTAATATAGATATGATATAAGTTGATTAAGGATGAATATTTTCGAAAAAACTATATAGAACTACTTTGGGACTAAAAGTGTAACTTCTAACAGTTTCCATCCATTTCTAACGGAACAGGACAAAAAATACAACTTTTGGGACTAGAAAAAAGGTTCGGGACCAAAAATGCAACTGGGTTACTCCAAGGGGACCAAAAGTGCAATTATCCATACCAAAAAGAATGTATCGTCCGCTTTGTTGTTGAAAAATAGAAAAGAAACGCTTCGCAGTGATTGATTGCCTGGACTCTTTCTTTTATCGATCGGTCGAAATGAAAATCCTGAAAAAAACAAGAAACAAACTTGAACAAGATACCGTTAAGTCAGCTGGAAAAAACAAAAACGATGGAGTACAAGTGTTTAATTAACGTTTGATCTCAAGTTTTTGATCTCTAATGAAAGGAGCAAAATATTTTTTAAATCTTTTTGACTTTTCAATTTTTCAATAAGGGGCACGGAGCCCTATAAAATACTTCTATATGGAGTAGTTTGTAACTTGTATGTATACACTATGCATACTAATAATTACATATATCAAAACTATTTTATAGTAAATAAAAAAAATTAATTTTTAGTGTAAGCAACATACACGTATTGTCATTTTAATTCGTTTCATTACAAAGGCGTATTTTCCTTTTAGTAGATAAGAATTAACTTATTTACATTGAGCTCACACTCAAATTAATACAATTATATAATTCACATTAAAATATTATATCTCTCATTATATTATACATTAATATATTATAATAATATATATATATATATATATATCTTAATCTACATTCAATAAACAAGCACCCACATTTTTAAATGAGTCAATTTAAATACACCTAATCAATCGCAATCATTTTGTATTAAGTTTAATTTATCTTTATCATTAAATAATAAAAAAAAGTTAAATTTTAAAAAAATAATTACACACTATAGTCTATTTTAAATCTATCAAGGTGTATGGTGTATCAGTATTATGATTTTATTTGTATAAAAAAGAAATGAGTTAAATTTTAAAAAAATAATTACACACTATAGTCTATTTTAAATCTATCAAGGTGTATCGGTGTATCAGTATTATGATTTTTTTTTGTTAATTAATAAATGAAATAGTGTGTTTGGTGTGTTAGGTGTGAATAATTTATTTGTAAATATATAGGGTGTGAACTGTAAAGGAGATGCTCCCTCCGTCCCGTTTCAATTACGTTTGTTTTTTGCACGTTGATTGAGAAATATAATATTTTAATAGATAGTTGTAAGATATAATATTTAATGTAAAATGAGTATGTGCATTAGTGTTGAATGTGGGTGCATGGTAATATATTAATTGTTTTAAGTGGATCCCATATTTCAAAAGAGGAAATATAAAAATTAAAATGAAACGTTCAAGATAGAAATATGTAAAGATTAAAATAGGATGAAGGGAGTAGTAGTTATTTTGATTTTTTTTTTTTTCTAAAAACCTATTTGAAGAGGTGAAAATTTTTTATAGAATAAACTTATTAAAAAAAATAAAACTTTTAAGATGTAAGGAAAGAATAAAAATATAACATCTAAATATTAAAAGAAATCTAAACTTTGGCTAATGTTTTCCATATCCAATAATAATTGCATGTGTGATACTCCCTTTTTATTATATGGCTAGTTTTAAATACCTACCCTTGTAATGTTGTATACTTTACGTGATGGTTTCATATCGAGACGTACTGTTGAGATCAAGAATGGAAACACACTTGGATCCTATTTCTAATCACTCCAATGAATCAAGATAACACCCTCACCTCTCTTTGATGGATTTGAATAAGAACAGCAAAGTAAAACAATGATAAACTGTAAATGAAAGAACAAGATGAACAAAGAGTTTATAGTGGTTCGATCAAGGTGATCTACATCCACTTTCAAAAGGAATTGGCTTCTCTTATTGATTGTTGTTTACACACAGATGAAGAATACAACTATCTCACGTTGATCACACACGGATCAACTGCACACACATGAAGAAGAAGATGATCACACTGAATGAAGCAGCAAAACTGATCATTTAAGCAGCTGGCATGCGGTTTCTCTAAGTTTCAGTTGTGTAACTAACTTTGGATCCCTCCAATCGGCTTGAGACACATCACAGGTCCCTTAGCAATAGCTTGAGATAACTAACTCAGCTTAAACAACTCTTAAACAAGCTTAACTCCATCTTAACTGATTCATAACCCTAAGCAAACCAAACTGTCGTGCATGAACCCCATAGCACCTCGTATGTTCGATTCTTGACGTACCAACTTCATGCAATACGTACACACTTTACATACACCATGCTACTATCATCATACACCAAATGCATGAGGATCTAGATCATGTTTTACCCAACACGTACTAATATGATATGAGATTTTTTTTAGTTAGTTACTATATTTTGATAAAAATTAATTACTAACTTTATTAATTACAATATTATCATTTTGCTGTTAAAGCCTCTGTCTCTTATAGTCAGCCCGAGTTCCGCACAGTGAAGAGAAGAATCAAAATTTTTATTCATTTCATAAAATCCATTCATTTTTTATTCATTTCACAAATTGTTTGTTGTATGCTGGCTTTGATTATCGATTACTCCCTCCATCATAAAGTTTATACATTTTCATTCTCATTATAAAGTTTTCATCATTTTTTATTATAATAAAATCTATGCAAAATAATTAATAATTTATTTTCATTCTCATTATAAAGTTTTCATAATTTTTTATTATAATAATAAAATCTATACAAAATAATTAATACTATATCAATTATGGGTTCATACACAATACTAATACAAATATTATTGACCATACATTAAAATATTTTTTTTCTCACTCCACTGCACATTAAAATACTATACTATTTCTTAATCTCCATACAAAAAGTAAATATAAACCTTCGAATGGTACGAAGGCCAACTGTTTTTTTATAAAAGACCACTCTTTAAAAATATGAATTATTACTTTTTGAATTAAAATATTACCCTTCAAATTCTTGTACCTTGATTCACCAAAATAAACTATTACTTTTTTTAATAAAAAATATTACACTTTAAATTATGATATATTTTAATTTCGAGACTCTTTCTTGTGAGATAGTTGTGGAACGGGTCAACATATTACTAAAGTATGCTTATTATATTATATAGGTAAAGTATACTACTTATTTGCAGTTAAAGTATGTCAATAATGAATCATATTATAACACCCTAAAATCGTACTTTAATTCATCATTTATTATACTTTAGAATACAAACTTTAACAATAATTAAGCATATTTTATCTATATAATAGACATACTTTAATACGTCTCACATATATAGCGTCTCATAAGGGAGTTTGTCTTTTAAGCTTTTATATTTTTATTGATCAGAATTTAAGAAGTAATATTATTTTATTTATAAGAGTAATGATTTATCACTCTAAATTTTTATTTTTATTTTTTATTTACTAAAAACAATATTGAAAAATAGGATCACTAAGAAGTAATATTGCAAAATTAGAGTTGACATGGAAACTGTGAATACTGATCTCACTCTATATACACACACTCCATATCAATGCAATGAGAAAATGGTATGAGCACTTTTACACCTCTAGCTAAATGTAAAAAATTAGAACTCACAGTAAAACTATTTAAATTAATTGAAAAATAAATAGTATATTAAAAGAAACACTCTTCTATAAAAAGAGTAGTCTTTAAAATGTTGGAGGAGAAGATGTTGATGGTGGATCATTAGACTGTTTCAACATACTATCACATCTAAAGGGTTTGCACAAAAAAACTACGAATTTTACTCCTATTGCAAATTAATCTTTACTTTTGAGAAATTGCAAAAAAATCCCAAAAAAAACATACTTTTAAATAGAAATTTGGTGCGTTTTGCAACAATAATTAAAAGTTGTGGTTTTTTTAGCAATTTCTCAAAAATGAGGATTAATTTACAATAGGAATAAAGTTCGTGGTTTTTTTGCAATTAACCCTTTAAAATATAGTTCGCTTATTGTCATATTTTCAACATACAAGGTGGAAGAATCCACACTGCCTTGAGTTGTCAAGGTATAAACTTACTCATATATTACTTGCAATACTATTTTCTAGTTAATTTAAATGAAATCATAATAAATTCTTAAAGTGAAATTATGAAACTATGAAAATGTAGCACTCCATCTTTAACGTTACACGCTGTTTAATAAAAAGAATTGTTTTTTACGACTTTTTATGGGTAAATAGCTAGGTGGAGTAATTTTAAGTTATCATGTTAAAATTGGATGATATATTTTTAAAATAAGAGTGTAGTTTGAGGTGTTAGATTAAGATGTTATTTTCCTTTAAGAAAAATGAATTATTTCATGAACAACTAAAGAAAATGTTAACGGTTTTAAATGATGGATGGAGTACTAATCTAACGGGATGTTATTTTCCTTTTAGAAAAATGAATTATTTCATGAACAACTAAAGAAAATGTTAACGGTTTTAAATTTTTTTTTTTGATCAGAAAAGGAAATTTTATTAGTGAGTACCAGAGGTACTCAAAAAATTACATGAGAGTACAAGGAAAATAGGAATGATCTCCTAGACAATACACTGAACATTATTTTAAGTACAACACAATCTAGGATTGCAACACCAATCTTGAAATGATAAATGGATTATACTCCTATTCTTAAAATAATAAAAGCACCACGCCTTGGTTCTGATTTCTTCAAACAATTTTGTTGGATCAATCTCCAATTTCTCAAAAATCTTGCAATTTCTAGCTTTCCAAATATACCACACCACACACGTCCAAATGCACTCTAAGATATGTTTCTTTCGCTTTTGACCAAGTATACTCATATGTTGTAAGAAATGTGGTACTGGTTGGTTATTCCATGCCATGGGAGCACTTAGCCATTAGTAGCAAAGTGACCATACCTGGTGCGAGAAGTCACATTCAAAGAAGAGGTGTCGAGTGCATTCTTCAAATTGACCACATAAGCCACAAGTGATGTCATCACCATCTCTCAATACTTTTCTTTTCTTTAAAGCAGCTCGAGTAGGAACTCTTTCCCTCAAAATTTTCCATGCCAAAGCTGATATCTTCAATGGGATTAGTGGGTTCCAAAGTTTAGAGAGAACTGAGATAAGATCCCCATCCAGGTCATGGTTCACCAATGCTAGTGATGATTGGGCAGTATAGGCGTTCTTGCTTGAGTAAATGCCATCATCGGATTGCCTCCACATCCATTTGTCTTCGACATGTTCCTACAATTTTATAGTATTTATAGTACAAAGCATATTATCAAACGACTCCTGTTCCCAAGTAAAAAGAGGACGTCTCCAAGAAAAGCTCCAGTTCCAACTACTTTCTAACCAAGCACCCGTTTCTCCCACCATAGCATTTTTATTATTACATAAGGAATAAAGCCTAGGATATAAGGTTTTAAATGACGGATGGAGTACTAATCTAACGGCTTTCTACATTGATTCTAAATTTCTAGTAAACCAATTCTTGATATGTAAGAAAATATTTGGTCTAAAGGCTTTCTACATTGATTCTAAATTTCTAGTAAACCAACTCTTGATATGTAAGAAAATATTTCTACATTGATTCTAAATTTCTAGTAAACCAATTTTTGATATGTAAGAAAATATTTGGTTCTGGTTGAATTAATAATTCTAAAGAGTTTAAAAAGATTACTACAATTAAAGAAGTTTACAAATTAATTGTATTTAAGCGGGCTTAATTTTCTTCTAATCCCATTAGTAGAAGAAATCAGATGGATTAGAATTTAAATTTAAAGGGGATTTGAGTAGTAATCCCTCCCGATGGGGAGAAGGAAAGACCATGTGCGGCTTAGTATGTTGGGGACCATAACCTGAGAGCCTTTATATACTACTTGACTAGGCTACCCATAATCACGTAGTATTGGGTATCTACTCAATTGACCCATATCAAAATATTACAGCCCATGGACTTATCAACTTAATTGGATCATTTAATTAAATTCATAAAATAATTGAATAGCTAATATAATTGCATAATAATATATTGTCCACAATTAGATTATATAGGAAATTAAAAAATTTCCTTACAATCTCCCACTTGGGCTATATATTTCTCAAAGCAATTATATTCAGAGTTTTTAATTGCGCAACTTTATGCTATTCCTCTTCACTCTGTACTTAATAATCTGGTCCATCTCATATACTAATATGGAACTACTACGGCATTCACCGCATTATAAATCATGGTTAAACCCCGACAATTACCAATATCAATATACTCAATGACATAGATCAAATATGGTGAGTAGCATGGAAATTACATGTAAAATGTGATCAACATCATGTCTATTTCCAACTGGTCCAACTTTAATCTTTAGTGGGATCAATCCATAATTACAATAACCTATGAAACTAATTAAAAATTTAAGCAATGTAGGAAAAAAATTAAAGCAATTCTCATCCTCATTTATTATCTATGACATTTTCAAACTTTATAAACCTATCTAATAATTTTAATGAAAATCTTTAAAAATTAATATGGACTATCATGAACACTATGCATGCATAATGTTCTTCCTCCTACACGTAAAAAAATCCTTAGAAATAGAAAGGAAGTGAAAATATGCAAAAATAAATAAATAAATTAAATAAAAGGCGAAGAAAATATTTGTTCTCTGTGAAATGATACATAAAAACAAGAAAGTAAAGTTAAGCTCTCAGATATATTATTCTTCCTTATTCTGGCGATGAGAAATCCCAACTTTATGAATTAAATTAGTAGAATTTTGAAGTTATAAATGTATCAAAACATGTGTCCAAGATTAAGCATCATAATGGTTGTATAAATCTACTAACACTTGGTCTTTTCATTTCATCTATTTTCACAGGTGAGAATAAATCCTCTATTTTTTTTAGGAACTTCTTGAAATCTCATTCTAGAGCTTATTACTAAAAGCGTGTTTGTAAAAAGTGTTTTTAGTCAGAAAAGGAAGCTCATCACTATCGGTGTTGAAAGCGTATTTAAGTTATTTAATGTGTATCAATTTGAAATTTCAATTTATGTTAGGTATGTGCTTAGATTTCTAACTTTTGGCTCTTACTTTCATTTATTTATTTCTTTTTTAAAAAATGAAGTTTTTAAGGATTAAAGTTAAACATAGAGGAAAATGAAATTATTGAATAATAGTTAAGGTATTGAGGTAGTGATGTGTATATGTTTTATTTACTTATTTTAAAGTTAATTGTATTTATTTTAAATTTAAAAGATATATATGTACGGTTTTGATTTTAAAAAGACTAATTAACTTGCGATTATGAGTTCAATCTCAAATTTTGTCAGAAACATATCAAAACTTAGAAAAGGGGACTCAAGAGGGGACTCTCTAAAAATTAATTTTTTTTAATGTTAAAAAATGTAACTAGTGAAATAACGTTCAAGAATTTGGAAAGTAATACTTTCTTCTATTCCTTTATTTACAAAGTTCTTTTTTCCATTTCCATTGTTTTGTTTAAAGAATCACATTTTCTTTTTTATACACGTCATGCAGCACACACATATTTATTGATATAATTAAAATGTGGGATGCATATATTTATTAATACAACTACCTACTAAATATTAAATAATAATATTTTTTAATTCATATGCAAAAAAACAAAATATCTCATTTGAAGGGGACGAAGGAAATACTTTCTATTAAAAAAAATTAATAAGTCCCTCTAAAATTTTATTTTTTTGTATATTAAAAAGTGCAGTAATTGATAAATCATGACGTGTTCGCTATTAATAATATTATTATACTATTATATATGTGTGCTCGTGCACATGTATGTTTATTAAAGAAATACATGTTATATACGACAGACTACATAGAAACGTCCATATGTCAAGTGATATTCAAGAAATTTTTGGTATGATTTTATAAAATAAAAATAAATAAAAATCTTTCAGATCGCTTCAAGGTGGAGTTTTTTTTATTTTTTTATTTATTAGACAAAATTAGTTGTTAGTATAGTTAGTAGTCAGTTCACCAAGTCTCCATATATTCTTATTCTCCAAGCCTCCTTATAACTCACTCCTATTCATTTTCAATGAGAATCGAACTCGAGTCACTTAGTTGTGTGAGGAGCATAATGACCAAGTTGACTAAAACTTGATTCTTCAACGTGGAGTATTTATTTGAGCGGTGATATATTGTGCAATTTGTAATGATGTTACCGAATTTTGTTTTGAAATGTGTGACTCACATTTATTAAAAAAGAAATAGATATGTGATGGGGCAATGACAAAATGAATATATTCCTTGGAAGGAATTATCAATAAAAAGCCAAGCATTTATCTAAAACAAAAAAAAATAGAAAAGTTATGGGCCATTGAAAAAAAATGAATATTTTTCTAGTGAATGAATTATAATAAGATTGTCTCATGCAAGATAGTCTCGTGTAAGATCTATCCTATATATATTTACAAGATATCAGTATCTTTGAGAGGAAGGAGTATTTTTTTTGAAAATGATTTGATAGAAAATTATGTTATATGAAATCTTTTTAGATTAGTATTTTTTTTAATACACATGTAGCCTACCTTGAATTTTCTATTCCATTTTCTGTGAAGTAACATATAAAAATTATACTCTATTATTAATCTTTAATTAAACTCTATGAGTATGAATCATTAATTTAGCAATATGTTATTCGATTAAAAAATAAAATACGAGTTTAAATATCGAATTGAAATAGGTAATCTAACCCATTTAGCCTGTATGTATAAACGTGGCGGCTACTGGCTAGCGAGGGGGAGTACCGGTGCGGCATCGGTGCCCCTCAGTAACGAATTGAAAAAATAATGACCAACGTAATTAAAATTCAAAATTTTTAAGGACTAAAGCGTAATTAAATTTAAAAAATCTTAGGACCAAAGCGTAATTAAAAATCTTATGAAAGGAGCCTCCTTCCATAAATAAGGAAAAATCATTCTCAGAATTTCAGAGCCACTCCATTGACTAAGAAAAAAACTACTCCACTATGAGGAAACTGGTATTGGTGACCGGCGCTTCCGGTTACTTGGGGGGAAGGCTTTGCCACGCGCTTCTCAATCAAGGCTACTCCGTTAGGGCCTTTGTTCGCAAAACCAGTGACTTCTCCTGTCTTCCTCCTTCTCCACCCACTGACGGCGGCGATACTGCTGGTTCACTCAACATTGTCTACGGCGACGTCACTGACTATCAATCGCTCCTCGAAGCATTCTCCGGCTGCCATGTCGTCTTCCACGCTGCTGCTCTTGTCGAGCCCTGGATTCCCAACCCTGAGAAGTTCATTACAGTAAGGCCAGCTTCACTTGTTAATTTTTTTCATTTCAAGTTAATTCGAGATCGGATCTTTTGTTGACGGAAATTTGGTTAGGTTAATGTTGGAGGATTGAAAAATGTTTTGAAGGCGTACAAGGAGACCAATTCAGTCGAGAAGATAATCTATACGTCGTCGTTCTTTGCGCTGGGATCGACGGAAGGGCGAATTGGGGATGAGACTCAAGTACTGAATTATTTATATCGTGCAATTTAAGTTGAATTATTCAGAAATTTTTTGAACTTCATCATCTTTTATAGGTACATCATTCCAAGTATTTCTGTACAGAGTATGAGAAATCGAAGGCGATGTCAGATAAGATAGCGTTGGATGCTGCGGCGGAGGGGGTGCCGATTGTGCCGGTTTATCCTGGAGTTATATATGGTCCTGGCAAAGTTACAACGGGAAATTTGCTGGCTCGAATGGTAATATACTTGTGTTGTTGATCCAGTAGAGCTTAATTTTGGGATATACTTGATTAAGAATGAATTTGTCTCCATTGATGTGCATCATGTTGAATTGCAGACGATTATATTGAGGTTTTATTGGTTCTCTTAGAGCTTGAATTGGGAAAATAACTATAGCAGTTATTACTTCTCCTCTTATGGGATTGAACAAATTTCTTTAGCGTTTGAATTCTACTGTGTTGCACCCTGCTTGCTTTTGAATTTCTGCTTTACTGTGAAGTAAACAATTTCTTGATTGTTTTAAGTTTAGAAGTATTGGGTCATCATCCAATGCTCATATAAATTAACATTGCAGCTTAAGTGTTTGTATATACTCCTTATGTATCAGCTTGTGGAACGCTTTAGTGGTCGGATACCGGGTTACTTCGGCCAACCAGCGAATGCGGCCTCATTCTGCCATGTCGAGGATGTAGTGCAAGGGCACATCGGAGCAATGATCAAGGGTCGGCCAGGTGAAAGATATCTTCTTACAGGAGAAAACGCATCTTTCAGATACATTTTTGATTTGGCCGCGGAGATTACTCACACATCAAAGCCTAGATTTTCAATCCCACTTTGTGTTCTTCAAGCATATGGATGGTTATGTGTTCTTTTCTGCAGAATGATAGGGAAGCTTCCCCTTATCAGTCCACCGGTATGAATTACTCTTTTCTTGCCTTGCATGAATGATGGTAGTGTTCTACCATCAATAAACCACCATTGACTTGATACTTCTGTGTAATATCTTGGGTGGGTGGTGTTTCCAGCTTACTGAACTTTGCAATTGGTATAACATATTCACAAGTGATTAAGGCACAAACAGTTGTATCTTTAGGTTAAACAGAAGCTAGATTTTTGAAAACAGAACCTGTTTGGTTGTCATCAATACTTGCTGAGTCTCTTCTTCATATTCTCTTCAATTTCTTGCTGAGTCCAATCGACTTCTATGCTGCAGATTGTTTCTGTGTTGAGGCATGAATGGGCATACACATGTGAGAAGGCCAAGAGGGAGCTGGATTACAATCCTAGAAGTTTGAAAGAAGGCCTAACAGAGATGCTTCCATGGCTGAAGAGCTCTGGGTTGATCAAATATTAGGACATTCTTCTGCTTCTGCATAACGGAACTAATCACTGTTGCATCACTGAGGGTTAGTAGACCGCCATTGCTCGTATGATATGAACACTCTTGATGTCTGCTTTGCTTTGTATATACTAATTGAATCTTCTACAAAAGTGTAATCGACAAATAATAAATAGATAAATAAATAATACTCTCTCAAATCACATATAAAGTATTCATTTTGTCATTTTGAGGTTTTATTTAAAGTGATGTTTGTTTGGGGTTTGTGGAGTTTGAAAACTATGAATAGTGATAGTATGTAGTATGTTTGTTTTGGGTTTTTGGTAAGGTGAGTTTTAACTTTATATCATATCTATGTGTAAGAATGTGTTAATTTATGTAAAATAAAATATATAGATGAGAGAAGAGAAATAAAGTGAGAAAATGTATTAATTAAGAAAAAAATATATATATAGATATATTTGGGGTGGATTTTAAAAGGTGGATCTATCTTGTAGTTTCATACATGCTACTAATAGTTTAATACAACTACTCAATTTGTATAAAATAATAATACACGGAAAGCAAATAGCTACATGTAAGGTATGAGGGAGAGTAAGTGATGATAATGAGATAACTTGTGCATTAAAATTTATTAAATGGAGTATACATTTGCGGATCCAATCCTCTTACAAGTGTTTCTTGGCAATAAAAATAGAATCTAACACTGCAATAAATAATTAATTGGATTCTACTTTCTTGTTTCTTATATGATTGCGCATTTGGATGAAACCTTGGAGTCTGGAGATAACTCTCCCTATAAACATTCTAATAATATAGAAGTCAATAAAACAAAGATATGATAAATTTCTGCAGTGTTTTGCGCATAATCCATGGATTCACTTTGGAATTTGGATGAGTTCTTCATGCTTCATCGTCTGACTTTTTAGGAAATAAATGAATATGCCCTTCTTTCTCTTATACTAATTAATTGATTGATTAAAATTTTATTTAATTAATATCTTAAATTAATTTAACTCCAGTAGAAGGTTAACTTGACAATTAGGTTAATCATAAGCCAGTACACATTAAAAGACTAATTAAAGCTGTTGCTACTTTTAAGCCTTAAATCAAATGTTTGGGGAATAATCCCTTTTTTAGTACAAATATGTGCTATTTTTACATGATATTTAATGAGCAAAATTTAGACATTTTTTTTCTGTGCATTTAATTCACTCTCAATCACATCATATTTAATAGGAGTATATCTCTACACATTTTAGCTAACTGATCAATGAGATGTTGCCACCCCTTAACCTATTCTTAAGGTGCTGAGATTAAGTGCAAACCTTAATGGTAGGTTCATTCCTAGCATGACCTCCTCTCGAGAGAGAGTCACGAAGTTTGCCCTGTGGGAATGAGGCATTGGATAGAGTATCGCACAATTATTATTGGATATATGGAAAACATTACCCAAAGTTCGGATTTCTTTTTACCCCTCATCCTATGAATACCCAAAGTTCGGATTTCTTTTTACCTCTCATCCTATGAATAATTTGACACTTATTATTTTGGTCCTGCCAAGAATACAGCCTAAACACAATATCGATAATATTACAATATTATAAAAATATCACTTTTTTTATATACAATTTACTCAAAGTCAATTATATCATACACTTTATTTTTTTTACCCAAAATACTCCTTTCTCTTTCTTACATAATTATAACAAAAAATTATTTTTCTTAAACTTCATGTCATCACTTGCATGTATTTTCAGAAAGAAGGGAGTAATATTTTGATGATATGTTTTTTTTCTTAAAAGTTTTCATTTTTTTCATTTGAATCCTTCCTACAAAAATTTTAGAATCACACTGCAGTGCATCGGTGCATCTAGATAATATGAAACGTTATATTAGATTCTTGTTTAATCCTAACCATTAAATAAAATAAAATAATTAATAAAAAATTTAATAACTGCCCACTGCTCCTTAACATTTACCCTTTAAACCCTCAGGTGCACCGATGCACCTGGTGCACCCTAGAATAACCAAAAATTTTAACCTCTTAAAATAAGTTTAAAAAAAGTTCAAAACAACTACTAGGGGTGTGCATCGGTCGGTTCGGTTAACCGAATCGACCGAATTTCCAAAATAAAAAATCGAACCGAAATATTTTAGAAAGCTAAAACCAAAACGAAATATTTCAAAACCGATGCAAACCAAACCGATTATTTCGGTCGGTTATTTCGGTTAACCGAAAACCAAATTTTTATTTTTTTATAATTAATTTTTTTATATCATTTTATTACATTTTCATTGCTTAAAAGAAATATCTTTAATATATGTACACTATAATAATAATAATTATATATATATATATATATATATATATATATAGGAAATGTATATTTAATTTTACTTTTTATAATAAAAGTGTATAAGATCTAAAGAAAACATGTAGAATAAATGAAATTATTTAAGTTTGAAGTAAATTTTGATATTAAAAATTAAATAATAATTTATTTAAGATAAAAAAAGAAAATTAATTGTTGGTAATTAATATATATATATATAAATATAATTAATAAAAAATTTGGTTCGATTTTCGGTTAACCGGACTTTCAAATTTCAAAATCGAAAATCGAACCGAACACCGAAGTTTTTTATTTCAAAACCGTAAACCGAACCGTAAACTAAAAACCGAACCAAATTATTTAATTCGGTTCGATTTGGCCGATTTATTCGGTTTTGTCCAAAGTTTGCACACCCCTACCAACTACCATCCCCTTTAGAGTTGTACCTAAGACACCAAACATATTTATCATTTCTTAATTACCAGGTACACCTTAGAGTTTGATATATATAAAACAGAATGTAATGAGTGGTTATTTCTTTTAAATTTAAATTATTTTATGATAAAGATTAAATTAAGCTTAATATAACGTTAAAATCATTTAGTTACACTTAAGTTGAACTCATTTGTATTAAAAAAAAAACTCCCTCCATCCAACGTATTTTTATTCACTTTTTATTTGAGTTGTCCTGATGAGTGATATTTTCACCTAAATTTTAGTATCTTTTTATGTCCATTTTTGTATTATTTTATCCGTATTTATGTGTTATTTGGTTGTATTTTGTGTTTTATGAAAATGTGAATGAATGAGCCTAAATATGTAGAAAACAAGTGAAAAATGGAGACGGAAGCTGAAGCGAGCAAGAAACGGGCTGCCTGGACCCAACTCGAGTTGCAAGGTGCAACTCGAGTTGCCAACTCGAGTCTAGTTGGGGTCCAGAAATTGTCCAGAGACCCAACTCAAGTTGCAAGGTCCAACTCGACTTGCAACTCGAGTTGAGAGAAGGTCGAGTTAGGGTCCAAAAATCGTTCAGAGAGCTTACTCGAGTTGCAAGGTCCAACTCGAGTTGCTAGCTCGAGTCGAGCTGCCTTCCAAAGGATTTTCAGTTTCAGAGCCTCGCAACATGACCGAACAGGCGGGTGCACGAGTAGCCAACATGAGTCGAGCTACTTCAACTCAAGCTACACACACGTAACTCGACTCGAGTTGCAACTCGAGTTGGGTAAGGCCAACTCGAGTTGCATGTTTTTTTAGCCAAAATCCAGATTTTTACCTGTCAATATGTGTAAGTGTGTGTAAAAAGCCCATTTGATGTTAAATTCGTGACCCAACTTGGAGAGGGTATAAATAGCCTCAAGTTCAACATTTGAAGATAGGATTGGAAGGGCTTCACTTGGACACACACATCACATATCAATTCCTCCATTTCACACCATCATCTTCATCCATTCACCATCCATTCCATCTATCATCATCCCACCATCAAATTCTTCATCTATTTAGCTAGAGAAGCAAGGGAGAGAGGAGAATTGCAAAGGGAAGAAGAAGATCACCATTGGAGCAATCCAAGGGAGTTTTCATCTAATCTTTGTATTGAAACCTTGTTGTTTATCATGTTTTGTAAGGATTTTAATGTTTATATTGAATTCTTTGTTACTATGAGAAACTAATCTCCTTTGTGAGATTAGCAATATGAATTGTGTTGGATAATTTTGGGTATTTGCAAATGAATGATTATGTTGATTGGGTTATTTGATTTTCTATCATTGATGCTCTAGATCTTGATGTTTATGATGATTTGTGTGGTTGGTTGTTTTAAACATGTGATTAGATTGAGAAGTCAATTACATATTTAGGATAATTAATTGAATCATTTTGTCATACACATCATGTGCATTATAAATTGTAAAGAGATTGAGAAATCCTTTGGAATTTAGAACTCTTTGATAGAATATCTGATTGGTTAGATCGAGAGGTTGATTAATCGTGTGAAGGAACTCTCATTTCAAGCTTAGTACCTAGTTGGAATTGTTTGAGTGATAACCAATCCATTGAGCTATTTTGGGATTCGTAAATGGATCTACATCATATCCATCTCGAGAGGGAGTTTAGGTGAACTTAGTGTTGACCCTTAGTCTCATTCCCATGATACATATGAATTCATTGCATGATACCTAGATTTTACATGCTTTAAGTATTGCTAGTCTCATCTCTATCTACTTGGCTCATTTATCCATTAATTCATTCATCTATCCATTTATTTTATTGTTATTTCTTGATTATCTCCCCTTTATGATAATTTCTATAATACTATGATAAACACGAGATCGCTTAGACCTTAGTACCTTCCTCCCTGTGATTCGATAAATTCTTTAATTAGTCATCCCGACTACAAATAGCTAATCAAATGGCGCCGTTGCCAGGGAGGCAACGGTTGCTAGTGGTTTAACGAATGAGTATTTTGATTAGTATTACTAGAGATATTTTTATTGCTTTTCATTATTTGCTTTGGAAAATTTTTAATCTCACTTGTTCGTTTTGATATGTACTTCGAAAATACCTTGAGAAAAGAGAAGGGGGATCAAAGCCAAAAATAGAAAGTTTGAAGAAGAATTGTAATAGGCCTTGAGAAGAGCATTTAAATGGAATTGTGGAATCAATACTTGAGTGATGTCTTTGGGAATCAAATGTATGTGTTCCACCGCAGCAATCAAGAGGCTACATGAATGAGAGCAACTATGGTTACAATTTCCAAATGAATCAAGATAGCTCTCAATACTACAATCAAAAAAGAAATGGAGAATGACAACAAGCTTACAATGCAAATACATTCCACCCTTATCAAGCATGTGCTTATTCATCACCATATCCCAACACCAACCCTCCATTCCAAAATTACGCCTTACTTGAATTATATAGAAGAAGTGCTCAAGGAAGTGATGAAGGCCAAAATTCTCAATCAAGTTTATTGTTCAACGAATCCTCCGAGATAATTACACCCGCTACCTTGGAATTGACAAGACAAATAAGGATGATGAATCAAGGTGTTTATAGTCAAGTCTTACCTAGTTCAAGTTTGGGGGTGGTGAAAATGTGCAAAGTATGTCGATTCCTAGTCCTATGGAGCAAGAAGAGTGGAGGATACCTAACCATCAAGTAGGAGATGCTTATTTCATGGGAGTGGATGATTTCCAAGGAAATTTTCAAAACAATTATGAGGGAAGTTTTCATGGGAATTATCCACCAATTCAAGGATGGAATTTTGACAACCAAGAGGGAGGAGACGCTCAACAAGTTGAGGAAGGAAAATCATTAGAAGTCTTGATTAAGATGATGATAACAAACCTTGAGGAAGACAAGAAAAGAGATGAAGCACGAAATGAGGCAAATGAGAAGATGTTAGAAGCTTTGGAACATCAAGTAAGCCAAATTGTAAGTGCTTTGACCAATTTTCAACAAGTTGAAGAACTTGAAAAGGAGAACAAAGTTGAAGAAGGATTAGAGAAAGAAGAGATGTTTGGAGAGGAAGAATCAAAGGAAGTATTAGAAGAGCCTATTTAGGTAAATGATGTTGATGAAAAGGAACAAAGTCTAGAAGCAAATGATGATGACTTAAAGAGTGAAATGAACATTTCTAAACCTTTAAACTCTTTAAGTTGCTTTGAATTTCAAAATATTGTTTATATTGACTTCGTCTTACTCATTGATTCTTCTCACATCCTTAGGAATAAAAGAGAACTCTAAGAGATGTTGGGAGTTTACTTGGAAAGAAGAAATAAGTGGTGTTCAATAATGGAGAAGGCAATGGAGTGTAAGCTCAAGAGAATTAAATTTCTAAATCCATGCTCGAAGGATGCAACGAGGCCGTTTCTTGCCACAAGTGCCTAATAGAGGAAGAAACACAACGTTTAAAATTCGATGGCAAGGACGAAAGATATCCGTGGCTATTCCGATGAGTTATCCATATCCCGTCCAGCTTGAAGACGTTAAACTTAGCGCTAGATGGGAGACAACCCATCATTATCTTTATTGGTTTGTTTAATGCTTTCAATAGGTTAATGGATTTGCTTGTTTTGCATTTTTGGTATGTAGGTTGATTGTGCTCGTGAGGAGAATGCGTTGGAGAAACGATAAGTGCTTGATTTGAAGTGTGAAAGTAAGTCACATCACTTTTTGTAAATTTACCTCGAAACTCTTGTTTCAATTTAAGTTTGGGGGATATGGTATGGTGTGACATACTTTGTCTTGAAAGCATATACTTTTCGTATTTTTAGGCTAATTTTAAAAATTTTCTCATGGGTTTTAGTTTGATTTTGGTCCGTTTGGTTGTGTTGAAGTGAATGATAGTCTATATTTTAAGGAAATTGTTGAACTAATGGTGTTTGATGAGTATTTGAGCATGAATGAAGGGTATTGGAAGCATTAATGGAGCTTGGAGCTAACAACTTCCACTACCAAATACCTATTGAGGAAGTTGACTCTACACCCTATCACTGCTAATTGATTTTGATTTGGATTGATGTGATTAGCATGCTACTTCATTTGTTATATTTTGGGAAAGTTTATTTTCGTAATTTAGGATTTTCTTTTCAATCAAGGTTGGGATGTTTGTGAGCTTAATTGTCATGGATGATATGAATGTTTGCTTAAATTTCTAATGATGGATGGTTTTGTTGTTTTTGCATGTTTATGTATTTTTTGTTGTTTCTTATTTGTTGAGTCCTTATTTTATGTTTTGTGTATTTTCGTATTCTTATCTAGGGTTGTTTGGTGGTTTGTTTTTAGGATATTGTGAGTCATTTTTGAATGTGAGTGATGATATGTTGTGGTAGTAAGTGATGACAAATTATGATTAAGAATCTCTACACTTTTGAATTGTGACATGTTCTATTTAACTTGTTCAATTTTGAGACGAATATGGTGTAATAAGTTCCTTAAGGTCTAATGCATAAACTTGTGAGTATTTGAGCCTCAACTGTGTATACATGGTTTTTCCTTCATGAGTGGATCGATTGCGTTTGATAAGCTAGAACTTGCTTAAGGACTATAGGAACGAGCCCAATTTGTGGAGATTAATGACATGATCTAAGGTCATCCTTGTTATTTATAGTCATTGCCATATATTTTCCTACAATGAACATCATCCCTAGTCAACCACTTTGAGTCTTTAAGTTTATCTCTTGTGAATTTAACACATTACAAGCCTTGATTACTCATTTGAGCCTTATATAATTACTATTTTGTGTGAGTGATAGAGGAGATGTGGTTTAGAAAGGTTTGATGAGAATTGTGCAAGAAAATAAAGGAAATGGTAACAAGCAAGAAAAATGATGAAAAGAGCACGAACAAGAATGGACATGTAACCTCAAAACAAGAAAATGAGCAAAACAACAACAAAATGCTCAAGTATTTAAAAGTTCGAAGAATGAAGCATGCATTGAAAGAAGCTCAATCTAAGAAAAGTTGATGATTAGTACTTGTGATTAGCAAAGTTAAAGAAAGGAAGAAAGAGAAGTGAAGAAGTTGGAGAAATTGGCAATCTCTTCGATTACTTACACATGATTAGTCACTCTTACCTATATTCTTCCTACCCTACCAAAGAGCCTATCATTACATCCTTAATTAAAGACCTTTTTGATCACTAATGGAAAATTTGGAGGTTTGTGAATGTAGTCCACGAGCAAGCTTATAGCGAGTCGAGACAATCGATTGATGAGTGTTGATTTACCCTACTTTAAAGAGTGTTGAGTGAAATTGATATTCCATTGTGAGGCTTGGACCAAAAGGGACTATATTACACTTTATTCTTTTGTGATTGAACTTGTTAATTCCTCATGTCATGAGTTTAATGTTGTAGGATGACTTAGCATAAATTGTGATTCTTATTGCTATCGATGTGTTATTACTTATGTTCATTTAATCTTTTTCCTAGGTGAAAATCTCCCCCTTGGTTTATCATTTTCGTTGTTCTGTGATGCACAACACTTTAAGTTTGGGGGTGTGATGAGTGATATTTTTACCTAAATTTTAGTATCTTTTTATGTCTATTTTTGTATTATTTTATCCGTATTTATGTGTTATTTGGTTGTATTTTGTGTTTTTATGAAAATGTGTGTGAATGAGCCTAAATATGTTGAAAACAGGTGAAAATGGAGACGGGAGCTGAAACGAGCAACATATGGGCTGCCGGAACCCAACTCGAGTCTAGTTGGGGCCCATAAATTGTCCAGAGACCAAACTCGAGTTGCAAGGTCCAACTCGACTTGCAACTCGAGTTGAGAGAAGGTCGAGTTAGGGTCCAACGTATTTTATTCACTTTTTATTTGAGTTGTCCCACATATTTTTACTCATTCCATTAATGATAAAAATATATTATACATCTTACATTACTTTTTACACTTTATTCATCATTCCCAACAACTTTATTTACTTTTTTCTCTCAAAATTATCAATTTATCCCTTCTTTTTCTTACATTATATATTTAAAAAACACTTCTTAATCTTCGTACCCGTGCAAACAGGTAAAAATACCTGGGACGGAGGAAGTAATATTTTTCATTTAGTTAAATAATACTCCTTTCATCTCACTTAAACATGGGCGTTTGCTTTTTGCTCGTAGATTAAAAGATATATTAATATTTTAATGTGTATTGAAGTGAGAGATATAATATTTTAAGGGTTAATTGCAAGAAAACCACAAACTTTATTCATATTGCAAATGAATCCTCAACTTTGAAAAATTAGAAAAAAAAACCCACCATTAAATGTGATGTTCTTTTTTGCAATTTCTCAAATATGAGGATTAATTTGTAATAAGAGTAAAAATTTGGGGTTTTTCTTGCCATTAATCCATTTTTTAATATGAAGTTGGTAGTTTTAGTTTTGAGTATAGATTCTGTGGACATAAATTAATTATTTTGTGTGTGTCTTATTTACTAAAAAATAAAATATACTCCGTACACTTTTGGGCAGACTAAAATGACAAAACATGTACTCCCTCCGTCCCCTTGAAAGGTATTCGTTTACTTTTTGCACGTGAATTAAGGAGTATAATAATTTAATGTATAATTAGCTGAGAGAAAATAATATTTTAATGTATAGTGGGTAGTTGTATTAATGTTGAGTGTGGGGTCATGTGTAGTAGTTGTGGGTCACATCAATCCAAAAAGAGAAATAAATACTTTGGGCCGGACCAAAATGGAACGGAGGGAGTACATAGCGGGACGAAGGTAGTAATTAATTACTCTAAAAATTAGTTTTTTATTTACTATAAAATAATTTTGATATAATTAGAATGTATAGGGTGAAGAAATTTTGCATTATTTTGCATGAAATACTTTTATATCAAGTTACCTACTAGTACTCTATAGGACGGGACTCCGTGCCCCTTAGTAAAAATTGAAAAAGTCTTAAGGATTAAAATGAAATTAGAATTGAAATTGAAATGTCTAAGGACCAAAACATAATTAAGATTAAAAAAAAATGAGAGGCAACTTCCTTCGCTCCATCCATAAATAACAACGCCATTCTCCACCCACCCCATTTCCATTGACTAAGAAAAAAAATCTGCCCAGGGCATAGCTCAAGTGGTAGAGGAGATGATGGAAAGGTCTTCCAACTGAGCTTGGTTATTGCAGGGTGAGAGTTAAAATCCTGCATTTGGCATGGATTTGACCCTTGCAAGCACAAGTTAAACGGATTTGACCCATTGCAATCACAAGTTAAACAGTGAGCCCTCTCTATAAGCCACTTGAGCCATATCCTGCGATTTACCTCCTTCACCAATTCCCAGGACAGGAGCGGTGGGGGCCCCTAATGGTGGGATACACCATTTTTTTTTTTAAAAAAAAAGCTATGGAAATACAGATATTGGTGACCGGCGCCTCCGGTCATTTAGAGGATGGCTTTGCCGCGGTTTTCAACCAAGGCTACGGAGTCAGCGCCTTTGTTCATTCAACATTGTTTACGGAGATTAATCTATATTATATCCATTTCATACTAAAAGATGACATGTTTTAATTCTATGAAAATAACATTTCATTATATGATAGAATAAGAATCAATTAAGGCTAAGAAATCTAAAAAAATTATTGAAGCTTAACATATAGTATGAATGTGATAGAAAAACGACGGCTGAATTAATCACCCCACTTCCTTTGAAGTAAAAAGAGTTACGTTTATATGAAAATTAAGGAATTTTTCATTTAAATGTGTAGTAAGTTGAAAAATATTATAATTAAATGTGTAGTAAGTAATCGTATTAATGTTGTGTGTGGAATATATGGAGATAAATTAATTGTTTTGTATGAATCTCGTATATCAAAAAGAAAATCTAACTTTTATGACGTAAATGTAACTCTTATGTGTAATGTAGAGAATATATACGTGTAAACAGATTTATTAAATCAAATATATACTATATAAGAGAATTACCAAACTCTTGTCAAATCTTTCATGTGCAATTGGCATTGCAACTTGTGTTGCAACTAATTATTTATATATTACTATTGTTATTAAAGGAGTGGGTACACATTATTTATATTACCAAAACTTAAAATAAAATATTAAAAATCAGACGCAACGTCCTTGTCTCCTTCCATAAATAGCAAAGCCATTCTCAACCCACTCCACTCCATTTCAAATTCAATTGACTAAAAAGAAAAAAAAAAGCTACTATGCAAATACAGGTATTGGTGACCGGCGCCTCCGGTTATTTGGGCGAAAGGCTTTGCCACGAGCTTTACTACGGCGGCTACGGCGTCAGGGCCTTTGTTCGCGAATCCAGCGACGTCTCCGGTCTCCCCGCTGACGGCAGTCGTGATGAAAATGGTATAGGTAGATTCAACATCGTCTACGGTGACGTCACTGACTATCAATCGCTCCTCCGAGCATTATCCGGCATCCATATCGTCTTCCACGCTGCTGCCGTTGTTGAGCCCTGGCTTCCCAATCCGGAGAAGTTCAATGAAGTGAGGCCTGCTTCAATTCTTAATTTTATTTTTTTATTATTTATTTCATTGTCAAGTTGGTTATGACGAGATCGGATCTTTAATTAATTGGCTGAGATTTGGTTAGGTTAATGTTGGAGGATTGAAAAATCTTTTGAAGGCGTACAAGGAGCTGGCGAAAAATTATATCTCGACGATAGTCTATATTTCGTCGGTCTTTGCGCTAGGACCGACGGATGGGGGGCGAATTGGTGATGAGACTCAAGTACTGAAATTATTTATGGTTATTTTTAGGCTTGATCAGAATTTTTTAGCTGAGTTGCATCATCTTTGTAGGTACATGATTCCGAGTATTTCTGTACAGAGTATGAGAAATCGAAGGTGATAGCTGATAAGATAGTAATGGATGCTGCGGCGGAAGGGGTGCCGATCGTGCCGGTTTATCCTGGAGTTATATATGGTCCTGGCAAATTAACAACGGGAAATATTCTGGCTCGTCTGGTAATATACTTGTGTTGTTGATCCAGCAGAGCTTAATTTTGGGATAGTTACTTTGATTAAGAATGAGTTAGTCTCCATTGATGTGCATAATGTTGAATTAAAGCTTGAATTGAATTAGGAAAGTAACTATTGCAGTTATTACTTCCTCTCCTTCTGTGGGATTGAACAAATTTCTAAAGCGTTTGAATTCTACAGTGTCTTACTTTGAGTTTCTGGTTTGTTGTGAAGTTAACAATTTCTTGAATGTTTAAAATTTAGAAATATTGCAGCTCAAGTGTTTGTGTATATGCTCCTTATGTATCAGCTTGTGGAACGCTTTAATGGGCGATTACCGGGTTACTTTGGGCCACCAGCAAACGCGGCCTCATTCGTCCATGTTGAGGATGTAGTGAAAGGGCTCACCATTATAATGGACAATGGTCGGCCAGGTGAAAGATATCTTCTTACAGGAGAAAATGCATCCTTCAAAGACGTTTTTGATTTGGCTGCTGAGATTACTCACACAGCTAAGCCTAGATTGTCGATCCCACTTTGGGTTCTTGAAGTATATGGATGGTTAAGTGTTCTTTTCTGCAGAATGACAGGAAAGCTTCCCCTTATCAGTCCACCGGTATGGATTACTCTTTTCTTTTCTTGCCTTGAATGAATGATAGCATGACATATTCACAAGTGATTTTCAATTAACAAAAAGCCAATTTTGAAAAGAGAAGCTGTTTGGTTGCCACATAGTTGCTGAGTCTGTACTTGATATTCTCTTCCATTCTTGCTGTTCGTCTCAATCGACTTCTATGCTGCAGGTTGTTTCTGTTTTAAGGCATGAGTGGGCATACTCATGTGAGAAGACCAAGAGTGACCTGCAGTATTACGAACCTAGAAGTTTGAAAGAAGGCCTAACAGAGATGCTTCCATGGCTGAAGAGCAAAGGATTGATCAAATATTAGGACATTCTTTTGCTTCTGCATAAGTATAACAGGACCAGTCACTGTTGCCTAGTTCGCCATTGCTCCTATGATATGAATATTCGTGATGTCTGCTTCATTTTGTGTACCAATTAAATCTTCTGCACAAGTGTAATCAATCTGCATCTTTTTATCTTACAATGAAGCAAAGTACTTTCTTTTTTTTTTCCTTCTGGATTAGTCGTCTATTTAACCATCTCATTTGATTTAAATTTAAAAATAAAATATAAAACTTTTATTAATGGTGCAATTTAAAAATAAAATAAAAATTTGATGGTTTTTTTTTGCCAAAATCTTAAGGTTAGGATTAAATTGCAATTTAAGTAAAGGTTGGTGTTTTTCTTGCAATAAATTAAAGCTGACGTGGCAAAAGTCAACGTCACGTCAGCGATCGGGCCGGTTTCAGCTGCCCAGACGGGTGCGAATTGCACCCAACATGAAATGTCATGGTTTTTTTGCAATTTTATAAAAGTCGGGATTAATATGCAATAAGTTGAAAATTCATGGTTTTAAATGCAATTAACCCTATATAATCTATGTGTCCTGTTAAATTTTGGTGTTATGTCTTCTATTACATGCGTTATACAAGAAAATTTTAATCATTCTACCATAGGATTGATATTTTTCTTTTAGGTCCGAGAAAAATCTTAACCTTTCTTTATTGGTGTTGATACTTTTTTTTTAGGGTATAGATTTAATTATATCCTACATGTTAAATATCTAACGGTTTAATAGGAGATGTAATGATGTAATATGAATATATTACTCCCTCCGTCCGGTTCTAAGGTATTAATTTGCTTTTTGCACGTAGATTAAGGAGTATTATTATTATATGTAAAGTGGGTAGTTGTATTAGAGGGAAGTGGTGGGTCATATTGTGTACTTTTTTACTAAATAGGGAAAATGTATACCTTTGAAACAGACTAAAAAATAGTAAAATAATACCTTATAAGCAACGAATGGAGTATAATATTATGAATGACACTAGCCACAAGATTTTAATTAAGTTTAACATCTTTCTAAGTAAATGATGATTCAATTTGTGATGCAATAGTCCAATCTAACAACAAGCTAAAACATTTTCAAAAGTAATAAAGAACCTGGTGGTGTGTTTCTTAGAAAATCAAAAGGTAAATGCATGTAAAATAAAATTAATGCAATTAAATTACCAACAAAATCAATATTTAGTCACATACATTATCACACTTCTAAAGTTATATCAATATTAAGTTTAATATTAAATTTATTAATAAATTAATTCAAAAAATCAATTTTTTTAAAAAAATAAAAATAAAAACAAAGAAATTTCTTAAAGCTAAGTAACACAACTACCATTTTAAAACGAGGTGATAGAATTAATTGATTTTAGACAGAGAAGTATTGTTTGCGAAAAAAGAAACAGTTTTTCATTATTAATTAATATAACATTTCTCCAATTCTAACCAAAATTCTAACTAAAATGGGGGTACAACAAAAATTTTGTAATTCACAAATCTTCAATCAGGGTACAACTGTACCCATGTCACCAAGTAGATTCGCCACTGAAGAGTGAAGACCGTTAAAGATTGGATGCTCAAATAAAAGAATGAGACTGTTGGAGCGGATAGAGGGAGTAATATTTTTCATTAGAAAAATAATACCCCTTCGTTCCATTGAAAAGTAGACATTTTGTTTTTGTATGTAGATTAAAATATGTCATATATTAAGGCATAGTGAGGTGAGAGATATAATATATAAAGGGTTAATTGCAAGAAAAATCATAAAATTTAAAAATATTGCAAATTAATCCTCATTTTTTAGAAATTACAAAAAAGAACCCTAGTATCACATTTGAAAAAAAATTTTACATATTGGGCATTTAAATGTAAGATACTTTTTTTGCAATTTCTCAAATGTAAGAATTAATTTATAATTAATAGAAATAAAAATTCGTGGTTTTTCTTGCAATTAACCTATTTTTTAATGTGAAGTAGTTAGTTGTATTAGTGTTGAATGTAGATCTAATGAAGAAAATTAATTATTTTGTGTGTTTCATCTACTAAAAAAATACACACTTTGTATTAAGATAGACTAAAATAACAAAAAAACATGTATGTTACAGCGGAACGATGGTAGTAATTAATCACTCTATACGTTAGTTTTTTTACTTACTATAAAATAATTTTGTTTCAGCAAGAGGAGGGTAGTAATTATTTACTCTATACATTAGCTTTTTTATTTACTATAAAATAATTTTAATATAATTAAGATGTAAACATATTGCATTATTTTGCATGAAATACTTAATTCATACGAAGTTACTAAATACTAACTATCCGCCTAATTCTTCTGTGCACCCGGTGCACCTCAATTGAGTGTAAAAAATATACAATTATTAATAAATATGTATATACAATTGAATAAAAATTATATACATATGAATGTACGCTTGCTTTCGGGTGCATCGGATATTAACAACTATACAGGAGTATTTTATAATGGGTCGGGGCCACGGGGCTCTGTGTCCCTTAGTAAAAATTGGAAAAGTCTAAGGATCAAAATGAAATTACAATTGAAATGTTTAAGGACCAAAACATAATTAAGATTTTAAAAATCAGAGGCAAAATTCCTTCCCTCCTTTCATAAATAACAAAGCCATTCTCAACGGCCACCCCATTTCCACAGGAGCTTTTCAACCAAGGCGTTGTCAGGGCCTTTGTTCACGAAACCAGCAACGTCTCCGGTCTTTCCACTGACGGCCGCGATAGTCAAGGTTCATTTTAACATCGTGGAGATAATTTAATTCATATCACATCTTTTTTATAAAAAAAAAAATTATATATTTGAATTCTATACCAAGTGACAAACATTTCAATATGATAAGAATCAATTAATGATAAGAATTCTTAAAATTTTAAGAAGTTTAACATATAGTATAAACGTGATAGAAAAACGACGGCTCAATTATATAACTCCACTTGCTTTTCAAGTAAAAAAAAAATTATATAAACTGATTAATTAAATAAAAAAGATATAGAAGAGATTGACCAAGCTAGTCAAATCTTTCATGTGCAATGGCATTGCAACTTGTGGTGCAACTAATTATTTATATATTATTATTATTAAGGAAGTAGGTATTAAGAATAATAATTACACATTATTTTTATTAATTATAAACATTTCAAAAGAAATAATTACTGATAGGTACACACTTTGTACCCCTAATTACTACTAGATACATTGATTTAAAATAATTATTATTTAATACAAAATATTAAAGTAAAATACCAAATATACCCCTAAACCCATATACCTTTAAAACACTAACCCCAACCTCCACCCACCACCGGACCACCGCTGCCGCTGCCGGACCGCCGCCGCCGCCGCAGGCGGAGCTCCGGCGGCCGGTCGCCGGAAAATCTGTTCGTCAGAGAAAAAAAAAAAAAAAAAAAACTGGTCGCCAGAAAGCTGCCGCGCCGCCGCCGCCGGAGCTCCGGCAGCCGGTCGCCGGAAAAACTGTTCATCCAAAAAAAAAAAAGAAAAAAAAAAAAAAACTGGTCGCCGGAAAAACTGCCGCCGCCGCCGGACCACCACATTTTTTTGCTGTACACACTTTTTTTTTCCTGCACACACTTTTTTTGCTGCACACACTTTGCTGCACATGAACTTTTGCTGCACACAATATTTATGTGCAGCACATTAATAGGGGTAATATTGGAATATCACTATATATTTTTGTACCTAGTAGTAATACTTTTGTATGTTTGTATCTCATAGTAATTTAGGATTTTTTTTGTGTACCTAATAGTAATCCTCCAAAATAAAATAAATAAATAAAATGGATTAAAATGGGTGGACCTGCCCCTGTATAGAGCGGCCTGGACCTAGAAGAATGGATCTAGGTATTCAACTACCCATTATGACATGTTGACATTTTTTAAATGACTTTATTATTTTCTTATTATTTTAAAAAATACTATATCATAATATTGATGCAATAGTATATTTAAAGTTCATATATCCCAAGTTAAGATTTACATTTTTCACTTTAATATGTCACAAGTTAAGGTTTACATTTCCTTCTTTGTCAAGTTGGATCCACACAAAATAATTAATTATTTCATGTAAGTTCACACACAACACTTATACAACTACTTACTTCATATTAAATATTATTTTTTTCACCTCACTATACATTAAAATATTATATTGTATATCTTAATCTCAAAAGGCAAATATAAATATTAACGTAGGACGAAGGAAGTATATAGTAAGGCATACTAATTTTTCATGAAATACTATCATACCAACTAGTAAAAAATTGAAAAGGTAGGATCAAAATGAAATTACAAATGAAATATATAAGGACCAAAACTTAATTAAAATTTAAAAAAATTAGAGCAAACTTCGCTCTCTCCTTCCATAAATAACAAAGCCATTCTCAACCCACTCCACTCCATTTCCATTGAAAAAAAAAAAAACTATGCAAATACAGGTATTGGTGACCGGCGCCTCCGGTTAATTTGGCGGAAGGCTTTGCCACGAGCTTTACAACGGCGGCTACGGCGTCCACGCCTTTGTTCGCGAAACCAGCGACGTCTCCGGCCTCCCCCCTGACGGCAGTCATAACGAAGATAGTTTCGGTAGAGTCAAACTCGTCTACGGTGATGTCACTGACTATCAATCGCTCCTCCGAGCAATCCCCAAAATCAATATCATCTTCCACGCTGCTGCCGTTGTCGACCCTGGCTTCCCAATCCTGAGAAGTTCAATGAAGTCTGGCCTGCTTCAGTTAATTTTTATTATTATTTATTTCATTGTCAAGTTATTGGTTATGATGAATGTTGGGCCCGTTGGGCTTTTGGCCCAAATGCCGGTCTTCTTTCTCAAAGTATTCGGCCAAGTTTGTCTTGACCCATAGCCTTATACTTGTGGCCTATTTAATCGCCCATTTGTGACCCTCTCAGGTAGAACGTGGATTTGAATTCTTGTGTGAGTTCAACGGGAATCTGAGCACCGTGAAGTTCTTCCCTCGACCACCTTCTCCGGCGTAGACGACGAACACGGACGACGATGTCTTGCATTAGTTGCTCATTTTGATTGGGAATTGAAGCAAATGGATGTAAAAACGGCTTTTCTTAATGGTGATTTGGACAAAAAGATTTTCATGAAACAACCTGAGGGTTTTGTGGACCCCAAAAATCCTGATCATGTATGTTATTTGAAGAAATCCTTGTATGGCTTGAAACAATCTCCTAGACAGTGGAATAAGAAGTTTGATCAATGCATGACATCGTTGAAGTTTAAGAGAAGCTTGCATGATAATTGCCTTTACTTCAAGATTGATACTTCTGTTCCTGTTTTTCTGCTCATATATGTGGATGATATGCTAATTGTTAGCCCTGATCTTGAGTATGTTGAACTTGTTCAAAAGAGTCTATGTGATAATTTTGATATGAAAGATCTTGGAGATGCTAAAAGGATTCTTGGAATGAACATTGATAGAGATAGGAAGAACCATGTTCTCTTGCTTAATCAGATTTCATATGTTGAAAAGATTTTGAGTAATTTCTCTATGATGTCTGCTAAAACTGTGAATGTGCCTCTTGCTGCTCACTTTGTGTTAAGTAAGGATCAGTCTCCAAAGACTGATTCTGAAATTGCTAAAATGGAAAAGGTTCCTTATTCCAATGCCATTGGGTCTGTTATGTATCTTATGGTTAGCACTAGACCAGATATTGCATATTCTGTTAGTTGCTTGAGTAGGTATATGGCTAATCCAGGTGCTCCACATTGGGAGGCTTTGAAATGGCTCTTGAGATACCTCAAGGGCTCCATGGAGGTAAGTTTACGCTTTTCCAAATCTGCAAATGGTGTGAGCCTTGTTGGCTATGTTGATTCCAATTATGCAAATGATAAGGATAATAGGAAGTCTACAACTTCTTATGTGTTTACTTTATGTGGCTCTTGCATAAGTTGGAAGTCTCAGTTACAGCATGTGGTTGCTTTATCTACAACTGAATCTGAATACGTGGCTATTACTGATGCTTTAAAGGAAGCTATTTGGCTGCAAGGTCTTCTGAATGAAATAGGTTTTCTTGACAAATGTGCCACTGTGTTTTCTGATAGTATGTATGCGATTCAGTTGTGTAAAAATCCTGTTTTCCATGATAGAACCAAGCATATAGATGTTAGGTATCATTTCATTCGTGATATTGTGGAAAAAGGTATTGTTAACATGGAAAAGATTGCATCTGAGTTTAATCCTGCTGATATGGGTACTAAATGCTTATCTGTTGAAAAATTTAGGTCTTGCATGAGGACTTTAAATTTCGACTCTCTTGATTGAAGCATGTTGTATGCAGTTCTTTTCCGTGGATGTTGTGTCCACTCTTGAGCTTGTGTGCTCCGTTTATTTTGTCCTTGGGATATTTTAAACATTTTGTGACTATGTGTCCGTGATCTTTGCTTCGGCTTAGATTTGTGTATCTTTTGTGATACCTTGACTTTTGTGTCAAATTTCTGGATCTTGCATTTGACTTTGTGTCTTTCGTTTTGCAGGTGTCCGGGAAAAGTGCAATGATGAATTCCCATTTAGTTATACACAAGGGTAGATGATTTGGGCCAAGGTGGAGATTTGTTGGGCCCGTTGGGCTTTTGGCCCAAATGCCGGTCTTCTTTCTCAAAGTATTGGGCCAAGTTTGTCTTGGCCCATAGCCTTACACTTGTGGCCTATTTAATCGCCCATTTGTGACCCTCTCGGGTAGAACGTGGATTTGAATTCTTGTGTGAGTTCAACGGGAATTTGAGCACCGTGGAGTTCTTCCCTCGACCACCTTCTCCGGTGTAGACGACGAACACGGACGACGATGACGACCCTATCCGCCTAACAATGAAATCAGATCTTTGGTTAGGTTAATGTTGGAGGATTGAAAATTCTTTTGAAGGCATGCAAGGAGCTAGATTGGGCGAACGATTATGTCTCGACGATAGTCTATATTTCGTCCTTCTTTGCGCTAGGACCGACGGATGGGGGGCGAATTGGGGATGAGACTCAAGTATTGAAATTATTTATGCTGCAATTTAAGTTGAATTATTTTTAGGCTTGATCAGAATTTTTTAGCTGAGCTGAATCATCTTTTGTAGGTACATAATTCCAAGTATTTCTGTACAGAGTATGAGAAATCGAAGGTGATAGCTGATAAGATAGTAATGGATGCTGCGGCAGAGGGGGTGCCGATCATTCCGGTTTATCCTGGAGTTATATATGGTCCTGGCAAATTAACATCGGGAAATATGCTGGCTCGTCTGGTAATATTAATATACTTGTGTTGTTGATCCTGTAGAGCTTAATCTTGGGATATTACTTGATTATGTCTCCACTGATGTGCATCATGTTGAATTAAAGCTTGAATTGAATTAGGAAAGTAGCTATTGCAGTTATTACTTCCTCTCCTCCTGTGGGATTGAACAAATTTCTGAAGCGTTTGAATTCTTTGAGTTTCTGCTTTGTTGTGAAAACAATTTTATGATTGTTTTAAGTTTAGAAGTATTGCAGCTAAAGTGTTTGTGTATATGCTCCTTATGTATCAGCTTGTGGAACGCTTTAATGGGCGAATACCTGGTTACTTTGGGCCACCAACAAACGCGGCCTCATTCGTCCATGTTGAGGATGTAGTGAAAGGTCTCACCCTTGTAATGGACAAAGTTGGGCCAGGTGAAAGATATCTTCTTACAGGAGAAAATGCATCCTTCAAAGATGTTTTTGATTTGGCTGCAGAGATTACTAACACAGCAAAGCCTAGATTTTCGATCCCACTTTGGGTTCTTGAAGCATACGGATGGTTTAAGTGTTCTTTTCTGCAGAATGACAGGGAAGCTTCCACTTATCAGTCCACCGGTATGAATTACTCATTTCTTTTCTTGCCTTGCATGAATGATGGTATTTGAAATTGGCATGACAAATAATTTTCAATTACTAATCTTTGGGTTAAACACAAAGCTAATTTTGAAAAGAGGAGGTGTTTGGTTGCCACATACTTGCTGAGTCTGTACTTGATATTCTTTTCCATTCTTGCTATTCGTCTCAATCGACTTGTATGCTGCAGGTTGTTTCTGTGTTGAGGCATGAGTGGGCATACTCATGTGACAAGACCAAGAATGAGGTGCAGTATAATTACGAACCTAGAAGTTTGAAAGAAGGCCTAACAGAGATGCTTCCATGGCTGAAGAGCAAAGGATTGATCAAATATTAAGACATTCTTCTGCTTCTGCATAACAGGACCATTCACTGTTGCCTAGTTCGCCATTGCTC
This sequence comes from Pogostemon cablin, assembly GCA_023678885.1. NCBI lineage: Eukaryota > Viridiplantae > Streptophyta > Magnoliopsida > Lamiales > Lamiaceae > Pogostemon > Pogostemon cablin. Next base: position 30,237,116 of record CM042969.1, on the reverse strand, counting down.
GTTTGATATGAACACTCGTGATGTCTTCTTCATTTTGTGTGATCAATCTGTATCTTTTCATCTTACAACGAAGCAAAGTACAGTTTTTTTTTTTTTTTTTTGCTTCTGGATTCATCGTCGTCTATTTAACGTTTACCATCTTATTTGATTTTAAGGGAAATTCTTGTGCAAGACAGTGTAATTTCAGTTGCGGAAGACAGTGTAATATCATATGGGATAATCTGATTCAAATAAAATGTATCATGTCCATTTATCTTCCCACTGTTATTTGCATTTTACGTATTTGATTGTGGATATGTTATAGATAAGTTCTGTGGTTGCACAATTTCAAAGTTGTACTATGTTCTATTTCTCATGCATGTTGCATGTTTATTCTCTGCTCTCTCTTCCGTATAATTACGCACATGTCTTTTTTATTTTTTAATTTATTTAATTATTTATTTTAATTTATAGGCAAAAACTGATGGGTAGGTCTTGCGTGAGACTGTCTCACGTGAGACCATTTTTTACTTTTTATTACCACTTTCGCTATTTCGCTATAAAATATTAGTATCACTTTTTATTTATACTATAATTTGTTCAATGAAAGAATATTATCACTTTTCATAAATTTATTATCACTTTCTTTCATAAAAGTTATCACTTTCTGACCGTCTCACGTAAGCCTTACGTGAGATGGTCTCACACAAGTTTGCCAAAACTGATAAAAAATAATAATTTTTATAATGAAAAAATGATCTCAATTAATTAAAAATAATAATTTTATTTCATGAAAAAATTACACTATAAATAAAGAGAAATAATTTTTTTTTAAAAAAGTAGTAATAATTAATTACGAAATGTTAAAATGTTCGAAAACTTTACATGAGAAAGTATTCTCCAAATTCATATCTTTATACGGTCAAAATAACAGCACAATACAATATTAAATTCTCAATGCATGATACCTACAAAAGTATCATATATGAATTTTATATGGTTATATGGTCAAAATAAAGCACAATACAATTTTAATTCTTAATGATACTACAAGAATATCATATAATATGAATTTTGTCTAACTAAATCACTTCGATTTTTTTTTTCTACTCTTAGATCACACTCACCAATTTTTTTTTTTAATATTAAAATTTATTCTTCTCACATGGAGTAATTTACATGCTTTGTGCATAAAGGAAGTTGACTAACATTTTTCACTACGGTGAATTCTTGTCATTATTTTAATAGTAATCACTATTAAGAAAAGTATAAGAACACAATGCTACTCACTCATAAAGTAATCTGAATCCCCCTTTCCATAATCGTGTTTCACTCCATGTTTCATAACTTGAAAAATAATATACCCTAGTTAATAATCATTAAACCTTTGGGGCATGTGGTTGTATTTTAAGTCTTGATTAATATACGTGGCAAATATCTAATAGATGAAACACGGAGTGGAACAGTGATCCCAATTACTCATAAAGATGACACCAATGACCCATTAACGACATTTCTATTGCAACTTCTCTTGTAAACCGTATTGTTTTTCAGTATATAAAAAATTACTCCATTTTTTAAACACTAAATTTTTTTTTAAATTAAAAAATTACTCTTCAAATTTTATAAATCATGATTTATCGATTACTTTTTAGGTAATGAAAAAATACTATTTAAAAAAAATTATTACTTCTCTATATAAAAATTATTACTCTTCAAAAAGTAATTTTTTATATATTAAAAAATAATTTTAAAAAATATGACTTACATGTAAATCCACACACTCATTATTATCAACATAACTGTGGATAAAATATTATTCATTTATTAATAGTATATTATAAGTGGGTTTATGGTTATTACTGTAGTGGAAAATGTGAGTTACTAGCATAATTCTAGAAGTATGCTAATGATAATTACTGTTTAATCTTCGAATTAACTATGATGAAAATGATTGATGTATTGAGATGATAATAACTTGAGCGCTTGAAAGAGTTAGACACACCTTCCATATGAACACAAGAATTTAATTCTATAAATTCTTATGTTTTTATGGAGAACGATGTATCCGGACAAACAAATTTTTGACTTCTTGAAAAAGCTTACGAATCAAATGAATATCAATGTTATATTCTCACAATCTTTTTATATAATTATTTAATCGATTTATTCTATGATACACCTTCATGAAACACTATGTCATTCAAGTTGTGTCAAACAAAATACTTCACCATACAATTAATTTTGGCCCTCTGAATGTTATGTTAATTATTCAAAAGCAGTAGGCCGAAACCAGAGTCACAAATACTTTAATTATAACTCCAATAGGAGCAACCAAAATGCGAAAATACCTCCTATCTAGATAACAAATGCTCGAATCTAATTACATGCATAACAATGGAATTAATCAAGCTATCCGGGGAAGGTCGGGCACCCTCAAAGAAGGCTTTGTTCCGGGCCTTCCAAATGAGGAAAATGCTGCCGTAAAGGGCAAGCGTCCACCTCCTCCTATCTCGAACATGCACACGCCGGTCCTTGCTGAGCAACTTGAAGCCTGCCTTCAACGTGGTAACCTGTCTCCTCCACTCCACTTCATTTCTTACCCGGTTCTAGATATACTTCGTGAATGGACAGCCGAAGAAGAGATGGTCTCTCGTCTCGGGGGCACCCACACAAAGCACGCATTCCACCGGTCCTTCATAGTGTCTCCATCTATCCATGGTAAGCAGACGATTCCTCAAGGCAAGCCACATCCTGAACGAGTGTTTTTGAGGAACCCACGGACTCCACAGTTTCTTGTAGATAAATTGTACTGGTGCAGTGGTGGCAGCAAGCCAGTACAGTTTGCCCACAAGAAGCTTTCCCATCTCCGAGCACGATGCGAATGAGGTGACAATGTCGCCTCCGATCCGTGCTCGAACTCTATCCCTCGCATGAAGGATATCCTTCCACACTATTGAGGCGCTGTAATTAAACTCAACATCCTAGCACGAAGAGGACTGAAGATAAATAGCATTAATCCACTTAATTCAAAGAGACCTCTTCTCCAGATGTACATCCCACAACACACCGCATAGGGCTACATCGTTCAAGAGATCGAAACCCTTAAGTCCCAGGCCGCCCTGTTCCTTAGGAAGGATCACCTCCTCCCAACGAACTGGACCTCTCGTGGTTTCCAAGAGGAATTTCCGGATCATACGCTCCACCCTGTCAACAATTCCCTTGGGGATCTTCACCATAGAAATCCAGAAGTTCATCATCCCATACACCACCTACCGAATGAGCTCCAGTCGGCCTGCATAGAAGAGCAAATGCGTGGACCAGCCCCTGATCAAATTGGATATCTGAGTGATGAGAGGCTAGAAGGCAGACTCACGAAGTTTGCTTCCCTGTAGCTGTACTCCCAAATAGCGCACGAGAAAGGTGCCTTCCTGAAAAAGGCAAAACCTCACGGATTGTCTATTTTTCATCCTCCGGAACACCTGCCATGAACAAGTGAGATTTATCCGAGCTTACCTCCAAACCTGACATTCTAGTAAAGAGATCAAGAGCCTTAGCAACAACTTCTGCAGAGGAGCGATTGCCATAGGCAAAAATGATCAGGTCGTCAGTGAAAGCTAGGAGAGTAATGCCTACTTTAGCACAGTGCCGAGAATGATGCTTGTAGTTCTCTCTCTCGGTAAGTCTCCTGAAGAGATGAGAAAAATAATCCATGCATAGAACAAACAGCAGGGATGACAGAGGGTCCCCTTGACGCAAGCCCCTTTTACCTCGAAGTATCCCTCTGGAGTGTCGTTAACAAGAATGGAGAATGAGGTGGTGGTGATACATTCCATGATCCATCCTATCATACGCTGGGGAAACATCAACCCTGTAAGACCTTCACGCAAAATTCCCCAGTCCACCGAATCATAAGCTTTCTTAATGTCAATTTTAATTGCCATTCTTCTCCACATACAATGTCTTGCCCATCCATAATTCTTCACAATTTCCTGATCAAGCATCACGCAATCTCTCATCCTTTGATTCTTTACAAATCCAAAGTGATTTTCAGTGGCCAACCCATCCATAAGATCTGTCAGGAGTCCCACAATGACTCTAGAAATAATCTTATAAAGTACATTGCAGCACGAAATTGGATAAAAGTCTCTTACTGTGGGATCGTGCTTCTCTTTCGGGATGAGTGTAATAAACATAGCAGTCATCTGTCGCAGCAACTGCACAGAGTGAAAGAATTCCTGGACAGCAGCCACAATATCTGTTCCTACTATATCCCACGCATCCCAAAAGAAGGAGGCCGTGTATCCATCCGGTCTAGGAGTATTGTCACCATTCATTCTCCACACGAACCCCTTAATCTTCTCGGCCGTAATAGGTGCTACAAGTTCCTGTGCTTGCTGATCACTCAGCACAACTCCCCACTCGAACACACTATCATCAATCTCATCACAATCACCTGCGGTGCCAGTAAGTCCCTGTAAAACGTAAGAAATTCTCCAACGACTTTATCCCGGGAGGAAGTGTGTCCGGATTCGGTACATATGGAGGAGATGACATTCCTTACGCTATTGGACTTAATCTTCTTGTTGAAAAACTTTGTAGGTTTATCCTGTTGATCAAATACTCTGCCCTGGCCATCTGAAAAAAGAATAAATGCTCAGCGTGGCAAAAGAAGTCGACCTTCTTTGCCGCCTCTCGAACTTTGTCCTATTTCTCAGTGTTACCTGGATCAGCATGGCTCTCCAACTGGAGACTGTCAAACTCCGTTCTAGCTCTCTCTGCTCTCTTAGCAATGTGGCCAAAGTCTCTCTTTCCAAGAAGGCGTAACTTTGGCTTGAGGAGCTTCAGCCTGCGGCATACACTGAATTGAGCAGTACCCCAAATGTGCGAGTCCTATACCTCGCGCACAGTATCCAGATAACCACTGCTAGTCCTCCACATGTTCACATATCTAAATGGTCTATCTTTCGAGTGCTCGGCATGAAACACGGATGCTAGTGCAGGGCAATGGTCCGAGGTGGACCCCATGGGCAGGAACTCAGACTCCACTACACCTGAACTGAGATTCCAGTTCGAATTCACCAACACTCTATCAATACGACTCCATGTCCTGCCATTCGTCCAGGTGAAGAATCGCCCCTTAGACTTAGCATCATCTAATCCCAATTCAACACACAACTCCTCAAAATCAACCCTGCACCAGTTCCGATGAGACGGACCAATTACAGAATGCTTTTCCAGCTTCCTGACGCAGTTAAAGTCTCCCAGGATCATCCAAGGAGAGTTAACTACAGGGACAACCGAAGAGAGATGACACCATAGCCTACGCTTGTCAACAACGTCATTACGGGCGTACACAACACTAATGTAGAACTCCTGTTGAGAAATCAAATAGCGAACCAAACCAGAGATACATTGCTCATTGAGCACAACATTACTAACAGAAATCAAAGTGGAATCCCACGCCACCACAATTCGTCCACCATCAACAACATCAAAATTATTCACAATATTCCAACTAGGAACAATTCTACCCACTATGTCCACCACATTATCAGCAGATAATCTAGTTTCAAGAAATCCAACTCAACACACTTTATGTTTGCGAACTAACCTGCGGGCTGCTCGCTGCGCACGAGGGGCTGCAAGCCCTCGTACATTCCATGATAAGAGCATCATCGACAACCTTTGGAGAAAGAGCCCCCGCCTCATCCTGGCACATTGCCTTTACCTTGCGGTTCCTAGATAGTAATTCCAGGCCCACGTTTGCATCCATCAGCACTCTGCGTAAAGCTGGGAGGAGTGGAGCATCCCGATCGCCCTACGGCCTCCTCATCTTCTTTTTCCATTTCTGATGCCCAAGTTTTCTTAGTGATAACTTAAGCGGGATATTTCCCATCCTGCCTGTTGATCCTTCAGTCATCAGGATCTAGTTCATCTAGGATTTGGTACTTCCCGGATGTAACAGCCTCAACCGGGTCGTTAGTAGGTGGAGGAGTCGTTCTCCTCTTCTTCCTACTTCTACTTCTCGCCTTCTTTTTTTGTTATTTTTTTAGCCAACCTGCTAAAAACCCTCTTCATCGACTCCTTCTTCCACATGTGTGGGCTTCTGTGGGATTTTCTTCTCCCCCTTATCTCCACCATCCAAGATGTCACAGTCACCTACCAAGTGGCCAAACTTTCTGCACTTGGTACAATACGCTGGGAGGCGCTCGTAAAGCACAGATTGGGTATAGTTTGCCCCACGGTAGTTGAAAGTAACCTCCTTCGGGAGCTCTTACGAGACGTCAATGTCAACACGTACTCAAACAAACGATACCTTATCAGCTTTAATTGAGGTATCGTCTACCATAATAGGCCGACCGATCAGAGAAGCAACCTTGCTAATGTGATTCCTCGACCACAACTCCAATGGAAACGATGGGAGCCGAATCCAGATCGGGATATGAGAGATTTCCCGATCATCAAACTGAAAAGCTCTAGGGAGCCTTTCAAGCATGAGGTATCGTTCCAAAATAGAGTGGGGAGCCTTATCCAGCACCTTCTGTACATCTTCCTCTGAGCAAAGCCGGAAGATAATCTATCCAGACTGATGCATGACGATGGTATTCTTGACACCCCATGAGCGGCAGATGGCATGGAGAGCCTGCATCCCCGGGAAATGTCCCGAGAAGTACCCCACCAGCGTGAATTTCCATGCATCAGAATTGTCCTTTGGATCTAGATAAGCTACTCCATCACAGGATGCAATGTATTCGAGTTTCCTATCCGGATCAATATTGTTCTTGTTGACAAACTTTGAGTAGTCAATCAGTTCCTTGGGAGTGGAACCCTTTCCCGAGTCACCCTGCCCCTTGCGCTGGATACGCTGTCAACCCAGCTGCCTAGGCCCTGCCGTCGTGCCCTCGCACATGAGCGCGTCGCCCGAAAGCTGCCTAGTGCTCCCGCTCGCACCAGGCGCAGCCTGCCGAGCAGGGGAGCCAGTATCACGCGTAGAGACATCCTACCGAGAACTGCCCTGCGCCTGTCGAGAGCCAACCCCTGCCTGCCGAGAAACATCAGCGTTTCCAAGAGCCTTGCTAAACTACCGAGAGGAATCGGCAGGCCCATCCCTATGCCGAGTCTCAGCGCCAACACGCCAAGAGTCTCCACCAAGCTGCTAAGAAGGTGATGTTGAAAGAGACTCAACATCCAACATTCGTCGTGCGCCCGGAGTTGCGCTACGTCTCCCATCCACTGAGACTTTCTTCTTAGGGCTAGGGTTTCGAACAATTGGAACAACGGGGGTTGAATCTTCCATGTCCGTATCCAATAGCGCTCGTGTAGGGCTATCCGACTTGGAGACATCAGGAGTGTCCGCCACCACGAGAGCCATGAAACCTACGTTTACCTCCGTCTCTATCTCCGTCCAGTCAGCCGCTATGGAGCGCGCCAGCGCCATCATCCAGCGATGGATTGTCCAGCAAGACTGCCTCCTTGCGGGTTTTCTTTCTCTCAATCTCCTTCGAACGATCCTTCACCGATTTGAACGAGTCATCTCCCACACGCACATCCGTCAATGCCTTGGTAGGCGTCTTACTCCTCGATTTCTTTTCCATGAAAGGAGAAATCTAGACGGATTGCATGAACGAGGGATGCCTCTCTTGTTGGATTGTATACTAAAAGTCTAGTTTTTTGTATGAACAATTTTATAACAATTAATTTGAAATGAGAATCATATGATCAAATGATTGCATCTTATAATTTATTTATATGTTCGATGCAATAGTCCACTTACTTTATACTGTAGATAATATGTTGTGCGACAACACGCGGAAGATCATATTATCGGTTTCCTTATAAAGTATAAACAGATGCTCACAATCGAGATAGACGGGGACTCTCTATTGGGATGGTTGTAGTGTGGTTTGGTATTAGCTTGTCTTGGCTATAGAATCACATTAGTGCACTTGTGTGTATTGAGCAGGACCGCTTGAGATCGTTCGATTTATACTGACTTATAGGAGAACTTGATCTCAGTTATTATGGATGTTCGTGCTCTTAATCCCTATACAATAACCTCGACACATAGGGCAGTATGTATTTCTTTGATTCATCAATGGGTGAGATTTACATGCAATTAAATCAATAAACTCGGTGAGTTGGGAAGTAGTGCTGTCTCTATGGTGTGCTGTTGATTGTAGAAGGAATCCGTGTTCGTCATAGGTTGATGATGTCCCCTTGAGGAGCTCATAAGGATTATCATGTAAACCCTGCAGGTGAAATTTATTCCGGCATGATAATGAGGTTGAGTGGTACTACTCTTGGATGAGATATTAATTAATTGAGTTGTCAGTAACTTAAATTAATTAATGGACATTGTATATCTTAAACATGGGGAGACTAACGGGCTCATAATAAGAAGGAGCCCAAAACGTAATTTTGGGATTGGTATGGTAGTGCAGTAATAATATTTTAGTGGAATATATTATTATTATTGGACTTAAGTATAAGCTTTGGGCTAAGCTTGGATACTTAAGCCCAATGGAGGCCCAACCTAATTTCTCCTCCTGGTCCCTGCTGTAGCCCATGTATATAAGTCACCTCAGCTTATCTGGAACCCTAATCTAATTCATTATTCACGTGTGATGAGGGTTGAGAGCAGATTGAGTAGGTCTCGTAGATCGTCGCCCACACGACGTCGAGATCGGACTTGGGACATACAGCAGAAGACCGGAAGGTCGTTTGCTGCTGCAGTTCGTCATGTTCCAACATTCATATAAAATCGTAAAGTTCTTAGATTTTAATGTATTATATAGTGATGGAAAGCCGTCGAAGAGAGGATCGTCTGAGCATAAAGATCACTCAATTCCGACATCAGAAGAGGAACTTATAGCTATTCTCGTGGGACTGCGCAGACTGCCAGCGATAATTCAACCTCTACATCAACCCTTGGTGAAAGGTAATGCGTTTCATGTTTACTTGCTTCCGCTGCTTATTAGAAATTCATGGAACCCTAACGGGTCACGTTAACCAAACGATCGAATGCCAACAATTGGTATCAGAGCTTCGGTTTCGTGGTGAAGCGTGACACGTTAGGCTAGGGTTTATGTGATTAATTTTTCGGAATTAGGATCACATGTTTAGGGTTTTGGTTTTATTGCGCAAATCATGAATATCCCTATGTAATATATACCCTATATCATATCTATTCATCCACGGTTGTGTGTGAGAGGATTCGACGAAAACTGTTCGTCAATTTCACATGCAAGGAAGGAAGAGAGGGCAAAAATAGAATCATGCTTTTGAGAGAAAATCCAGCGTAGTGATATTGCAGAGGCAATAACCAGAGTTTCAACGGTCGGATTGATCTGTAATTTGGTCAGCACGTTCAAACCTTGTGGATGTACATTCTGAACGGTGGAGATCGAATTTGGAGCTTTTTCTTGCTGGGAGTACGCTGAAAACAGAAGCAGATATTTGGGCGATTCTGTTTTGCGCAGTCGAGGGAAAAGTGCCGTTTCTGACAAACTAATCATTGGATCGAGCTATAATTTGGTCATCACGTTCAGACCTTGTGGATGTACATTCTGAACGGTGGAGATCGAATTTGGAGCTTTTTCTTGCTGGGAGTACACTGAAAACAGAAGCAGATATTTGGGCGATTCTGTTTTGCGCAGTCGAGGGAAAAGTGCCGTTTCTGACAAACTAATCGTTGGATCGCACTGTAATTTGGTCAACACGTTCAGATCTTGTGGATGTACATTCTGAACGGTGGAGATCGAATTTGGATCCTTTTCTTGCTGGGAGTATGCTGAAAACAGAAGCAGATATTTGGGCGATTCTATTTTGCGCAGTCGAGGGAAAAGTGCTGTTTCTGACAAACTAATCGTTGGATCAAGCTTTAATTTGGTCAGCACGTTCAGACCTTGTGTATGTACATTCTGAACGGTGGAGATCGAATTTGGAGCCTTTTCTTGCTGGGAGTACGCTGAAAACAGAAGCAGATATTTGGGCGATTCTGTTTTGCGCAGTCGAGAGAAAAGAGCCGTTTCTCACAAAATAACCGTTGGATCGATCTGTAATTTGGACAGAATGTTCAGGACTTACAGTAGTAGATTCTGGACGGTGGAGATTGGATTCTGAGGTTCTTTCAGTTTCGAACTACGAACGACAGTTGGTGTAGTTTGGTGTTGCGCGTTGGGCTGAACTTGGTTCCATGCAAGTAGGCCCTTGGACGAGCGACAGTCCGGGCGAGGGGCGCTCGTCAAGGCACTTGGGGCGCTCCCTGACATAATTGGCGGTGGGATATGACGATGGACGTCTTGGGGCACAAGCAATCCTGCTTGTTGCGTAAGGCATCGATTCCACAGTAGGAGTGTCGGACAAGACATTAAAATTTAGAGGAGTTTTTATTCCTAATATATATAACTGTCATAATTGATTTAATTGTCTATTATTGTTATATATATATATATGGATGTCTGATCTCTATGATTTATTGTCTTATATAGAAGCATGCTAGATTGCGTATTATATTTGGTATATTATATGCATGTATTGCTAGAGTGTTGGATAAGACATCCAATTTTAAGAAAACTAATTCCTTATATATAACTGCCATAATAGATTGTATATTATTGTTATATATGGATGTCGAATTAATTCCTAATATATGACTGCTATAATTGATTTAATAATCTATTATTGTCATATATGGATGTCGAATTAATTCCTAATATATAACTGCTATAATTGATTGTCTATTATTGTTATATATGGATGTTGAATTGATTCCTAATATATAACTGACATAATTGATTTAATTATCTATTATTGTTATATATGGTTGCTCGTCGATATCGATAATTTTGATAATCTAGACGATATGACGATCGATATCGATAGTTTTGGAATGTTGATAATCTTGATGTTTTTTGAATATTTGATAATCTAGTCGATATCGATGATTTTGATAATCTGGACGATATCGACGGTCGATATCGATGGTTTCAAAAATTGGACAATCTGAAAATTTCAAAAATTTGATAGTCTGGAAGTCTTTGCTGATATTCGTGCCTGGTGGCGAACAATCAAATTCGCTGATATATAACTGTTAATGATTGATTTAATTATTGATTATTGTTATATATGTATGCATGACTCTCTGTGATTTACTGCCTTATGTGCCGTAATAGAAGCATGCTAGCGTTGCGTATTTTATTCTGAATATCATATGCATGTAAAAACCCTCGGTCTTAAATAACTAAGTGGGAGAGGGGATTGGTAAAAATTCCCGCTGCCTCCATTATTGGTTTGTAAGTGATGTGAGTAAACTTGCGTGTTGGCAATAGGCCTTCCTCCCTAACGGATGAGTTTATTCACAGATCACTGGTACAGACTTCATTACATAATTATTGTTTGTAATGTGGCACATGAACTTGCGTGTTGGCAATAGGCCTTCCTCCCTAACGGATGAGTTTATGTGGGGCTCACTGGTACAAACTTATAATTGATGATTGTAGGAAGCTATCCGAGCGCGTGTGTACTTCTCCAACTGTAAGGTACACAAGCTCGCGCAGTGGACTTGGGATCAAATAATGGTGTACACTTAGGTGTAAATAATTAGTATCCTCCCCAACGGAGTCACTGCTATTATTTGCATGGCTAAAGAGGAACCGACTATTAATTATTTTGTCATAAAGTTAGGTTGACAAATGAAATTAATGGGTAAAACCTTCTGTTGTAAATGTTCGGGTTTGTAAACGTCCACACTAACGTGGCTTGCAGACTCACGGTGCTTGAGATGTCGGTGAATTTTATTTTTATATTGTTTTGAGGGAATCAATATAAAAGGATAAAATTCGAAGTTTTGATCGGTAAATTAATTATGATTCTCTAATTTTCAAATGGTTTTATCTCACATATTATTAACTAAAAGAAATTATATTTACTTGTCCAAATTAGATGATTAGAAAAGAATCTTGGTTTTGAATTTTACTGCTTAAGAAAATACATGTGTGTTCTCACAAGGGACGTCTCATGATGCCTATTAAAGTCTCTAGTGAAGAGATGAGAGGTTCATAGAAATATGATGGTCTCATGTAACTCTTCGGATACTTGAGTAAGTTAAAAGACAGAAGATCATGATTTAATTTGATGAATGAATTGGGAAAGCATGGAGTATAAATTGAAGGGAAACCTAGATCAATTTAATTCTTCGTGAATTGCCTAGATATTTTTGAGTAAGTTCCACTTGAATTACAATAGGATGTATATGGTGGAAAACTTCTGGCAAAACATGTGGCAAAGGAAAGCCATTTTCATCATAATGTGAACAAGTTCTATATCTTATTCACTAGTTGTTTAAAACATGATTAGTGATGGCATTTACTGACACGAAGTGTGTAGATACTGGAATCACTAAATGTTTATTACTAAGTGAGGATAAGATTGTTATGACATGGGTAAAACTACAAGAGTAGTGGCTATTGCAGTGGGAGTTGTCTATTTATTAAATGATATGAGTAGACGTTTGATTTTATGAAATTGTCTTTACGTACATTTTCATAGAAAGAATTTGATTTCGGTTTCTATGCATTAATAGATGGATACTCTATTTCATTTAAATGATATGGTCATTATAATGAATGATAGAGTTGTAATCTGTTATGGTACGTTGGTGAACAATTTGTACACTCTTAAATCATATTTATCCCCTGGATGCGACAAATAGTAATTAATAATGAGTCTTCTAATCTAGTAAGAGAAAGGTACCTTCGGAAATGAATTTCCCACCTTAATGGTGTGACGAATAGAAGGAATAGCACTCTTATGGTAGTGATTAGATAGATGATGAATTATTTGGAATTACTAAATTCATTTTATGGATATGCCATAGGAACAGTAATTCGTAAGAATGTTTTTCTATTTGTGGGATATCCTAGAAAAATGAAGGATGATTTATTTAGTCCACAAGATCGAAGAGTGATTGTTAACATAAAAACTAGATTTTTGGAAAAATGACTATGTAATAAATCAAATACCCATGTATAAGTTGTTCTAAAGGAAGTGAGAGGAAAACACAAAGTATAAGTACCAAGTGTACAAGAGGATATACCACAAGGTAAACTGCAACGCGTGTCACGTCTGATATACAATTGCATGTAGTACCTTGTCGTAGTGGGAGGATTCTTCGACAACTTGTAAGATACATGTTTTGGGAAAGTCGTGAGACTTGGTCCCTCGCAAACATGAAATGGACCCACGGATACGACGAAGCACTACAAGTTAGAAATGCCAAATCCTAGCAAAATGCAATGAATATTAAAATAGAATCGATGGATTTTAAATTAGGTCTGGATGCTTGTTGAACCGCTAAATGGCGTAAAAGCCATTGGAAACGGGCATGCAAGAATAAAAGAGGATCATAGAATAAGGTAAAAACCTTGGAAGCAAGCTTGTTGCGAAAAGGTATACTCAGAAAGAAAGGGTTCGATTATGAGAAAACATGTTCGCCGGTAGTTATGCCTAAGTTGATCCGAACTCTTTTATTTGTTGCTACTCATATGAAATATGAGGGATAGCAAATAGATGTCGAGACAGCTTTCCTGATTGGAAGTCTTAAGGAAACATCTATGTGAAGCAACCAGAGTGATTCATTGCAAAGAGCTAAGAGCATTGTGATAGTGAGCTTAAAAGTGTCCATTAATGGACTAAAACAAGCTTCAAGATCATGAAACATCCGTTTTGATGAGGTAATCCAGTGACATGGATCTAATCAATGATCGGATGGGTCTTGTGTATCGAAAAGAGTGATGGAAACGTGGTGGTATTTCTTGTACTATACGTAGATGATATATTGCTCATTGGAGACAATGAAAAAGTATTGTCGGGCGTATGTGTATGGATAATAAAGCGGTATGAAATGAAGGACTTAAGAAGAGCAAAAATATCCTTTTGATCACGGTAATACGGATCACAAGAAAGGATATTATGCTTGTCTCAAACTTCATGAATTGATACGATCCTTACTTGTTTTAGTAAGTGACTTTATCTAAGAAAATATGTCTTGAGACACAAAAGGAAGATAAAGGTGATGAAAGCGGTTCCTTATGCTTCGGCGAATAAGGAAGCTTAATCTTAGGAATACTATGCGCGAGAATGGATATCTATTTTGCTGAACGCATGAACAGTGGGTATCAACGTAATCCAGAACAAGAATGATGAACTGTGGTAAGACATATATGAAGTGCCTGAGAAGGACTGGAAATTATATGTAAGCTTACTGGGCAAATTCACTGCTTCTTGTGGATTACGTAGATTCGGATTTTTTAGTCAGATTGGACGGCAGTAAATCCACCTCAAGGTTATGTGTTTAATTTTAGGAAGTTGAGTCATAATGTGGAGGAGTGTTATATAGAAATATATTTCAGACTCCGGACTCCATCATGGAAAGATGATAAATTGGAGCCTATGAGGCAGCCAAAGTATCTGTATGACTCTAGAAACTTCAAGATGGACTTCGAAGTGTTTCTAAGTTTGCCCAAGGATATCACAATTTATATTGATGATATTGGTGCAGTTGCAAACTTGAAGGAATCACGAGCCCATAAGGCAATTAAACACATTGAGTGCAAGTACCACCTGTTACGAGAAATCGTATGATGAGGGGAAGGTTGTTGTCGCCTAGATTGCATCGGATGATGACCTAGTAAATCCATTTACAAGGATATTAAGGCGAGAGCTTTTAATGGTCGTGTAGTGGGAGTGGGAATCAGATGTATGGCGGAAGACATGACAGCATAGTCTTTTAGTATAAGTGGGAGATTGTTGGATTGTATACTAAAAGTCTAGCTTTTTGTATGAACAATTTTATAACAATTAATTTGAAATGAGAATCATATGATCAAATGATTGCATCTTATAATTTATTTATATGTTCGATGCAATAGTCCACTTACTTTATACTGTAGATAATATGTTGTGCGACAACACGCGGAAGATCATATTATCGGTTTCCTTATAAAGTATAAACAGATGCTCACAATCGAGATAGACGGGGACTCTCTATCGGGATGGTTGTAGTGTGGTTTGGTATTAGCTTGTCTTGGCTATAGAATCACATTAGTGCACTTGTGTGTATTGAGCAGGACCGCTTGAGATCGTTCAATTTATACTGACTTATAGGAGAACTTGATCTCAGTTATTGTGGATGTTCGTGCTCTTAATCCCTATACAATAACCTCGACACATAGGGCAGTATGTATTTCTTTGATTCATCAATGGGTGAGATTTACATGCAATTAAATCAATAAACTCGGTGAGTTGGGTAATAGTGCTGTCTCTATGGTGTGCTGTTGATTGTAGAAGGAATCCGTGTCCGTCATAGGTTGATGATGTCCCCTTGAGGAGCTCATAAGGATTATCATGTAAACCCTGCAGGTGGAATTTATTCCGGCATGATAATAAGGTTGAGTGGTACTACTATTGGATGAGATATTAATTAATTGAGTTGTCAGTAACTTAAATTAATTAATGGACATTGTATATCTTAAACATGGGGAGACTAACGGGCTCATAATAAGAAGGAGCCCAAAACGTAATTTTGGGATTGGTATGGTAGTGCAGTAATAATATTTTAGTGGAATATATTATTATTATTGGACTTAAGTATAAGCTTTGGGCTAAGCTTGGATACTTAATCCCAATGGAGGCCCAACCCAATTTCTCCTCCTGGTCCCTGCTGTAGCCCATGTATATAAGTCACCTCAACTTATCTGGAACCCTAATCTAATTCATTATTCACGTGTGATGAGGGTTGAGAGCAGATTGAGTAGGTCTCGTAGATCGTCGCCCACACGACGTCGAGATCGGACTTGGGACATACAGCAGAAGACCGGAAGGTCGTTTGCTGCTGCAGTTCGTCATGTTCTAAAATTCATATAAAATCGTATAGTTCTTCAATTTTGATGTATTATATACTGATGGAAAGCCGTCGAAGAGAGGATCGTCTGAGCACAAAGATCACTCAATTCCGACATCAGAAGAGGAACTTATGGCTATTCTCGTGGGACTGCGCAGACTGCCAGTGAGAATTCAACCTCTACATCAACCCTTGGTGAAAGGTAATGCGTTTCATGTTTACTTGCTTCCGCTGCTTGTTAGAAATTCATGGAACCCTAACGGGTCACGTTAACCAAACGATCGAATGCCAACACTCTCTACCACCACCGTGGGGAGCTGTGTGATCAAGCCGGTCGTTAACGGCGAGAAGCGCCAGCAACAGGGAGGAGGAAGGATGATGGTCGGCGTTGAAGGGTGATCAACGGGGCTGAAGGCGAGAGGCGCCGATAGCCATGAGATTACTTACGGGAAAAGATAGAGAGCAAAATTTTGGAACCCTAGTTCTGAAATTTTTTGCGCGTGCAATGACTCTTATTAATTTTTGCCCGCATTAGACACTTAGGCTATGTTTGGATCAGGTGATTTTGCAATGGATTTATAAATTCACATTTGAAATCCACTGCTGATGTTTGGATAGAAAGGTAAATCAAGAGATTTCAAATCCTGAATTCTCAAATCCATTCATTTTAAATTTGTTTTCTCAATTCCGTTCATTTTAAATCCTGGATTTTAAATGAGAAAATTTCAGTCTATTTTTCTAGGATTTCAAATACATACCCTAACCTAGTCATTTGAAATTCTTCCTCGTCTCTCATCCCAGATCTTTCGCTCTGATATGAATATTTGAACTTTCTTTAGCTGTCATCTCTGTCGCGACTCTGTATCAAAAAATTCGGTCTCTTTCCTCAGCTCTCTCGCTCTCATCTCTATCGTGGCAGAACGTTCAACATCTCACGGCAGTAAGAATATTTTCCCACTCTCTATCTCACCTCTCATCCAGCCAAACCATGTTTGCACCTAACTTTTACTAATCAAAGAAACTCAGTATACTTCTACTAATCGAAGAAACTCAACCTCTCGTCTTCTAATTTATAAATTTTTAGGAGGCAAAAAAACTGGTAGGCGAGTGGTGGGTTTCAAGTGACCAAAAATTTTAGGTGAATTTCTAACTTTGCTGCACCATGTTTAGGCATATATTTATTGAGAGGTCCTTCTGCTTCTATTTTCATAAGAAATTATGGCGACTTCTTATTTTTTGAAATTTCTTGAATCTTAGGCTGATATTGATTTGTGAAGCGCTTTTAATTTTTGGATTTGGACTCTTTTTTTCCTGGGCATAATCTCTCTGTTCTTTCAATTTAGATGGCTTGGAAACTTTGAGCACATAATTTTTTGAAAATTTCATCGGTTCTTTTTGGACTACACATCCAGCCAGGATATTATTTGAAAACAAAGTCCATTGCTGGACAATTTGTCTTTCACTTGAGTTGTTATGCTTAGATGTATGGTTTCTTGATCTGTAGTATTGTTGTTAATTGTCAGTTTAACAAAAACTATAGTATAAACAGTAATGATGAAATGTAAAGATTTGTTAAAGTAGTAGATTTATAAATGTTAGATGTGAAGATAAGATTGATAAGAAGTAAGATTTAAAGATAAGCATGGGTGGTATGATGGGTTGAGAGGGAGTACATATAAAGCAATGCTGAAAATTGGCATGAGAGTTTTAAATAAGGAGAAGTGTTAATGAAGGGTAGCAACAAACTTAGTTGTATAGTCAGGATGCTTTTGTAATCCACAATTGACTCATTGCCTATCAATTAAAATCTATACATACACAGACCTGTATATATCTAAAGCAGAGAGAGAGAGTGGAGAGAGGAAGGGTGAAATTAGAAAGAAGAGTTGGGTTTTGATTGCTGATGTTAGGATTCAGAACTTAGAATTCAGAACTTCTAAAACTATGGATTTTGGAAATTCTAGCAGAGCTTCCACCATAATTCTTATATTATTTGCTGTTGAAACTATTTTCATTCATCAGCAGCAATCTTGTCTTTTTTCTCTTTTGGAAGTTCCCATTCAATGCCCAAAATAGTATCTTTTAACCCCTCCATTAAACCTCCAACTTCTTGTCTCTTGACCCCCAAAAATCAGCAACCTGTTTTGTTTTTTTCTTGAAAAGCTAGGGCTCAATTTTCAGGAAAATTTTGAAAAGGAATTAATTTAGCAACCTTTTCACAACATTGTGGTTGAAAGATTCTAACATCCCTATTGTTCTTTAAAATCAAGAGAGAGAAAATGACACACACATATGTCCATCACTTTAAAACATGTTTCTATGCTTAAATAGGAAATACTATTTTGTAATGTCACTGTTTCATTTCCCTTTAACAACTCATACAGGATCTTTTATTCTTTCTTATAATTTGGAATCAGTCATTAGCTTATTATTATTGTTATTCTATATGACCCTCTTTCTTTTCTTATTTTAATTTTATTCAATGATTGATGAAGTATTTGAGGCCATGAATTTTGATAAAGAAAACAATGTTTACAGGGTTTACTTGCTAATATATTAGTTTTCGTAGAATATTCATCATATTTCCCCCACCAACATTGATGGATAATGTTAGTCGAAAATGCCTGAGATAAGATAAGGAAAATGATGAAGAATAGGCTGAAATAATTATTTCGTTATTGTGCTTCTTAATTAGCATTATTGGTTCTTGGTACAATGATAAATATCTAATGAAAGAGCTTCGGACAAGTCATCATGATTGAGCTTATGAAAGGGAACTTCAGATGAAGTCTTTAAGCCATGATACTACATGTTACAAGCAACTATGAGTAAATGTGCTTACATTTAATAAATTATGTGATTTACTAAGCAATGAAGGTAGTTTAGTTGCTTCAAAGAATGTGACACTACAAGAAATTATGGCAATCTTCTTGCATATCCTTGGACATGACCAAAAAAATAGCACGATCACAACCACATTTGTTCGGTCCAGTGAAACTATAAGTAGGCAATTTCATATTGTGCTACATGCGGTATTGAAACTCGGAAAGCTTTATCTCAAGCAACAAATCGATGAAATATATAATCAAATATAAACCCATCATAAATAAATATAAACCCTAGGATCAACAATCACTTGCGTATCAATCATATAAATAGTTAGATATTAAAGATGATATATGAAATGTTGCAGGAGATCCCATATAGAGGGACTCGTTACCATTTAAATGAGTGGAGAGGAAATACTCCCAAAAATTATAAAGAGTTATTCAATCTTCAACACTCTTCTGCAAGAAATGCAATTGAAATAACTTTTGGTTTGTTAAAGAAAAGATGGGCTATATTGAGGACTGCAAGCTTTTACGATGTAAAAACTCAAATAAGAATCATCAATGCATGTTGCATTTTGCATAATTTTGTACGTTGTGAAATGCCCAATGATCCTTTGTTGGTCGAGGTTGATCGAGATTTAACTGATCAAAGTAATTCTAATGATGAGGATCAAATAAGAGTTGTTAGAACTACAATTGAATGGACTACATTTCGGGATAATCTTACTCAAGAGATGTTCGAGGAATATCAAGCTAATAGATTATTATAGTTGTTTAATATTTTTTTTATGATAAGTTAGTTTTTTCATGTGAAATCATATCATTCTCTATTGTAAGTGTGCGTTGTTAATATATTTGATGTTGTGTATCTCTTTTTAAAAAAATAAGTGGCACACATTTAAAAGTTGATATATTTAATATATTTGTATTTTACAATGATAAAATGCAATTATATTTTTTTTATTAATTATTAATTATGAATGAAACTCTTAAACTTAAATAATTTAAAAAAAAAATTGGACAAACAATGGATTTGAAATCAATTGATTTATAAATCCTTTCATAAATCCATAATTTATCTAAATGAGGAGATTAGAATGAATGGATTTGAAATCTAAGTAATTGTAAATCCATTAATTTTCAAATTCTTTGAATTTGAAATGACTCACTCCAAACACAATCTTAGATTAATTGAGGGGCCGGGACTGTTTCCTTGAGGACTAGTCGGGCGTAAGCCCGGAACCTCGGTATAAAAAAAAAAGGAACAAAATTAAAAAATCCACACGAAAACCAATACACAGCCCGCCCAATTTTCAATTAGATCGAGAAACTCTTTCAAAATCAAAATTAAAATAAACTCAATTTTACCGTTAGTCTTCCACTCTCTAATTGAAAAAAATTAAAACAAAAAATTGAAAAATGTTAAAAAAAATACTACTGCATTTATTACTAATAGTAGAAGTGCTCTTCCAACGGTCGGAAAAAATACTACTGCCTCTGTTCATCCCTCTCCCCTCTCTCTCTCAGTCTGAATTTTGGAGAGCAAAGAAAGAAATGGTGATGCCCAAAATGAAGTACGAGGCTGTAAGGGAGCAGAGAATGGAAGAGAACAAGAAAAGAATGGAACAACTACAACTCCCCCTTCTCTCTCTAGCTCTCAAAAATGCCTCCTCTCCCAAATCCTCACCGGTTCTCTTTCTCTTTCTCTCTCTCTCTCTTCATATCAATGGTGTTTTCTTTTTGACTAATGAATTCATGACAGATGAAGAAGACGAAACCCCGGATTTCCCGGAAAGAGCTTGTTCCAGTGAGAAGATCAGAACGATTCTCCAACAAATCTGCTCCCCAGTACAAGGAGGTACCGTTTTCTTGAACTCAACTCAAGAAACCCATTTAAGAACAAACATTAATTCCTCCGAACCCCCTCGCAGGTTACTTTCTACGAACGAGTGCAGATCCCCAGAAGGTTGGTTCAATTAAATGAAACTGTGCTTATAATCACTTATCAAATAATTAAACTCACATGATTGGTAAAAAACAGAGCAGTTCAAAGGAGGATGGATTTGTCGGAAAGAGTTTACGCATCCGATGAAGCGAGGGAAACCGCTGCAAGAAAAGCAGAGGAGAAGGAATCCAATCTGGGGTGCGATCATCCCACATTTGTCAGATCGATGCTTCCCTCCCACGTCAGTGGTGGGTTCTGGCTGGTAAGAATCATCATCATCATCTCTGTTGTTCAAGAATGGTTGAATTTGGAAGTGTTAGAACAATTGTGTGTCAGAGTAACTTAATTAAGTATTAAACTATCATAAGCTTTTAGACGAGGTGGTTGGGGGCGTGATTTGATTAATTATTAAACGATTCTCCTTTCTACAAGCTTAAATTTTTACATTGAGGTGGTAATTTAATAGTGTGGGTGGTATGGCAGGGTCTGAATACTAGTTTCTGCAAGAGGGAACTTCCAAGAAACGAATGCGTGGTTTCGTTGGTGGACGAAGGCGGAGAGGAGTGGCCGGTGGTGTATCTGTCCCGGAAAAGTGGGCTTAGTGGCGGCTGGAAAAAGTTCGCCGTGGATCATCGGTTGGTGGATGGGGATGCTCTGGTTTTTCAGTTAGTTAAGCCAACTGTCTTCAAGGTACTAGCAATCATACTTGTGATTCATGTAATAAGAGATACTATATGGGAATTCATCCTTATAACTACTTTCTTTTTCATAGGTGTTCATTTCAAGGGTGGAAAGTGGTGATAGAGTTAACAAAGTGGAAGAATCCACACTGCCTTGAGTTGTGATTGTCAAGGTATAAACTTACTCATATATTACTTGCAATAATATTTTATAGTTAATATAAATGAAATGATAATAATTCTTAAAAGTGAAAATTTGAAACTATGAAAATGTAGTACTCATTCCTTCCGCAGTTTAATAAAAAAATTAACTTTATTACTCCACATTTTATGAGTAAATAAGTATTTTCAAGTACTCCCTAGAAATTGAAAAGAAGTGGGAGAAAAAATGAAGAAAATATATGAAATAAATTAGTAGAATTTTAAAGTTAAATTTATGAAAATATTCTCATCATAATGGTTGTATGAAGTATGAACTACTCACAATATTTTCATTTCATCTATTTTGACAGGTGAGAATAAATATTCCTTCTTCATTTTTTTTTGAGAAACTTGTTGGGATCCATTCTACCGCTTAAAAGCGTGTGTGTAAAAAGTTTCTTTAGTTAGAATAGGAAGCTCATCTATTTACGTTGTTAGGCAAGTTGATTAAGCTTTTGGTGTAAAAGCTTTTTAATTATTTAATGTGCATTAATTTGCAATTTCAATTTATTTTAGGGATGTGTTTAGATTTCTATTTTTTTTCTTTTACTTTCGCTTATTAAAGAATAGTTCCATGTCATACAACATGATACGAGATGATGGTTTACACACTAACTCACATATTTATTTTAAAGTTAATTGTATTTTTTTAATTTTAAAATATAAATATGTATGAATTTGATTTTAGAAAAACTACTTTAACTTTAGCATGCAATTATGTGGGCGATCTCATACTCAATTTTTTCGCGTAATTATGGTAATAATCATTTATATAGATGTCTTTAATCAACCTTATGTGTGACCGTAACACGTGTTTATCATGCTCATTCATAAATATAACCATGTAAGAATTATACGACCGACCAACAAAGTAAGAATGTGTTATTTTTTCATATATATGTATATCTATTTAATATTATTATTTATCAAAATCAATGAACATCTCCACAATTTTCTTTTTCACTTGCATTCCTGAAGATAATAACAATATTGGCACTAAATATAAAATACTCCATTCTTAATATATTCCCATTCTCATATTATTAATTTATACAGCCCACAAAATTGGACTAAAGACCATTACAGTCAGGCCCATTTATGTTTATCCCAAGCCCACTTTTGACCCGCCTATTTTGACGAAGATACCTGTTAATTGCAGATTCACAATTAGTACTTCAATCGATTAAAAAAAAACACTTTTAGCAAATAAGAATACATCTTTAATATACTCCATTTTATAATTTAAAATAAAATGTAATTTATTTTTTAATAATATTTATTTTCTAAATTACTAGATGATTCTTCTCACAAAATACACAATTTAGTCTTTAAATTTATATTTAAAATTCTATCGCGTTTTCTGCCTATATTTTAAAATTTTGATAATTAATTCGTGAAGCAAATATCGTATTTATTTGTCAAATCCAAAAAATTTCAGATTAATATTTAATTGCAGTAGATAGGACGATTTTTAACATTAAGCCAAAATTATAGCAAATTTTGTGATTATATACTCCCTCCGTCCCGTTCAAGGGTTATTTTTGCTTTTTGGCACGTGAATTAAGAAATATTATTATTTAATTGTGTAATTGTATTAGTAGGAGAGTGGACTCCATATTTTAATTATATTAGAGGAGGTGTGCGGATCCATATGTGTAAAGAAAAAAGGAAATCCTTTGTATGAGACGATCAAAATAACAAAAAATAACTCTTTGAATGGTATGGAAGAAGTATATTAGTATGTCAACTGGGGGTGGGAGACAGATGGTGTTAGCTGTCTGAAAATAACATCATGTATGGTGGGGAGTGAGAAGATTGTAGCCAGGTTGTTTGATGGCTCTGCAGGTTATCAGATGAGATTTCATTTATCCAAATAAAGTTTCTCACTGAAATAGATATAAAAAAAATTAATTTTATAGAATAAACAAATAATAATAATATTTTTAATAAAAATTTCATAAATTATGCATATTTAAAGGAGATTGGATAGTAATTCCTTTGTCTAATTTATATTTTGCCATTTTGTTTTTCTCAAGTTAAAATTTAGGTTGTTTCTTTGTTGACTGGGACCTAAACAAAATTATTTATACATTTTCATGTGACCTACAAGATATTAATATAAAATACCTATTACTATGTTTTTTTTTTAATCTTTTCTGTAAAGAGTAAATGTAAATGTTTGCTTAAAGTTGAGGGAGTAAAATATAATCCTTTCTTCTCATAAATCCATGTCACATGCACAAGATTAATAAAAGTTGAAGGAGGATGTAAGAAAATAGAAGATAATTAAGGCAAATGTTTATGTGTGCTCGGGGATACGGAAAGATGTTCCGTGTCCCATGTGAACACAATCTTTCACTTCAATTCTATTTAAATCTATCCGTGTTCCATGTGAACATAACCTTCCACTTCAATCATATTTAAATCTATGTATTGTAGGGGTTTAAATTATAAAGAAAACATGAAAATTGTAAAGACGTACGAAATGTGCTCCGTGCATTTGGGTGCACAGGAGCCTCACTCGATAATTAATTAAATTATATTAGATTAATAAATCATTCGATTGGAAGTGTAAAATGGTTGTGAAGGACGGCGTGAATTTCGGGTGCCAAAGTCAGTGATCCTCCAGTTGGCTCTTGGCAGTTGGTGTCTGCTGTCACCCAATTATTTTTTTTATTATAAATACTCCATATTAACTTTTTCTTTAAAAGATGTGTAATTAACGATATTTTGATACCGTAATCTCTTGTGAAATCGATGTATGTGAGAGGGTTGATTTATCAGAGTGAGGCTAGCGTGTGCATCGGGTGCGCTTTAAAATTTAGTATTATGGGTAAGGATATATTGTTTTGTTATAAAGGGTATACTTTAATTAATAATATATATTTCCTCCATTTTGGGTATTTTTACTCATTTGTAGGGGCACGAAGATTAAGACGTTTTATTTTTTTAATATATAATGTAAGAGAAAGTATGGATAAATCAGTAATTTAAAAAGAAAAAATGAATAAAGTTATTGAAAATGATGAATAAAGTGTAAAAAAGTAGTAATTAAGTTGTTGAGATTATAAAAAGTAGGTAATAAAATATTATGTATTTTTGCAAAAAATGAAATGGGTAAAAATACGTGGGACACCCCAAAATGAAAAATGGGTAAAAATACGTGGGATGGAGGGAGTATCATTTTTTGTTCTAAAGAGTATACATTTTTTTATTAATACTTTTTATTTTTTCTTCACAAAATAAAGAGTACACATCGTTATACTAAAGAGTATACATAATTTAACACAAAAATTTAAAGGCACACGGAGTATGCTACCGTGCATGCTACACACACAAGTTTTTTAATTTATTATCATAATACATCTATATAAAGTATGTATATTAATATTTTAAGTATATCTATAATGAATCGTGTTATACAACTCTAAAATTATGGAATATTTTAATACATAATTTATCATATTTTGAAAAAATAGTAATTATTCCGTCGCACCAAAAGATTTTTATTTTAATATATTGGGCGTTCCACCTAAGAGTTTTTTATTTTACTATATTAGGAGTTCAATTCAAAAATTCTTATTTTCATTTTTTAGTAAAAGGTTCCACATATAACTCATCATTCACTACTAAATACTAATACACCTATTTCCTACAAATAAAAATGAAGACTAATGACATAAATGGAGGGAGCATTTTAACTATTTTAATAAGTAATATACTACATCTATATAATAATCATACATTACCGATAAAAAAAAAACTTGATTATGATATGGAGTATATCTTTTTAATAAATTAATAATAATAGAAGTATGTTAGATGTATTAGGTTTTTTTTTTAAATAAAGTGTATGTTAATTTTTTTTATCGATGAATGTTAGTTATTAATCCGATTAATACTTATTTCCCCTTCTCTAATGTTCTTTATATCACATTTCCTAATTCGTTTAGAATTATAATTAAACCTGGATCTCTCACTTAACTGAATAGGTTAGTGACAAGTCAGGTACCCAAATATGTTGGGCTTTTTGTGCAATTCTTGACCATTTCATATCCACTTGGATGAAAATTTTGGTTGTGAGCAGCAAACACGTTAACTAATTTTTTTATGCAACTCATTAATCATTTTTGATTGGCCGTTTAAGTCGGCTAATTCATAGTAATTACAATTAATTAATGGTTCCACCAAAACAGTATACACGACACTCCTTGAATTAATCAAAATTGTCTATTTTGCCATAAATAATTTAGTTTTAAAATTCCTATTATATCGAATTGATTAATGATAAAAAAAAAATTCTTTAAATGAGAAGGCAGAATAGGTGATAGAATAATTTATTTTTCAAGCGTTTTAATTTGGTTTACATTTTGTTAGACTTGACTTATTCTTTTTGAAAGTGACATTATAGTACGATTTTTATTATTATGTTGATCTCTGATAATTGTATATACTCCTAGATATTATGATTATACGATGATTATAATTTATTGGCAAAAGAGTAAAATCGTGACACGAATAATATTAATAAATTGATAAAAATTAAATACTAATAAAGATACCGTAAATTATTTTATGAACATCTTATAGTATGCAAACGGTGACAATATTTTTAAATAAAAGTGGTAAAATATACTTCCTCCGTCCCATTTCAATGTTTTCATATTTCTATTTTGGGCATCTCATTTCAATGTTTACGTTTCCTTTTTTGGAATATGGGATTCGCCTAAAACAATTATTATATCACCATGGTCCTCACATCCAACACTAATACACCTACCCACTTTACATTAAATATTATATCTTTCCACCCACTATCTATTAAAATACTATACCCCTTAATCAACGTGCAAAAAACAAATGTAAACATTGAAACGGGACGGAGGGAGTATTTAATAAAAAAACTAATTATTAAAATACATATTTTTTTAGAGGCACTTCCTTGCCAGATGTGTTTTTTGTGAGACGGGTCGACCAATTACTAAAACATGATTATTTGTAGTTAAAATATGTCAATAGTAAATCATATTATAACACTTTAAATCATACTTTAATTCATTATTTATCATTTTTAAAATATACTTTAATAATCATTATAGTATATAATATGGATACATTAACACGTCTCACGAATTATCTTATATAACATCTCATAAGAAAATTTGTTTATTTTTTTGGAGTGTGAGAAGGTCGAACCGAGTGGATAAGTTTATAGGTGACGCTGACGCGCAGAGTAAATGACTGCGCTTGAAAGTTCTTTTTGAACATTTAGGTTAGGAGAGCCAACCAATTAGAAAAAGACGGCCTCGGTAGCCCCTTACAGGGCGGAAGTCGACGCTCCACCATCAACTAATCACCACCAATAGCCTGCAGATGTGCATCCTTGCTACTATGCTACTATTCTTTCTTATTGGCAGGCCTAGCTTCTATCTCTTTCTACAGAGAATTTCACGTCCGGAGTAGGGACAAGAGGTACTTCCACCATCTCGACGATGCCATAGCTTATTAGTCATGCCCTTTGCCACAGCCTATCTTTCACTTTAAGGTGAAGATCAAGGCTAGATTTACAATATTCGCCGAGTAGCTCTCTTTCCACTGACGCTTAACATCAAGGTGTACGTGTATAGGCCCGTCAGTCTATCCAAAGTGCTCAACATCAAGTCCGGCTTGGCTCTTCAGTATAACTGTTTTGATGTGGATACGGCTAAATGAAAGTCTTTTCATCAACCAGCTTTATCCTAGGCTTCGTTTGGAGCCCCGTTTAGACCAGCATTAGGTTTCAATTATTCGGGCCGTCTCGAATAAACAAAGAATTATTGCCTTATCATCGAAAAGCAAGGGAAAGAAAGGGTTCAAGGCCAAGAAATAGGAATCTCTCCAATGACCGAAGACAAAATAGAGTACTCCTTCATCTCACCATCTCTAATAGGACAATTTACATTTAAAGTAGGGCTGGCTGAAAACAGATAAAGGAGACATGTGCTTGGACGGGCTTTAGCCCTTTCTCCTTTGAAAACTTGGTTCAGTCGGAAGGTACTTCCAAAGTAAGGACACTATTTGTGTAAACACTTTAAATCATACTTAGATCATACTTAGAAAGATGCCCTTTTAAATAATGAATTAAAGTATGATTTGATCGATGACCCTGACTCTCATACATCGTATATGAGTGAGTCTTCTGTAGATCTGTTGCTTTCTCTATGAGTTCTTCACCTCTCTTGCAGAAGGAAGGGTCCTTGCGTACCATCCAGGCCCTGCTCGGCAAGCGTGTGCCCACGGTATTCCAGCATAAAGAGAGGCTGGCAAAGTGAACTAGGGAAAAACAGCCGTTTCGAGATCGCTACGATTGTACCTCAAGAAGGTAGACCAGCCTTAAAATGGGTCTTTTTTTGGCCATACAACAGCTTTTGCCCTTTTTAGCTCAAGAATGGTCTCCCCGTTGGTATTAGTCAGTAGACAACTATCAACTATCAGCAGAGTCTTCGCGCCTGCCTATGGGTCTCTTTCCATCAATTCAACAATTCCATTCCTCCCGAGAGGGAAAATAACAAAGCCATGGGTCTGGGCCCTGTTGTAATCTCCCCACTAGGACCTCTTTTCACGCAATTCCTCTATATCCAACTCCCTCAGAAGTTATTGGGGGTTTGAGGCTTTCCAGCATTTTCTTTTTCGTAGGGCTCGCCCGTATGCTTATAAAGTACGGACCGGGGTAGGAGCGCGAACGGTAAGACTAGGTCTTTGGTAAGAAGTATGGTAAGACCAAAGATTTGCCATAGATTCTCTCTTGTCTCGTCTCTACTACCCGACAATAGCTTTGTGAGTGAGAACCCACTATTTAGCGACAAATGTCTTTCTGATGTCGCTGTATTAGAACGTGTACCTCGCCGTCTAATGATGCCACTAAATGTGGTCTCTGTCTTAGATATGGTAATCTTGGTCTGGTCTTTCCACCATGGTCTTTGACTCTGGGCTAACGCTTTCGACATCTTGAACTCTCACTAGAGAAGATTCTAAAGAAGAAAGCTCTTGGTCTTTCGAACTGGTAAGCTAAAGTTCTCAAACAAGAGTTCCATTCCCCTTACTCGTATTGCAGGCAAATCCCGTTACTAGTAGTTCTGCTTAGCCCACTTGCCCGAGCACACTCTCAACTTGTAGATGCGCCAATGTGTATTTTTGGGTTATAGCCCCAACCATAAAGGGTCTCGCTGTTTCGATCCCTCTTCAGGCCGTGTTTTCATCTCCAGGCATGTGATCTTTGATGAATTATCATTTGCAGCATCCCAGGTGGCCTTCGGCCTTCTTTCCTCTTGGAGTCCTTGCCTTTTCGAGACTTTAGGCCCTTGCCCTTGGCTTGGTACGCTGAGGTAGACGATTCACGCCCTGCCCTGTCTTTTGAGCAGTAACCGCCGCCCCCCTGAAAGGAAGGAGGCGCAAATCGGTTTGGCAACTGTCCAGTCCAAGCTAAAGAGATTATTTGACTGTTGGAAGATGAGTTTGATTTGCATCTTATGTTATAAGTCAAAATTTGGAAACTCGGCTTGTGCTTCGAAGCACACTCTTAGGATTGACGGGCTCGTTTTATCCCCTTTTCCGCTTTAGCTGGAATTTTACTTTACTAACCTGGATTTTAGGAATACAAAACCTTACTTTATCGAGAGGGAGAGATAGTTTATGATCGAAGACCACGGACTTTAGGAATGGGGTCAGTGCAAAGCGGAAGATGAATTCATTTATGGAATGTCACGGTAAAATCGTGAAAGCAAAGTGGATCTGAAGTCTACGCAACTTGTTGACCAATCTTGCTTGCACAATGGAAAGGGCCACAGGTTTATCTCTCCATCGAATCAAATTGGCCAAAGGTGTGCGTTCATGAGCCCATGCTAAAGTTTCAATCAATTCCTGCCAATATCCACGCCAGGAGATTAAGAACATAAATCCAGTAGCCCAAACAAGATGTCCAAATAAGAAGATCCACGCCCAGACCGATAAACTATTCATACCAAAAGGGTTATATCCATTGATAAGTTGTGATTTAACCATAAATAATCTCTTAACCAGCCCATCAAATAAGTGGAAGATGAATTCAACTGTGAAACGTTACCCTGCCATAATGTGATATGCTTCCAATGCCAATAAAAAGTAACCCATCCAATAGTATTTAACATCCAAAAAACTGCCAAATAAAATGCGTCCCATGCCGAAATATCACAAGTACCCCCTCGTCCAGGACCATCGCACGGAAAACTATAACCAAAATCCTTTTTATCTGGCATTAACTTGGAACCGCGCGCATCTAAAGCACCTTTTACTAAGATCAACGTAGTTGTATGTAAACCTAGAGCAATAGCATGATGAACCAAAAAGTCTCCAGGCCCTATTGTTAAGAATAATGAATTAGTATTTTCATTAACAGCATTTAACCAACCAGGTAACCAGATGCTTCGACCCGCATTGAATGCCGGGCCGCTCGTTGAAGATAAAAGTACATCTAACCCATATGAAGTTTTACCGTGAGCCGATTGTATCCATTGAGCAAATATGGGTTCAATCAAAATTTGCTTTTCCGGAGTACCAAAAGCAAGCATGACATCATTATGAACATAAAGTCCCAAGGTATGGAATCCCAGAAAGAGGCTGGCCCAACTTAAATGAGATATGATAGCTTCCTTATGGTCTAACATTCTTGCCAATACATTATCTTCATTTTGCTCCGGGTTGTAATCTCTAATGAAAAAGATAGCTCCATGAGCAAAAGCTCCTGTCATGATGAATCCTGCAATATATTGGTGATGAGTATATAATGCAGCTTGGGTAGTAAAGTCTTGTGCTATGAATGCATAAGCAGGTAAAGAGTACATGTGTTGAGCTACCAAGGAGGTAATAACCCCTAAAGAAGCTAGAGCAAGGCCTAATTGAAAATGAAGCGAATTGTTAATTGTATCATAAAGACCCTTATGCCCACGTCCCAATCGCCCTCCTGGAGGAACATGTGCATCTAAAAGATCCTTGATACTATGTCCAATTCCGAAATTAGTTCTATACATATGACCAGCAACAAGAAAAAGAAATGCAATAGCTAAATGATGATGAGCAATATCAGTCAGCCATAAACTTTGTGTTTGTGGATGGAATCCCCCAAGAAGGGTTAGAATGGCAGTTCCCGCTCCTTGGGAGGTCCCAAATAAATGATTACTTGAATCAGGGTTTTGAGCATAAAGATTCCACTGACCGGTAAAAAGCGGGCCTAACCCTTGGGGATGCGGTAATACATCTAAGAAATTATTCCATCGAACGTACTCCCCTCTGGATCCGGGAATAGCGACATGTACTAAATGTCCTGTCCAAGCCAAGGAACTTACGAAGAGTCCTGACAAATGATGATTCAGACGAGATTCGGCATTTTTGAACCATGAAACGCTCGGTTTCCATTTCGGTTGTAAGTGTAGCCAACCTGCTATTAAGGATATGGCAGAAAGAAATAATAGAAAAAGAGCTCCAGTATAAAGATCTTCATTAGTGCGTAAACCGATTGTATACCACCACTGATAAACACCAGAATAAGCGATATTCACGGGGCCAAGAGCACCCCCTCGAGTAAAAGCTTCCACGGCCGGTTGACCAAAATGAGGATCCCAAATTGCATGAGCAATAGGTCTTACATGTAAAGGATCCTGTACCCATGATTCAAAATTTCCTTGCCAAGCTACATGAAACAGATTTCCGGAAGTCCACAGAAAAATTATTGCTAATTGACCGAAGTGAGAAGCAAAAATATTCTGATAAAGACGTTCCTCAGTAATATCATCATGACTTTCGAAGTCATGTGCGGTAGCAATACCAAACCAAATACGACGAGTAGTGGGGTCCTGAGCTAACCCTTGGCTAAACCTTGGAAATCTTAATGCCATAATGCCTTTCAAATCCTCCTAGCCATTATCCTACTGCAATAATTCTTGCTAAGAAGAACGCCCATGTTGTGGCAATTCCACCCAGAAGGTAATGGGTTACTCCTACAGCACGTCCTTGTACAATGCTCAAGGCTCTTTTCTTTTCTCTTGCTCTTGTCTATAGGATTGGAAAAGAAAGCATAGAATATAGAGTCAGAAAGGCTTTCATAAGTGCATTAGTAGGTTTAGCGACATCCGTATAAGGAATGGAACTGCTGGTCAGGGCGTGGAAAGCGTGCGTGACTATTAGCATGTCTGATTAGCTGCAACCTGGCGCATCTTATTCTGAAAGCCAGCCTCTTGTTGACAGCTAGTGGCCTTATTGGCATAAAGAGAGAATGCCCGACCCGCAACTTAACTCGCTTAACTAGCAAGGAAGAGCTCGTCTATTAGCAGCTCCCAAGAACGACCAGATCACGCAGAAGTGAAAGCCAAAGCGAGAGCGGAAGAACGAAGGCTAAACCTCTCTAATAAGGCAGCGGCTCTATCTTGTTTTGATACTGGGATGAAAGCTGTGAAGTCTAAGTTGCTCACGATTTCCTGGTTTTGCAGCAAGGACTCCCCCATTTGATTATGGACCGAGGTAGAGATCGGTGATCCTCTCTATCTTTATTCTAGCCGCTTTGACTCTATTGTTTAGCTATAGCCCTTTCTCCCTTTCATAATAATAAGGTAAGCACCCAGCTCTCGATCCAGAGCTACTGCTTCAACAATCAACTGAGCTCAGGAAGTCAGGTTAAGACGTCGACTTATACAGGGGAGATTCACAAAATTCCTGTCTTTAGAAGTCAATCCCACTAAACTACACTTGTACGCTTGACATGAAAAGTAGAGGCAAGCGGAGTCAAAGGCCTCGCCTCCACTAGCAAAGGGGGACAGCCACGCCAATCCAAGCAGAGCAAAAGTGCGCCCACTCTACCTTTCTTTATCTTAGACTTCGTTCTTCAAGGAGACCCATGTGCATTTCCTCTGTTCTGTGCTCTTGAACTCTTGATTCCCTTGTGCCTTTAGTTTAAGTATAGGTCGTCGATTCAATCTATCTTGATGGGATTTTTCCTTCTGTTGAGTAGTATAGAAGGGATTTATCGAGTAGGTAGCGACAAGAGGCTACATCAATAGCTGAAACTTATTTTCGGTTTCGGGTAGGGTAGGCTTGGAGTCAGAAGTCTTCTTTTTCCCAACCAAATAAGCACTTTTGCAAAGTTCACCTTCCCGCGGTCAAAACAAGACTTACAGATAACAATCAGACCTTACCAGGTACAGGGACCAGACTATAGAGCCTAATTAAAAAGAATTCGGGCTTGCTTTCTCAATTCACATCTATGAGCGATGATTCTTCTATCTCTTGCTCGCTTCGATCGGACTCTGACAGCTTAGGGAAGAATGATGGGTCGCTAACAAGGCCTCTAAATGACCGCTCAGAAAAGGCCTACCTCTTTTTTTCCCAATCTGTCACTTGCTCGTCCCTCTCTCATGAAAATTCTCTCTCCTCTCTCGGCGGCTTTGACTCATGTCTATAGCCAGTTGCTAAGACGATTCCCATTCAACGATCTATCAATGCTGCCCTTATTCTTTTTTTTTTTCAAAATTCCTTTCTTTCTACTAGTTCTTACATAAGCAATTTGCAGGAAGTAAACGAATCCTTCCGAACAACTATAAATAGCTTTAGCATCTTTTTTTTGAGTTGAAAAAGGTCTTTATAGAGCTAAGGGTAAGGTTTGGAACCCTAGTAGCAGAATGGAATCAGTTTACCGGGCTGACTTCCATGCCAACACGAGTAGTTTAACTCATCGCTACCTCGTAAGGGCGTTGAGAATTGTTTTTGCTTTTATTGCTATAAAAAGTCTTCAAATAGCCTTTATGTGTGCCCCGACAATCAATATTCTCCTGATTCGTACCTTGTTGAATAAGAAGAACTAGCCGTCTCTGAACAATCATCACTAGTCAGTTGTCCGAAACCTATTACTATTCCTCTGCTTCTCCGTTTGCTCGATCCTTCCTCTAAAACGGGTGGGGATTCAGACCGATGAGGGACGTAGGAATGGCCCTTAACTGTCCGGAAGGCTGAAATCGCTTTCTCGGGAGCCTCTGGGAGGTCGGGGTATTCAATCCCATGATACTCAAGGAGCAAGGCGTCGTATCCTAATCCTAAGGGTTCGACTAATACATCGTAAAGCGGATCCAGGTTTAGGGTTATAAAAGGTAAACACCCCCCCTATTTGCTGCTAAAAACAGACTCTGGAAGCGTGCTAGGATGAATGCAACTTCTATGTATTTCCCATCGCATTTTCATAAGGAATGTACTCCTTCATATTCCATCTTTTAACGATGCTTGCCAATTCGAATCCCGGGAGCACTTAGATCGATTTGAACGCAGATTTTACCTCAAGTATTATATGCGTCAACAATAAGAATCTGCTCCGACAGAAACGAGACTTTGTCCACAAGAACATTACTCGAACGGAAAACCCAAATATTGGGTAAACCCCGAGGCCTACAAGACCGAGGGAATTCCAAAAGGAGTCTGGAATAGAGTCGAGACGTACCTTTGGTTCCGCAATACCAACCCAATCCGGGCGCACCAATCTACCATTAATGTTCTCGTAACAGATTCCGAGAATTATCATTACCGATACCCCTTATATTCCAGAAGAGTATATTCATGAATCAGTCTTATCAGGAGGTTTATCACGCTGTGCCGGCGTACGAACCGGCTTCCTTAAGATCCCTTAGGCGGCTGCTGATCATCAGGTATCTCAGACAAGTCTGCCCAACTTTTTCGTGAAGCAACAGACATGACTCGGTGAAATGAATCTATCATTTGTAGTCCAACCTGCTATCTCGTGTACGAATTCATTTTCTAAGTCTCAGCTCTTTCCCTATCCATAAGGTAATAGGCCGTACCAGACAGGTCATTCAGCAGTGAAAGAGTCCTTTATTTATTATATTATAAGGCATCCCATTCCAGTTGGCACTCTTAATGAATTCATTTCTGGGTAACAGCCTTTACTTTACTTTAAACTTTTTTGTCCCCTATTTAGAACTAGAAATGGCTTTTTTAAGTCCAGTGGAATATCTTGACTATATCATAATACCCATCCTTTGCCCTGCCACACATTCGAAGCTCCCTGTTTAGGCTGCAAACGATCAATGCTGGCATCATGGTGAAGATATTTGTTGCTCAACACCCTTGCCCACAAGGCAAAACCCATCCCCGTTTCGAACGCTCGGCTTAACATAACAACCCCAGAAGACCAGAACACACGGAAAAAGAGACAAGGACCCTCTTATTTGGAAAATAAGACAGTGGATCATACGTCCACAAAGGAAGAGGAGCTTGGTTCTGTACTCCCTCAATCCAAGAAGTCACTCCCCAAGCAAGGGCATTATCAGTTCGAGCCTCAGTAGCGTGCTCGTCTGCGAGCTATGCTGGTTCTGTAGAGTAAAGGCGCGCAACAACGAGAGAGAGACGGGCTTGGCGACCGCGTCACGGCTATTCCTTCTGTACTACAGTTCGGTGGAGGAACTGTAAGAGAACAATTGAAATCCGTGCTCTAACTCGATATCTTCAGCGGAATCTTCATCTTCTCCAGTTGATGATGCATATTCATATTGAACTTAAACCAATGTCACTTGCTCAACAACTGCCTTCTTCCACAGTAGCTTCCTCTCCATCCTGAGGCGAGTCCGAAAATAACATTTTGTCCATTTCTTCTCCGTCTGTTGATGATGCTGAAGCGGATCTAACTTCAACGGGTACTGGTAGATTTCCACTGGCACAGCGGCACTTCTGGCTTAAAGGCTTGCTTTCCTGGCTCCTTTCAAAGGTAGGCTTATCGCCGAGGATAAACCAACCGATCTACGCTCGAACCCCCCATTCCTAATATAGCTGGTCAGAAATAAGTTATCCACCGACAAGAGAGGGCTCCACTACGAAGGGACGAATATCGTTTCACATCTGAAACAATTGAAACCACTAATCTAATGGCATATAGAGTTTCATCGTCTTGTAGATGTACTTAATAGATGCACTAAAAGTCTTCGATAGAACCCAAGGCAAAAGAAAAGAAATTCGAAGGTGCTTTTCGGTCACCATTGGCTTGGGGCGTCCTCTCTCTAACTGAACAACTTCCAAGAATGACTGAAGCATTCAAAGTACTAGTAGAAGATGTCGGAGTTGGACTTAGGAGAAGTAACGGTTAAGCCTTAGTCTTAGTCGAAGTCCTAGTATAAGTCTTAGTCTAAAGCATAAGATGGAGGAGTTGTCATTTGTACTAGGTAATACGATATAAGCCTTCTAATAAGAAGAAGTAGGAAGCACTCACCGAGATAGGATTGAAAGAATGGAGTGAAGAAGGAGGCTACAAAGAAGGGAGAACAAGAGCTAGTAAGAGTCTTCTTTCTTAGAGACTAGTAGTGGTAGCAATTCTATCCTGTATTCGTCTTTGTGCTAGGTCTAGTACTGGCGTATGTGTGCGAGGTTGATTAGTTGCTTCACGACCGCTCCGTGGGAACATACTATTTGCGATGAAATAAGTCTTAAATAAGAGGTCTTTTATTATTCTATTTCTTTCTCGATGCTTTGAATAGCTATCTTTCACAAGCATGATAACTCCATTTAAAGGGATCCACTAACCCCATTCATTTGAGGCAGATGACAAGAAGGATGTCGGAATCTCCTTTGGAGCGAGGAAATAGAGTTCCCGAAGCAACTCAAACGAACTAGCCACTCGTTCTTTCAAATTATTCATTTTTCATTTTATCGGGAATGATTTAATAATTTAATATAAGTAATAAGTAGGAATGTGGATTAAACTAACCCAAGAAGGAAGGAGACAATAAGGATAGTCAAGCTTTGGAAAAAGTGCCTATTCACATTGCATTCGAAACTCAATCATGCTAAAGAGAATGCAGCTGACCTAGAGAATGTGGAGGACATTGTTCACCCATACGGAGAACTTCGTGCCCCGTGATCAGACCAAAAAGACCACCGGCACCCAGTCAATTCTGTTCCACTGAATCCCTCTTTCATAGCCACATATCTTTCCGGCTAAGGAATGGGAAATCTTTCTCCTGTTCCATGAATCCAATTTTCATTTCATCCGGGAAAAGCCATCTTTTTCTTAACAGTGTCTTTGTCATTTGATCCAATAGCGTTCCGTTAGATAGGAACAGAGTTTATAAATACTTAAAACTCTCGGATAGAGTATTAGAACGGAAAGATCCATTAGATAATGAACTATTGGTTCTAAGCCATCTCTGACGATTAATCAACAATTCGAAGTGCTTTTCTTGTGTATTCTTGATAAACCAGCGTTTATATATAGATGTAGGAGGATCCATTTGGGAAGTAAGAAGCCCCTTTGACATCTCTTCATCTGCAAATAATTCTCGATGTGAAACGAACTTATTTATACAAATCATACTTAGAGCATATTATAACACTTTAAATCATACTTTAATTCATTATTTATCATTTTTAAAATATACTTTAATAATCATTATAGTATATAATATGGATACATTAACACGTCTCACGAATTATCTTATATAACATCTCATAAGAAAATTTGTTTATTTTTTTGGAGTGTGAGAAGGTCGAACCGAGTGGATAAGTTTATAGGTGACGCTGACGCGCAGAGTAAAAGAGGAAAGGAAAAGACATGCTTTTTAACAGCTAAGATTCCAGTTTTGTAATTGCCGAACAATCGTATTTCAGACATGGATGTCAATTCTCATTCCTCAATTGCTGCACATCAAACTACATAATTCCACACAATTTATTTATTCTCTTGATTTTAATTAATTAATTAATGGCTTATTGTATTCATAGAATACTCCTCTAAAAATAGCACCAAATTGCCCAACACCTCCTCCAATTCACGCCCCCACTATTAACAATTTTCTCTCTCTTTCATTCTCATTTTCTCTCTCCACCACAACATTAAGTGGGATGCACAACAATCGATTTTCATGCAACTTAGGAATCCAACCACGCCGGGATCTGCGTTTCTTGATGACTCCAATCCGACACCGTTTTTCTCATCATTTGTGCGTTTGATCTTATTATTATTCTTTTTTTGTTTCTTTGCTATTTGGGGCAGACCCTTTATCAATTTCAAACTATATTCTAATCCACATTGTTCTCAAATTGGTTGTCTCATCATCAATCTTGAAATATAACGATTCTGTTGTTGGGTTCTCCGAAAGGGGGAGGATCTTGTTTGTATCGCTTTAGATTGCATTATACATTGATGTAATTGTTTCCTTTTCCTTTGATCATTGCAATTGTGGATGTATACATCTTTATGCCTTTTTTGTCTAAATTTTGTTTCTTTTTTTTGTGATTTTGTATTTGTAGGATTTCTTTGGATTTGTATTGATTGAATCCAGTGGAACCATCATTATTATTGTTAAGATAAAGGAGGATTGGCTTTGTAGAAAGTCTTCAATTTTTTTGGATTTGTGAAAGTGAAAAGGTTGGATTAAGGAGAATCTGTTGATTCTTGGGAAGGGCCTAGCAATGTTGTCTAAGAGTGGTGACCATCAAACGGTCCCATTATCTGTGTTGTTAAAACGGGAGTTGGCGAGTGAGAAGATCGAAAGGCCGGAGATTACTCATGGCCAGGCTAGCCAGAGCAAGAAAGGGGAGGACTTGACATTCATCAAGACTGAATGTCAACGGGTATTAGGCGATGGGATCGCCACGTATTCTGTTTTCGCGGTATGAAGACGTATACATTCTTGTTTTATCATGTCCTCTTGCATTCAATGTGGTTGATAGGTGAATTGGTATCTTTTGTTTTGAGCATTTTGATGAGATATTTGTTGATGGATGGGTGCTAAATATCTGATTGGATTGGTGTTATTTATTATCTTTCAATGATTGCTGATGATTTTATGATGAGATTGTGGGTGCTTGACATTGTGGATGGTGTAGCCGGAGGAGACTGTGTGTCGAGAATGAAAGGAAACAATAAGACAAAAAATGTTAGTTCATTAATAGGAAAAGTATTTCCATAATAATCCTTAAGAGATTTAGATGATTCCCCCTTTTTGTATGCAAGTCTTATATTGAAGTCTGATATTTGCCCTGTGTTGAAGAAGTTGAATTGTAATGTTTTCGATATTCTCATATTTTAACATTGATGACTGATTAAACCCCATATTTCATCTATGAAGAATAGTGCATTATGCCTATTTAGCAAAGAAATTTAAGCTTTTACGGTGTGATTATATTGCTTTTGTTTGCTTTCTCCTTATGAACATTATTCATTTGAAATTCTTGTTTTTCAGTTATTTGATGGTCACAATGG
Source organism: Pogostemon cablin (assembly GCA_023678885.1). Lineage (NCBI taxonomy): Eukaryota > Viridiplantae > Streptophyta > Magnoliopsida > Lamiales > Lamiaceae > Pogostemon > Pogostemon cablin. Next base: position 30,198,313 of record CM042969.1, on the reverse strand, counting down.
ATCTGCAGCTGCTATATATTCCAAGGAGAATCTCTTGAACAATGTCTTGAATGCTATTCCTCCAGATCTTAATAGTGATGAGTGGAACTCAGCATTGCCCAGGGCTTTGGTAGCTGGATTTGTGAAAACTGATAAAGATTTCCAGGAAAGAGGTACTTCTATCTTTCTAACCAATCGCTTTCTGAAAGATGAGTTCAGTTGAAGAAAGGACTTTAAGGATCATGTGATTGTCATAATCTTCACCATAAAACCAATTTTATTTGGATATTAACTGTCGAATGATGAAGTTTGAGGCTAAAATAATAATTCGTAAGCAACAAATGTTCAATTACATCTAAAAGTTTTCAACTATTATCATTAAAAAACCCGGAGGGATGCTATTGTGCAGGTTAATTGTCATATGGGAAAATGGCCATGGCCTTAGAACTTTGTAAAGGAAATGTTTTTAACAACTGGAGTATTATTTTACAGCAGTAATCCGAATTGATCAGATATTGTCACTTGTCAGCTTCTGATTTTGGAAAAAAATCTACTAAGTAATAATGAATAAATTTGTCAGTTATAACTATAAATCCAAATGTTTTAAAGATTTTTCATGTGGTATTCCAGTGTGTTTTTATTTATTTTCTGTGTTTCATTAGGGGCATCTGAATTTAAAAAAGATTTTGTAGAATAAATTTGACGAATAAATTCAGATGTTCAAAGGATTATGAAGTTAGTTACTATGTAGGGCACCAGAAATCTTTTAAAAATTATTGGAGATTTAAGGTTTATTTGGGATCTTTTTAATCGTTCTAGTAATTGAGTCTGTTAATTACAATCTCATAATTTTTAAGCTTTCTGTTTGCATATGGTGTGGATTGCAATAGATTTTAGTTATAAGTTATATAACTTGATCGTACTTGAAATGTCATCTCTCTCTCTCTCTCTCTCTCTCTCTCTGAAAATGGCTGCTAATGTTTTGCTTTGCTTTATCAGCTCAAACTTCGGGAACGACAGTAACCTTTGTAATAATCGAGGGATGGATATTAACTGTTGCATCAGTTGGTGATTCTCGTGGTGTACTTGAATCTGAAGGTTCAATATATTATCTTTCGGCAGATCATAGACTTGAATGCAGTGAAGAAGAGTGAGCAGTTTATTATCACAATTTCATTTGCGATATATATAGTAATTTTACAATGAAATTCAGTTATCTAATTATTGATTAAACAGGAGGGAACGAATAACTTCTAGTGGCGGTGAAGTTGGTCGTCTTAACACAGGAGGTGGCACTGAGGTACTCTTCTTTTCACCCCTAATTTAACACAACTCAGTTTGCAAGTGTTCAATTATTTAATTCAGCATTACCTTTTCAGTATTGGCAATAAATGGTGAAAATATTGAACTGTAGGTTTCCAATTTCCAAATATTCTTTTGTCTTTTGCACATAGTTTTTATTCATTAAAATTGTCTGTGTCTATGTAGATTGGTCCATTAAGATGTTGGCCTGGTGGCTTGTGTCTTTCACGATCCATTGGCGATATGGATGTCGGAGAGTTTATAGTTCCCATACCCTATGTAAAGCAAGTAAAGGTTTGTCCCATACTGAAACTTTTACTTCCTGCACATATTTGACTTTGTTTGAAATTAATCTGTTCCATTTTCTAGCAAAGGTTTGTCCCATACTGAAACTTTTACTTCCTGCACATATTTGACTTTGTTTGAAATAAATCTTTTCCATTTTCTTTAGTGACATTAATAACAACGAACTACAGCTATCGAACTGGACGTTGTGCCGTGATGAAATGAAGTTATTGAGAACGTGAACATTAGAATGACAGAGAATAAAAGATCGATTAGTATAAATTATAGTAGTATATGTTATGACTGCTTTTCGTTCCTTGTCTATTCCTTCTGTGTTTCAACATAGATGTTTTTAGAGAGATAGATTTGGATTCTTTGAATTATTGAGTTTATGAAATGAAATGAAATAAAGAATACTATCTTCATGGTTCTGATAGATCCTAATGCCACCTAAATTAGTAGACATTATCTTATTTCCCTCTGGTGTCATTTGTGCCAATGTTTTCATTAAGCTAAAATTTATAATGCTAAATCATTTCATTTTTCATACATGCAGCTGTCATCGACCGGTGGAAGGCTTATTATCTCGAGTGATGGTGTTTGGGATGCAGTGTCTGCAGAAACAGCTTTCGATTGCTGTAGAGGGATGCCAGCAGATGCTGCAGCTTCGCAAATTGTCAAAGTAATACTTCTATATTTAATAATTTTGTTTAGGTCTCAATGTGCATTTGGGTATCCAATTTCCCCTTCGTCTCGTCCTTGCAGGAAGCTGTACAGTTGAAAGGTCTACGGGATGACACGACCTGTATTGTAGTAGATATAGTACCACACGAAAAACCTGATCCCCCTAAAGTACCTGTAAAGAAGCAAGGAAAAAGAGTCTTCAAGGCTATGTTTCGGAAGAAGCCCTCAGAGTCGTCTTCTCATTCTGGCAAGGAAGAATATTGTGAACCGGACGTTGTGGAGGAACTCTTCGAAGAAGGGTCAGCTTTACTTTCTGAAAGGTCTGTCTGAAGGGTGTTGTCAATACTTGTAATGTTCAAACGAAATCTTGAAAATAATCTTATGTTACTTGTGTTTACAGATTGGACTCGAAGTACCCGGTGTGCAACATGTTTAAGCTGTTTGTATGTGCTGTTTGTCAAGCAGAAATAAAACCCGGAGAAGGTATATCGATACATGCTGGAACGGTTGACTCGAGGAAGCTACGGCCTTGGGACGGTCCTTTCCTTTGTGTGAGCTGTCAAGACAAGAAAGAGTCTATGGAAGGGAAAAGACCTTCTGGAGGTATACTTATTCCCTGCACCTAACTTCTATGAGAACAAAGGTATTCTGGAAATCATATTTACACTTTTTCTATTCTTCGAACAGCTGGTAGATATAGTAGTGGAAGTGACTAGTCAACCTCCCGGACCAAACTCAAACGAGCCATAACCGAGAAGGCTCAACATAATCGATTTCCTACTGTTGGCATAAGCTAGAAAGGGTAATTGGGACCCAATTGTGAATAGCTAAGATCAAGACTGTGGTTTGGACTTAGAAGACGAACATCTACGAGTAGTGGGATTTGAACCGAAACCTACAAACGCTATTGTGGAGATACACCTTCGTCCGACCATGTGTACAATCACCATAGAACAGATCAGAGGTAACTCATTCGATCGCTCACCAAACCACATCATGGCTAACAACAGTTTGAATCTGTCAATGTAATATTGTGTCATCATAGGATGTTTGACTAGCATTTCTTAGGACGTTACATTTATTTGTCACCATAACAATGTTTTATACTTATATTCTTTCCTCTGTGACCAAGTTTATAAGATGAGCTTTAAAGACAGCATAAGCACACTCCGTGTATTAATTTGTCCGTCTTATTTCTGCTCTGATATCAATATCAATATGGGTTCGTTTGCCTTGTATTAAATGTAAAAGGTCTTTGGAGCCCCTTTTTGACTTCATAAGTGACATTGTGATATCAAGAGTGGTGCTGCAATAAATATATTCTTAATCAGACATAGAACTACATTCTTGGTATGAACTGTAACTCCACTTTGCCAACAAATGGTCCAAACTCAAGCACCCCCCACCCCATCCCCGCCCACGAAGGTTCAATGTGTTGCGTTTCCGTTTCGTTCAAAATTGTGTGGGTTTGTGTGGAGTCGAGATTCCCTACTCCATCTAGTGTTTCAAGATATCAGATGATTGACACATCACCTTTTTTTTCTTTTTATGCAAATATGAAATACGTATTGAAACACGAGATGAAGTAGGGAAACCGAGCTGGTTTGTTAAGTCGTGTACATCTTCTCAAACAAGAATTTCTCTATTGAAAGATATCGGTATTCTTTTTAGCATCCACCACTAGAATGAGTGTTGTGTAATAGAAACGTGAAATAAGACAAAAACATAGAAATCTAGTCCGAAATTTCTTATCTAAAAAGATGAATAGCAAATGGTGTTTGAGTGGTTAAGTGGAAAAGAAGAGTACGTCCACCAAAATAATGGCTTCATGATTGAGATGTCGACCTTATAACTTTGCAAACCATAATGTTTCTACCACATCGCTCTCTACACGTGTCTTCTGGTCCCACCTCCCTTACCAAACTAGTACTATATTTCTTCTTTTTTTAATTAACTAAAACAAATCAATACTAAACGTAGCTTTTATTATTACAACTCACATTAATTTTATTTTTCTTGACATAGAAATTCTTGAGTGTAACATACATCTTTATAAGATGAAACTGAGTCCCAATCTTCTGTAATACTTTAGTGATATGTCTTCGGTTTGAAATCGTCGAACAAATGACAAGTGTGAAATAAACAAACTTATATCTTAAGGGGAAAGATTGAGCTTTTTCTCGCATACGTATTACTCATCTAACGCATGCAACATAAGATGTTACATCAAAACATAATAATAAATCCCATTCCATTGTGTGCGCATATACACTCCCTTCGTCCCTCGTAAATGTTTATGTTTGCATTTTATACGTAAATTAAAATATATAATATTTTAATATATAATAAATAATTATATTAGTGTTATGTTTGAGTCTATATAGTATTACTTATTTTGTGTGTCTCACTTTACAAAAAAGAAAATGCTAATTTACCATACGACAAACGTCCAAAATGGAGAAAATACCGAACGTTTGCTTGGGACATTACGGAGGAAGTATAGATAAGAATTAATATGGAAATGGGAGTGAATGGGTTGTAAAGTGAGAGTCCGAGGAAGAATTAAGGAAGTCAAAGAAAGTAAGTAGTTGAGTGAGAATCCAATTAATGATTAAAGGTAGGTAGCATGCATGCACACTAGCTGTAGGGACAATTTAGGTCTTTTCTATTCAATGAATCATTTGCATTGCTATTTACACTTAACATTAGCTAACCATATATGTATACCTCATATCCTTGGATCATCCATATAATTTTGAAATAATTGGCAATAAATTTGAATGGGAGATTGTGAAAAGCCCCCAAAAGTAAATGATAAGCACAAAAATTAAAGTGTAATATTGCATTTTTATATATTTGAGTTGAATCATTCAATGATGAACGTAATTGTTAGATTTATAGTCCTATAAAGGATAGAGTAGACAACTCGATCTATCAACACAATATTGTCCACTATAAATAACCTCAATCTCTCACAATTTTGAATCTTTATTCTTGGATTTACATTTGAAAAATTAACTTCAATCTAATTTGGAGTCTAGTGGACATCCTTAATCGATCAAGCAAACAACTTAACCTATCAACTAGATGTTGTTCACTTTAGGTAAGCTTAATCTTATACAGTTAATTAGTAACTTTGTTCTTGGAATTACATTCAAAAAGCTTCAATCTAATATATAGAGTCTAGTCCACACATTTATAAAACAATTACTATCCTCATATTTAAATGTATACTTATTTTATTTAAAATGACTTTATGCGAATAAAACACGGAAAGAATTAATAAATCCAATTGCATTGATTTTAGACTTATCTAGTTAGTGTGACAAGTATAACTAAAAAAAAAATTCTTAAAAATTATAATAAAGCAAAGATACGACAGTTCTTTAAAAATAAAGAAACAAAATCAAACTCTATTCTAAAATAAATCGCAAATGACCACATTCAATTTAATCATTGACCGTACAATTTCTTAATCTAGAAATCGACCATAGAAAACATTAGAGATAACAAGAAACTTCCTTGTAATTATTTAAGAAGATTTGTTGGCTTAATTAATAATTAACCAATTATAAGTAGTTGTTATGTGGTCTTCAAATTAATTTGTTAATTAATTCACCGTCATTGCATGGTCTCTTGAAACCACTACAATTTGATCCCCCAACAAAATTTCCACATCGACATGAATGTCAGATTTCCAATTATTTATATTAATAAAAAAATAATTATTATTTTGAACAACTCAATTAAATAAATGTGGGCAGTATAAAATATCTGAACTTGACCCATTATTTGCGAAGAATTCAATTAATTATCTAAAGGTAGCGATGTTATTTGCCATTAATTAAAAGAGAAGTGATAAAAAGAGCATAGTTACATAGTTGTCAACACCCCGACAATGACGTGTCATTACAGCACATGGAGAGGATATATTGACTCAATCTATTACCACTTGTAGTATATCTCTGTTTATTTATTTAATTTAAATTCATCATTTTAACTTATGTACAAGAAGTGATAATTGTTATAGAAGAATCACAATTCTATTCCACATTTGATAACTCATTTTGATAGTCAGGTAATGACCGCCATACCTTGATAGTTCAGGGGCTAATATTGATAGTTCGACACTATAATGAACAAGAATCGGACCACATGCGACATGCCATAGAAAAATCACATGCTTGCTTAATCTTTGGCAGCTCCACCTATGATAGTTCTACCTTGATAGATCGGCTCATTAACGATAGTTTCGCTCATACTTAACAATTCTACCTAGAAGTCGTTGTTCTACCACCGTCTCCGTAGGACAGCCACACATAAATGACTAGACAACCAAGCATGGTAGTTATGTCTGATAGTCGCACAAGGCACCTCCACATGATAGCCACACATGGAAGTTCATGCAGGGGTCACACAAGTCAATTACGTTGGACAACCATGACGGTCTCACATGCTAGTTACACAAACAGTCGTACATGACAATTTAATCTAGAGCGGTGTCCCGCAACTGGTGGCAGCTGAAGCCGCGGACACATCTCAGCAGTTCAATCATCACTCCTCACATCCATGTCACTCGTGACTTCTGTGACACTCTTTTGTGAGATGGATATATGTGAGAAAATTATAAGATCAGTAGACTATTAGTAAAGTATGTTTATTATAAAAATAAAATATTTATTGATATTTAAAATATGTTGGTAGTAAATCATATTATAACATCCTAAAATCATCATTTACTTTAGTCATTATATTTTAGAAAAACAAATTTTAACTATCAATAAATATACTCTACGTACTTATATAATAATCATATTTTAATCCATCATACAAATCATCTTATATAAACGTCATCTTACAAGAGATACTATTTTGACCCTAATGCAAAATAAACATATATCGATATATATAGTCACTCTAACGGAAAATGTACCTAAACTTTGCCACAAGCAAAATCTCAAACTCAATGATTATGATTGTCATATTTAAGTTTAATTATCAAACTTTTGTGGTGAAAAAAAAAATAAAAAATACAGGGAATTAAAATATTTAGTAAAATAGGCTATCATAATCAGTTAGATTATGTTCGTTTTTGGATTTTAAATCCAAATTTTGGTTTTCCAAAACCCACATCCAAATTTAAAAAATCCCCCCTATATCTACCTACTACATTCTTTCTCTTCAATTAATACACTTTCTCTCTTTATCTCTCCTCTTTCATTTAACTTTTTAAATAAATTAATACATTGATTTGACATAAAGTTAAAATCTACCCTACTCAAAACTCAAAACAAACCTAAAATACACTATTCATGATTTTCAAATCCCTCATAATCCCAAACCAAACATCGAAGCAGAGTGCGTCTGCGAAGGTTCGGTGTTTATTTATGTCACGTTATGTTATATGTCTACTTGGTCTAAAATATACTCTCTCCACGTAGATTGTAAAATTGAATGACACGTCACGATAAAATTATTAATTAATTACAAAGTTTCATCATATACGATTACATTTTTATTTATGTTTTATTTAATTTTTAAAGTCTCACCTTTACTTTTTAAAAAATAAAAAATAATAATACTATGTATAATAACTTAATTTTAATCTGTAAATAAGAAATGCTTATATAAGTCCGTAGTATATAAGTACGACTCTTGGATTTAAGTAAACGGGTTTTGAATTGGAGATCAGGCCAGGTGCCGTTGAATTTTTTTTTCCCTTCTAAATTCTATGAAAAATGAAAAAAAAAAATTTAAAAATTACAAATTTGCAATAATAATAATTATTATAATTATTATTATTATTATTATTATTATTATTATTATTATTATTATTATTATTATTAATACGATACTCTCTTATGAGATAAGTACTTCCTTCGTCCCTCTTAAAGAGGGTCTTTTTTCTTTTTATTTTGAGTGAGGCTCCTGTGCACTCGGGCGCACGGAGCACATTCCATGCGCCTTTGCAATTTTCGTGCCCCTTTGCAATTTTCGTGCCCCTTTGCAATATAAACTCCTAACAATACATAAGTTTAAATAGAATATAGAGGGGGAGAGTTGTGTTCACATGGGGACCCTCCGTGTCCCCGGGTGCGCAGGAGTCCTACCTAAAGAGTCACCTTTCCTTTTTTACACATATAGGACCCACACACACCCACTAATACAATTAAAATATGGACTCACACCCCAACTAATACAACTACCCATTACACATTAAATAATAATACTTCTTAATCAACGTGCCCAAAAGCAAAAGACCCTTTTAGCGAGGGACGAAGGGAGTATATGTGAGCGATGTTCTATTATTAAAGTATACTTATTATATAGATTTTTTTAATATAAAACTAAAAAATAAATTAACTATTAATTTAAAACTTAAAAAATACAAAACTATCAAATTAATCAGTATATAAAATTATGAAATCACTTAAAATTATTTAATAATAACTGTATTAAAAATTTAAATATTAAACATATATTTTAAGATAATATCTTATAATTTATTATTATTTAATTTAAATAATATGTTAACTACATTTATAATATAAACAGTGGATGAAACAAAAATATACCTTTATTTAAAAATAATAATAAATCCAAACTGATACTCAATCCATAATTCTTCTTAAAAAGAAAGAAAAAAAAACCACATTTAAATAAGACCTAAATACCCCACCCTAGTCCCTAGTTTCCCCTATTTCATTCAATCCGAGCAAATTACTTTTTCTTTTTATTGGTGAATTTAATTGGTTAGTAAAGATTTAACTAATAAATTAATTATCAATTAAATAATAATTAAAATGATCAGTGAAATTATTAAATATAGTAAATTGAGAATTTTGGTCATTAATTTTCTCCAACCGATATAACATGTGGTATATTGTATTTGGACGATCAAGGTTGTGTGCGAACAGAATTAATGACAATTCTGTTGTGAATAAAATCAATGACAATTTTGTGTGTGAGAACACAATCCGAAAAAAATCAAGCATGCCATATGGAGTGGTCTCTTAAGCCTATAAATAGGTCCACTCATTCCAAAGAAAATAGAGTACACATCCACATCATCCAAAGCGGTTCTGAAAACGAGAAGTCGTTTTACTTTGAGGAAGATTGCTACTCTTGCGTGCGGTTCTAAGTCGTCATCATCTGTAAGAAAGATTAGTAATTCTCCTTTCTATTTTTCTATTCATTCTTTGTAAGATTTTCCTTTATATTTTTCTATTCATCCAGACCTCTAAGAAAGGTTAGTAATTATCCTCTATTATGAACTTGGAAATAATTTTTTATATTTGATTTTTTCGTGCTTTTGCTGTCAAATTGCCAATCATACCCCTACATACATGGTTACTCGATACCCACGGATAAGCACATTATAATACTTGTATGCTTCTAGCCAGAATCTTATTAAAAATGGGAGCATATGGATTATTTCAAATTAATATGGAATTATTTCCTCATGTCCATTCTATATTTTCTTCTTGGTTTCTATTTTTCTATTTGTTATTGATTGGTGTACATATAAACCAACGTATTTTTCATATATTTTTTACTGATATAAATTGATTAGAATAACATTAATTAATATATATATTTTTAAGTTTATTTAGAACAAAATGTTGTCTCTTTAAAACAAAATATCATATCTTATACATTGGACACAAGAGACCAACTCATTTCACATAGAGTTGATATTAGGTGCACGAAAGGGTGCACCTATAATTTTTTATTCTATTTTGTATACATGTTATTCTATTTTGTATACATGTTTCTTAATAATTGTATACTTTTTTCACACTAAGTTTTTCATTAAAAAAACTAGCATCCATATTTATATAATGAAAAAACTAGCATCCATATTTATATAACTTTTTATTCAATAGTATATACATGTTTTTTAATAATTGTATATTTTTTTACACTAAATTTTTCTTTAAAAAACCTAACAATTAAATTGTATACATTTTTGTTCATAATTGTATATATTTTTATGTATATTTATATACGTTTTTGAAAGTTGGTGCACCTTATGGTGCACCTGAATGCACCATATAATTAGCCTTTCACATATACCCCTCCTATAAAAGAGTATCCCGTATTAAAATACTCTGTATCAAATTATTTCTAAAAATAACTTAAAAATTAACTATACTTAATATAGTAAAGTATAAAGATGAGTTGGGTATATATAATTAATTAACCTTTCAAAAAGAAAAGAATTAATTAATGTTGTGGTTTATTCCATTAATTATGAGGTTATGTAGCTTCCATTCCAGCCACCACGTGTCCCCACCTCGCCAAAATATGCCAAGCTCATAACTATAATTGATTCATTGCATGCATAAGGCAGTGTAAGCCAACACTCACCCACCCCCTACCCCCCACCCCCCAACCTCCACCTCTTTCTGATTATCCTTATCTCCCACAAATTTTGTAATAACCAGAAAAATAGGAGCTCAAAATTCAGACAATATTCTTTTACTCTTGAAAGAAATAATCATGGAAGGACAACAGCATCAAATGGTAAGAATTGAAGCAGACATACAACCACCAAAGCAGCAGGTACAATCCCCACCACCCTCAGCTTCATCCTCTCCTTCCCACGAATTCTCCTTCACCATCTCCCTCCACCCCTCCGCCGCCGCCGCCAAACTCCCCGATAAAGCCTCTCCGCCGCCGTTCGCCGCCATTGATTTATCTCCGGCGGATGAAATCTTCTTCCACGGCCACTTACTCCCCCTTCACCTCCTCTCCCACCTCCCCGTCTCCCCCCGCTCCTCCACCAATTCCTTGGACAGTTTTACCCTTCCGATTAAAGACTTATTACCCGACAACCCCGCAGCCGACAACAACAACAACAACAACCTTAATAACAACAAAACAAGCTCCACTACAAGCAGCGAAGAGTACTCCGCCAACATTGACGACGACGACGATCACGATCACCGCCGCCGCCGCCGCCACCGGCACCACCAGGAGAGCCGCCACGTCCTGGAGGGAAAAGGGAGGGGGAAATCGAAATCCTTCTCTCTCTTCGGAATTCCCAAATGGAGGAAACACGACGATCATCATCAAGAAAAAGAAAGAAATTACGATCATCAACAGAAAAGATCGTCGAAATTCGAGATTCTGATTAAGAGGTACATGAGATTCATCAAACCATTTCTGTCGCTAAGGAACAAGAGTGGGAGCTCCGACGAGTTCCTCCGGCAACAGCCGTATTCGTATTCGGGGAATTTAAGGTTCAAATCGAACAAGAAGGAGGTGAGGGGGAGGAGGGGGGAGTTTTCAGCTCCGGCGTCGATGATAACATCTCCGACGAATAGTGGGCTGCTGGTGGCGAGTGGGACTGTAACTCCGACGAAGAATGATAGCACCATGGAAGAGTTGCAAGCGGCAATTCAAGCTGCAATTGCTCACTGTAAGAATTCTATTGCAGAAGATAAAAGTAAAATCAAGCTGCCATAGGAGGGTATTCATGTTGAGTTTTTTTTTTTAATTGAATTTTATTAGTTATTTTCCAGTGTATAAAAATAGTATAGATGATGAGATATATGTGAAGGTATAGCTTTTAAGAATTCATGATTATTTAATAATGAGCTCATAATTCAAATGCCTAATTGTCCTCAAATTCAAGATGTTTTTTTGTCATTTTAGTTTAGTTGGCATTTCTTGATTTTCATGGGGACAACAAATTGTTTTAATTTGTTGGAATTTAATGTGGGAATTCTTATTTATTTGTTTATTCTTTATATATATGGATTAAAATTTTATGAATTTTCTGTGTAAAATTATTTGGTTGGTAATGTTTTTTTTTCTTATAGAAAAGGTGTTTTATTAAAAATTAAATAGTTTTTAGTGAAACTATATTAATTTGAGATTTTCACTGAATCTTAGTACTTAAAATTAATGATATTTTATAACTTTTTTTTAAACTTCAAAATATCATTAGATATATGAAACAAGAGTTAAATTCTACAGATCGCCCTTCGAGTATTGTCTAAATATAACTACGATTTTATAATTATATAACTTTTTTTTTCGAAGTTGGAATTTCCATCCAAATTACCACGTATTTAATATTTAATATTTCATTTAAAGAAAAAAAAAACTTATAAAAAACATTTAATCAGTAATTTAATACTACTATTATCTGAAACAGAATAATAATATAAGAAACTATTATATCCTTAAATACAGAATAAAAAAAATATAATAATTAAAACTTAATTTCTTATTAATTTTATTTTGTAATAAAGAAAATGATAAACAGAATGTTATATATTATAAGTACTAATAAATTAATTGAATAGTTAATTTAAATTTAATTAAATCTCATTTTCAGGCGAACAGCTAATAGAGGGGGTCCCCTAAGATTGAGGAAAATGATTGTTTGATGATTTTCATGTGGAATTGATTTTTCAAAACAAGACTTTATAGGTTTTCTAAAAGCACAAGCAATATATACTTGGATAGATTATGCATATATAGAATTCTCCATTTTATAATTAATAATTAGCAAAAAGTTTCATCATAATTTCTTTAAGTAGTATTTAATAAAAATGTTTATATTAAAGTCGAGAATTACGATCAACAATGTTATACTACCTCATAAAGGGTACACCATCACCTATCTTCGCAATCCTAATTCCAAACTTAATTGATTTGAAATAATTACTTTTAATCAGAAAATGTGAAACACTAATTTAATCCATTGATGAAATAATATGATATACTCTTATTACCCATCAAAATAACTCAATTCCAATAGCAAATGTGGCAAATATTTGAATGAAATTTTTTTTTTAATAACAATAATAGTGTAATACTCCCTCCGTCCCGGACTTATGTTCACCGATACTGTAGATACGGAGTTTAAGAAAAGTTACTTTTTGACCAACTTTATTGACTTTTTAGGGGTATTGTGGTATTTTTAAGTAATAAATAAATTATAAAGTATGTTATGTGTGTTAGGTGGAAGTGATATTTTTGAAATTATGATAACTTTTGAGGTTGTTGGTTAATTTGAAATTTTCTTTTTTGGATGATGACCATAAGTGTGGGACGGACGAAAACGGAAAGTGTGAACATAAATATGAGACGGAGGGAGTATTATATATACTCCATTTGTCACATTTAAAATTACACCCTTCCTTTATAAATACAAAGGAGTGGTGCAATTAATAGAAGAATTATAATATTATAAAAAATAACTCTTCATTTTCTTACACTAAATTACAAAATCATTTTCTAAGTTATGTGGGATCAAAATACATAATATGTAATTTTTCATGTCATGTGCGTATTTGATTGCACATCATTCAAGAAATCGATTTTTTTGATTTAATGTATGATAAGGAAGAGTTGCTTTTTATTCTAGAAAATTAACTTTGTTATTTTCATATTTTTATTTTTGATCTCTTGTATTGGTGATATTGTATCTTGGGTACGTTTTATAACCTGTCTACAAAAGCAATTTTTTTTTGAAAAAAATAATAATAATACGTATATGTGTTTACGAGACGAGGGAGCAGTACTAATTAATTGTACACCAAAATGTAAATTTTGGATCCGCCCTATATACACAAAGTCTTTTGAGTGAATATATTTATGTAAGACATATTGCGAGATATGTTAAAGTATAATTATTATATAATTAAAATATGATTATTGATAATTAAAATATAAATATAATGAATAATGAATTAAAATATTAATATTTATAAGTATGATACATTACAAATATAACTTGTGTGTATTAAGTGAATTTAATGATGAGGTGACTCATGTTGTATATGAAATTTAAAGAAAACAAGCTAATTTGTAGTTTTCTCTGCAACTATTTTCATTGATAAATAAAATTCATCTAGCTTGCATTCAAATTAAAAATAATCCCATGCATAAAGAGAAAAAATAACAATCAAAATGAAATATTAAAAGAAAAAAAAAATCCTATCTAGCAAGAAAGCTTTGTCAACGTAAAGATTCATGTGATTCCAAATACATCATTTTCAGTTTAAATTAATTATTTCCATTGGCTATATATTATATACTAATATAACTTAATTGGTCTTATTAGTCACTCTTATAAGCGTATTTAATTATATACTAGAGCTATACATTCACCCGTGAGTTAAATAAATTAAAATTTTGATTTATGTATCTTAATCGTCTGGATCTGTTTATCTATTAGTATAAGCTTGAGATTAATTACGTTAAATTAATATTATTGGAGTCATCAATCAATCTATAAGTGTGCATAAGTCTCATACTGTACTTGATATTTTATATTTATATTTATATTGAAATGAGTAATATTTTTTATAATAATAAATAAATTCTTCTCCTTTTATTCACAATTCAAATGATAAAATATTGAAAAATCCATGCATGTTGGAAAGTACTGGAAAATGTGTCGAATATTTATTATATTTTTTATTCATTATTTTTTTTAGGGGGGGAGTGAAGGTTGTATATAAATTTATCATATAGAAAGATTGTTCTACTCTATTATTTTTGTTTGTCCCAAATTATTATGCTTGATTTAGAAATTAACATCACATAATATTAACATATATTCACAACACCATAATAATATTATAAAAATATCAATCAATTATTTATGTTTTAGATTTGTTCACCTTTTAAATTATATATGTATAAAAAGTATATTTTCTTAAACCTTATATTTGGAAATGTGTGGATAAATCTTGAAGAAAATATTGTGCGAGTAAATTATGTGCTTACAAGTGTTAAATACATTACAACAAAAAATAAAAAGAATGGAAAGAAACGTTCCAAAAGACCACGCACGTGAAGTTATCTTAGAGGAGGGACCATTTAAATGAGACCACGTTAGAATTTTACAGTGCAAATTGTAACATTATCGAACCCATCTTCGAAATGTTGCTTTCTAACAACTCGTGTGGTGCTACCTACTTTTCCCATTTTTTCTTTTTTTCTCAATCTATTCACATTAACTTCTCTAAACTATATATATACTCCCGTCCCAGGAAATACGACACACTTTCCATTTTAGTCCGTCCTGCAAAAGTTTGCACATCCTAAAAATGACAAAGAAAATTTATAAAAGTATCCTTTTAATACACTATAATTTACACTTACGCCATCCACTTTATTACACCTATTAACTTAGCGCTGTACACATTATCCATTAATTAAAATAAATAAAACACATAATTAGCCATTAACTAAAACAAACACATAATTAAATTAGTACTGTACGGTACTACTCCAACTCAAAACTTGAAACACACGATGAAATCACACAAAAGGGATGAAACCCAAGATCTATCTTCCTCTTTCTCACCTCCTTCAAGATCTGGTCCGCTCTCTTCTATTTCTTCAATCGTTCTTCTCTACCATGTCTTCCAATGTATCTTCTCTCATAGATGATGATTCCAGTGGGTTTAGGGAAGCGAAATTTTGACCGGAGTCTGAGATATACAAGGGCGATGTGGGCGATTCTGACCTTTTTTCGGTGGTCTCGATGTCCCCTTTACACAATACGGTGGTTCCCGAGATGTGTTTGACCGATTCAGAGGTCCTGGAGTCCCCATTATGCTGCGTTATTCCTGACACACAATCGCCTGAGACGATGATCTCGTTTCTGGATTGTGTTGTTCCTGACACACAATCACCTAAATTTGGGTTGAATTTCTATATGGATGGTCCAGTTGATGGTCCTGAGTTAAGTCCCAAATTTAAGGCCTTTATCAATGAGCTATTGTGCATGTTCTGTCCCTCGCTCAGGTATTATTCCGTTTAAACTTTGCTATTATTGAGATCAATGTGTAAATTTATGGGATTAAATCTGGCTTCATGAGATTTTTAATTGCCCGATGATGATAAATTTAGGCTCTGTTCATGTTATTTTGTTTAATGTGGTGTTTGTGAGACCATTAATGATGTTTATGTGTTTCATATAATATGAATGAGACTATTGAACATGTCTCTGTGTTTCACTTGATGTCTGTTAGACCTTTAACATTATGATAATTTACAATTACTGAGGGCAGTGGTTTATGATGCTTCTGAATTGATGGTTTTGAGTGGCTTAATTAATGAATGTTGGTTGATTAAAATCATATGTATGTGTGTGAGGCTATTTCTATCATATGATGGTTATATATATGAAGAAATTTTTCTAAGAACATTGGTTTTAATTGTTATTTAACTGTTCTCTCTAATGAATGCATATGTGAATTGAGTCAGTGGAATTATGGAGTTAATCATTACGTGCATTCTCATAATAGGTAACATTTTTATGTTCTTTGAAACTTTGTTGCTATGAAACTTTTTTTATAAGTAACTTTGCTGTAGAACTCATGTGCTTTGATATATTATAGGTAACACTTTGCTGCTATGAAACTTTGTTTTTATGTGTTTTGCTAAGAGTGTAGTCAATACATTACTGGGGGTAAATATTTTCTAGATGTGGCTTAGTTTTCATTATATGTTTATTACTAGTTACACAAGATAATTTTAATAAGCATGTTTAATCATGGAGCATGTTCATCTTTAATCATACCCACATCTTTTATACAAAACATTAACAACAAAAGGGCCATACATAAAGTGTCAAGTTTACACCCTATACAAGACATAAACAACAAAAGGGGCATACATAAAATGCTATGTCTACACCCTAAACAAAACTTAAATAGCAAAAAAGGCATTTATATAATGCCTTGTATAAGAGTTTTGTTTATGATGTAAACTTCAAAAGATTCACAAAAAAAAAAAGATACCTTAGAACTTGATTCTAGAAGCCTAAGCCTTGCATCAAATCTGTTATGTCATAGATTGGCTTATATACCTCCAAACCTTCAAGAAGAGTTTGAATACTTCCTCTCACAAGATTTTCATCAACATCTAAATTTGTAGGCAAAGCATTTGCATTGATCATCTTTTCTGTACCCATATGTGGTAATGGGTATATGTTACCTCCATTTACCTTCATGATTTCAACTAGACAAGCCTGCAGACTCAAAAACACCTTGTTTAAAGTGTTAGGTGACAAGTTTTGATAAGAATTCTTCACATTATGGGCCAAATCATCAACATTTGTACTTTTGTTCTCCCATTGTAGAGATTTAATGGCCTTGAACCACCCCAAATAATTGACATTAGTATCCGGAGAGCATGGAGGTTGGCATACAAGTCTGATGTTGAATCCATCAGAACTTACAGCTGCTCTAAACACAGGATCATTGTCAAGGATATGAGGTGGGTCATTATCTTGTTGTATAACTATATTCTTGACCATGGTTGGAGGTCATTTTTCCTTAATTGCTGGTATTACCTGTGTAAATTGAATAGATAAGCATGTTAAAGACATCTAAATTTTTGTAAATTAAAAGTTGGAAGTTATGGTTGCTAAAAAGTGAATGATGACCTTAAAATAAAGGTCTGATTGAATACCTTATTAACCAACCAATCTTTGCTGACCTTCTTATTGACATGGTTTATAGGCTTGGTAATCAAGGTACCTCTAATCTGTTTTTTGAGTTTCTCTGTGCTGGCACTATTTCTGTGAAAGGAAAAATTTCTATTTTCCCATCAAAGATACCCTGACCATCATAATCAAATATGGGTTTTGAGACTGCACACATGAATATCACTTTAGTAATGAAAGTCTTTGACTTGCATATTCTATGTGGCTCTTCTTCCTCTGGAATTAAATAATACCTCTCACTTTCTCTAGTGATGAAGTACCATTTTCCGTCAATGTGAACTACATTCTCCATTGATCTAAACATAATCTTATTTGTACCCCTATTTAGAGTTAGGGCATGCAAACTGAAATTTAACCTTTGAAGCATGTTCTTCGGAGTGAGCGCGGGCTTGATTGCATTTGTGTGTGCCCTAATTTCTCTTTTCTTGATCTATCTGTGAACTGTGGATTTCCCGAGTTTTAATTCAGTTGCAAGATTTCTTATAATAGATCTCTTCTTGAGTGCAACATTCTTTATAGCATCAGGATCTATGATGATCTTGTTGTTGTTTTTGTGTGCGATACCTTCCTTGTTTGATTTTAATACAACCGACTCACCAGCAGCAAGTTTTTCTTAGCTTCGACCCAAATATATTGGATGCACCTCCTTGAAAGTCCGAAAGTCTGAACAACCTCATTTAACTTATCATGATTTATCTGGCCATAGTTGCTATTACACAATAGAAAATGTGTAATCCGATTTTTCCCTTCAACAGTAAGCTCTTTCTTTCTTTCCATTTATTGCATATATTAATGGTTGCTGTTATTGATATTAATGTAAGAGTGTGTAATTCTAATTTGTTCACTAACTTGTGGTATTTATGGTGGTGATTTCAAGGAAAATTTTATTCTAAATCTAAAAAATGGAGGCAGGTGACATAGATTTAGAGGGAAAAGCTAAAATTTTGGAGCCAAAAGTTGATGTGACTGTTATTTTTGGAGGCAGATGGGCATTTTGTTTCTGGAGGTAGATGAGCCAAAATTCAATTTTTATTTTGATTGATTAGAATGTGTAATATTTGGAGAATGGTATGTTGTGTCACTTTTTTAATCTTTTCCCTTAATCTGGTCACTACTTAGTTAATGGTTATGTAATTATACTTAAATTTCACTAATTTTAATTTTCTTCAGGTTTTTTAATTTTTTGAAATATTATATTTTTTTATTTTATAAATACTGCACATATACTGTCATTAACTTTAATTATAAAATTAATTACCATATCTACCAAATCCAAGTGGACAATTTTACCCCTGTAAAATAGGTTGAAAAGTCAACAAAAATACACTGTCTTAATCTCCGTGCCAGGAAAGGGTGTGCAAACTTTCCTGGGATGGAGGGAGTATATATAAAATTCAAGGGAGGGAGATCAGAACCCACAACTAATTCTAATACCCATAAACTGACAAATCCTAATCCGAGGGAGGTTGAATTCACAGCTAGTTCTGGATACCTATGACACAACTAATTTGAGGGGAGGTCAGAATCCACAATGAGTTTTGGGGGAGATCGGAACCCATCATCCACTAACGGGTACCCCCATTTTAAGCTAGTCAGAGTTTTACATTCTGTATGAGCTAACTCCACAGTTATTAATCGTATCTACAGGCTTCGAACCAAAATCTTAAAAAATTTCACCCTAACACAACTCAAGTCCTCATTGCTAGGCCAGTCCTGGGGATTTCTCTAACTACATATATGTATACAATAATATTTGCAGTATCATTTGTATCATTCGATATATATTTGAACATTAACATCAATATTTTCGATATGTCATCTTCATCGACATCATGATCTTGATCTCCAAGCTTCATATATTGTCTTTTTATTAGCTTAGTCGACCTTCCAATTTGATTGCTGAAGAGTTGGTGTTCTTCCCGTTAGAGCAACATTTAGGCACCCCTAAAAATAACAATAGACATGTTTGGACAATAATTTTTTCGAGAAGAGAGCACATGTATACATCCAAGACTATGAAATTCATTAGAGAAAATATTAAATTTAGTCAAATAGGAAAGTCCGATTCCAACTTTGAACATTTTTTTTATGCATTCTCAATTTTTATCCCTTTATCCAACTTTTAGTCTAGTTTTTCTAAATAAAAAATGATTCAAATTGAGATAAAGGATCAAAATTAGAAATAAAAAAAAAACTAAATTTGAGAATGTTATAAAAAAAAAAGAAAAAGAAAAAGATCAATTAACTTAAAATTGGATATACTAACTGAACTAAATGTGATGTTTTCTTAAATTCATAAACCATATAATCATTTCACGTGTGAAACTGTTGTTATTTTTTCTTAAATATTTATTACTTTTTATATAAAAAATGGCAATTCTTAGGTGATCTGTGGTTACCGATGACCCCTTCGTATGGGCGGTGCACCTCCCCATAAGTGTGCACCTCCATATGAGGGGGTCACCGGTGACCAGTAACCATGGGTCACCTAAATAAACCAAAAAAAAAAATTATATAATTTCTATATTAAAAATTTTATTACTTTTTATTTATATTAAAAGTTATTAATAAAATATTTTATTACACTATTTTTATTTTTTTTATTAATTGAGTACACGAAAATTTTTCCTTGAGTTGTGTTGTAAACTTGTAATAATGATATGGTGGCGGCTAGTTCAAAAAACACGCATGTGGTGCGTATCTAAATGGCACAATGAATCTAGCACTGCCGAAAAAGTTGTAATAAAAGATAATCATACTCCATACATTTTTTTGTAATTATTATTTATTTCCTCGTGAAGACAAAAGGGTTTAGAAAAGTAAAACGTGAATCAGCAAACATGGCCAAAAGGGTTGTGGGTGTTGCCAAATGACTATGATTTTGCCATCCATAAGTACAAAAATTAATCAATAATGCAATTTGGTACTTTTGGCCCCTTTCTTCACTCTCTAAAAAATGCTTCATTTTACCCTTTATTTTATTAATCAAATCATATTATCAATTTTCATCATAAATCATGATATACATATATAAAGGTAGTATAAATTGTTGAGCTTGTATCTTGTGAGTTGTACAATATATCTAAAATTTTACTCTTTAAAATACTCTCTCCGTCCGATCTAAGGTATACATTTATTTTTTGCACGTGGATTAAGGAGTATTATTATTATATGTAAAGTGGATAGTTGTATTAGAGGGAAGTGGTGGCCATATTATGTACTAAATAAGGGAAATGGATACCTTTGAAGCGGACGCCAAAAATAGTAAAATGGATACCTTAAAAGTAAACGGATGGAGTATAAAATATTACTCCACTTTTTAGAACGATAAATTTATACTCTTCTAAATAATAAACTTTTATTCGATTATCCTAATTGGAATGTATAAACTTTACAACATAAAAGAATTTGACAAGAATAATACTCCCTCCGTCCCAGGAATACATTCGCGTATTCTCTGGCACGGAGTTTAAGAAAGTAATTTTTTGTTAGTGTGATGTAAGAAAGAGAGATGAGTATTTTGGGTAATTGGGTAGAATAAAATGTATGATATAATTGACTTTGATTAGATTATGTATAAAAAGAAAGTGTCATTTTTGTAATATTGTAGTATTACAATGTTATTGATATTGTATATTGTTTTCATTTTTAGGGGGTAAAAGTATTCTTGGGATGGACTATAATAAAAAGTACGAATATATTCTTGGGACGGAGGGAGTAATTTTTATTCAAAAGAACTCTTTTAAATAACAAACTTTTATTCAATTTTTTTTCCTTTAAAAGAAAATCCTAATAGGAATGTATAAACTTTACAACATAAAAGAATTTGACAAGAATAATACTCCCTCGGTCCCGGGTATTTTTACCCATTTATACGGACACGGAGATTAAGACGTTTTATTTTTTTAATATATAATGTAAGAGAAAGTAGGGAAAAATAAGTAATTTAAAAAGAAAAAGTGAATAAAGTTATTGGGAATGATGAATAAAGTGTAAAAAAGTAATTAAAAATTGTTGGGATTGTAAAAAGTAGGTAATAAGATATTATGTATTTTTGCCAAAAATGGAATGGGTAAAACTACGTGGGACACCCCAAAATGGAAAGTGGGTAAAAATATGTGGGACGGAGAGAGTAATTTTTATTAAAAAAAAATAGAAATTTACCACCGTGAAGAATACTAGTATTTCATGTGGTAAAAAGGAAAGATTCGGACATTGAATTTATGAATAATTTGCATTTCAAATTGAAAATAGTCATAAATCAAAGAACAAAGTATATTCAATAGCCCCTTTAAAATAATAATAATTTTTTTTTATAACAAACTATTTAAATTAAATTTATTTAATATTTCAATACTTCCAACACTATTTATTCTTGAAAATCTCACTTAAATATTTATCACTTCACTTTTATAATATAATAAAGTAAAAGAAAAATATAAAATAAAGAAAAATACAAACATTATAAATAAATATTGAAAAAGAAAATTTTAAAATAAATATAAAAAAGTGGTGGAGGATACTAAAAAAATGCCTCTCTCATATTTTAAATAATCTCTATTATATATGAAAATACTCTATGCTCTTAAATTGTTTTATTTATATTTGCATAACTTTATAGGTCAAATTTTGATTAATTACATTTTTGGAAAGAGCGAAAGCCCTCCACAAGAAAAGAGTAATTAATGGGCTCGAGAAAGGATTTTTTGACATTTTCAAAATAAATTGAAAGAGGGCATCATCTATGTAAGACCCAAAAAGAGATAAAGGGAAAAAATAAATGAATTTTTTATTTATATTTTTAATTGAAATAACAATTTCTATCAAATGTATTTTGTTTCATATTCTAAAACACATTATTTTATTATTTGGTTCAACTAAACGAAAATTACTTTAATTTATATTAATAACATATTATTTTTATTCGTCTGATAAAATTGTTTTCAAAATAATTCTACTAAGCAAGTAGAATCACTTTATCAAAATATGGGCCATTTAAGTATGAAGAAAAGAATACCTTTGATTTTAATATGGGCCATTTATTTACTTCATTTTTAAGCCCACGTAAATTCAGGCCTTAATTAAAGATATATCCAATTTCTATTAAAAGTTGTAATAAGAATAGTTTGGGCCTAAAAGTCCAACATGAAGGCCCAAACTATTAAATTTGTCATATTATTTCGATTTTACTCAGTTCTAACTTTTAAGAAGAAAAATTAATTTCGCCCCCAAATCGCATCTGCTCTGCCATCTCCGTTGCAATCCTAACCCTAGCCACCGTCGTTGGTCGTCGGCCCATCCTCGTTGGCTGTCGTGTGAGTAGTGACTTGTCTTGCTTACTCGCCTTCAACGATCGGACATCAGCTCTCGCCATTACTCTCCATTCTCAGAATTTTTGCTCTCGCCATACGGTAAATACTAAAGCTTTCTATATTAATCGCTTTGCATTTGTGTGTGGTACTGCTTCTATATCGCCTCGAATGTATTTCCAGCGTTTGAATTTTGTATGAATGAATTTGTTTGGGTGTTTTCAGCATTTATCTTATTATTCAAATTTTCGCCAACGGATGCTTCTCTTTTCTAAGTTTTATTAGTCATAGCTTAAAGTGGGTTTGAAAGACAGAAGTAAAGTCTATATTTTCTATAAGAACGTATCTTGCTGATGTTATGGCTTCTGTAGAAACTATTGCTAGTGAACCTCTAAAGTTTAGTAGATTAAAAACGGAGAATCAAGCTGTGCAAAACTCCTTAATAATGGAGGCTGTCTTGTTCTAGTATCTGATCTGACCCAGTTAGTATGATTTGTGAAGTGCACCAATTGTAAAAATGTATCTTTTCTAAGTTAGGAAATAAATATTAAGTAATACTGGATGGTTAAACATTAAAGTTGTTTCAATACACAGCAGACGGTTAAGAAATAAATTAGCATTCATTGTGTGTCAATTTGTGGGTAGAGGCATGTGGATTTGGTTTATAGATCTTTTGGAATCAAATTGAAATATTTTGGGTATCTTATATTACGCGCAGATTTTGCATTAGTTATTGTAACTTGTAAAAAGACTGATTGTGATTGCTATTTTGATTTTCACGTGAATGGTTGTGTGAGTTTTATTTCCTTGTCAATTTATTAGAATCAATTGATCTACTAATAGTTGCACAAAATATATAAACTGGTAATCCTTTAAACAAATCTCACCCGATCATGTGATTTCATTTGGGCTAAAATCAGCTGAATCTTGATAATGTTTGGGTTTGATACTTTATTAGCATGTACTCTGTTCCATCATCAACTCAGATTAAAAATTTTGATTCATCTTTTTAATTCATGCTGCTTCCTAACTAAGACCTTAATTCTTGAAGTAATTCTTTCCAGTTATCTTGCAATTCAGCTGGTTCAAATTTATGATTTAAGTTACAAACTTCTGGGTGATGCTAAGCCTCTTAAAAAGAAAAAGAAATTTGATTTGCCACCCATTATAAATATTCTTTGCGGTTTCCACCATAAAGATATTGGAGAGATCATGAGTTTGTTGTTAATATTGTATATGCCACAAAGTGTGTAGTGCTTAGATTGATAGACTTGCATAAAGGTTTTCAGGTGACTGAAGCTATACTTTCGAATTCTGTTATTAATTCAGTATCTTTTTACACCCTGTTCCCCAGTCTCTTGCGTGTAGGACAATGCCAAAGGTGAAGACAAACCGTGTAAAGTATCCAGAGGGGTGGGAGTTGATTGAACCTACTCTTCGTGAACTACAAGCGAAGATGAGAGAAGGTGACAAACATCTTAAAATTATCGCTTATGTAACTGTCATTTCATTTCTTTATCATATGTCCTGTTAGTACACAAACACTTTGATTTCTTTCTGTTCCAATGTTCTTGAATTTTTTTGTGACAGCTGAGAATGACCCACATGATAATAAAAGGAAATGTGAGGCCTTGTGGCCAATCTTCAAGATAGCCCATCAGAAGAGTCGGTATATATTTGACCTATATCACAGGAGGAAGGAAATCTCCAAGGAATTATATGAGTTCTGCTTGGATCAGGGCTATGCTGATCGTAACTTAATTGCAAAGTGGAAAAAGGTTTGTTCATTATACGAATAATTTTATGATGCCCACAAATCATCTTTTATGTGTGTTGGTGCTATTGAAATTATACGTATCAGATCTTATTTGTCAATCAGACAAGTATCAGCCAACAACCATTGTATATTGAAGTAACATACAAAGTAGTATATCTTGATTAAAGCTGTAACTTTTTTCAGAAATCATATGATTGTTGGTTGTAAGATCGTTGTATCAAATGTAATTCAAGAACTTGGATAGCCAGTCTCACTTGTGTACAGTTTCTAATTATCGGTGTTTTATTGGCAGCCTGGTTATGAAAGGCTGTGCTGCCTGAGGTGCATGCAGCCCCGTGACCATAACTTCCAAACAACTTGCGTTTGTCGAGTCCCAAAGCATTTGCGGGAGGAGAAGGTTATTGAATGCGTGCATTGTGGCTGCAATGGTTGTGCAAGTGGAGATTGAACTGGTAATACTTATGATCTAACGATGCACTTAAA
Source organism: Pogostemon cablin (assembly GCA_023678885.1). NCBI lineage: Eukaryota > Viridiplantae > Streptophyta > Magnoliopsida > Lamiales > Lamiaceae > Pogostemon > Pogostemon cablin. The sequence continues at coordinate 30,173,013 of CM042969.1, read as the reverse complement.
TTTGATTTCTAGAGCTGAAAACAAAGGGTAGGAGCACTCGTTTCCGGAACCAGCGCTTCGACTACCATTACATCTAGCTGAACTATAAGACGTGCTTACTTTCTATGTTACTGAATGCATGTGTTGTAAATCCTTATACTTTAGCTAATGTTAATGACGTTCTTAGGTCTTAAGGGTGTGATTGTCAATGCTTAAAAACTGTTGAACTCACTTTTAAAACAAATGTTATTCTGGTCTTTCCACTGCCAGTTGCCAACACCACCTCTGTCAGGTGACATTGTAATGGTATTTTATTGTTTTTCATATGTTTTCTTGATGTATTGAAGATGCATAATTAATTGGAGAGTTATAATGTTGAGAGTGTTTGTTTTAAGCAGTTTTTGTCACTACTTTAGAATGTTCAAAATCATTTTTAATACTACACCCCTTCTCCCTACAACTTGTGCATTTGCCTTTTCACTTAAATTAAGGGATATATAATCTTTTAATGTATAGCATGTTTAGGATATAATATTTTAATTAAAAGTGGATAGTTATATTAATGTTTGGGGTGGGACCAATCTAGAAAATAGAAATGTATATTTTATAATGACAAAAATTGCAGAGTGATTATGGACTTATCAAAATCATTTGCAAATGAGTTGAATAACATTGTCATGAATTTTATTGTTAATCTAAAAGCATAAAAATACTTGTAATTTCATGTGCGAATAATTTATATTGATATAAGATCTAAGGAAAATCTTTTTATCACATATATAGATATTATCAGTTGACTATTGGCCAATCAACTTTGGACATTAGACATTTATAACTTGACAACAACTGAACAGTTTCGAAAATCAAGAAAGTCAACCAATTCACATTAAAAAATTTCCCTACTCATTTAGGATTATATAATCTGCTTTAATTTAATCCGATTTCAATATCTATTCATTATTTTCTGAAAAAAACACTTGTATCCCTTTTATTGAATGATGATACACGTAACAAGCCCAATTCAGCAATTTAAAATTTGCAACTTTCTTTTGCCACATTTGCAGACATGTCACACTACGTGTCTGTTGTAATGGATGGACAAGTAGAAGTAGATTTAACCTATTCTAAATTCTTGAAATTGATTTTTTTCCCCAAAAAATTTAATTAATTTGAGTTCCTAAGTATAAAATGTCAATTTATTTTTTCAGATTATATAGTGACTTACTGCGTTTTAGCTCATGAAATGGTTTGAAAGCAAAAAATAAAATTAAACAAGAAAATAACATGTAACTAAGTGCACGTGCAATCGAATTTCAAAATATGCATAATACACTGTTATTATCATAATTCATAAAATAATCGAAATTTGATCCAAAATCGATTTTCGAGATTGTACATGAATAAATAAATTGAAGTTAAAAAAAAATGAACTAATTTTCTTATGAGACGACGTGTTAAATTATATAATGAACGATGCATCGAAACGTGATTCTAAAATATTATAAAATGATTAAATACAAATATACTTTAATAACTACTTGAACATACTTTAACTATTAATAAATACTATATTTTAATAAGCATATTTTTACAATAGATTATCCAGTTATCCCGTCTCATACACCCCATATTCATTTCACAATAAATTGACAAAATAAAATAAGTAATTAAAATCATAGATCATCTCAAAAAAAAAAAAAGAAAAAAAACCAAGGTAACCAACGACAATTGTATAAATCTTGTAGTGATTTTCTTCTATAAATCCAGTAAGTTGTTAGGAAAAAAAAAACTCTGATAGATTCCAACAAAAATAATAAAATTGAAACAATATGATCCAACGTATTAAAATCTTCCACCAAACTCAATTAAAAACGAACCAACGTGGATATGATCCTTTCCCAAATCCAAATCTCATCATCCCACTTCTTCCAAGAAAATTTAATACTCACTCCCTCCCACGTATTTTTACTCACTTTCCATTTTGGGGTGTCCCACATATTTTTACCCATTTCATTTTTGGCAAAAATACATAATATTTTATTACATACTTTTTACAATCCCAACAACTTTAATTACTTTTTTACATTTTATTCATCATTCCCAATAACTTTATTCACTTTTTCCTTTTAAATTACTAATTTATTCCTACTTTCTCTTACATTATATATTAAAAAAATAAAACGTTTTAATCTCCATACCCGTACAAACAGGTAAAAATACCCGGGACGGAGGGAGTACAACTAAATACTTTTAATCCTACCATAAATCGCCCAAAAATATACTACTACTACTATTTCAAGAAAAAAAAAAACTCCTAATTTAACAAATTCTCCTCCTTTCTTGCAATTCTTTTCCCTCCATGGATGCCCCCAACACCTTCTTCTTTCATCAAACATCAAATCACATGCAACGCTGTTTTTTCTGCGTTCATCGTTATACCATATAGATGTAATAGTGCGTGTGTGGTTTTTGTGCGTTTTTTTTTTTTTATTTTCCTGGATAAATTAATTAAATTCCAGTTGCTTTTTGTGTGTGGGGGTGGCCAATTATTAGCGTGTGCTTATAAATACGGGACAACATTCGAATAATCTAGGAAAGAATATGCTTTTCTCGCCAACTGTTGTTCAACGCCCACCCTTTGGCGGTTTATTGTTTGTAGGAGTGTTCTTCGCATGTGGGTATGCCATCTTATTTTACAATTCATGATTAGACACCTTTCTAGAGCTGGATTTCCCTATTCTTTTATTGCAGATGTGTGGTTATTATTATTGTTAAGAATCGATGTCGATTTTGTGTTTTTTATGTTGAATATTCTCTTTAATGTTGTAAATCCTTTTTTAGGACAATCATCTTGGATTTGTCATAGTTTGGTACTTTTTTCTGTTTCTTGATCTGGGGTATCCTTGGAATTTTTTAAATTGTTAGATTTTAAGGGAAGGAGTGAGTGAGGAGCATTTGTGTATTCTTGATTGATTGATCACTTTAGGTAGTTTCAAGATTTTGGGGGTATAGATTTAAAGATTGTGGTAGTTGGGAGGTTTGTAGATTATTATTCTTTAATTCTTTCAAGATGCAAGCTGTGGGGAGGATAGGTAGCTACATCAGTAAGAGTGTGTATACTGTCTCTGGGCCCTTTCATCCATTTGGTGGTGCTGTAGACATAATAGTGGTGGAGCAACCTGATGGAAGCTACAAATCTTCGCCATGGTATGTTCGGTTTGGGAAGTTTCAGGGAGTGTTGAAGTCGAAGGAGAAGGTGGTTAACATTAGTGTGAATGATGTGGATGTTGATTTTCATATGCACTTGGATCATAAAGGGGAAGCTTTCTTTTTGGGGGAGGTCGATGTGGAGGAAAGTGAATTGGCTTTTTCTCCTCCGTCTTCTTCCGGTGAGGATATGGAAAGTCTAGACAGGAATAGACGGACATTGAAATCCAAAAGTTGTAACTTTGATGGGAATTGGTCGGATTCAAATGGAAGTGAAAGAAAGGCTGTTTCTAGGGCCAACTCTCGAAGGTCTCAATTCCTTGGACTTGTTTTTGGGAGGCGGGCGTCAGCAGAGGGATTTCAGGTGAAGGAAGACGCATCAGGTGTTGTTAGGACAGAATCCGTGGAGCTTGCTGAGTTTACTGCTGATCTCTTGGACTTGAAGTGGTCCACTAATCTTCCTTCCCCTAAGAGCAAGAACAAGGATGATAATGTCTTGTTGAGATCTTCTTCAGAAACATTGAAAGATGGTGTGTATAAAAAAACTCGGATGGATGGCTCTAGTTTTGATGCAACCACCACTGAGGAAAATGGTGTTGGAATGAAATGTGAAACTTCCGAGTACATTATTAAGACAACTACTTCAGTTGAAAGTGTCAGGGAGGATTCTACTCTTTCAAATTCAGAACCATCAGATGTTCATGTGAGTTCTGTCAGCATCGTTTCAGAGGTTGCAAAATCTGATTCACAAATTCTAGACTCTGTTGAAAAGCTAAATGGGTTGTCGGACATCCAACAGTGTTTGGGCAAAGAGGATCAATTCAGATTTGTTCATGAGGAAAAGATGTCGGTTAGTGGAGGAACTACGAATGGTGCTCCAGAAAGCATTGTAACTGAATGCTATTCGCAATTAGTGTGTGTTCACCAAACTAATGATCCCCTCAAGGACATTAGCTCAATCACTGCTCCAATAGTCTCTAGTTCTAGCTATTCAACTTGTTCAACTATCGATGAAGGTAACATTTTGAGTCAAAGAGAGAATCCGGAATCTTCTGAAGGGCCTCTTTCTGATCCAGCGCGAGGTGCAGAAGAAGAGCTACTTCTCTTTGGTGAAATGGAAGGTTTGGCCTCCACTAGCGCCAAGCATGCAAACGTCAGTCATTCAAACCATGTGGAGAAAGAGACGTCTAGTGATGCAAAATTGCGCTCCAATTATTCGTTAGACCAGTCTATTATAAATGACTACTTAAATGATGCTGATATACAGAGAACAAGATTATGCTCTGCATCGAGTGACGCTTGCATTATTGAATCTGTCATTGAAGAATCCAGGGAACTTCCTAGAATGGCAAGTTCTTTGCCCATCATAGGGCCCCTCAGTGATAATCTTGAAGCAAGTTTGGATTCAGATAAGAATCACGAAACACGTGGTGATCAAACGACTGCCAGAGATGTTAAAAATCTGAAGGAAAGCAAAGATGAACCTGCTCACCGGACCATTGGTAAGAGATTTATATAATGAACTTATTTTCTTGAAGCCAGTAGAAATATATGATTGCTTGATTGACCAGTTGCAGCAAACTGATACTATTATATTCTTTAAGATTTTTAAAATTTTCTGGCTTTGTTTGTAGAGTGAAAGCATCTGTTGACGTTATGTATAATTGAATATTATGGTTATTTCTGTTCTATATTCATTTTGCTAGACTCGCTTATATAGTTGCACGCTAAAATCTCATCACTTTCTATTTGCTATTGGATTCCAATAGAAATTAAGATGACTGTAGACGGGGTATAGTGTCAATGTCAACACAGGCCGAGTAGGTCATCGTGCACCATTCTCCCCATCAAAAGGCTTCCTGGATGTGGATAATTACTCAGTTCCATGTTTTTGTCTTTTGCCTTAAAAAATTAACATAATGAAACCAGAAAACCTCCATTCTCAACCTCCAGGAATATAATCAGTTTAGAACCATGCATAGAAGCTTATATATTCAGGCTCTTAGTAGTAAGTGCAATATAGTTTTGAGTCCAAATAAGCACTACATGGATTTCAAACATGTAATGTCTTTTCAGGGCGTGTTGCATCCTTGGATTCTTTAGAAGGAAGCAGAAGTAATTCGCCCTTCCCTTTTCAGAGAACAAGGGGAATCAAAGTTTCTAATGCAGACATGAATGGTACCGATCACTCAAATGGCATAAAAAATCTTGATATACCTAGTGATTTGGACACAGGAACAGAAGTGACCAAAGCAAAAGTTATTAAGAAGAAAGTAAGGACACTTACTCCAACGTCCGAACAGTTGGCATCCTTAAATTTAAACGAAGGGAAGAATACTGTAATATTCACCTTCTCAACCTCAATGCTGGGCAAGCAACAGGTTACATTTTTTTACTCCTTCAACTTTGTTTTTTCATTGAAACTCAAGTTTAAGTGTAGCTGCTGACAGCTGTCCTTGTCATTTGTCAATCTTATACATGCTTGTTATTTTGTTGCTTGATATCTATATGCACTTTTGTTTTCTATTTGACTAGAAGTTTATGCATCCAGGTTGATGCCCGGATTTTCCTTTGGAGATGGGATGCTCGAATTGTGATATCTGATGTTGATGGGACAATTACTCGGTAAATTATCCGTGATTTTTCCTCAATACCGTATCATTTCAGTGGCCTAGATCCACTCCATTTATATGATTTACACAGCTTACTGAATATGTCATGTGCTTTATGTCAGTCATATGTGCCTTTTTATGAATTCCATACGAAGTCCCTTTGAGTAGTTGTGAATGCCTTTCTTCCCTATCCAATTCTTATCGACTGTTCCTGTGGATACAGTTCTGATCTTCTAGGCCAGGTCATGCCGTTGGTTGGTATGGATTGGTCGCAGACAGGTGTTGCCCATCTGTTCTCAGCAATCAAGGTCCATTGATATCTCTGTGTTATAATTTTCAGGCTAGCATCTCCATAATGTTTTTTCCCCACGATTCCATGCATGCTATGATTTTAATATTTTTATTTTTTAGATGAAAAAGCTTGGAGAAAATGTATGCTTTTATCTTCACAGAATATTTAAAAACTTAATATGTGGATTGATGTTTTGTGCTTTTTTTTTTTTTGGCAGGATAACGGTTATCAGTTAATTTTCTTAAGTGCACGTTCGATTTCTCAGTCCTTCATTACCCGACAATTTCTTTTTAATATCAAGCAGGTAAAGATGTAGTTTCTAAGACATCTTTTATTTGAGCTAATTCACTTATTAAAAAATATACTCACTCTGCTGTCTTTCAATGATATGATAAATTTCAATTTCTCTATTGAACTGTAAAACTAATTTATCAGAATTATATCTTTCTTATATTTTGGTTCTGTAACCCATACATGTATGCATTCAGTGAGTTAATTTATCCTTTCAGGATGGAAAAGCATTGCCAGAAGGGCCTGTCGTCATCTCCCCCGATGGACTCTTTCCTTCTTTATTTCGAGAAGGTTATTATCTCCCATGGTTCATTTACATTTACATATTTGCGTAAAATTGTCTTGTCTTTGTGCTTTTCTATATTTGGTGATTCTGGATCGTTATATAGAAAGCATTCCATGGTTTATAATTACGTCAACTTTCTAAAGATCCCCTGCACTTTGTTTTGCAGTTGTTAGAAGAGCTCCGCATGAATTCAAAATTGCTTGCTTGGAGGTTCGTTACTAAATTCTTCACCCCCTTTGACACCTCAGTTCACTTATAAGTTTGGCAAATGGCGTGTAATCTTTCCATTTCCGAGTTATATATACAAGACTTGCAAGATTATTGTTTGGTTGTGAATTGTGTTTTTGGGTGTATTAGGATTATTGATGTAATAAAATATGATACGAATAGATTAATGTGAATGTTATATCGTTGATTTCGGAAAGTAAGAGTACTGCGTTTTAGCTAGGAGGAGAATCTGATGATATTGTTGATTCCACAGGACATCAAAGCCTTGTTTCCTCCCGGTAGTCATCCATTCTATGCAGGTTTTGGAAACAGGGACACCGATGAGGTCAGCTATCTTAAGGTTGGCATTCCAATGGGGAAAATATTTATCATAAACCCAAAGGTATGTGCGTCAATGTTATGTGAAATTGTACATGTGATATGTGAGGTTCAGGATGTTTTCTCACAAAATATCTACAGGGTGAGATTGCTGTGAACCGCCGAGTTGACACCAAATCTTACTCGTCTCTTCATGACCTCGTACATGGCATGTTTCCCCTCATGTCAACTTGTGAGCAGGTTAGTTTCTCTTGGTCTTGATTATCTGAGGTATTATGACATTTAAAGTCCGTTATGTTTCAGAACCACTGCATGTTACTCCCTTCGTCCCTCTTAATCAGAGACAGTTTTCATTTTCTTCCATCTCTCTGTATTGGACTCGATCCGTTTATGGTAAAAAAAATTAAACAAATTTACCGATACACCATAGTTTCAATTTTTGCATCATTACCTAACACATATAACATGCTTTACACCTTAGTTACTTTTTTTTATAAAAAAAAAAAACCACACTTATACAAGCCAATAAATCTGGTCAAAAAGTGACTTTTCTTAATATTTTTGAAAAAATAATCGTCCCCACTTAAGAGGGACGGAGGAAGTATAAGTCGCATGCGTCATTTACTCGTTTTGAAAAGGAAAAAAGAAGTGCAAGCCTTCCATTTTTCACCTTCCAGTATCTTGAAAAGTTCATTTTTTGTTGCCATCTGTTGCGGTGTCCTAGCTTTTGTTCTCTCAGCCGTTGATATCCTCCTTCCAGTCGTTGAAATGCACCCGTTTTTTCACTCCGTAGGCAATGCTAACTCATTAGTTCTGGTTTCAGGAAGATTTTAATACTTGGAACTACTGGAAGCTTCCTCCACCTACCCTGAACTTATGAAGGCTCAAAATCTTGAACTGGAGACGAATCTGTAAGACATTATAGCAGTTTTGAGGTAACTGCCGACTGTCCCTTTAGATTTAGGGAAAGATTCTTAAAGAATTTCTGATTCGTGGAGAGAACAGCTGACAAATTACGAACACACATTGCCTTTTCTTCTCGCTCGTTTTATGTCCAGAGCAGCGGTGCAGCGGAGAACTTCGTCCTAGAACACCGATTGCAGAAAATTTCATCATTATTGGATTGATGCTGCAAATGCAGTTGGATCAGCTGTTACCAACTTATCATAGTTCGGGGTATCATATAATGTTGCTATAAGCATCGTTTTCGAGTTTCCTGACATGAGTCGGGTTTTTGTAAAGCGTAGAACGTAGAGCCTGTCGTTCGTTTGATATAGAAGTTAAACATTATAGTGTAAATGGACTTATTCATCTTGACTTTATTGATTCATATTTCATGGAGTTCATGCTCAAATTGGCAAGCATTTCAACTTCCCTTCGTAATACGAATTACGGAGGGAAGTTGAAAAGCTTGTTGGGACGGGAGATTAACTCTTACTAATGTCTTTGAAAATAGTAGATTTGGACATGCGTTTGGGACAGAAAGAATAGTACCAATTACACCCGTGGTTAATATCCTAATTTATTTCTAAAGTAGAAGAATTACCTTCAGAGTCTAGTATAAATTTTTAGAGTATTATCTTTTTAATTTATATAATAATTAAAGAGGTCTTATGATTGAGATGTTCAACACAATTTATACTCTTCGAATTATTTTAGGCAGGATAAATTGTTCTTATAAAAAATTGAAATTGATACTATTTAGGAATATAACATATTTATACGCACACGGCCCATCCTACAAAGGCCCTACACTTAAGTATATATTTATGGTAATATATTCTTGGTTGATAAGATTAGTTTTTTAAGGTTTAGCTATTTTTATTTTTAAAAGTTTATATTAGTATTTAATTTGATCTAATTATTTATTAAAATTTTGACTAACATTCCTATTAATTAGTTGCACCTGGTTTGACTCTATATTTATTCTCCCATGAATAATGTAAGCAATGTTTTTGTAATCTGATCAGACATTGAATTGGAAGAGGTAATGGTTCGATCGATAGAATCAATCCAATCAAAAAATTAGATTTACATATTTTACAAAAACACCATTAAAAAAAATTGTATAATCATTGAAATTATTTTGCATAGATAAAATCATTCAGTACATAATTGATAATTTAATAAAATAATTAAATATTACTCCGATCAACTTATTGGAATATATTCTAAAATATATATAAAAGTAAAAGTGAAATATCATAATAATAAAAAAATATTCAAAAAATTTATAAATAAAAAATTACTCTCTCTATCCAATATTCTTATGTATTCATTTTACTATTTTAGGTCATGCACTCTTAATCTATCCATTTTTCTTTTTAGATATATGAGAGTTTGGAAGACGTACCCACGTTAAGTATGCCCAAGTAGAAAACTCCCTCCGTCTCATCCATATGTCTTCATTTGTGCTTTTTGCACGTATATTAAGGAGTATTATTATTTTATATATAGTGAATAATTTTATTATTATCTTTTGAAACAGACTTAAAATTTTTTTTTTTTTATCGGGACCCTCACATACTTCTCAAATCTAAAGATAAGGAGAAAGAGTAATAGGGTTCCACGGATTCTTTATGATATAAATAAAAGTAGAATGATCAAATTAACATATATAGATGAGTTCTCATAAAACATATGATATAAATATAATTAAATAACATCATTTAATTACATAAAAAAAATTCATTATTAAGTAACAAAATAAAAGAATGATATATACTCTTCGTCCATACACATTTACTTTATATAATTAAGTAAAAGGATAATATATACGTCCTACAAAAGTCCATATATTTATATAGGATGTAAAGAGTACAATTATACTCCCTCCATCCCAGAAGACCCTTCACATTTCCTTTGTAATTTATAAAGAAAGTGTGATAATTATAAAGGAAGTGTGAAGGATCTTCTGGGACGGATGGAGTATTTGTTTCATGAAGGATATTGTAACCTTTTTTTGAAAGCAAAGAAGGATGTAACTAATCATGTAAAGGGTTGGATAAGATGGAATCCAAATAAAGGTTTCATATGAAGAATATTCCGTCAACGAATGCAATTATAGGTGAACCCTAATCCATGTTATTTATTTAATCCAAAGTAAAGAGTACTTAACTTTTTTTAAGTATAATATATAATTTCTTTTAGAAAAGCAAGTAGTTATAATCTTTCTCACTATATATTTTGTATTTTTTAAATTGGATCATAGTATCTTATAAAGTAGTACATATCATATGAAAACAATTAAAAAAATGTAATAATAGTTCTCCCAAATACCTCGGAATATAATTATAATGCGCGAATTAATGGAATATAATCGTGTTGGGTTGATCTTGATAGATCTTATTGTTAGAATTTAGGGATAATAATATATTATTAAAACTTAAGACTAAAACTTTTGCAATTCACTCTGCCCCTAAATCCCATGTTTTTCTAAGTGTACTCTTTAATATTAAATGTTATATCTTTAGTAAAAAAATTTATACTATTTAGTTTTTGAAAATTTTTTTAATTAAACATTTATAGTAATATTCATATTTTATACTAAATATTTTTAATGAAAAATTATACCTTTATTAATTAAAGTGTATATCCTTTAAAATAAAATGTTTATTCTTATCCACCTTGTACACATGGAGACAAAAAAACCAATTCAAATTTAAAGACATATCATAATTAAATCGATAATGCTCTAAACTTATCAAATTAAGTACTCCATTAAGTTTGAAATTGGAATTTACCTGAATTAAAAAACATATCATAATTAAATCGATAATGCTCTAAACTTATCAAATTAAAAACTCCATTAAGTTTGAAATTGAAATTTACCTGAATTAAAAAATAAAATAATTCTTGAGACCGTCTTATAAGAGATCATTTTACATTAGACAAATATATTATTATTTTTCATTAATTGAGTATCACTTTTTATCCATATCACATTATAAATCCTTATGTGAGACGGTCTCACACCTTTTTACCAAAAATAAAATTGAAATCCATATCGAGCATCTCACGAGCTAGCTTGTAGTCACTAGTCACTTAATTAACTATCAATTTTATTTATATATTTTATATTTTATTATATAATTTTTTGCAAAATATAATGTGCATCATTAGCATGAAAATGTACATTCTAATGTTTTATTATGTTTATTTGGCTTTATGATTAATGTGTACATCAAGATTTATTACTGTCAATTTTCTGATTATAGATTTAATCCACGTAATATCTTATGCATAGACTATTTTATCTTATTTCTGTTCTGGTATAATTTATTTTTGCAGATTTAAATATATAATTATCTTTTAATTCTATTTTAAGGAGGGCAAAAACTTATGTGAGATCGTCTCACGAAAATCGTTGAACGGATAAAAAGTGATAATATTTTTAGTGAAAAGCGTTAATGATGCTATGAAATGATCATAAATAATTTATAATATACATAAAAAGTGATAATATTTTAAAAAAAATGATAACATTTTTAATAAAAATTATAACTACTTACAAAACTATAAAATGATATCCACGATGATATGGTTTAGGGTTCTGGTATAACTAATATTTCTCTTTCAAGGAGAGTGTACCATAATGTATTCTAATCTCTCTGTTCTGGTAATTGTGCACTTCAATGTACGGAGATTATAAAAATTAATTTTTTTTATGTATAAAGATATGTAAAGTTACTAGAATGAGTTCAAAAAGTGAGTATTTTAAATAATTAAATAAAAAATGTGTATAAAGTTGTTGGGATATGTATAAAAGTAAATAGTATTTTAATGTATTTTTTCTATTCTTTTAAATGTGCATAAGTGTTGGGATTGATAAAAAGAAAATTGTGGAGTAATAATGAAACGGAGAGAATATATTTTTTAAAGACAAGTCCTATAATTTTTTATAATTTCAATCCAATGGTGTATAAGACTTGCAATCTTAATAGTGGGCCGGATGGTTCTAATTTACCACCCTTCTTTATAACCACCAATACCTTTAATTGGGAAAAATCAAACTTTTGAAATTAATAAAACAATTAAATATATATGATTGCATCTTAGACTTCATAAGATATAAATTTAGAGTGGACTTGTTATACTCTACATTCGGGAGCACACATTTAAAATCAATGCACTCATTTTTTTTTTAAATTAATAAATTATAAGTTTTAATTCAATAATTTATACGTATTTCTTAAAAAAAATATATATTTACAAGTACCTATTAATAAAAATATTAATGTTTGTGGGCTGAAATTTTATTCAAGAAAGACAAATTAAGTTCAATTTGAATGATTTAGGTCAAACTTGTCATTCTAAATGAAAATTAAATTAAATGCTTAAAATTTGTGATCAACACATAATTAATACTCCTTTCGTTCCAGGAATACATGCACGTACTTGATGGCATGAAGTTTAAAGGGTAAATACTCCTATTTATTGTAATGATATACTAAGAAAGAGAAGGGGTATTATGGATAATTAAATAAAATAAAATGTATGACATAGTTGACTTTGATTAGATTGTGTGTACGTAAAATGAAGATGTCATTTTTGTAATATTTGTAACAAATGAAGTGTAGGCAAGGTTGGAACAACGTCGTCATCATCACAAATAATCGGAGAAGCAGGTGCTGGAGAAACTGATGATGCCTGTGGTGGAGGCGAAGGTGACTGAATAACAGGGCCATCAAGAAAACCAACTATTTCCAGATTACTCGGAGAGGAGACCGATGACTTATGATGAAAAGGAAAGAGTTGTTCATCAAATTGTGCGTGTCTTGTGATGTAAACACGAGAGGTTTCCATATCCAAGCATCTGAAGCCTTTGTAAGAACTGCTGTATCCCAAAAATACACAGAGCTTGCTCCGTGGTGATAGTTTGTTTGCCGCATAGTCCCGTAAATAGGGGAATACACGACACCCAAAGGGCCGGAAAAGAGCATAATTGGGGCTGGTGCCAAATAAGACCCCATAGGGGGACTTATTTTGAAGGATGGATGATGGTAGCCTGTTGATAAGATATACGGCTGTACAAAAAGCATCGAACCAGTAAGAGCTCGGGATATGAGAGTGAAACATCATTGACAGACCCATTTCAGTAATGTGGCGATGTTTTCGCTCGGCACGGCCATTTTGCTGAGGTGTGTACGGACAAGAAAATCGGTGATGAATGCCATGTGTACTCATAAATTGCCGGACTTGAGTATTAACAAACTCCGTCCCTCCATCACTTTGAAATATTTTAACTGTACTTGAGAACTGATTGCATACGAACTTATGAAAGCTTACCAAGGTGACAAAGAAATTAGATTTATACTTTAAAGGATATATCCAAGTAAAACGAGAATAATCATCAACAAAAATCACATAGTATTTATAACCATCAGAAGTAGGGATAGGTGCAGGACCCCACAAGTCACAATGGATAATTTCAAGAACATTAGATGCACGTTTATCATTTAGAGGGAAAGGCAAACGCTTGCTTTTAGCTAGTTGACAAGACGAACAAACTGTAGGATCCGGTAATAAAGACGAAACTGATAAGTGTCCAAGTTTATTTAAAAGTGAAATAACACCAAACGGAACATGGCCCAAGCGTAAATGCCATAGAGAAAAACTACCAAACAAAGATTTATTATGAAGAGCAGTTACTAAGGCTGGAACACCATGGTCAAGCAAATATAAACCATTGTCACATCTGCCCTGAGCTATCACCTTCTTTGTGTCCCGGTTTTGTATTTCAAAGCATTTGTTAGAAAAGACAACATTAACAGGATAATCAGAAGTTAATTTGCTGATGGATAATAAATTTTTAGTGATATGTGGGACAACAAGCACGTCTAGCAATTTAATGTCACGAGTTATACGACTAGAGCCAATATGTGAAATGTGTAGAGAGGAGCCATTACCGACTACAACCGAACCATTACCGGAATATGGAGTGGACGAGTCAAGAGAGACCTGCTGGTTCGTCATGTGGGCAGAGGCTCCGGAGTCGAGATACCAGTCAGACGGAGAAGGTTCAATCCGGCACGAAGCGTTGAACGCATCCGCGAGGTGTGCCGCCGGGACCTGCTGCTGCGCGCGAACAAACTGCGGGCAGTGATTGGCGTAGTGGCCATCACCACAAATCTGGCAATGGGGAGTGAAGGGACGTCCGCCACGACCACGACCTGAGCCCTGGCGATATCCGGCGGAGGAGCGACCCCGGCCATCGGGAGCGCGGCCATGGTGGCTGCCGCTGCCACGGTTCTGTGAACCACCATCCGAGCGCCCTTGTTGACGGCCTGCGCTGGACTAAAAACGGCCGCCAGGTTGACGACTACCGTGATGAGACGGCGGTGGTCCTCCCTGATCGGCAGCAAAGGCAGAAACGGGGACAGCAGCACCCTCCATTGATCGAAGCATGGACTCGAATTGTTTGGCTTGATGGAGCAAATCTCTAAATCCAGGCATGGGAGAGATGGCGAGGCGGGTATCTGCGAACGAAGCAAACGGCAACCCTAGCCCACGTAAAAACCAGTGGGCCTGATCAGAAGAATCCACCTTCTTCCCGATCGCGGAGAGCTGGTCGCAGAGGGCTTTGAACCTGCGGCCATACTCATCGACAGAAGTCTCTCCTTTGCGAAGAGAAAGCAGTGCCTCGCGCAGCTGGTGCGTGCGGGACGCCGAGAAATCAGAGAAGGCTGCTTGCAGCGTCGTCCAGGCTGCAGACGCGGTGGCACAATCGATGACTTCCGTCATAGCTTCTGGGGTTAAGGATGTCCAGATCACAGAGAGAAGTTTCCGATCCTTAGCCCGCCAAGAGAGGTACTCAGGGTTGGGAGCGGTAGCACCTTCATCGGTAGGGATGGTGGCGTCCTGTGCCGCTGCAACGGGGACGGTGGCGTATGGAGCTGCTGCAGATCCATCGAGGAAACCCTCAAGATCGTAGCACTGTGCCATATGGAGAATCTGACGGTGCCAAACCAGATAAGTAGAGGAATCAAGTTTTACCGGGACCATGTTGATCATGGTGTTGACAGGAAGGTCATTGGCGGCAGAATTAGGGTTTGCCATGGATGAAAAGAGAAGGAGAGGAAGAGGAGAAAAAGAGCGATGCAGAGAGAAGCGTGTGGATCGCCTAATGCTCTGATACCATGTAGAGAATGAGAATAGAGAGTATGGGAATTGGATTCACCGTAATTGTGGTGATCCTCAGAGCTTGTATATATAGTGTGAATGTACAATTTGTATATGGTAGGTTCCAAAATAGGGGAACCTGTGATGCTAATCTAAATGAAAGGTATACAAATCAATTACAAAATTTACGGAAAAAGATATATTCATCTATTTCCCTTATTAGTAAGGTTATTAATATTGTGTATTATTTTTATTTTTAAGATGTGCAAATATTCTTGGGACGTAACAAAATAAAATGTGTGGAAATATTCATGGGACGGAGGGGTATATTGTCCTAAAAAATATGGCACTATTTTTAGTGTGTCCTAACAAAATAGTTTTGCCATTGCAAAACTAATTAAGTACTCCCTATATGTGTGGGCTAAAATTACTTAAAACAAGACATATACATGTGTTACGTTACATCATAATTACAATATTGTGCATGAAATTCTTGCACAAAATTCTACACCAATGCATTGTACATTAAAGGTCGAGCAAACTTATATGTGATCAAAGACGATCTTCAGACCTAATTGTTTGCTTGCAAACACTACAAGCTTGTCAATTTCATCGTTGTCGAAGTCGATGTATTCGTTACCATTCGTGTCGACAGCCTTCAACACTCGCTTCGCCTTGATGGTGCTGAACCACCCTCCGGTGTCTCGGATGGCCTGTCTTAATTCTTTGACGTTGATCTTTCCATCTCCATCCTTGTCGTATTTCTTCAACAATTTCTTGAATTCTTCTATGGATAGACTACCTCTATATTTATGAACTATAATTGGCATTTCTTAATGTGTATGTTTTTTTGTATTTGGTGTGGAAAAAACATCTCAGATATGACTTCTATTTATTGTGAATATTTAGTGTGATGTGAAATTTATAAGATTTTCTCTTTGGAATCGGAATCACTTAATGGACTCAAAATTTATAAGATTCCATGTAATTAAGTTTGAATCGATTATCCAGTGGCAAAATTGTGTATTCCCTGTTGTGTCATTTGATAAATAAAAAAATTAAAAAAATAAAGAGAAACTCTCTTGTGAGACGGATTATTTATAAGACGGGTGTGAGACGGGTCGACTCATCACTAAAATATATTTATTATATAGGTAAAATATGTTTATTTATAGTAGTTAAAATATGTCAATAATGAATCATATTATAATACGCTAAAAATCATACTTTATGCATAATCCAACCTACTTTAAAAAACATACTTTAACAACCATTAAAAATATTTTATCTATATACTATGAATACTTTAACACGTCTCACAATCTGTCTCATGTAAATAATGCCTCACAAGAGAATTTGTCAAAAATAAAAAAGAGAGTAACATAGTTTAAAACATAAATCATCTTGTAATTTTTTACTTTATCCGAAAATGTTCTAATAGAATTAGGACATTTATTTTTGTTCCGAATCTTTCAATTTTGTTCAGATTTTTTTCAAAAATAATATTTTTCACCAACTTTGTCCCATTACTTTTGTAAAAACATTAATTCAGTCTCATGGTTCAGTCTTATAAAATAAAATTAAAAAATTTGGATATTTTAAGTAAAAATGATCATTTTGATGAGAATTTTAAAATTATGGAATTGTTTCGGAAATATTAAATTTATTGTCACTATTTTGAAAAATGGTAAATTTATACTATGAGACAATTTTGATTTTTAACTCGAATACATATTGAAGATTTACTCATTTTTATTATGACTCATACAACTAACAATACATCATGAAAGAGTTTGTTCAAGTAAATCCAGTTCATTATGTACTTGATTTTACAAAATTACTCTTTAATATTTAAAAATTACTTTTTGGAGGAATTATAAACTAATACTCTTTCTAATGGAAAAATATTATCAATCTCAACAAGAATATGAAAAATCACAATATATAAGAATTTAAGGAATAATATTTTTTTATTTAAAAATATAATAGTTAATCACTATAAAAAGTCATTTTTAATATATTAAGGAGTATTAAGGAAACTAGGAACACATAGTTTGTTTTAGTTTGTTTAAATACTTTGATGTTAATTAATTCGGGAAATATTGCCATTAATTTAAAAGATCAAACAGATTGAAACAGGTAATCACATTTTATATATCATCGTGATCATGAGCATATTATAACATGATATAATTCAGACTTTATAACATAATATAATATATATTTAAGTGGGTGATGCATGATTATATATATTCAAACGAATATAACTCGTAATACAGTTCCTTGAATTGAATTACATTAAGAAAAAAAAATTATAATTCTTTCATTAATCATTGATGTAGAGATAAATTTTAAACAACACACACTATTTTGTTTAATTTTAATTGAAAAATGGATATGACTCGATTTTTTTTTCTTTTTTACGAGCTAATTTTCATGAGCCCTATTAATTAATTACATTAAATATGGTCAAAATTTTATGATCTACGTATATGTCTATTGCAAGAGTAGATCATAATTCATTACAATATATATAACATAGAAATATGTACAATATTACAACCTTCATGTCACCTCCACTAATTCTACACCAAACTCAACTACAAAGTCTTAAGCACACTACAAAAACATGATTAGAAGGAGATATTCAGACCTAATTGTTTTATTGCAAACACTAGGAGCTTAAAGATTTCATCACCGTCGAGATCAATGGATCCGTTAGAGTTCGTGTCGACGGCCTTCAAAACTCGACTGGCCTTGATGGTGCTGAGCCACCCTCCCGTGTTGCGGATGGCCTGTCTCAGCTCCTTCGCATCGATCCGGCCATCTCCGTTCTTGTCGAATTGCTTCAACCATTTCTTGAACTCATTCTCAGTGAGATAACCCTTAGGATTATTTCCGTATATTGCCATTTTAGTTCTTGAATATTGATGACTGATCTTATGTACTATGTTTTGTTATGCCAAAGGTTGTTGTATCCATGCCTTCTATTTATTGTGTGCATATTTTGCTCACCTCAGAGTATGTGATGTCACCTTGTAAACTTTCTCTTGGAATCAGAATATCAATTCATGTAGTCAAAAGTTGATCTAATGAATCATTTATTATGTAGATAATATGATCTGTCATGTAATTACTTGCTAATGTTTATCTAAAATTGTGAATTAACTCCTAATTTTCTTGTCAATCCATTTAGATTTATTTATTTATATTTTTATTGATGTGCACCCATCCAGTGAGATGCATATCTTTGAAAATGTTACAAAATAGTTTTAGCATTCAATTTCGTTGCAAACTCAATACTTTTTTTTTTTACCAATTTCGTCACATAACTTTGTAAAAGTACTAATTTAGTCTCATTCTATAGAATTAAAAAAATTAGACATTTTAAAGTATAAAAAAAACCATTTTTTTTTGAGAATTTAAAAATTGTAGAATTATGGTGCGCGGAGAAATTTAAATTTCTGAATAAAGTAAATTTGTATCGCACTATATTATTTTAAACTCGAATGAGGATCATTGACTGTGTTAAATTTAATTTAAGGAAACAATTCTATATACGTGTGGAATTACAGAGGGTACACCAAAATATCCTAGAAAATTTAAAGACAAACTATGGATTAATTATTATCCATTTATCACAATAAAATTAGTTTAGTAATACTACATGAAATGTACATGAAATTTTTTTTTATTATTCATATCCATATATTACAATTATAAGTTCAATGCATGTTCCATCAAATCATGTAAATAATCCCGATAGATTTAATATAAGATTGGATTAATAATTCATATAACTTTGAAAGACGCGATATTTTATTTTTAAGGATAATATTAGATTATATCTTTAAATAACTCTAACAACATAGATGTGACATTAACTATTTTCAAACTTTAGGATTAGTAGAAAAAGGGGAGTGGAGAATATTTAGAGAAAGCAAAAGTGATGGATATGTTTTAACAGTTTATGTTATATATGTTTGATGGATCCGGTTGTTAAATATATAAGGTGGGGGCACTATCTCGTGAAAGATTCTCCCTACTACGATTTATGAATATATATAAGATATATAATTCATTTTATTATAAAAGTATACTTATTATGTGAATCGATAAAATAGGTTTATTATTAGTTAAAATATGTTTGTTATTGTTTGTCATAACTTAAAATCATATTTAATGTATCATTTGTCATACTTTAAAAAAACATACTTTGTCATACTATGACATCTTAAAATCACACTTTAATACATTAATTTTCATCATACTTTAAAAAAATACTTTAACTAGTATTAATAAATATATTTTATCTATATAACAACCATATATACTTAATATTGAGTTGATACGTCTTACAACCCATTTCATATGGACATCGTCTCACAAGAGATTTTGTTATAAAAGAAATACGAATAGGAAAATTTTATTACATTTTTTCAATTATATTAATTTAGAAAATAAATACTCCCTCCGTCCCATTTATGTTTGCACCTCTCATTGTACACGAATATTAAGAGAAGTGATAATTTTTCGGGGTATTATAATATTTTTTGATAATAAATAAATGATAAAATATATATGTGGAAGGATGATTGTATTTGACTTTATACTTTTTTAGGAGGATGTAAAGTTTTGTGGGACAATCCAAAATGATAAGTGTAATTTAAAATACTATAAGGTATAAATAATTTGAGTAAGGAAATACTCCATTCGTCTCACGAAACCCTTTACACTTTTCTCATTTATTTGTCCACAAAACCTTTTGCATTCCAAAAAAAGAAATATCACTTTATCTAACAACCTCAAAAGTTACTATACTCTCAAATTTGTCACTCATTTTTCACATATGTATAATAATTAATTTATACTTTTTTTATTATCTAAATATACTATAATACTCTCTAAAATCAATAATTTTAGTAAAAAAGAATAACTTTTTTTAAATAATGCAGAATAATAAATGTGAAGTGTTTTGTGGGATGGAGGGAGGGAGCAATAAATTATAAATTTAATATTGGATTATTAATAATTATGTAAAGATTTAAATTGAATAATTAATGCTTAGATTCTACTCCCTCCATTCCGGCCATAGGTCCTCATTTGGTTTTGTACGTGAATTAAGGAGTATTATTATTTTATGTGTAGTGAGTAGTTGTATTAGTAGTGAGTGGTGGGCCATATGTGGGGCTCTTTTATTAAAAGGAAAAAATAAGAATTTTTAAGTGGAACGCCCAATATAGTAAAATAGGGACATTTCAGTGGGACGGAGGGAGTATTATCTAATCATCACACCATATTTATGTAAATACAAAGAGATTAAATTATTAAATTATAAAATTTTTATGAGAAGGTCTCTTTTCGACCAATTTACCCGTGCATTATGTTTTTTTTTATAAAATAATACCTTATCTTCTAAAAAGTAATTTTTTATACTAAAAAGCAATAGTATATCAAGATATAAGAATTTGCAAAGTATTAATTCCAATTAAAAAAAAAACTTTTTTTTTTCATGTAGATATTAGTCTCTTTATTACTGTAATGAGTTTAGAGAATCCATAGCAATGCTTCTTTAGATTTATATATTTAAATTACTTATTTAATTTGTTGCACATTTTAATCGCGAGTCTAGATCAATTAATTTCCCTGTGTGTCCACTGTCCACATCTTGTTTCACTAAATTAGTTTGGTGAGTTAAGTATATTATAACAAATCCATATTTACTCCCCTAACTTTTAAATTTTTTATTTTAGTCCCTTTTTTTTTTAATCCATTTTATTCAAATCTAAGTCTAAATTACTCCAAAATTTTTAATTTCTGCTGGAGTGTTCAATTTTAATCCGAATAGATGGTTTATATCATTTTTTGGCGCGATTACACATCCTCACCTGCCAGTCATTCCCCACTTGGCTTGATCAAGAAAAATGTAATAGGTAAAATTGTTAAAAAAATTATTCTTATAGGCTTTAGATGTAAGAAGATTATGATAGAATTGTTTACTACCTAATCAAACCCTAATCTGACTAACAAAATAAAAATTCCCAACTCTAAGATCTTATAATCGAAAACCCACCCAGAATCCTCCCGGAGCTAAAAGCTCTAAACCAAACTCAATCGGAGGCGTCTTTTCCGGGACGGCTAATCAGCGCCGGATTAACGATGCAAATGTCAACACCGACTAGAAGAAACTTGTTAGGAGGAAGAAGTAGTCGTGGCCGTACATGAGGCGGTCATGGTGGGAGAGGACGGGGTAAATATTAAATTACTTTTTTAAATAAAAATATTAATTATAGGAAAGACTAAATAAAACATTAATTAAAATATTAAATTACTTAAAAAAGTATTAATTGAAAAATTAATATGAGAGCTATATGCACACAAAGTTTTTCAAAATATTATTTTAAATCTACAGTAATAGTATTAATGATATTTGATATGTTATCCCAGCTTGAATAATCATGGAGGAAAATAACTAAAAACTAAGATTAAATATTACTCCAGCATACCTAAAAATCGAAGCTTAAGAATTTATAATATGAAAAGATACTAATTCAACCATCAAATATGAAAAGATTAAATACTTTTCAGTTTATCCCAACCGTAGAAACCAGATTACCTACAACTTCTAGACAAGCCTGGTATAAGATAATCTCACCAAATAAATTCAAACTAATTTTGAAGTGCTTTAAACATATACAACCCAATTAAAATAATAAAAAAAAATCACATAAACTAAAAATAGATAACTCAATATTTTGTGTATAAAAGGCTAAGAAGTATGAGCAATATAAGAGAATTTTACACTTTTATAATTAGTTATTACTTACCCGCTAAATATTATCAATTTTTATCCTTCTAATATATGAACTTTCAGTGAGACGGTTTTACACATATCCTTGCCAAGAAGTATTACAACATTAAAAGATAACAAAATATATATACATGCAGGAAATATCTAACCACAAGGTTGGAATTAAGGACTAAATAATTACAAGCGTGTTAATTACATTCATGATATATATTTTTTCTCCCTTACATGGTTCTTTTTAACTTAATTAGACACCTCATTTTCACTCTCACTTGACATAGTACAATTAGTTATGTCATCTTTAAAAAAAAAAAAAAAAACCCTAAAAAACAACAATCTTCATACCAAATTGATTTTGTGCAAGCACTACTAGCTTACTAATTTCTGCATCATCGATGCATCCATTGGAGTTGGTATCGATCGCTTTGAGAATCCGATTAGCCTTCCATTTGCTGAACATCCCACCGGTGGCGCGGATGGCTTCTCGGAGCTCCTTCGCGCTTATCCAGCCGTCCCGATCCACGTTGAAGTTGTTCAACCATCTCTTGAATTCTTCCAAAGACACTTCAACCTTTTCATCAGGAAGGACTCGAGGTTTGAATGCCATATCTTAGTGCTGTATATTATATATGATATGATTTTATTTTTTTTGGGCGTTACTAATATGTTACATGCCCCCAATTTATAGTAGTGAAATATTTATTTGGGTTCAAAGGAAACGAAATTTAATCATGCTGCCTAACTCATTTATTTATTTTATTTTATTGGGGGTGGGGGAATCAGAATCAATTAAAGGAGTCAAGATACGTGTTTTACAAAAAGTATTTTAATTAGTTGCTAGTTTTTTTTGTCTTTTCAATATATTTCAAGGGGTAGAGTGTAAATTTTATATGAAATATGAATCATAATAAAGAAGGTAGAATAAAAGATACTTTTTGTTGTAACTTAGGTTAAAATATTATTGTAAAGAAAGTTTGAGTTCTCGACTGTACTTGACACAATGAAAGAACCAATATACCAACTCCCTCCCTTTTATATATTCAATTTTTTCATTTTGATTCTTTCCGTTATAAAGTATTATTTTTTTTTTTTGATTAATGTTATCCACAAAAAATATTACTATATTTTTATTAATTATATATTAAAATATTATATCCCTTAATTTGTTATATACTAAATTGTTATATTTCTTAATCCATGTAAAAAAACAGTTATGTTTCAAGTGTACGTACGAAGTACATAAAAAATTATGCAATACTTTCTTTTAGAATAGTTCCATGTCACTATTACTCCCACCCTATAGTAAAATTCATAGTTCTGTACTAGATAAAAATTTATTTATTTTACTTGTTTTTAGGATAATTTAGTATTTGTAAATAATAATTAAATAAATTATAAAGTAAAATATGTGAATTTTAAAAGTACTTGGATTATATGTTATTTCTTAATTGAGAGATGAAAACTTCTTTATAAAACGAACAAGATTAATATATGCGAATTTGTTCATGGCGTAGAGAAAGTATTTTATTTTATTATATTATTCAAGTATTAACACATTATGTGAACGTTTCTACATAAATCTTAGTTGTATTAATTTATCTACGGCATGCATACGAACTTTAATGAATTTGGTCTCCTTGTCTTGTGTGAGACCGTCTCACGGATCTCTTATGGGAGATGAATTATTCATTAATTAATTAATATAATATAAAAAATAAAAAAATAAAAGAAAAACGGCTGTGGCCGGTTACCCGTTAAAACCTCTCACGGAATGCATATTCCATTAACGTACGTAAATGGGATCACTTAACCTCACGGATGGCATATTTAATTAACGTACATGGATCAGTTATATTTTTTCTTTTCCTATGTACATTTTAAAATTAATAATATTATTATTATATTAAAATTACAAGTAATATTGAACATTAAAAAATTTAAAGTGACCGTTGAAAATTCAAAGAGTATACTCCACTTATTACATTAAAAAAATAAAAAATAATACATTTAATATTGAATTATTTTATGAAAGAAATGTTGGAAATTATTAATTTCCATTATAATCTAATTGTGGGCAATATATTATTATACAATTATATTAGCTATTCAATTATTTTATGGACTTAACTAAAGTGATCCAATTAAGGTTAAAAGTCCATGAGCTATAATAATAATTAATATGGGCCAAATGAGTAGATACCCAATACTACGTGATTAGGTGATTATGGGTGGTCTAGTCAAGTAGTATATAAAGGCTTTCAGGTTATGGTCCCCAATATACTAAGCCGCACATTGTCTTCCCTTCTCCCCATCGGGAGGGATTACTGCAGTCCCCATAAAGGAATTAAGAGGCTTAGTTGAGAAAGGTCATATAACCACTGATCCTGAGTTCGTGTTCCGCATAGAGACTCATTGGATCAGGTACGCTTCCGCATTATAATTTTGATCTCGTTAATCGTAATAGGGTTTAAGGTATTAGGATTTATTAATTTATTTCCTACAAGTGGTATCAGAGCCACCCTATATATGATTATCTGATATCTGAAAGAACTATATTTTGATTCAAATATTTATACTTGAATCGTTATGTGAAATAACAATTTTAAATCTAAGGATTGAGATGAAATAATTGTTGTTGTTCACATGTACGTTGCACTTAAGTGATTCTGCCGCAATGTGTTTATAGGGTTATCCTTGAAATTTAAGTTTTAATACCAATATATGATGTTCTTGAATTGCAAATTATTGCTTCTAACATTATAGTTGAGAATTTAATGATTTGATTTTGCGGACTTATGTGTTAGTTGCATTTTGTAATCTGCATTGGAGATTGTTGGCTCATATCAGGCCATTATCAAAATGAGTTCTAATCCAATATAATTATTAAAATATTGGGGATTGAATTTTATTCATGAATTATTGCGACATGTTGGGATTATGGCTAAAGAATATAGATTCTGATTAATATGGTGGATGAACCACACATATGCAATCATTATGTACTTCTGGAAATTCAGTCTCAACTTTGTACAGTAGTTATATTGCTTTCATATGAAGGTTTGTAATTTAGTATCTATTTAACTTTGGTTAAATAAATGTATTTCATATGAAGGGTTTGTAATTTAGTATCTATTTAACTTTGGTTAAATAAATGTATTTCAATTAAGAGTTGATATTCGGATTAACAGGTTCAGTTATCTTTATTCTAATTCGATAATTGAGTAAAGACACAGGTTTCATAATTGAGTATCTTGAAAGAATTTTAAATTTAATTCGACAATAAAGTGGGTTGCCATTTTATTATTTGTTTGATTGATAATGGATCTGGCATTATTGTGAATAAGTTTCATTTTAGTTAATTTCATTTAAGCTAATCTCGAAATTTAGGGCAACATTAATGTATTGGGTGGAATTCACCACAACAGTTTGCCATCACTTTTAAAGTGATTTTCCCGAATCTTGAATCACGTTATTGATTTATTTGTGAATAACCATAATGACAGTGTGCTCCTTCCATTATTTATGGATTTCCATAATTTAGTTATTTGATTAATTAATGTCATTTAAGTTGATAATTTTGGAGCAATTAATTGGTTGTCAATAAACTTTCTTATCATTTGATACGTATGGTGTTTACGACAATTTATTAAGAATATTAGCTTAATTTAGATTATTCTAAATTAGGGTATGAAAATTCTTATTTAAGTTAGGAGATCTTTCATCATTATAAGGTAGTGAATCATCTAATATTCCTATTTGGTTAGAGGAATAAAATTAAATTAAATTGGGGAGACAGTTAAATGTCGTTTAATTAAATTAAATATTTTAATATTTATTTAATTAGTCTAGTAAACCTTCAATCTAGTCAATCGAAATACCATGTTGCCACAGCAATATCGTGAGTGGAGAAAAGCTTTATTAAAATTACATAGATGAGTATGATATTATTTATGTGTTCTGAGTTCGGCCCACAGGTAGGCACAGTTTGACAGAATAATAACACACATGTGATAATAAGTATGTGATAATTATTTGGATTATTCATGTGAACATGAGTCGGTCCACAGATAGACTCTTGTTTGATAGAACTTATTGTCAATACTTGATTGTTACACCAAGATTACCCCTGCAGTTAATTTTTGTCCATAGACGAGGTTAACGTTGCACAAGGTGTCTTGTGATGGGTCCCTAATTAATAATATTTTGCAAGTATATCTTCATGCGGGTATTGATCGGCCCATAGGTAGATTAATATTTGGCAGAAATACACAAGCACCTGTGGTGGTAAATATGTAACGATTATTTGTTTAACATGTGAGTAATAAGTCGGCCCAAAGGAAGGCTATTGCTTGACAGATTTATTGTCAGTATTTGACTACTACGTAGAGAGTGTCACTTACAAGTTGGTATTGATACTAATGATGTGATAGATTCGTTGAGATGATTCTAAACTATTTAAAATTTGAAAGATTATAAAGTTTAGTGCAAGCATGATAATCATTTTGGATTAATTCTCTGTACAATTAAGAAGTCTGTTAATTAAGTTTAATCTATGTCAACAACAAAATTATACATGATGAGAACTTCAACAATAAGGATGAACTAATAAGTTCCTAACAAACTCTGTCTCAATAAAGTATAAGGGCAACAAAGAAAAACCCGTTTGGAAAGCTGTTAAAAAGAAACTAAAGTATAACCTTTCGTTTTCTCCTAAAGGCTTGTGGAATTATTTTATAATACACCACCTTAAGATTACTTAGTATGAATGGTGTTGTGGTGTAGTTAAAAGACAAAAATAGTACTCCACAATATATGGTTACTAATTGGAGAAATACTAAATATTGCAGCTTATGGTCTCAATAAAGTTCCAACCAAAATAGCTGTGAGAACTCTTTGAGTTTCACATATGGTGATATCCAACTAAGGCTAGATCATTGGGATCTACTAAAGAAAATTGGATTCAAATAGATACAAGCTACTTTATTGGTATTAAATAAAGATAATAAGTTTATTATCCAATTGATCGGATCATATTTGAGACGGATAATACGGTATTATGTGAGGATGTTGATTTTGGGGAAGAATAATATTAGAGACATTGTGATTCGATCCCCACTTATGCTTTAAAGAATTAGTGCAAATTCAGAATAACGATATGACAATGTCAATAATATTTAAGGAATAACAAATTCAACAACCTCAAGAATTAATGTCACTAAGAAAACCACTAGAGTTGGGTGAAAGACAATTCGAATGATTATGTAGTTTTTCTCTTAAATAACGAGGACACTATATAATTAATGGTAGAACATTCAAATAATGTTCATCAAACCATGAAAGGTCCAATTACTTCAAAGTGTGTTAATGCTATAAGTTATGAGTATAAATCAATACAAGATGATTAGGTTTGCATCTTGATATAGGATTATACTCAAAAGGGAAGGAAGGCATTATTATAAGATAATCGTGACATTAGTAGCACATTTTGATCTTGAATCATATTAGATGGATGTAAAGATAAAGTTCCTTGATCGCAACACTGATGATACGATCTAAATGGTTTAAGAACTAATAGAAAATCCATCTATGCATTCAAGGAATTTTTTTTTCCGTAAAGGAATCACAAGTATCATCATGAAGTAAGTATTTCATTTGGTTTTGAGACAAATATAGATGATTATGTGATTCAGTGGGAGAATATTTAAGTTAAACTAAGGGAGACAAGTGCAGTCTCAATCAGGTGCCCTAAAGTTAAACTAAAGATTTAAGAAATATAGAAACATTCCATATTCATTGGTTGTTGGAAGTTGTTGTATGATGAGGTCTCTACAAGACCTAATTTGGCTTATGTTGTTGGTATATTAAGTAGACATTTAAGTAACTCTAGTATGGATCTTTATAAAGTATGTATAGAGAACTAAGAATAATATGCATGTACATCAGGGATCAGATTTGTTAGAGATCATGAGGAATTCTGATTCTGAGTTTGTTGGATGTCAATACAGTATAAGATTCACTTCAGGCTATATTTTCTGTTGGTCGGAGAGCTATACAAGTAAAAGTATTAAGCAAACACTTTAGCTCATTAACCATGACAACAGAATTAGTAGCACACTAAGGGCATTCAAACATGAAATAAAGGTTGCGAAGATTTGTCACATAAAGTTCATTATGACA
Organism: Pogostemon cablin; assembly: GCA_023678885.1. NCBI lineage: Eukaryota > Viridiplantae > Streptophyta > Magnoliopsida > Lamiales > Lamiaceae > Pogostemon > Pogostemon cablin. Next base: position 30,144,694 of record CM042969.1, on the reverse strand, counting down.
GTTAGTTCGCAGTAAAGTATTAGCAACAAGAGTTCTTATAAGTCAAGCATATTGACATATAATTCTTGGTTGTTAAATAAAGTATTTTGTGTGGATAAAATTTCAGTAAAGCATATTAAGATAGACCCTAAATTCGGATCTGCTATTTATGTATTCAACGCCCTGTAATTTTTATGAGCTAGCTACTCATATGGGTGTTATATGATTTTAGAATACATTGGTTTAGTAGGAGTCTATATTTATTGCTCTTTAAAGTTTCAAGACACTTTGATTTGGATAATTCAGTTTTCTGCAGAATAAAGTTCATGGCTTTGAATTCATTCTAAATTCACTTAAGTAATTTCATTTTGTAATATTTTACATTATGGATTGATCTCACTAAAGTTTAAAGTTGGACCAGTTGGAAATAGACATGATATTGATCACGTTGCATGCAATTTTCATGCTACTCACCATATTTGATCTATGTCATTGAGTATATTGATATGGTGAATGTCGGGGTTTAATCACGATTTATAATGTGGTGAATGCCGCGGTAGTTCCATATTCATATATGAGATGGACCAGATTGTTAAGTATAGCCTGAAGAGGAATAACATAAAGTTGCACAACTAAGGACTCTTGATATAATTGCTAACGGAAAATATATAGCTCAAGTGGGAGATTGTTGGAAATTATTAATTTCCATTATAATCTAATTGTGGGCAATATATTATTATACAATTATATTAGCTATTCAATTATTTTATGGACTTAATTAAAGTGATCCAATTAAGGTTAAAAGTCCATGAGCTATAATAATAATTAATATGGGTCAAATGAGTAGATACCCAATACTACGTAATTAGGTGATTATGGGTGGTCTAGTCAAGTAGTATATAAAGGCTTTCAGGTTATGATCCCCAATATACTAAGCCGCACATTGTCTTCCCTTCTCCCCATCGGGAGGGATTACTGCGGTCCCCATAAAGGAATTAAGAGGCTTAGTTGAGAAAGGTCATATAACCACTGATCCTGAGTTCGTGTTCCGCCTAGAGACTCATTGGATCAGGTACGCTTCCGCATTATAATTTTGATCTCGTTAATCGTAATAGGGTTTAAGGTATTAGGATTTATTAATTTATTTCCTACAAGAAAATCCTGTCTCACGGGATTGTTTCGTGAAATTGATAAGAAGTGATAATATTTATAAATAAAAGTGATATCTAATTGATAAAAAGTGATGATAGTAATGTAAAATATTTTATGAACAATATATAGTATAAATAAAAGTAATAGCATTTTAAAAGAAAAGTGATAATATTTTTAAGAAAAAGTAATAATTAATTACGAAGTGTGAAATGGTCTTGCCGGGAATGGTCTCACACAAGAACTTCCCTTTATGATAATTTCATAAAATAAAAAAGTGATCACATCTTTTACAAAAAAGTCATGATGTCTGATCAAAGCAAAAAGATACTTGCACTAATAATTTTTTTTTTAAAAATAATTGTTAAAAACAAAAAGTGATAACATTTTCAATAAAAAATGATACTTAATAAAAAAAATTAATACACACAATTAAACTATTCAATAAAAAAAATTATCGGATGGATAAAAAGTGATAATATTTTTAATAAAAAGTGATACCTAATCAAAGAAAAGTAATAAATATCCAATTAAATTATTTAATAAATATATTTATCGTACGAATAAAAAATGATACTCCCTCCGTCCCGGGTATTTTTACCCGTTTGTACGGGCACGGAGATTAAGACGTTTTATTTTTTTAATATATAATGTAAGAGAAAGTAGGGATAAATTAGTAATTTAAAAAGAAAAAGTGAATAAAGTTATTGGGAATGATGAATAAAGTGTAAAAAAGTAATTAAAGTTGTTGGGATTGTAAAAAGTAGGTAATAAAATATTATGTATTTTTGCCAAAAATAGAATGGGTAAAAATACGTGGGACACCCCAAAATGGAAAGTGGGTAAAAATACGTGGGACGGAGGGAGTAATATTTTTAATGTAACGTGACATAAAAAAGTGATCATTCATTTGAACTAAATAAATTATTAGTATAATAATAAATAAAAAGTGGTAATAAATAAAAGTGAATTTGTCATCAATTTTTTCTTTATTTTATTAACAAATATTAAAAAAATAACTGTACATGATTTTATTTTAAAAAAAACAAACAAATAAATTGTAATTGAAAAAATAAAATTATAACAAAAAAAAGAATTGGTTAAGTTGATGTGTGTGGATTTAGGAGGTAGTACAGGTAGTAAGTTTGTCTAGGATATGTTTGGGTCATACCTGACCCGTCTTATGATATGTGAGACGGTCTTGTGCAAGCTTTTTCCATATTTGGATGTACAAAATATTTAGAAGTTTAACATATTATTTTGAAGAGCATATATTTTAATAAATAAAAATATTACACATATATATACTACAAAAAAATTATTTTTCATCAACGGAATATTCCGTTGGTAAAAGCTTTAATTTTATTATTAAATTGGCTTACCAATAGATTAGCAACAGAATCCATTGATAAAGTGGTTGTTGGTAAATTTTTAGCAACGAAAAATTAATTCTGTTGGTAAATAATTCCGTTGGTATTCCATTGTTAAAAATTCCATTGCTAATTTATATAAGGATTCCCTTGGTAATCTGTTGGTAATTACTTAATGGAAATAGAGAATAAATTCGTTGGCATTCTATTACTAATAATAGAAAAATGTCATTTTGGTTGCTAATCCATTGGTAATTACCAATGGATTGAATTCCCTTGATAAATTCCGTTACTAAAAAATAATTTTTTTGTAGTAATATATTTTCATTGAAAATATGAGATGAAATATGAATAATATTAATGTTTTGACTAAAAAAAATTTCTTTAAGAAAAAATAAAAATATAAAATTTTATAGTAAAAAATATAACAATATTTAATAGAAGAAGTATATTATAAATTACTATTAAATTACATTAAACCTGAACACACGGAGCTAATTAAGCTATTACCAAGACTTCGCCATATTTTATTTTATTCTCTTAATCACGTTTGATTCCTTTTAATAATTGTTTATGGAGAAGTGCACATTTATGACTTTAATTAATTTGTACTTTTGTTTATGTAAACAAATGTTGAAAGAGTATTTCTTAAAACTGGTTGACATCACCTAACACAGTATTTGTATTCACATTTTGGTTTTAAAATCTAATACTATGTTTTTGGTTTTAGTTTTAAGATATCACGATTTTATAAGTTACATCTATCTATATATCTATATGTTTTAAGTATAATGATTATTAATCTTATATATCACTACTCATCTCTTATACATTAATTTAATATAAAGTTAAAACTGATGTTATTTAAAAAAAAAGACAAACATATATTATTAGTGTTCATTTCAATTATTTGGTTTTCAAAATTAGATTTCCAAATCCGACATTAAAGAAACAAACATTGCCCCAATAGTCTATACTATATTTTATTCTTAAAGCTTAATATTTTTTCTTAAAATTTAAAGTATTTAATTATAATTGTTTTTTATAATTTTAAAACAAGGAGGATTCGCGTGAATTGTAGTGTTTAGAAAACAAACTCTAAACAAATAGACATCAAATTAATCCTAGCATCTTTTAAAGGCTCTTTAATAATTTAGGAATTAGTATCGATCCCATGAGTCCGTATGCACGGATTTAACTTATGCACTCATTTTTTTTAATAAATATAATATCCATCCGTTCGCTTTCAAGGGATTCATTTTCCTCTAATAAGTTAGAACCCTTGAAAGCGGACGGAGACAGTAATATCTAGTATATATATTTATTGATAAATATAATAGCTTTTTATATTCAATTATATTATATAATTAGCTTTGAATTGAAACTAAAAATAATTTTATTTTATTATATTAATTTTTGTTATAACCGATCAATATATATATATATATATATATATATATATATATATATATATATATACTAGTATGAAACTCGCGTACAACGCAGGTTCATTTAATTATTATTCTTATTTTTATAATTAAAAATCCATGTTATATAAAACTACGCAATATTATTAAAGATAAAAGAAAATAATGGGAATAATGGAAAAAAGATGTTCAGGAGATGACAAAGCCAAAAAAGGCCAAACATGCAGCAAAATAAGCCCTAGCAAATAGACATGCACCAAAAAACTGGAACCGGCGGTTCGAACCGGGGAACCGTCGGTTTTAATCGGAATCGGCCAAAAAAAATCGGAACCGGCTAAGGAAGGTTCGGTTCCAATTCCTCATATTTGGAAAAAAAACCGGCGGTTCAGGTTCCGAACCGCCGATTTTTTAATTTTTTTTTACTTTTTACGCTTAAAAACCCAAAAAAAAAATTTAAACTGGAACCGGCGGTTCCGAACCAGAACTGGAACCGAAACCTTCGTATCCCGGTTCGATTCTGGTTCCCCCTACCTTGAAATCGAAACCTCCGGTTCGGAACCGGAACCAGCGGTTCCGAACCGGGGTGCATGTCTACTAGCAAAAGCTTTAAAAGAAAGGAATAGAGCTAATAATGACAACTTTTTCTTTGGAAGCTTGCTCCAATCTTGTTTGCCTGCAATATCCCAAATATCCGGAGGTTCAATCTGAGCCTGTTTCGCCGTATCGGAACAGGTAACCGGTTTAGAAGCTGGAATGTAAGTAACACATTTTTTTTCTTATTTTTCCTCCTTTTAATTTTGTGGCACTACTTTTTAGAGTAGGGAAGTTCTCAATCTTCAGTGTTTGCAATATCTACATTCCCATGGACAGTAGGCATATATAACCTGTGAGTCAGGTTGTATATGAGCCGACTGAGAATTGCCGTGTTATATAACATAATAATATTAATTAAGGTGATTTTTCTTCTTCTTATAGTTAGACAATTTCTTTTATCAATTGAAAGAATTTGCAATAAATTATAATATTTGACTTTTGATAATGTAACGTATAAGTTAATATATACTCCCTATATACATATATTCTAATTATTTGAAAAAATATTGACTTGTATTTTTTTAAAATGTTCCTTTATAACATAATACAATTGAAAACTATTTATTACTCCCACTTTTTCTCTAAAAAAATGTGCCACAACATAGGGGCAATTTTGTCTCTTTGCTGTATATTTATATAGTTGTTAGTATTACATTTTTTTCCCCATAGTATTTAAGTACAATTATGATCAAAGTATGTACTCTTAGTAATATAAATCCTTAATTTTAAGGGTTGTCTAAAATAAATATCAATTATATATAAAAAAATCTTAATTTATTCTTTTATTTTCTATACATGATTTGATTTGATACTAATTATTTTATTCATATCAAATAATTTATTTATTAATACTAATTATTTTATTCATATCAAATAAATGGATACCTTTAGTATTTGTATTATTATTATTTTGTTTCTTTTATATTCTTTAAATTATATATTTTTTGTTTTATTTCTGTTTTTTATTTTTTTTTATTATTAGCATGTAATTTTATAATCTTTTGATCTTTTTTACGTAATTAACTTATTTTTTCATGATTTCACTTTTGATTATATTTTATTTATTGTTTATTTAATGTAAAGTGGGTAGGTGTATTAGTGTTGGATAATATATTAATTATTTTAGGTGGGTCCCATATTCTAAAAAAAAATGTAAATATTGAAATGAGACACGCAAAATAGAAACATAAACATTGAAACAGGACGGAGGAAGTACTTATTATATAGGTTAAATATATTTATTAGTAGTTAAAATATATTCATAGTAAATTATAATAACACTATAAAATTATATTTAATATATTATTTAATATCGTATTTTAAAAACATATTTAAACTATCAACATACATACTTGACTTATATTAACACGTTTAACACGTATGACAATCTTTCTTACATAAACATTGTCTCACAGAAAGATTTTGTTTTAAAAGTATTATATTTTATTTTAAAATATTTTTTTTATTAATAAAGGTTTTTTTTTAATTGAAAATGGTATTGAATTGAATTTATTTAGAGTATAAACATAATAATTCCTTATTTGTTCAGAAAATTATCAGTAAAATTTAAGGGAGATAAGATATATTTTGATCGGTTAGAATTTGAATATGCTCCCTCCTCCTCACTCCAGCAATAATAGTTATTTTTTGTTTTTTTAATGTTGATTAAAAAAGTATAATATTTCAATACGTGGTGAGATTAGAAAAATAATACTCCCTCTACACATAAATCCTTGTAAATCATATGGTTTGTGTTCACTATATTGGGTATCCCACTCAAAGGTCCTTATTTTTTACTTTTAGTAAAAGGACCCCACATATGGCTCACTACTCACTACCAATACAACTATCCACTATACATAAAATAATAATATTTCTTAATCCACGTGAAAAAAGCAAATGGAGGTCCTTATACGGGACAAAAGGAGTATTTTAATGTAAAGTGGATAATTAATTAATATTGTGTATGGGTCTCGTAGAGATATATTAATAATTTTGTGAGCTGACTCCTTATTTAAATTTTTACATCATCAAGAATGGTCTATTATATATATATATATATATATATATATATATATATATATATATATATATATATATATATAAAAGCTGCTTTTTATTAACGCAATCAACGTACTATTGGAGAAATTAAGATTCTGTTACATGATTTCTAAAGTGATGTTGTTTTGGATGTAAAAATATTAAGAAAGTAGTAAGATTTAGGAATAGGTGCATGTGATGTTTGACTTGGATCATATACCCGAAACAAACAAGCTACTTTAAGATCTACGTATAAAATATACTCCCTGAGCCGCCTTAAAGTTTAAATTTCCGTCTAAAATAATGTTTACATTTATTTATTTATTTTTAAATGAGATCCATACAAATAATTAATATATTGCATGACTCTCACAACACTAATATAACTACCCACAACGAATAAAATATTATACTATTCAATAATCTATTATGCATTAAAATATTATATATCTTAATTTCAATGTTAACGGGGGAGTAAATATAAATAAAAGAAGATGTTTTTCACATCTTTGGCTACACACAACTACTAATAAAATTGGATCATACACTCATAATTTCTATTTGTTTAGTTTTAAAACTTATACACAATTCAAATATTAGCCATATCTTTTAATTTTGATTTAATGAGATGACTCACATCTTGTATGTTAAACTCACTTTACAGTAACTAAGAAGAACGAAACACACTTAATTAGTTCTAAAATACATCCCAGTTCACAGTGCCACATATGAAGTGCACCCTAATTGTAATCATTAATTAATTACCTAAATAAAATTCGTTGGCATGTGAGAAAATTTACCATATTTAGGGCTGGAAACGAGTCGAGCCGAACTTTACGAAGATGGAGTCCCGTTTGTTAAGAAATAAACGAGCTCGAGCTCATTAGTGAAAGCTCATTTGTTCATGAACATGTTCGCAAACATGTTTGTTAACGTGTTCGCGAACTTTTGTTCGTGAACATGTTTGATAACGTGTTCATGAAACTTTTATTCGTGAACACCTATATAATTTTGTTCGTGAACATGATAAGCAAATACACCACTGTCTTAAAATAACAAAATATTCATCAACTTCCAATAAAAAATGTATATTTTTTATTATTTCATAAAAATAAGGAAATTTAATATGTATAAATGCTTTCAATATTTTTTATATTATATTTATATTATAAAGAATAATAATAAATTATATATATATATATATATACATACGAATACTAAACGAGCTTGCTCACGAGCTTTTAACAAACAAGCTATGCAATGCTCTCACTCTTTTCATTTACATAACGAGCTTAATTTAACAAATACAAACGAGCTCTTAACGAGCCGAGTTACGAGCTGTTCGCCGTAGAACTCGTTTACACCCCTACCCATATTCTTTCATGGTGACTCACTTTAATATATATATATATATATATATATATATATATATATATATATATATATATATAGATTCTCATTCCACCATAATAGCACTTTTGTCAAGTAAAGCAATATTCACACTTGTTTATTAAGATTGAAAATTAATTGTTGAATGACCTTCCACATCTTACTGTTTAATTACAAGTACAACTAAAATATGTTGGACTGCTTTATTTGCTGTTAATTGTTTGCAATTGGCAGCATGATTTTAAATTTTAGCAACACCAATACTTACTGAGTTGAACCATAAACTGAAGGCACCTATATATGAGACAAAACGTTGTACATTCCACTATACTTAGATTCTGGTCAATATGAAACTAATTATTTGAAGAAATTAAATTGTTAAACTTCTTATAATTAATTAATTTAAGATTTGTTTTTAAGACTTTGTGTTTTATATTTAAATCAAACAAGTGTAGACCCGGATCCTCTCCATTTGAAAGGATCGTCAATTTCCTCCATTTCCTCTAATCTGCACCCTTCACTTAATCTAAAGGTAATTATATAGCCACGTCATCCACTAACTAATTAAAAATCTAATTATCTTTAAACTTTCTATTAATTCTGTTTTTCTTGCCACATCATCTTTTTATTAATTACTATTAAATTAAGATAATTTTCTTTTACTTTTTATTTTTTTTCATTTATTATTATTCATTATAATTTTAATAATTATATTTAATATTTTACTATATTAGTTCATTATTCTATTCTCAGTTTATAAAATTTTATAATTTAGGGTTTATTTTGACCACATGTTTAATATTTATTCTTAGAATTTATAATTAATTTGAAAATATAATTATGATTTTATTTTGTGATTTATGATTTATTTTGCTCATAAAGTTTAATATTTATTCTTAGGGTTTATAAGTGTTAATATAAATAGTATAATTCTTTGTGGCCTATGATATATTTTTTTAGAGGGTTTAATATTTATTTTTAGGATTTAGGGTTAGGGTTTAATGTTAATTTCAATGATATTTATAATTACTAGCAAGTAATTAATTAATAAAAAAATAAAGTATGAGTTTCATAATTTTTTTAAATTAATTAAAGTTAGAGAGGTGATGTGACAAATGCAATAGATTTAATTAATGTTTTCTTAAAAAGAAATATACAAAATATATCATAACCCACAAAGAATTATTCTCTTTATATTAACATTTATAAACCCTAAGAATAAATATTAAACTTTATGAACAAAATAAATCATAAATCATAAACCACAAAATAAAATTATATTTATATTTTCAAATTAATTATAAATTCTAAAAACAAATATTAAACCCTATAGTCAAAATAAACCTTAAGGCCTAAAGTATAAGATTTCATAAATTTAGAATAGAATAATGAACTAATATAGTAAAATATTAAATATAACTATTAAAATTATAATTAATAATAATAAATGAAAAAAGAAATAAAAAAGAAAAAAGAAAATTATCTTAATTTAATAGTAATTAATAAAAAGATGATGTGGGACAAATGCGTAAAAAGAAAAACAAAATTAATAAAAATTTAAAGATAATTAGAATTTTAATTAGTTAGTGAATGAGGTGAGGTGGTTTAGATTGAGTGAAGAGTTACCGTTAGATTAAGTAAAGGGTGAAGAGGAAATGAAGGAAATTCATGATCCTCTCAAATGGATATGATCCGGGTACAACAAGTGTATGCATTATAAGACCAACACATACTGAAATATTATGATATGACCAAATATTCTGTGTACCCAAAAAAATTATTTGGACCCAGATATTAATTACTCCTATTATTTAAACATTGTGGTCTATTTACCTTTTGACATTTATTACATTTTCTATTTATGATTTTTATCATCTATTCATTTATTGTGATGAAAGTAGCTTTAAATCATGCATAATTAAATTTTGCATCCAAGTTGCATGAAAGAAAACAGAAGGATTTATTATTTCGGAGTAATTTCCTCTGTAATTTGGTTTTTTAAAAAAAAATTAAGAAAAAAGAGTATATATATCACTTAATTAATTATACATACATCCAAACTCACTTTTCTAACATAATATTAGGAGCAAATTATAGTTAGACCTAAATATTTTTTTGCAAATTCCACAAGATTACTAATCTCATGATCATCGATTACTCGATTGAAATTCTTGTCAACCTCCTTCATACCACGCTTAGCCTTTCTCGTGCAAAACCATCCTCCGGTGGCTCGGATGGCCGTCCGAAGCTCCTCCATGCTTATCCGGCCGTCGTGATCGCGGTCGAATTTCATCAACCATTTCTTGAATTCATCGAAGGATATTTCACGTTCATCACTAAGTGATCGAGTTTTATTTGCTATTGCCATTTAGTATATGTAATGTATGTGTATGAAAGTTGTTTTTGTGCAAAAGAGGGGGTGGATATGTAGTGGTGGGGATGCCTAAATTTATAGTAATTTTTATGAGCATTTGATAAGATTTTTTTGTTGGAATAAGAATATAATCGTTAATCAAACTAAAGTAAAGAACAAGGAAAATATGTCGCATGGAAAGATTATTTAGTCAAGTGATTAACATAGTACTTTAATTAAGTAATAATATACCAAGGGCAAGGGAATATGTGTCACATGGCAACATTATAAAGGTTTTATTAATGGACAAACAAATATATGAGACAAGTGTCATATTTTATGTATATATACTATTGGTCGGACATGGTTTTAAAATGTTGTTATTAATGTTTTTCTACGTTCAAATGCCATAATTAATAAATTGGTAATTGCAATATTGCAAAGTTACTGCTTACACTAAATTTACTACTATTCATATATATAAATAATTATGCTATAGGTTTTGTGATGATGATATCTTTTATTGGTTTCTACAGAAATTTTTACGATGTAAACAACAATTATAAATTATGAATTTAGATTTATTTATTATAAAAATATATTAAATAAAAATTTAAATTATTCTCAAGAAATTTTATTCTGTACTACCCCTACTTCCACTGTCTCTCTTTGAAACCAAATTTGATTTTGTTGCATAACAGGCTCCTTGATAAAATGCAAACACACAAATAAATTAGGGTTTATTGAGGGAAAATAGTCTTCTTGATTTCATGTAATACAGTCACACATAAGTCTATGTCTATATATTTTTTAGTTAGTTATCACTTTTTAATGTATTGATGGTATTTTAAATAGCAAGAATACTCTTAATTTAATATGTCAAAAAAACAAACTTTTCAATATATGATCAATGATATTCCGGATGATATATATAAATATTGTATGGATAAAAGAATCCTATCCTATCATCTTTGAATCAGATTCAGTCTCTGAAAACGATTTTGATGAAATCGTTCATCAATCATTCAAATTGTTTGGCAGTTGAGTAGCATTATCTTTGAATCTATAGGACTCATGGGTTGAGTGAACAATCAAAATTTTAGGTCAGTTAGACATGTGGATTGTTACATTTTTTAAGTGTATGCTAAACTTTTTATTAGAACAATACTCCACTTTTTAGTTTTTAAGTGGGCAAGTCTTGTGTGAGATCGTTTTATTGTGAGATCATTTTATGCACAAGACCATCTTACTGTGAGATCATTTTATGTTTTTGTAATTAGTTGTTTTCAGGTGGGGCAAGTCCTGTGTGAGACCGTCTTACTTTGAGATCATTTTATGCTTTCGTAATTAATAGTTAAAACTTTCGCTTTAAAATGTTATTATTTTTTATTTTCAGAATAAATCGTTCATGCTTCTCATTAATGATATTATCACTTTTTATTCGTATCATGTAAGGGGCTTGTTGGGGTTTGGATATAAGAATTGATTTAGAAGTGCAAATATGGAATCATTTGCAAACTGCTATTTGCTTTGCTAATTTTCTGCTTATCATTCCAATGACAGATTACATCAATTTATAATAAGAGAATTTAATGTAAGATTTAATTAGTACATTCATCTAGCAAAGTTCTTGAATCTTCTATGTTGACTGCCTCCTTGGATGCTTCCCATGGAGTTGGACCACCAATACAAATTACTTTCAATACCCCCTCTTAATTTGTAATGTTAACAAATCCTCTGAATTGCTCAAGCTTCTCCGACGTAAAAGCTTTCATAAACCCATCTGCAAGTTGCTCCTTAGTGTTCTCCAATTGAATTTCTTGCTCACTTACGAGATCTCTTATGAAGTGATGTCAAAATTTGATGTGCTTGGACCTTGCATGGAAAACTGGATTCTTTGTCATTGCAATAGTCGACATGTTGTCGCAAAATATTGTTGTTGGAGTGTCTTGATTCTGCTGAACATAGCAAGCACTCTCCTCAGCCATACAGCTTCACAAGCTGCATTACATGCTGCAATATACTCCGCTTCCATGCACCGACAATAGCGAAACTGTTTTCTGCTTCTTAGATGCCCAAGAAATTATCTTTGATCCCAAGCAAAATATATATCCTGACGTGCTCTTGCGATCATCAATCGAACCATCCTCTTTGAATTTGGTCTTGTAGATCCATTTCACTCCAATCACGTTTTTCCCTTCAGGTGGATCTACAAGTTCCCGAGTCTGATTTTTTTGAATACTTGCAATCTCATCATCCATTGCTTCTTGCCAACATGTTTCTTTAGCTGCTTCATCATAAAATTGTGGTACACAAGTGAATAATGCCACGTTACAAGCATCATAGATATCTGTCAAGCTTCGAAATTTTGAAATCGGACTTTCGGAGCCGGTATGCAACTCTCCAGGTGAACTTGGACCAGCTGGAGAAGTTGGGTTGCTGCATGTTTCATTTGGGCTAGAATGATCATTCTCCTTTGTAGAAGTATGCATGATAATTGCTTTCCCTCTCTGATTTTTATTCTCCCAATTCCAAGAACCCATTTCATCAAAAATAACATCACGTGAAGTAACAAGTTTGTTAGTCTTTTGATCAAACAGATGATAGCCTTTTGACTCGTCACTGTATCCAACAAATATAAGCTTTTCTCCTTTTTCATCAAACTTTTCTCTTTGCTGTGAAGGAATATGAGAATAAGCAATGCAACCAAACACTTTTTGAAATGATGTACCTGAGGTTTTCTCCGATGCCATGCTTCATACGGAGTCATGTTTGGTACAGCCTTTGTAGAAGATCTATTGAGGATATACACGGCTGTATTTACAGCCTCAGCCCAAAAGAATTTTGGAAGACTTTTGCCCGTCATCATGCTTTGAGCCATTTCAACAATTGTTCTATTTTCCGCTTCGCAACTCCATTTTGCTGTGGGCTGTATCAAACTGTTAGTTGCCTTTGAATTCTTTTGGTTTTGTAATAATTCATGAAGGCGTTTCTAATGAACTCGCCACCTCGATCAGTACGGAGACACTTGATCGTTTTGCCACTTTGATTCTCCACAAATGTTTTGAATTCCATGAACTTGGCAAATGCTTCAGATTTTTGCTTGAGAATATATACCCACATCATTCTCGTGTAGTCATCAATGAACAACTAAAAGTACCTATTATCATTGAGTGAAGCCATCTGCACCGAGACGCAAATATCGAAATGTACAAGCTCAAGAGCATCTTTAGCTCTATAAGAAGTTTTCGAGAAAGGAAGATGATGTATTTTGCTGTAAATGCATCCTTCACAAGGGCCACATTCCACCTCAATTTTAGGAAGACCCTGCACCATATTTTTGCTCCGCAACAAATTTAAACCTTTGAAACTCAAATGTCTATACCTTAGATGCCACAGCTTGTGATCTTCTTCTGTTGTGCTTTGGAGCACAAGTTTCTCCAAATATGGCAAGTTGAGAGGAAAGACATTATTCATGCTCATCTTCACTTTCGCCATCATACGATTTTTTTTTGTGTCAATAATGATGCAATGATCATTATTGAAAATCACTTGGTAGCCTTTTTTCATAAGCTGACCAACACTCAACAAGTTATGAGTCAAATGAGGCACAAAGAATACATCTTTATTCATGCTTGTATTGACTTCCTTAGTTCGAATGGCAATAGACCCTTTTGCCATTAATCTTGAGAGCTTTTCTATCACCAAGTTTCACCTCTGATGAATAAGATTCATCCAAATCCATAAAGATTTTCTTGTTTCCGGACAAATGATTGCTGCAACCACTATCGACATACCAAACATTCTCAAGAGGTTGTTGAGAATTTAAGCAAGAGTAGAATACATGTTCATTTTCCTTTTCAGTAAAATTTGCCTCATTTGATCCACCATCAGTTTGATACCAGCAATCTTTTTTAAAGTGATTTGGATTTTTACATATCTTGCATTTGCTCCAACAACTTTCGGTGTCGTGCCCATTCTTTCGAAAAATACGGCAATAAGAATCTTGATCATTGTTATTGTACCTTGAGTTGCTGGACTCTCCTCATCCTCGGCCACTTCCTCGACCTCTACCTCAAAAAGTATTGTTGCCTTTGCCACGGCCTCTTCCTCTTCCAGGTTGTGATGAAGGTTTGTTTCTATCAGATGGTGATGTACGATCTTTTGAAGTGTCTGAAATATTCACCTTTCCTTGAAAAGCTTGCTCCATGTTTTGATTTGAAAACCTGTTCATCTTCTTCTCATGGGCTTCCAATGAACTCATTAGTTCATCCAAAGTTAATTTGGATAAATCTTTTGATTCCTCTATTGCTGCCACTATGTGTTCGAACTTCGTCGGCAAGCAACGTAGCACCTTTTCAATGATTTTTTTATCTTCTAGTTTGTCATCGTAGCCTTTAACTTGGCTGACAATAGTAGAGACTCGATACAAAAATTCTTGAATGCCTTCATTTTCTTTCATCATCAAGTTGTCAAAATCTCGCCATGAGTTTTGTAACTTGATAGAGATGACTTTCTCATAGCCTTCGAACTAATTTTTCAGAGTCTCTCAAGCTTCTTTTGATGATTTTTCACTTGTAATGCGCGGAAGGACTGATCGACTTACCCCTTGATGTAAGAAGGACAACGCTTTTGCATCTTTTGTCTTGTTCTCCTTGTACTCTCTCTTCAATGCTGCTGTCAATATTGCTTCTTCTGCAGTATTGAGAATTTTGAATTCATCGTTAATAATATCCCATAATTCATGAGATATGAATAATGTCTTCATCAATACGCTCCATAGCTCATAGTCTTGTCTCGCAAAAATTGGAACACCTTGTTGAGAGTATGTAAATGCGAGATTGCTGCTGCTCGCCATGCTTAAATATTTGAAGGAATAACAGATATATGGTTGGCTCTTGATACCAAAAATATGTTGGGGTTTGGATATAAGAATTGATTTAGAAGTGCAAATATGGAATCATTTGCAAACTGCTATTTGCGTTGCTAATTTTCTGCTTATCATTCCAATGGCAGATTACATCAATTTATAGTAAGAGAATTTAATACAAGATTTAATTAGTACATTCATCTAGCAAAGTTCTTGAATCTTCTATATTGACTGCCTCCTCTGATGCTTCCCATTGAGTTAGACCAACAATACAAATTACTTTCAACGGGGCTCATGTGAGACGGTCTCACACAAGTCTTTGCCTTTTAGGTATAATTCATTATACCATTATCACTTCTCATTAATGATATTTTCTTCGTCGCTGCCCATGGTATTTACACTGCTCAGTTTATCTACTATGCGAAGGTCAATTTTAGATTTTTTTTTCATAGATTGAATAATTAACATTAGTCATTTGATACGTTTTATGGTTTCACAATAAGAGAAGAAAGAGGCTTTGCAGAAAGAAGAGGAAGCAAATTACCTTAAACACATTGAGTTTCGCAAAAAGGTTGCACATTAAATCTATGAATAATGTGGAAGTGTTTTGATTAAATTGTTTTGATTATTATTAATTCTTTTTATTTTTATTAGTATTTTTTATCATCTTTATATGCGTTGAAAATCTTTGTTGTTCATTAACGTTGTAACAAAAAAAATCAATGGATTTGATAGCAATGTATCATCTTTACAGGAAGAAAAGGGTAAATATCAAAATTGGTCCTGTAAGTATGGTGTTTTCCATCTTTAGTCCCTTTTCATTTGCAATTCTCAATTTTGGTCTTTTTTGACCACTTTTAGTCATTTTTGTCCAAATTTAGTCTTTTTTGTCCAAATTTAGTCTTTTATGTTAAAAAAATATCCAAAAATGATCCGAAATTGTATATATTTAGGACTAAAAGTGGACCAAAAAAGGACAAATTTTGAAAAAATGACCAAAACTGGACAAAAGGACTAAAACTAGACAAAAAAGGACCAAAATTGAGAATTGCAAATGAAAAAGGACAAAAGTTGGAAAATATCATACTTACAGGACTAATTTCGATTTTTACCTGAAAGAAAATTATAATGGTAGTTAGTAGCTGTTGTTTTATTGGTTTAATTTGAGATAAGATTTGCTTGAGGTTTTAATCACTTTTTTGTTCATATAATTTTTAAATTTGAATAATTACTGATTAAATGGCTCAATTTGGTATTGTTCTCACTACAACAAAAATGTGATATTGGGACACTTTATTAGTGACATTTATTAATTTGTGTCCCCAAATTATGTTTTAGGGACACTTAACATATTTTTGGACTTTGAGAGATATTTTATTAGTGACACTTATTAATTTGTGTTTCCAAATTATATTTTAGGGACACTTAATATATTTTAAGATTTTGAGGGACACTTTATTAGTGACACTTATTAATTTGTGTCTCTATATTTTAGGAACACTTAATATATTTTTAAATTTTGAGGGACAATTATTTAGTGACACTTATTAATTTCTCTAGAATATTTAAATTTTGCATGTTTTTGTTTTTCTAAATTTATTTTGAGACATTTATACTATGAGTCTCTAATATATTTTATTGAGGTATTTTATTTTTTATTTTTGTAATATATTCAATTTAATAACATATTTTTAAACTTTTTCAACGGCTGAGATTTCTATGTGACAGCCTCCTCAACCGCTGGATCAAGCAGTATTTTGGTTCCATCATTAATAAAGGGCTTTTTTTTTAATCTTTTCACCTAATTCCTTTTTTCATTTTCATGTGGTGAGGTGAGAGAAATCTTCTTCTTCCCATTTAGTCAATGAATCAATCTACAGTATCGATTGTAGATTCGATAATGAAATTTATTGATTATGATGATCAATTTACAGCTTCTTTCCATGGAAACACTTCTTCGTTCTTAATTTTTTTTATCTGAACTTCTTCGTTCTTATTATGTTGATCATCATGATGATGACATTCATTGTGCCAGTGCAGTTTTTCTTTGTTCTAATGGTTTGAATCGTTGATCGTGTTCTGTTAGTGTTTTGATTTTGAAGTGCAGTCGCTAATTAAGTAAATTTTGATTCTGTTGCATTTCTCTTCTACTAGTTTTAATCGTCATATTGTATGCTTCTGGAGTAGCCAAGGATGTCTTCTTCTTTTGCTAGTTCTAATTCAGAATAGAGTCATCTTCCTACACTGCACGAGGTACTCTCTCTCACACACTCACACACACATTTTATTGATACATCTTTAATTGTAGACAATTGGTTCTAATTTCAAGCAACTAAGTATTTGGAGTTGGAATGGATTTGCAGATATAGATTATTAAACTGATAGAAATTTTGTTTCCTAGTTAGTTGAGGTTAGTTTCATCACAAGTATGATAATGTTGATAGAATGCAACATGGTTAAGGAACTTATTGTGATTAGCTAAAATTGATCTGCTCATTTGTCTATTTTTGGATTTTGTATCACTTAACTAAGACACATCATAAGGGAATATGGTAAAAAAAATCAATGTACTTCTGATTGCTACCCAGCCTAGCTGAAATCCTTGGTATACACATGTATTCTAATTAAATTGAGTGGCTGGAAGCATAAGAAGTTAGTGTAATTTGGTTGAATCCGATTTCCTGGTTTCATGAATGAATGTGCTAAGATAACTTGAATTCTGATGCCAAATCCTTTTTATTGATGATATCATTATTCCTTTGTATTGCCTTTTCCAGACTTCTTAATAGATTTTCGACAACTCATGTTCTTTAAAAAATGTTACTCTATTCAGAAGCAGACTACTCTGAATCGAATAAGTTTCGATTCCTTTAACTAGTCTATGTTTATGTATCTTGTGTAGTTTGATGGAACTAGTTAAAAAAAATCATCATCATATTGAAATATCATACTCATGTATCTAAGGCCATCTACCCTTGATTCTTTGTGCAAACTTCACTCTCAACATCTACCACATCTAAAGTTGATCAAAACAGATTTAGTGGGTCCGTTTATGTCATTTCTTGCTATCTTTTTGAAATTCTACAAGATAAATTGAACTTCTACAATCTCTATTATTCATTTATTACTCACTCTTCTCTATTAGTTTGCTGGCTGACTTTCTGTTTGAAATTTGGACCATATTCTAAATGTCATGCGCTTAGGTAGCCAATCCATACTTTCTAGGAAATCTACTTCTGATTCTAATATCACTTTTTCATAGAGTATTTAAACTTAAATTTCAATTAAAATCCATGCAAGAAAAAGAATTAAAGCATACTATTCTCTACAAGTTTGAAAATTATTTGGACAAAACAGGAAATAAAAATTAGAAAATTTTGATTTTAACTTTTTTTGGATGGTTTAATATTTTTAGTAAGCATAAATTTTGAGTTAGTATTCATACTACATGTCTGCTTTGCCACCATCCATCCTTGCTCCCAATACCACTGCTCAACACACTACTTATTTTAATCTACATCTCAATACATCATCACAACCACCCCCAAACTAGTACCCCTGCCTTGTTGTTCTCTTGTTTAATAAATAAATAAATAAAATGTCTCTCTTCTTGTATTTTTCATATATCGTCATGTTTGTCATGTTATCTCCCACTCTTCCATATTTATATAATATATTACTTTTTCCTTTGCTAAAAAGATATTGCATTTTACAGATTCATGATGGATAAAAGTTGGATGCTCAAATCAAGGTCAAGTGTAGAATATGAAAATGGGGTAAGACAATTTCTTGACATGGCTTTTGCTAAGGTGTGTGTAAATGGAAAGATTATATGTCCTTGCAAGTTCTGTAAGAATGGGAAATGGGTAATTAGAGAGGTTGCTAAAGAGCATTTGATAGTAGATGGCATCGCAATAAACATTATTGAATGATGCACTCAAGAGAATTTGATTTGGAGGCTTTGTTTCTCAGATATTCCTATTCCTCCAACAGGTAACTTCGTTAGCTGGTATTTGATTTCTATTTTCTTCTGCACTCCGTTGTACTATTTGTGTTGATTCTATGGTGCTTTATTCTATTCCTTCACATTGCATTTAGTGACAGATGTGTTTCTATATCAATTCTTGAGTTCAACTAATGATACATGCAATAGTGAAGTAACTAATCAATCGATTAGCATAAGTTGTCCACCAGCTTAAATCTCGATCAAGGTTCGATTTCTTTTTCTACCTCATTTTTAAGGTATGCGATCTGCTATGCTGAGTGATCACCACATTGCCCCTCTTTTATTATTATTATTATGGGCTTATCTTATGCTCTGCGTATGATTCATTCAGGTGGATTATCTGATTGGTTTGATATGAAAATGGACTCTCTACATTCAGATCATAATGATATGTGAGTAATATATTAACTACATTATTTCTCTACATTATCTTATGCTTTGCAATCCCACCAACATACAATTTTTATCTCTACATTCTTTATTCTTCATACACGTTTGCACCAAAATATATTAACTATATGTTTTCCACTTTATCAATTCTGGCAGGTAAGTTGCGTCTGCGATTTTGGACTGCTTACTGTAGACAGGGCTCCATCTAAAGGTATGCTCTCCATAACACTATCATATTATGATCAATTAGAGTGATTCTTGAGAGGGAAAAGAATGCAATAATTAGTTTCAATTACCTAGGAGATATAGGTTGTGTGCAGTGTGATTCTTGATCTATTTTCACAGCTAGGTGTCAATTTTAAATTTACATTTGTATGTTAATAATATTTCTGCATAAGTATGCGAAATTATGATGTTATTTATGAAGAAATAAGCACCTATCAGGTTTTTTGGGTTAAAAAGAAAGAGAGTTTATTGGCCATGAATCATATTACATTGTAAATAATAATTCCTCCATAAACTATTTGCTTTCCTTGAATTGAGGCATCAAATGCTTGTAATTTCATCCCTATAGACTCCAAACTCCCTTCAAAATGTGAGAACTCTATTGTTCTGTAGTCTCTCATCTGTCAAATGTAATAATCCCACTTCAATTGATCTCACACTTATTATTCTTCGTGTCCTGATTTTAGATAAATTGCATATTTCTTATTATATAATGGTTTATAGTGTTCTCTGTTCTTCTTTCCTCGTCATGCTTGGATTTAATACAATAAAATGTTTAATTGGTTTTATTGTTTTGGGTAGGGGATCTCGCAGAAGCATCTGAAAGCTATAAAACGTTAAATAATGTACTGGATTTTGATGTAAGACATGACTCAATAATTTGCGCAGAGTCAGGCAATGAATGTATGTTTTATATTCTTTGTTTAATTAGTATGAATTGCCATGATTTGTGTAAATCCTTCTTTTGGTTGTAAGAAATGGGAACAGCTTGATGGCAATGAATGTGTGTTTTATATATTTTGTTTAATTAGTGTGAATTGTCATTATTTGTGTAAATTCTTCTTTTGGTTGTAAGAAATGGGAACAGCTTGATTTTTTGGGAGGTTGAAGGGAGCCACTTAACAAGCTAGTTTTTATTTTGGGGCACTTATTTATGTCTTGTGAAATTTGTTAGTAACCATATATAAATGTCTCAAAAGATATTTAGAGACACTTTTAAGTATTTTAATAACATATATAACAAGCATTTTTAAATGTCTCAATACATATTTAGAGACACTTTTAAATATCTAAAAAGATTATTATCTTAACATATATAATATCATATTGAGACACTTAATTGTATTGTATAAACTATTTAGAGACGCATATAAGTGTCATATATCAACACATTTAGAGGCATTTATAAGTGTTCACATGAAGTGTCCCTACACTTAATAGGACACCACTACATGCAACACTTATATTAAGTGTCTCAAGAATGATAAGTGTCTCAATATATATGCAATTGGGACACTTTTTGGTATCCCTATAAATCTTTTTTGTTGTAGTGTCTTATTTCTTTGAACCTTATATTGGAAGATGCATTCACTTCAAATTATGAGATTAAGGGTACTGTTCAGGAACAGAAGTTGTATGCTAGGAGAACCAAAGAACTTTCTTATAGTGCATTTTCAATAATTTTATTCTTAATTTGATGGTTTGGTCTGGTTAATATAATGATTTTCTGTTTTTAAGTATTTTTATCCGCTATGTAGGAAAATACATACCAATGGAGAAGTGACAGAAGTTTCCAAACCTCTAAACCAAACACTCCCTTGATAGTACTGGGAAGAGAGAGCTAAAAAAGCATGATTATTCACTGCAGTTCATGTCCATCTCTGAATCCAAAGTGATCAAGTTTAAGCAGTCAACTGCGTCCAATGCATTGAAGAATATACGTTTCAAATGTGTACATATTTTGGCAATCAATGGCATAACATCTTCTTATATAATATAAGTTTTGGCATTGGTTTTTGGTACATGGATTCGTGTAATGGAATGTTGCAGTTCCTAGCTACGAATTATTTCAAGAATACAGGAATGCAATGATGATAAAGATATAATAATCTAATGGTTTTGCTGAGAGTTCAAAAGCAACAGCATCAAAAAAGGTACTTCAGTTTCTTTAGTATGTTGTTCTGTTTCAAGATTCAACGTGCCAAAGCTGGAGCCTTTAAGTAGTAACAAGATTGATCAAGCTGTTAAAGACCCTCATTTGATTCAAAAGTCTGAAGATTGATTGCATGCAAGTTTTTTTACTCTCCTTTTTACCTTCTGGTGGGATTTAAGAGATGTTTTTATTGGGTGTGGAGAGTGATACTTTTTACTCCTGTACACTATAAAAGAGAAACATTTATTTTCTCATTTTATTCATACTTTATTTTCATAATTATTTTTTTAACCTTATTAATAAGTTAATTATTTAGTTTTTACTAATAATTCATAATTCACTGTTCAATGAATTTTTAAATTCATATAACTTTTTGGATTTCTAACTTAATTACAACTAGAATTTATTTTGGAACTTAATTAATGGAACTCTTGAATTTTTAATTTAATATTTATATGTTATTAATTAATTAAGAGCTTGCATGAACAAGGCAGTTCCATTACTTTTACATCCTAAAATGTACTACAAATTAAATGGAGATTACCGAAACAATTGTAGGAGTAAAAGGTTGGAAGGATATGTGTAGGTATTTGTGGACGAGTGTAGAAGTTGGTGAGTTGGATAAACAAAAATGTGATAGAGGAAGTTTGAAGGAAAAAATAAGGTTTAGAATAAACGCACTTTATTAAACTTTTTGTTACAACTTCAAAATGACACACCACCACCTATTTATACTACACAATGGTATAATCTCTAATATTCTAGAGAATTCTACACTAGTTTCTTCCTAATTAATCTTGATAATTTTTCTTATTTGATCACATGCATTTTTCTAGATTTTTTCATTCACCCACATTATTCTAGATCTTTCTATCATCTTCCTGATGTCCAACTATCTTCACCTTCTAGTTTATTCTATACATTATTTTAAATATTCTAGAATTATCATGACATCTCCACAAAATTAAGTTTAATATCCAACACCCCCTCTTAAACTTGATTTTGCATTCCAAGCATACTTCGGAATCTTGCAAACTCTTCATACTTGAGCGATTTTGTGAAAATGTCAGCTACTTGGTCTTGTGATTTCACGTACTCCACTTGAACTTCTTTCTTCGCTATGCATTCTCTGATGTAGTGGAAGCGAGTATCTATGTGCATACTCTGATTATGGAATACCGGATTCTTTGCCAATGCAATCGTCAATTTGTTGTCCACACAAATCCTCGTAGGATTCTCTTGTGTCCATTCGAGCTCCCGTAACAAACTCATGAGGCATATAGCATGGCAAACACTGGATGTGGCGGCTACGTACTCGGCTTCACATGTAGATAGTGTGACTATCGGTTGCTTCTTCGACATCCAAGTAAAAGTTGTGTCTCCCATAAAGAACACAAATCCAATAGTACTTTTTCGATCATCATTATCTCCAACCTAATCACTATCACTATAGCCCACAAGCTCATAGTTATTAGTATTTGAATAAAGTAGGCCATAGTCTAGCGTACCTTTGAGATATCGAAGAATTCTCTTTGCCGCCTTCAAGTGCGTTATGGTTGAATTCTCCATAAATCTACTTACAAGCCCTGTTGTGTAGAGTATATCTGGCCTCGTGTAAGTTAAGTACCTTAGGCTTCCAACCAAACTCTTAAAGAGCGTCGGATCCTCTTTTTCTCCATGTTCATGCTTGTATAGTTTACTTCCACACTCCACTGGGGTGTTTATTGCCTTGTAATCTTCCATTTTGAACTTCTTGAGGATCTCCTTCGTATAACCTTCTTGTGTGATGAAGATTCCTTCCTCAAGCTGCTTCACTTCAACTCCAAGATAATATGCCATGAGCCCAATATCCGTCATCTCAAACTCTTTAGTCATGCCCCCCTAAATTCCTCGAACATCTTTGTGTTGCTTCCTGTGAATATAAGATCATCCACATACAAGCACACAATTAAGATATCATCACATTTGGCTTTAACGTAGAGGGCAGGCTCATGTGGGCACTTGGTGAAACCATTCTCCTCCAAGTACTTGTCAATCCTGCTATTCCACACCCTTAGTGCTTGCTTTAATCCATACAAGGCCTTCTTCAACTTCAACCTTTTCTTCTTGCCCTTCTACCTCGTAGCCTGGTAGTTGCTTGATGTAGACTTCTTTATCAAGTACACCATTCAAGAAGGCTGACTTCACGTCCATCTGATAGATTTTCCATCTATTTTGGGCTGCAAGAGAAATTATTAGCCTGATAGTTTCTAGTCGGGCGACAGGAGCGAATACCTCGTCATAGTCAATTTCGACTCTTTGACTATATCCTTTAGCGACAAGCCTTACTTTGTATCTTTCTACTTCACTCTTAGAGTTCTTCTTTGCTTTATACACCCACTTAACTCCAATGGCCTTGTGATCATTTGGCAATATTGCAAGCTCCCACGAATCATTCTTCTCAATGGCCTTAATTTCCTCGTCCATTGCATCTCTCCATCTTTTGCTTTGTGTAACCTCCTCAAAAGTTACTGGCTCACAATTAACAAATAAACAAAGTAATGTGAGATTTTTTAACCTTTCAGTGTCTTCATAGATCTCATGTAGGCTACTCACACGCGATGCACTTCTTTCATTCAGGAAAGATGGTGGCGAGTCTCCAACTTCTCTTGCTAGTGAAGCGGGTGGAGTCACTATCTCTTCACCTTCACCTGCTTGCTCCAAATATTCTTCGTCTTCAAATTGTGGAGTTACAAAGTTGTGATCATTGATGTTGGAACCGAAATCCTAAGCACCTTCCTCGTCAAACTCCACATCTCGACTTATCACACTTTTCTTTGTGAGGGGATTATATAACTTGTAACCTTTAGAGTTAGAGTCATACCCGATGAATATGTATGGATCACTCTTATCGTCGAACTTTCTATTAGATTGTATACTAAAAGCCTAGCTTTTGTATTGAACAATGTTTTAATAATTTTATTTGAAATGAGAATCATATGGTCAAACGTTTTGCATATTATAAATTGTTTATTTATATATTTGTATAAAAGTCCATTTACTTTATACTGTAGATAATATGTTGTGCTACAACACGCGGAAGATCATATTATCGATTTCTTTATAAAGTATAAACAGATGCTCACAACCGAGATAGACGGGGACTATTTATCGGGATGGTTATAGTCTAATTTGGTATTAGTTTGTCTTGACTATAGAATCACATTAGTGCACCTTGTGTGTATTGAGCAAGACCGCTTGAGATCGTTCGACTTGTAATGTCTATATAGGAGAACTTGATCTCAGTTATTATGGATGTTCGTGCTCTTAATCCCTATACAATAACCTCGATACGTAAGGCAGTATATATTTCTTTGATTCATCAATGGGTGAGATTTACATGTATTAAATCAACAAACTCGGTGAGTTGGGAAGTAGTGTTGTCTCTATGGTGTGCTGTTGATTGTAGAAGGAATCCATGTCCGACATAGGTTGATGATGTCCCCTTGAGGAGCTTATAAGGTTTATCATGTAAATCTTGCAAATGGATTAATTCCGGCATAATAATAAGGTTGAGCGGTACTACTCTCGGAAGTGATATTAATTAATTTGAGTTTTCAGTAACTTAATTAATTAATGAGCATTGTATATCTTAAACATGGAGAGATTTTCGAGCTCATAATAAGAAGGAGCCCATAACGTAATTGTGGGATTGGAAAGGCAGTGCAGTAATAATATTTTAGTGGACTATATTATTATTATTGGACTTAAGTATAAGTTTTGGGCTAAGCTTGGATACTTAAGCCCAATGGAGGCCCAACCCAATTTCTCCTCCTGATCCCTGCTGTAGCCCAATATATAAGTCATCTCAGTTTCCTGGAACCCTAAGTCAATGCCACTATTGACGTGAGTAAAGGGAAGAAAGCAGGTTGAGAGATCCTGTAGATTGTTGCCCACACAACATCAGAATTGGACTTGGGTCATACAGCAGAAGATCAAAGGGTAGTTCTCTGCATCTATTCATCCTCTACATCAACCCTGAAGAAAGGTAAACTTTAATTATTGCTTCCACTGTTATTGTTTATTTGGATTCCTAACGGATCATGCTAAGCCAAACGATCGATTGCCAACAATTGGTATCAGAGCGTTGGTTTCGTGGTGAAACAAGAACCATTAGATAAGGGTTTATATGATTATATGATTATGTGATATGATCGCCTGTTTTTTATGTGTTATATGTGATTCAATAATAGCATGAGATAACTAGGGTTAAGTATTTTTTTCCATGAAACCCTATCTACTGCTATGTGTTATCGTTGATTAATTAACACTGCACAATACACACACACACGGTTATACCATGGTGAGTAAGTTGTGATCGTGGGCCAATGGAGAAAGATCCTTGAGACTACCGTGCCGAACCATGATGGTGGAAATACAAAAGTTGTAGGCAGCAGCGTTGTAGAGTATGGTGGACAGTCGCTGGGGTATGCAAGCATCGGCGGCCCAGCCTGTATGACGATCTGTCGATGCAAAGTGGCGGCCACATGGACTTGGCGTTGCTGGCTATACTCTCGGCTAGTGGCGATGCTAACGATTGGTGATTATCTCGCGCTTGGACTGCTATGACAGCGTGGTGTTTCCAGCCGGTTTGAGCGCCAACAGGTGGTGACTGGACGGACGATAAGCGGCGTCTGACATGGACGATGGTTTCCGAGCAAGTCGACTGTTGGTTCAGGGCGTGGCATCTTCTTATTTTGAGCGGGTCGCTGCTAGTTCCGCGCGAGTCTCTGCCGGTTCCAAGTGGGCCCATGACTATTCTAGGTGGGTCTGTTACCACCGCTGCTCACCGTTGCAACTGCAGAGTCTGGTGTACATGGCATGACGGCGCGACTTCGCGTGTGAGCCAGAGGGTGAGTCGATGCTGACTGGTGCGTTTCTGAGTAGTTTCTGTGCTAGTTTTTCTACAGCCAAGGCGGGACTGATGCCTCCTCCGTTCGGGTCCAGTTCTCCTTGCACAGTCTACCATGTTTTTACGATTGGCGGCAGGCGTGGCTGAAGTCGACCGACTACGTTTTGAAGGCTGTCGGACGATGTCAGCTATACCGTCAAGCACAGGGCATCGGGGATCAGTCGTGCGTAATAAGGAGGCGACGCAGCGGACTGAAGGAAGATTGATTTAGAGCAGGCAGCAGGCGTGTCTTCCTGGACTGGGTTGTTTTTTTTTTTTTATTTTGTGAGTAATGGCCGTGGATAATGGGCCGTGGATAATGGGTCGTGCATAATGGGCAGTGAAAAACGGGCTTATTTAATTTATTAATGGGCTGCTCAATTTGTGCTTATTTTGCTCTTGGGGCCAGCTGGGCCCAATTTCTTGATTCCTCCATATTTGCCTTAATCCCTGATATATATAACAGCTTTAATTGTTTTAATTTGACGATTAATTGTTATATATGTGGCATGTTCTATGTGAATTTTTTAAAATAATTTATTAATAGAAGCATGCTAAGAATGTATATTTTATTATTAAATATTATATGCATGTTAAAAACCCTCGGTGTTTAAATAACTAAGTGGGAGAGGGGATTGATAAATAATTTTCGCGGCCTCCATTATTGGTTTGTAAGTGATGTGAGTAAACCTGCGTATTGGCAATAGGCCTTCCTCCACAACGGATGGGTTTATTCATGGATCACTCGTACAAACTTCTTTATGATGATCATAGGAAGTTATCCAAGCGCGTGTGTACTTCTCCAACTGTAAGGCACATAAGCTTGCGCAATGGACTTGGGGTCAAATAATGGTGTACACTTAGGTGTAAATAATAAGTATCCTCCCTAACGGAGCCACTACTATTATTTGCATGGCTAAAAAGGAACCGATGATTAATTATTTTATCATAAATTTAGGTTGATAAATGAAATTAATGGATAAAACTTTCTCTTGTAAATGTTCGGATTTGTATACGTCCACACTAACGTGGCATGCAAATCCACGGTGCTTGAGATGTTGGTGAATTTTATTTTATATTGTTTTGAGGAATCAATATAAATTGATAAATTCGAAGTATTTGATCTGTTTATTTATTTATGATTCTTAGGATTTTCAAATGGCACTCAACTCACTTTCTGTTATACTTAAAGATCACAAACTTACTGGCACTAATTATGTTGACTGGAAACGGAACATGGATATTATTTTAACTGCTGAAGATTATATCTTTGTTCTCACTGAGGAATGTCCTCCGGCACCTACTGATGCCTCTACCGAAGAGTAAAGAGTTGCTTATAATAGGTGGGTCAAAGCTGATAGGATGGCTAAGTGCTATATTTTGGCTTCTATGTCAAATGTGCTTCAGACTCAGCATCAAGTTATGGAGACCGCCTATGATATGATGCATAATCTTAGGGAACTCTTCGGACATCAGAGCCGTCCTGCTAGGTCGAAGGGCATGTCTGTTCTAATGAACACCAAAATGGCTGAGGGCACTTCCGTAAGAGAGTATGTCCTTAGGATGATGGGCCAGCTCAATGAGTTGGAAAATCTTGGAGCTGAAATCGATGGGGAAACCCAGGTCGATATCATACTCCAAAGCTTGTCTAGGAGTTTTGAGCAGTTTCGCCTGAACTATGGTATGAACAAACATTTGTACACATTGGTGGAACTTCTGACAGAACTTATGGCGACAGAAGAACTGTTTCGTAGACCTCATCAGGTTCATGTTGCTGAAAATGCTGCTCATCCTAGGCCGAAAGGCGGTAGGAATAAGAAGAAGCATGGAAATTCAGCACCGGTGAACCAAGTGAAAGCAAAGACTGGTGCGGTCAAGAAGCCTAAAGGCAAGTGCTTCAAATGCAAGCAGCCGGGACACTACAAGGCTGACTGCCCTCTTCTGAAGGGGAACAGGAATGGTAAGTCTTTTATACTAGTTGTTGAATCGTGTTTAACGGCTATATCTGCTGACACTTGGTGTGTAGATACGGGAGCCACTGACCATGTCTGTAATTCTTTGTAGGGGTTCCACCAAACCCGACAGCTTAGTGATTGGAAGATTACCATACTCATGGAAAATGCTACAAGAGTAGCAGCTGTTGTAGTGGGAGACGTCTATTTATCTTTTAATAAGAATAAAACTCTTGTTTTGAGGAATTGTCTTTATATACCTTATTTTAGAAAGAATTTAATTTCGGTTTCTAAATTATTTATGGATGGATATTCTGTTTCTTTTAATGACAAGGTTGTTATAAGGAAAGATAGAATTATTATCTGTGAGGGTGCATTGATAGATAATTTGTATACTCTTAATCTAATTACTCCCACAATGCAACAAATTGAATTGAATGATACATCTATTAATAAGAGAAAAGAACCTTCGAAAATGAACTAAACATATCTTTGACATCTAAGACTGGGTCATATTAACTTGAGTAGGATTCAAAAGTTGATAGCTGATGGACCTCTGAGTTCATTAGTAGTGGAAAATTATCCAACTTGTGAATCCTGCTTGGAAGGAAAAATGACCAAAAGGCCTTTTAAGGCAAAGGGGTATAGAGCCAAGGATTTGTTGGAATTGGTTCATTCTGATTTATGTGGTCCTATGTCTGTCCAGGCAAGAGGTGGTTATGAATACTTTGTCACTTTCATTGACGATTATTCTAGATACGGATATATTTATTTGATGCGCCGCAAGTCTGAGTGCTTTGATAAATTCAAAGAGTACAAGGTTGATGTGGAAAAGCAACTTGGAAAATATATCAAGACACTATGATCTGATCATGGTGGCGAATACCTCTTGGGAGAGTTTATGAATTATTTATCGGAGGAAGGGATTGAATCCCAATTGTCTGCACCGGGCACACCCCAGCAGAATGGTGTAGCGAAAAGAAAAAATAGGACTCTTATGGAAATAGTAAGATCAATGATGAGTTATTCAGAATTACCTAATTCGTTTTGGGGATATGCCTTAGAAACAGCGGCTTACATTCTTAACTTAGTATATTTTAAATCAGTAGCTTCCACACCCATTGAATTGTGGACTAAGCGAAAGCCTAGTCTGAAACACTTTCAGATTTGGGGTCTCCGGCACATGTGTTGAAGACGGATACTGATAAGTTAGAGTTACGTACGGAAGTATGTCTGTTTGTAGGATACCCTAAAAGAACGAAGGGTGGTTTGTTTTATAATCCAAAAGACCAAAAGGTGATCGTTAGCACGAATGCTAGATTTTTGGAAGAGGATTATGTAATGAACCACAAATCCATGATTAAAATTATTCTAGATGAAGTAAGAGAGGAAACACCAAACATAATATCAACTGTACAAGAGGATATACCACAGGACTCTGCACCGCGTGTCACATCTGATACACAATTGTCTGTAGAGCCTCGTCGTAGTGAGAGGGTTGTGAGACAACCAGATAGATTCATGGGATTGGGAGAGTCTTCTGACTTGGTCCCTGGTGAACATGAAATTGACCCATGAAATTACAACGAGGCACTGCAAAGATAAAGATGCTCAATTATGACAAAACACAATGAAATCTGAAATAGAATCCATGTATTCTAATCAAGTCTGGGAGCTTGTAGAGCCACCCGATGGTGTAAAAGCTATTGGATGCAAGTGGATCTTTAAAAGAAAAAGAGAATCTGACGGTAAGGTGGAAACCTTTAAAGCAAGGCTTGTGGCTAAAGGATATACTTAGAAAGAAGGAATCGATTATGAGAAAACTTTCTCGCCTGTGGCCATGCTTAAGTCAATCCGGATTCTTTTGTCTATTGCTGCTCATATAAATTATGAGGTATGGCAAATGGATGTCAAGACAGCTTTCCTGAATGGAAGTCTTGAGGAAAACATCTATATGAAGCAACCAGAAGGATTCATTGCAAAAGGTGAAGAGCATCTTGTGTGTAAGCTTAATAGGTCCATTTATGGATTGAAACAAGCTTCAAGATTATGGAACATCCATTTTGATGAAGTAATCCAGTCATATGGATTTATTCAATGTCCGGATGAATCATGTGTGTACAAGAAGTATGACAAAAACATAGTGGTATTTCTTGTACTCTACGTGGATGATATTCTACTCATTGGAAACAATGTAAAGGTATTGTCAGGCGTAAGGGTATGGTTGTCCAAGCAGTTTGAAATGAAGGACTTAGGAGAGGCCGGACACATTCTTGGGATCAAATCAATAAGGGATCACAAGAAAAAAATATTTTGCTTATCCCAAGCTTCATAATTGATACAATCCTGACTCGTTTTAGCATGCAAGATTCCAAGAAAGGTTTTCTACCTTTTAGACATGTAATACCTCTATCTAAGGAAATGTGTCCAAAGACACAACACGAAATAGAGGCTATGAAGCTTGTCCCTTATGCTTCGGCAGTAGGAAGCCTCATGTATGCTATGCTATGTACGAGACTGGATATCTGTTATGTCGTGGGCATGGTCAGTAGGTATAAAAGTAATCCAGGACAAGGGCATTGAACTGCGGTAAAGCATATTTTGAAATACCTGCGAAAGACTAGGGATTATGTGCTGGTTTACCGGGCAGATACTTTGTTACCTTTGGGTAATTCGAATTTCAAGTCAGATAGAGATGCTAGTAAATCCACCTCGGGTTATGTGTATTCTCTTGGATGAGGAGCCATAATATGGAGGAGTGTAAAGCAGAAATGCGTTGCGGACTCCACCATGGAAGCTGAATATGTATCAGCCTCTGAGGCAGCTAAAGAAGCAGTATAGCTTAGGAACTTCTTAATGGACTTGGATGTGATTCCTGGTTTGCCCAAAGTGATCACAATTTATTGTGATAACAGTGGTGCAGTAGCAAATTCGAAGGAACCACGAGCCCATAAGAAGAGTAAACACATTGAGCGCAAGTACCACCTGATACGAGACATCATTAAAAGAGGGGAGGTCGTTGTTGCTATGATTACATTGGAGGATAACCTTGCTGATTCTTTTACTAAGAGCCTTCCAGCGAAAGCGTTCGATGGGCATGTAGAAGGAATAGGGATTAGATGCGTGTCAGCAGATATGGCAGCGTAGTCTTTAATATAAGTGGGAGATTGTTAGATTGTATACTAAAAGCCTAGCTTTTGTATTGAACAATATTTTAATAATTTTATTTGAAATGAGAATCATATGGTCAAACGTTTTGCATATTATAAATTGTTTATTTATATGTTTGTGCAAAAGTCCATTTACTTTATACTGTAGATAATATGTTGTGCGACAACACGTAGAAGATCATATTATCAGTTTCTTTATAAAGTATAAACAGATGCTCACAATCGAGATAGACGGGGACTATCTATCGGGATGGTTGTAATGTGATTTGGTGTTAGTTTGTCTTGACTATAGAATCACATTAGTACACCTTGTGTGTATTGAGTAGGACCGCTTGAGATCGTTCGACTTGTACTGTCTATATAGGAGAACTTGATCTCAGTTATTATAGATGTTCGTGCTCTTAATCCCTATACAATAACCTCGACACGTAAGGCAGTATATATTTCTTTGATTCATCAATGGGTGAGATTTACATGTATTAAATCAACAAACTCGGTGAGTTGGGAAGTAGTGATGTCTCTATGGTGTGCTGTTGATTGTAGAAGGAATCCATGTCTGACATAGGTTGATGATGTCCCCTTGAGGAGCTCATAAGGTTTATCATGTAAATCTTGCAAGTGGATTAATTCCGGCATGATAATAAGGTTGAGTGGTACTACTCTCGGAAGAGATATTAATTAATTTGAGTTTTCAGTAACTTAATTAATTAATGGGCATTGTATATCTTAAACATGGGGAGATTTTTGGGCTCATAATAAGAAGGAGCCCATAAGTAATTGTGGGATTGAAAATGCAGTGCAGTAATAATATTTTAGTGGATTATATTATTATTATTGGACTTAAGTATAAGCTTTGGGTTAAACTTGGATACTTAAGCCCAATGGAGGCCCAACCCAATTTCTCCTCCTGGTCCCTGCTGTAGCCCAATATATAAGTCATCTCAACTTCCTGGAACCCTAAGTCAGCGCCACTTTTGACATGAGTAAAGGGAAGAAAGCAGATTGAGAGATCATGTAGATTGTTGCCCACACAACATCAGGATTGGACTTAGGTCATACAACAGAAGATCAAGAGGTAGTTTTCTGCATCTATTCATCCTCTACATCAACCCTGAAGAAAGGTAAACTTTAATTATTGCTTTCACTATTATTATTTACTTGGATTCCTAACGGATCACGCTGAGCCAAACGATCGATTGTCAATATTTTCTTCTTGTCTCATCTGCCACGTGAGCATATGCTTTGCTCCCGAATACTCTTAGATGAGCGATTCCAGACTTTCTCCCACTTCATGCTTCTTGTGGAGTTTTTCCCCACACACTCCGAGTTGGAGATCGATTGGACAGGTACACCGCGCACGCCACTGCTTCTGCCCAAAATTCTTTTGGAAGATTCTTCGTCTTCAACATACTGCGCGCCATCTCCACTATGTTTCTATTCTTCCTCTCCGCCACACCATTTTGTTGAGGAGATCTTGGAACAGTAAGAGGCGTTCAGATCCCGTTTGCTTCGCAATACGCCATGAATTCCTTGGATGTGAATTCACCACCTCGATAGGTTCTCATGGATTTGATTTCTAGACTGCTCACCTTTTCAATGGCAACTTTAAATTTCTTGAAGGCTTCAAATACTTTTGATTTCTGCTTCAAGAAATACACCCACGTTTTTCTAGAAAAATCATTAATGAAGAGCAAGAAATAATTGTTGTTACCAAGAGAGCTTGGTCTGATTGGCCCACACACATCGGCATGGATCAACTTCAACGACTTCTTTGCTCTTGAGATTGACTCCTTTGGGAATGGCCTTCTAGCTTGCTTTCCGAGTATGCAACCTTCACATAGTTGGTCAGGATGTTTGATGGATGGTAATCCTTTTACCATCTCCTTCCATGATAACAACTCCAATCCTCCGAAATTTAAGTGCCCAATCCGTATGTGCCATAACCAAGACTTATATATCCTTAAAGTAAGCTTTAAGGCATTTTGCCACATCATTTCGAATATTTAGTAGAAACATTCTATTCTTCGACATTGGCATCCTCGCTATCAAATTATTTTCCTTATCTCTTATTAAAATGTTATAATCCTTCAAGTGAATATCATAACCTTTTTCTAAGAGTTGTCCCAAACTTAATATATTACTTTTCATATTGGGCACATAATAAACATTCGAGATAAAATCATGATCACCATTTTTTAAGCGAATCAAAAAATTTTCTTTTTCTTTCACCGGAATTTTAGATTCATCACCAAAGGAGACATTGCCACTTACCGATTCATCTAGCTCCACGAACAAGCTCCTTTTGCCACACATGTGGTTGCTCGCTCCCGTCTCGAGGTACCAAGTATCATCTTGTCTTTCATTTTCTCTTTTGTACACCAAGAGCACACTTGCATTTTCTTCCTTCTTGCTCTCAACGAAGTTGGCCTTCTCTTGAACCTTTTGTTTTGCTTTCCAACACTCGGAAGCATAATGCCCAAATCTATCACAATTATAGCATTTTATAAAAGATTTATCGTATCTTGATTTTGGGTTCCTCCTTCCTTGACCAAATTCTTTTCTCTCTCCATGATTTCTATAGCCCCTTCGTCCATGTCCACGGCCTCGACCTTGTCCTTGGCCACAACTTTGACCGCTACTTGGGCCTTCGTCTTTCTCCTTTGCACTCACTTGCAATTTTAACAATTGCTCCATCATATCTTGCTTTCGTTTTTATTTTTCTTCATAAGCTTGTAACGACCCCATTAAGAGATCAATTGGCATCTCCTCCAAATTTTTAGTCTCCTAAATAGTTACCACAATATGTTCAAATTTGGGAGTCAACGAACGTAATATTTTCTCCATTATTCTAACATCCTCCAATTTTTCATCATTTCTTTTCATTTGATTAGAGACCGCCAAAACTCTTGTAAAATAATTCGAAATAGATTCGAACTCCTTCATATGTAGAGACTCAAATTCTCCTCTTAAAGTTTGAAGGCGTACCTTTTTAACTTGATCGGCTCCTTTGCATGATACTTGGAGCTTATCCCATGCTTCCTTGGCGGTAGTTGCACTCAAGATTTTCTCGAAGTCATCATCTCCCAAAGCTTGGTAGATGAGGAAGAGAGCCTTATTGTCCCTCTTTCTTGAATCTCTCAACTTATCCTTTAGTTGTTGAGAAAGTGTCGCCTCGTCTTCCAGTTGCTCGTAGCATTTCTTTACAATCTCCCAAACATCATGAGCATCTAGGAGTGCCTTCATCTTGATACTCCAATTATCAAAGTTGCTCTTGTTGAGCAATGGGACTTGAAAGGATTGAAGGTTATTGGTCATCTCTCACAGAGGATCTTATGGCTCGAATACCACTTTGAAGGAGTAAAAGGTTGGAGGGATATGTGTAGGTATTTGTGGACGGGTGTAGAAGTTGGTGAGTTGGGTAAACAAAAAATGTGATAGAGGAAGTTTGAAGGAAATAACAAGGTTTAGAATAAACACACTTTACTAAACTTTTTGGTTACAACTTCAAAATGACACATCACCACCTATTTATACTACACAATGGTATAATCTCTAATATTCTAGAGAATTCTACACTAGTTTCTTCCTAATTAATCTTGATAATTCTTCTTATTTGATCATATGCATTTTTCTAAATTTTTTCATTCACCCACATTATTCTAGATCTTTCTATCATCTTCCTGATGTCCAACTATCTCCACCTTCTAGTTTATTCTATACATTATTTTTAATATTCTAGAATTATCATGACATCTCCACAAAATTAAGTTTAATATCCAACAACAATTAGCATTTAGTATTAACGTCCATGGTAAGTAAGTCTACCTTTAGAAACTACAAATTTTCAACTTCAATGTTTGTTCCCACCTACACTATCAAATTTCATCACCACAAAAAAAAAAAATATCATTATATGTTTATGTGATAACAAAGGACTATTTTTTACTTTTCTATTTTTTTATCATTAAAAATTATATTTTGACATGAATTCACCCGTCTCTTATAATACATCGTTTTATTATTTTATAAATGTAAATATCTATAATGTTTAATTTTACAAATCAGTTTTGTATTCATTATTTTTATCTTTGTATTTTTTTTCTTTAAATCTTTTTCTTTATGTACATTTTATTTCAATATTTATTTACGAATTAAAAAGTGTAATAATTTTAAATAATTTTCTTTACTAAATAATTAAAAAAAAGATTTATGTCATATACTCCTTTCCTTATGAATGTATTAATGTTCTTCGCGTGGTTTAGGAATTAAAAGAAAAAAATACTTATAGATTTTGTGAAATTATGTTAATATTGAAATATTTAAATCTAATTTTTTTGGTAAAAAAATAATAAAAAAATAAATTTTGCAGAATGCAACGTGTCGGTGACGTGCATCGCACATCTGAAATATCTAGTTTAGAAAAAAGCTCCTAGAATCCCATTTTGAGGTGAAGAACACGAAGCATGTCCAATTCTCCTATTTTTCCATAGTACGGCTAGAAATTTAGTAAGCGAATAGCCCCTCTCTTTGAAAAAAGTAATGACAATGTCATACAACTCAAACTTCGAGTAGTCTTAAAACAAAAGAACATACAATATTTAAACATGTGAGTGTAAATCTACATAAAAGATAACTTTACGTTAATTGACAAAAAATTCAAGGTCAAAGATATGACAATCTCATGCAACTCAAACTTCAAGTAGCCCTAAAACAACATAAAATATTTAAACATCATTTGTGAGTGTAAATTTACATAAAAGGTAACTTTACCTTAATTGATAAAAAGTCAATTATATAGTAACAATAACATATTTTTATGCAGTAGGCTTTTCATAATTCTTCCCCAAACAAATACTTAATGAGTCAAGGATATCCTCGACAGAAACCTCCACGTTAATAGCTAAAACTCCACACCAGTAATGCCTCAGTACAAAACTGATGATGAATCGATAGTCCTTCATAATAAAACAAACATAGTTAATCATAAAAGTTATAGTGAACAAAGAAATAAAGATATCTTCGCTAGTTACCTTAATTCTCATAAAATCAATAACACCTCTTAACATTCTGGATACAAGTGTCGGGGTTTTTTGGAAACTGGTTCATGATGCCAAGATTTATGAGTTCACAAGACATTGTAATGATAATTTTTTTGCTTTCGAGTAGCAATTCCAATAGTCTCACAAGCCTTACATCATACTTTCCATTCGAAATCATGCTTGGTAGCCAGATTACATAGTCCAGAAACGCGAGAGAAATGTGAGAAATGTGGAGAGAGAAGAAATGGCGATCGAGAGAGATGGGAGATAACAAAGAGAGGAAACCCAGGAAAACAGGTTTAAACAAACTGCTTGAATTGGAATTTCTGCAAAATATGCAAAAACTACAAAATTTACAAAAATTGGAAAATCTTCTGAATCTATTGCTTTCGAGTAGCTCTAACGCTCCAACTCCAATAGTCTCACAAGCCTTTCATCATACTCTCCCTTCGAATTAATCATACTTCGTAGTCAGTTACATAGTCCAGAAACGCGAGAGAAATGTGAGAAATTTGGAGAGAGAATAAATGGCGGGAGATGGGAGATAACAAGAAATTAAACCTAAGTGTTCAAGAGAGAGGGGGTGCCGGGAGGGAAGAGCTGTACTTTGGGTGTTTTCTTTTTCGTTTAAATTGATTTTTTGTCGTATTAAGGGAAAAAAACATTTCTAACTCGTCTTAAACTTTAGTAAAAAAAAAAAAATTCTAACTTGTCTTAAAATTTAGGAAAAAGAAAAAAAACATCTTGCCCTAAAAATCAAATTTTAAAAGAGGATATAATATAGAGTGTTTTATTTGCACACCTCTTACAGTTCAATGGCTTGAGAGGGATTATCCTGGAACAGTGTGAAGAAAGAATTGCGTAGGGCTTCTTTTTATGTTGAGAATTGAAACACGAGTCGAAATTGGGGTTGGGAGAATATAACCCTTGAATGGGAGCGATGGGCAGCTGGAGCGATGGGAGAGCATGTTGTTCATGATGGCAACTAGATAAACTAGGGCTCTTTGGTTAGGTCTTTTTTTTTATTCAGAGCACACGATGGAAATCGCTGATTTTGGTTTGGCTGTTTCGATTTTAATTTGGGTTAGGTGAATAAGAGGTGGTGGGCGCCGGAGCTGCCGATGAAAAACATGGCGGCGGAGCAGCTGGTTTCAGTTCTTGCAGCACTTTCTTCCTGTTCGATTTCTTACGACTGGTGAAGAATGTGTTGATCAAATTCATGAGATGCGCGCCTAGCAAAATCGGCTGCTTTAATTTCTTCAAATTGGAGTAGAATTTCAGCGCCTGGCCTTGGATTTGGTCAAACGGGAAGAGTCGGATGTCATGTGGAATCTGCAGATGTAGCATGTAAGGATGTTAGGGTTTAAGGACAAATGGGTAATTTTCTAGTTTAATGTCTCTCTCTATTAAGTAAGGTTAGGACAAATGTGTAATTTCCTAGTTTAATGTCTCTCTCTATTAAGGTTAGGATTGCTCAACGGTAATTTGGGATTAGGGGTGGCGATTCATGCTATGGGGTCGGGTTTTGTGTCCACACGATAGTGACATGATACGGTAAGGACAAATCCGAACACCACACGATAGGAATTCGTTCTAACTACACACGACACTATAACAAAGAAAATAAAAAAATAGTACTAATTAAAATTAATAATTTTTTAAGTAAATATTTTTTTTAATTATTAATAAGTATTTTTATCATATATTTGCCTAATTTTAAATTTATATTAGGTTAATAGGTTGTTAACGGGTTAATGAGTCATCGGATTAATGAGTCATCTGTTAATATGTCAATAACAAATTGTATACATTTTTTTTGTAATTGTATATGTTTTTGTTCATAATTGTATACGATCTGAAAGTGGGTACACCGTATCTTAGGGTGCACCCAAGTACACAGTAATATTATCCAAAAAATAAATAAAATTATTGAAATTAATGAATAAAATGAATTTTATTTTGTTTTCATTTTGCTTTATTCGATTGAACAAGAGTTTGACTTACCCTAATTTTCATGGTATAACTGTTAGAAATAATAAACTTGATTTAGAGAAGTTATAGAAGCTTCAAGAATAATATATGATATGCTAGAAGGTTTGAGATTGTGTAGAATAAACTAGAAGGTGGAGGAATCTATTAATTAATTATAAGAATGATCTAGAATATGACATGTGATTAAATAGATGAATTATCTAGACTATTAGGATGAAAATTAATATAGAATTCTCTAGAATGCTTGAGAATCCACCATTGGATAGTATAAATAGGTGGATGGTGTAGCATTTTGAGATGTACCCAACCAAAAATTTAATAAAGTGTGTTTTATTCCAAACCTTGTTCTTTCCTTCAAAACTCCTTCTATCACCCTTTATTCATCCAACTCACCAATCCCTACACCCGTCCACAAACCTATACATATCCCTCCAACTTTTTAACTCCTACAAAGTGGTATCCGAGCCATAAGATCCTCCTGTGAGAAATGGCCAATAACATTCAATCCTTTCAAGTCCCGTTGCTCAACAAGAGCAACTTTGATAATTGGAGTATCAAGATGAAGGCACTCCTAGGTGCTCATGATGTTTGGGAGATTGTAGAGAAAGGATACGAGCAACCGGAAGACGAGGCGGCACTATCTCAACAACTAAAGGATAAGTTGAGAGATTCAAGAAAGAGGGACAAGAAGGCTCTCTTCCTCATCTACCAAGCTTTGGGAGATGATGATTTCAAGAAAATCTCGAGTGCAACTACCGCCAAGGAAGCATGGGATAAGCTCCAAGTGTCATGCAAAGGAGCCGATCAAGTTAAAAAGGTACGCCTTCAAACTTTAAGAGGTGAATTTGAGTCCCTACATATGAAAGAGTCTGAATCTATTTCGGACTATTTTACAAGAGTTTTGGCGGTCTCTAATCAAATGAAAAGAAATGGTGAAAAATTGGAGGATGTTAGAATAATGGAGAAAATATTACATTCGTTGACTCCCAAATTTGAGCATATTGTGGTGACTATTGAGGAGACTAAAAATTTGGAGGAGATGACAATTGATCTCTTAATGGGGTCGTTACAAGCTTATGAAGAGAAACAAAAAAGAAAGCAAGATATGGTGGAGCAATTGTTAAAATTGTAAGTGAGTGCAAAGGAGAAAGATGAAGGCCCAAGTAGCGGTCAAAGTCGTGGCCAAGGACAAGGTCGAGGTCATGGACGTGGACGAGGAGGCTATGGAAATCATGGAGAGAGAAAAGCATTTGATCAAGGAAGGAGCAACCAAAAATCGAGGTACGATAATTCTACTATAAAATGCTATAATTGTGATAGATTTGGGCATTATGCTTCCGAGTGTTGGAAAGCAAAACAAAAGGTTCAAGAGAAGGCCAACTTCGTTGAGAGCAAGAAGGAAGAAAATGCAAGAGTGCTCTTGGCGTACAAAGGAGAAAATGAAAGACAAGATGATACTTGGTACCTCGATACGGGAGCGAGCAACCACATGTGTGGCAAAAGGAGCATGTTCGTGGAGCTGGATGAATCGGTAAGTGGCAATGTCTCATTTGGTTATGAATCTAAAATTCCGGTGAAAGGAAAAGGAAAAATTTTGATTCTCTTAAAAAATGGAGGTCATGATTTTATCTCGAATGTTTATTATGTGCCCAACATGAAAAATAATATTTTGAGTTTGGGACAACTCTTAGAGAAAGGTTATGATATTCACTTGAAGGATTATAACCTTTCAATAAGAGATAAGGAAAATAATTTGATAGCAATGGTGCCAATGTCAAAGAATAGAATGTTTCTACTAAATATTCGGAATGATGTGGCAAAATGCTTTAAAGCTTGCTTTAAGGATAAGTCTTGGTTATGGCACCTACGGTTTGAGCACTTAAATTTTGGAGGATTGGAGTTGTTATCAAGGAAGGAAATGGTAAGAGGATTACCATCCATCAAGCATCCCGACCAATTATGCGAAGGATGTATACTCGGGAAGCAAGCTAGAAGGCCATTCCCAAAGGAGTCAATCTCACGAGCAAAGAAGCCATTGGAGTTAATCCATGCCAATGTTTGTGGGCCGATCAAGCCGAGTTCTCTTGGTAATAACAATTATTTCTTACTCTTCATTGATGATTTTTCTAAAAAAATGTGGGTGTATTTCTTGAAGCAGAAATCAGAAGTATTTGAAGCCTTCAAGAAATTTAAAGTTGCCGTTGAAAAGGCGAGCGGGCTAGAAATCAAATCCATGAGAACCGATCGAGGTGGTGAATTCACATCCAAGGAGTTCATGGCGTATTGCGAAGCAAACGGGATCCAGAGGCCTCTCACTGTTCCAAGATCTCCTCAACAAAATGGTGTGGCGGAGAGAAAGAATAGAACCATAGTGGAGATGGCACGCAGCATGTTGAAGACGAAGAATCTTCCAAAAGAATTTTGGGCAGAAGCAGTGACGTGCACGGTGTACCTGTCCAATCGTTCTCCAACTCGGAGTGTATGGGGAAAGACTCCACAAGAACCATGGAGTGGGAGAAAGCCTGGAATCACTCATCTAAGAGTATTCGGGAGCAAAACATATGCTCACGTAGCAGACGAGATAAGAAGAAAGCTCGACGACAAGAGTGAGCCATACATATTCATCGGGTATGACTCTAACTCTAAAGGTTACAAGTTATATAATCCCCTCACAAAGAAAAGCGTGATAAGTCGAGATGTGGAGTTCGACGAGGAAGATGCTTGGGATTTCGGTTCCGACATCAATGATCACAACTTTGTAACTCCACAATTTGAAGATGAAGAGGAAATAGAGCAAGCAGGTGAAAGTGAAGAGACAGTGACTCCACCCGCCTCACCAGCAAGAGAAGTTGGAGACTCGCCACCATCTTTCTTAAATGAAAGAAGAACATCAAGAGTGAGGAGCTTGGATGAGATCTATGAAGACACTGAAAGGTTAGAGGATCTCACTTTACTTTGTTTATTTGCTGATTGCGAGCCAGTAACTTTTGAAGAAGCTACACAAAGCAAGAGATGGAGAAATGCAATGGACGAGGAAATTAAGGCCATTGAGAAGAATGATATGTGGGAGCTTGCAACATTGCCAAAAGATCACAAGGCCATTGGAGTTAAGTGGGTGTATAAAGCAAAGAAGAACTCCAAGGGTGAAGTAGAGAGATACAAAGCAAGACTTGTTGCGAAAGGATATAGTCAAAGAGCCGGAATTGACTATGACGAGGTATTCGCTCTTGTCGCCCGACTAGAAACTATCAGACTAATCATTTCTCTTACAGCCCAAAATAGATGGAAAATCTATCAGATGGATGTGAAGTCAGCCTTCTTGAATGGTGTTCTTGATAAAGAAGTCTACATCAAGCAACCACCAGGCTACGAGGTGAAAGGGCAAGAAGAAAAGGTGTTGAAGTTGAAGAAGGCCCTATATGGATTAAAACAAGCACCAAGGGCATGGAATAGCAGGATTGACAAGTACTTGGCGGAGAATGGTTTCTCCAAGTGCCCACATGAACATGCCCTCTACGTCAAAATCAAAGGTGATGATGTCTTAATTGTGTGCTTGTATGTGGATGATCTTATATTCACAGGAAACAACACAAAGATATTTGAGGAGTTCAAGAAGGTCATGACTAAAGAGTTTGAGATGACGGATATTGGGCTCATGGCATATTATCTTGGAGTTGAAGTTAAGCAGCTTGAGGAAGGAATCTTCATCACACAAGAAGGTTATACGAAGGAGATCCTCAAGAAGTTCAAAATGGAAGATTGCAAGGCAATCAACACCCCAGTGGAGTGTGGAAGTAAACTGTCCAAGCATGAAGATGGAGAAAAAGTGGATCCGACGCTCTTCAAAAGTTTGGTTGGAAGCCTAAGGTACTTAACTTGCACAAGGCCAGATATACTCTACGCAACAGGGCTTGTGAGTAGATTTATGAAGAATCCAATCACAACGCACTTGAAGGCGGCAAAGAGAATTCTTTGATATCTCAAAGGTACGCTCAACTATGGCCTACTTTATTCAAATACTAATAACTATGAGCTTGTGGGCTATAGTGATAGTGATTGGGCTGGAGATAATGATGATCGAAAGAGTACAAGTGGATTTGTGTTCTTCTTGGGAGACACCGCTTTCACTTGGATGTCGAAGAAGCAACCAATAGTCACATTATCTACGTGTGAAGCCGAGTATGTAGCCGCCACATCCAGTATTTTCTATGCTATATGGCTTAGGAGTTTGTTACGAGAGCTCGGATGGACACAAGAGAATCCTACGAGGATTCGTGTGGACAATAAGTCAGCGATTGCATTGGCAAAGAATCCGATATTTCATAATCGGAGCAAGCACATAGACACTTGCTTCCACTACATCAGAGAATGCATTGCAAAGAAAGAAGTTCAAGTGGAGTACGTCAAATCACAAGACCAAGTAGCCGACATCTTTACAAAGCCGCTCAAGTATGAAGATTTCGCAAGATTACGGAGTATGCTTGGAATGCAAAATCAAGTTTAAGAGGGGGTGTTAGAAATAATAAACTTGATTTAGAGAAGTTATAGAAGCTTCAAGAATAATATATGATATGCTAGAAGGTTTGAGATTGTGTAGAATAAACTAGAAGGTGGAGGAATCTATTAATTAATTATAAGAATGATCTAGAATATGACATGTGATTAAATAGATGAATTATCTAGACTATTAGGATGAAAATTAATATAGAATTCTCTAGAATGCTTGAGAATCCACCATTGGATAGTATAAATAGGTGGATGGTGTAGCATTTTGAGATGTACCCAACCAAAATTTAATAAAGTGTGTTTTATTTCAAACCTTGTTCTTTCCTTCAAAACTCCTTCTATCACCCTTTATTCATCCAACTCACCAATCCCTACACCCGTCCACAAACCTATACATATCCCTCCAACCTTTTAACTCCTACAATAACCATTGTTTCAAAAAATAATACTCCAAATTTGATTTTTTTTGTCATTTAGTCTTATAAACTTTTACTTTTTTAAGTTGAGTTCTTTGCAAAATATTTGCAAAACTTATAGACTACAAGAATTTATAAAATTTTTTGTAAAAAAATTTTTGCTAAAAAACATAAAAAAAGGGTAAAATATTACAAGACTTGCACAATTACCCAAAATATGCTTATAAGGGAGCCTAGTTAAGAATATTCTAGAAAAAATACAAGCAACACACATAAAAATTACTCTCCCTTCGAATTAATCATGATTCGTAATCAGGTTACATAGTCCAGAAACGCGAGAGAAATGTGAGAAATGTGGAGAGAGAATGGCGGGAGATGGGAGATAACAAGAAAGGAAACCCAGGTGTTCAAGAGAGAGGAGGTGCCGGGAAAAAAGAGGTACCGGGAGGGAGGAGATGTACTTTGGGTATTTTCTTTACCGTTTCAATTGATTTTTTTGTCGTATTAAGGGAAAAAAACATTTCTAACTCGTCTTAAACTTTACTAAAAAGAAAAAAA
Source organism: Pogostemon cablin (assembly GCA_023678885.1). Lineage (NCBI taxonomy): Eukaryota > Viridiplantae > Streptophyta > Magnoliopsida > Lamiales > Lamiaceae > Pogostemon > Pogostemon cablin. The sequence goes on along the minus strand of CM042969.1, from coordinate 30,100,406 downwards.
AAACATTTCTACCTTTTCTTAAAATTTAGGAAAAAGAAAAAAAAAAGCATCTTGTCCTAAAAATCAAATTTTTAAAAGATGATATAATATAGAGTGTTTTATTTGCACACCCTTTTAAAATAAATACACTCTTTTTAATAAATACACCATTCTTTAAATTTTTTATATTTTAATTTTATTGTGTACACACCCTTAAAATTACAAAATCAACCTTATAAAATTAAGAAATAGAATTAATTAAAATTATACACCCTCCATTCTCCTTCATATATGAATCATTTTTTCACCGTGTCTGCAACAACAAGGCTGCTGCTTCAACTGTTGTGGGATTGGGCAATTCACTCTCTCTCTCTTCCTAAGAATTTAAGCCTCTCCTCTGGTACTCTTCACCTCCATTATCTTTAATTTTGAATAGAAATTAATGGGACCCCAAATTATATAATTTAATTCGTAGGTTCCTAAAATCTCCACAATAAGAAACCCTCTAATAATGTTTTTACTCATCTTCCAAATTTCATATGGCGCCATCATGACCTCAAGATGCTTGTTGAGAGTGGAATTTCACGTATTTTATATCTCACATTACACCGTTTTTTATAGAATGTGACAATGATTTTGTGTAGAATAACATGGTTTTCATATCTTGCATAATTAAGATGTTACTAAGGTGTTTTGTTGAGTTTTGAATGGTAAAACATGATCAAAAGTTCAAAGTTGGAATGAAGAGTGAAAGTGTGAAGGAATGCTGAAAAACACACATTCATGTTGCGTGATTTTTCTGTATTTGTGTAGAAGTCCAAATTGATCATGTTTACGGAAGAAAAGATCATTTTGGCATAAAAATCACTCAAATCGGAGTCCGTATGAGGAAGTTATGCTCGAAAACGTGAGGTCGCGCAGCTGCCAACAGGAATTTCCAAAAATTTTCAAAAATTAGCCCATATTTCCTATTTCTTGGAGCACAATTAATTTCCTTATCTCATTCCCTTCACACACCTATATATTTCACATCATTATTCATAAGATATACCACCCTCCACAAGTGGATCACCCCCTATCCATCATCCACATTCATCCCATCATTCATCCACACCGAAGGAGATTCAAGAGCCATTCAAGAAGGAGATCAGTCAATCAGAGAGACGGAGAAGAAATCTGAGATAACTCCAACACTAGGATTTTTCTACTCATTTCTTTTCTTTTCGTTTGTCAAGACTTCTGGTATGAATTTGATAGCCATGGAAGTTGCTTGTAATCTCATGGGATAATTTCTTTTACAGTTTTAAGGTTTGATGGTTTGATTTAATTGATTTGGGAACCTAGACTAAAAATTAGGATTTTATGCAGTTGATATTCTGAATTTATTTAATTTAATTAGACTTTGCTTTTCTGCTTCGTAACATCTTCATAATAATTTCATGACATCCACTATAATGCTTGATTTATTATGTTAGCTTGTGTGCGTTTATGTTTAGTATTGTCTATTTGTTAGGAATTGAAGTAGTTCCGCTATAAATACTTTAATTCCACGAAATGGTAAATCAGATACTTGATTTGTTTGGTGGAACAATGCAATTAAACATTCAAGTAGGAATTAAATAGAACCTTGTAGCAATTCCACAGAATATCTTGTTAGTCGAACTTACCATCCGGATGTATTGTTGTTTGTTTTGATTAGTATCTAGGAATGAGGTTTGGTAATATTCGTGCACCTTTGGATTTAAATCAGAATATACTGTTAGCTTAAAATCGGATCATATCTAGTGGGTTAACAGGATTAAGTGGTGTATTTTCATTGATACTACTTGAATGAACAATTGAAAGTCTAGGAACCCAAATTAATTGATCTACACCTGATACCATAGAACAGTTCGTTATCTCTTGATCAAAACTTGTTTTATTTTTCTTACTTTTATTTATTCCATATTTTATTATTTCAGTATTTTAGTTAATTAATTCAAAAACTCTTGGAAAATTTGTTACATAATTCTTATTAGTTAGTAATTCATAGTAAATAAATAATTAACTGTCTCGGTTGGATTGATAATTATGCTTGGGTACTTGTTGCTACAATTGACATCCTTATACTTGAGGATTTAATTGGAGTGCGCAAAATACGCCTAACAATGCTCAACATTAATCATGTGCAGATTCCAAAGGCGACCGATGAAGGAAATGAACTAGAAATGCCTTGAGCTGAGACAGAAAAGTATCTCCAGAGTATTGTTGTACTTTAAGAACATTCCAAAATTAAATCTTCTGATTATTCTCAATAGTCGAAAATTTTGTAAAGATGGAGATCTCCAAGAACAGAGGAACAAATAACGTGTATATCGAACAGATGGCACATTAAAATGATATATATTCTCAGATGAAGGCTTCCATAAAGGAAAACCAATGCGGTGACGAGTACGTACTCTTGCCCTATCAAGCGTTGGAACTATGTAACTATGTTGCTTCGTGACATTATACATTTTTTGTTTCTAAGCTTGTCTCAAGCAGAGGCTCTCTTAAGAGATCATGAATATTGCAGTAATTTAAGTTTCTAGTAGATCCGAATATGATCTCTCCAACTACCCATTAACATCACCATCTGCCGATTTACAAGGGAGAAGAAAAATGTGTATAAAGATGAAGATAAGGGGTGTGTATTAAATAAAAATAAGGGTAATTTTGATATTTCAAACATATCTATTTCAGTTACATAGATTTAATACATTAGGAGGAGGTGTGTATATAGTCTAACCCTATAATATATTACTTCGAAATAAGAAAGTAATGAGAATGAGATTTATGGAGTATATATTTTAGTATTGTGATAAATAAAGAGTATTCTCCCTCCTACAATAATGGTTACATATTTTTAATGGCTATTTGCGTATTTTCAAGGATATTGTGTCCTCAAATCCTATGTTTTTCGAAAGTTGTATAATTTAATATTAAATATTATACTATCTTAGTATAAAAATTTATACTCTTGGTTTCATGAGAAAAATAAGTTAATTTTTTTTAATTTAATATTTATACCATTCATATTTCAATCGATCTTTTCAATCAAAAAATTATCCTTATTAATTAAAATATTATTAAAAAAACAAATATAATAATTGAGATGGGGATGGAAGGGGTATTATTGTATTGTATTTTTTTCTAAATACATATTCTACTCATATATGATATCATAATTATAATACTTCCATATACTAACTTTAATTTCACACTATTTGTTTTAATCCGTGTCAATTTCAATTTTAGACTTTTTAAAAGTATTAAAAATCGATTAGCATACCGGTATATACCGAAATATTAAAATTCTTAAAATCACATATGGATACCGTATCAAAAATTTTGGTACGGCACCATACCGTGTCAAAATTTTTGGTATACCTAAATTTTCAGTAAATTTAATAATTTTCGATACGATAAATGCGGGATATCGAAAAATCAATAATTTTGTCCATCCCTAGCTCTGATACTACGTTGTTGAAAGGAGATTGATCGTTATTTTCTTTATGTGCGACTAGAACAAGTTTACTCTACCGTTGTGTAGAACGTAGTGAACAAGTAATAAAATAATATTGAACTCTAGAGAGAAAGTACGTGTATCCGTATTTAATAAATCATTATAGAAGGACTAATCGATAATAGAGGATTGAGATTAACACTATAAATAACAACTAAGAAAGGAATGAAATAACAAGATACAAATGAGATGGAAGATGGATGAAGGTATAGCAATCTAAGAAGTATGCAAGACTAGCAATATCATGGAAAAGGTATATAGACTCTCACACACGTGCATTGATAAACTCCATGTTATGATATTAAGGGAACTCACTAAGAGTGTCTCCAATCCTCACCAATCCTATATGCACTTGTGGCTATTAATATACGTGTGTAGAGATATTATCACTAAAAAAAATTTCTAGTAGGCAGGGATGTTTGCCAAACTTCCTTTTCTAAGGTCAAGCGAGTATTGGTTTGGTTCCCCTCATTAGTTCAAACACTTTCGCAAGTAATCATCACTAATGTTGAATCATGAGATTCTAAGCACAAAAAGGTTATGGTTTAACTCTCCACGTACTAATGAAGTCATCACATATCATAAAATGATTCAATTAAAACCCTAAGCATAATATTAGAATGGTCATCCTAACATCATAATTTAACCACACAAATAATAATAAGAGATAAGAATAAGCATTCATAATAGAAAATATTCATAACAATCAATTTATTAAACATGTTGTGTTCAAAATCTACGAAGTTCTCAATCAATCATATTGCTAGCTTCACATGAGGACTAGCCACAACAAATTATGATGAATTCAATACAATCCATGACATGCTCCAATTTAGCCATATAATAAAGAAGATAACAAATCAAAGGTTGATTACCTTCTCTTTCAAAGTAGGCATTCTCTTCCTTTAACATGCTCCAATCTTCACTCCTTGATAATCTTCCCTTTTTAGATTAGTGGATTGATGGAATAGTGGATGGATTTGAGAAAATCAAGTGGATTGGATGAATGAAATGGGTGGAATGAAGGAAGGATGGAATGGAGATGAAGTGTGTGTGAAATATGGTATGTAGTAGGTGTAGAAACTGTCCAGAATAATTCCTCTTGTAATATTCATGCAAATTGACTATTTATAAGCCTAGAACCTTCTAAAATAACCGCTAAACCAAATTCCAAATCAAGTCCAAACTCGACTCGACAAGAGTTGTGTTGTATTTTCTATGCATCTTTTGGCTCTTGACATGGCTCGTCTCAAGTTCCAAAACTCGAGCAACATGAAAGGCCGAGTACGTGTTTCTAATGTGTATAGTCGAGCATTTGAGGTTGAATATGGAAACTAGACACAGGCTATGCGCACGGGCTCGACTTGAGTCCTGCAGTCGAGTCGACCGGGTTGACTTCTGGCATTTCTTCTCGTTTCGGCTCCCTACTCCATTTTGCTCTATTTTTTACCTATTTCACATACATTTAAGCTTTTTTCACACATTTATTAATTTATAGCACAAACCTCTATATGCACATAAAACACCACCAAAAGCTACACAAACCGGATAAAATAATATAAAAATACACATAAAAAGGAATTAAAATCTAGGTGAAAATAGCGACGATCAGAGACTCTATCCAAAACTAAGATAGAAAATATGCAAAGATATTTCGGCACAGTGAAAATCTCAATAATATCAATGCTCCGACTTTCCACTCATATAGCAATAGGCAAGAAACCAAGTAAATATGCAGAAAATTAATAGAAACAACACCAACAATTTTAAGTGAAAAATCCCTCAAGTTGAGGTTAAAAACCATAAGAACTAGTCCAGGAAATTATCCACCAGAAGACTTCAGCCTCGGGAGGAATTCACGCCATTGGCGTTCACATCTGAACGACCATCTTCCTCTTACTTGGAGGAATCAATTTATAATTAACCCCAAATTAGGGTTTCCATGGGCATTAATAAATTATTAAATCATGGGCTTCATTTAATAATTAACTTTGGGTTTTTTTATTTCTTTTTCTAGCACAATATAGCGGTGTGGCTCTGATAATGTTGTGGAAGAGGTTTCTGCCTAACCGCACGATTTTGCTTTTTGGGCTCACACATAAAAGACTTTATTCTAGGGAGAGTTTTGTCCCTACTTATAAACTCATTGTCATGCCCACTTCTAACCGATGTGGAACTTTAATTGACACCCAACCAACAAGGTGTAAGTGTAAGAGTAAAACAGTAAGGCTTGTGGGGTAGGGGTAGCAAGGAAAATATCGATTTATGCATTTAATATAATAAATATCTAATATATATATATATATATATATATATATATATATATATATATATATATATATATATATATATATCATTAATACTATTAATTTACAAGTGCTTGCCAAAAATATTTTTTTTTAAATTGCGAGGTGGCGGCGCCACGTTGCTCCTTGAAAAATTTTGTGTATGTGATGCTCCCACGTTGATCCCGCAATAAATATTTATTATATTTAATTTAATTTAAAATAATTAATATTTTTTAATCCTACCATTAATACATCTTAATTTAAATATTTAATAATCCTACCATTAATACATAATAATATTATTTTAAGTTTATATAAGTAACTTAATTTAATACTTTAAACATTTTTTTATTTAATCCATAAATTTTGTGTGAATTTTAAATTATTTATTTTCATTGGATTTTAATTTATTTATTTTCATATTTAGCATATACATTTTAATTAAGGTATAGTACAATCGATTAGTTATAAAGTTTTGGTAAATTATTTATTTTTATTGGATTTTAAATTATTATTTATTTTCATAATTTACAAGTGCTTGCCAAATTTTTTTTTTAAATTGTGAGGTGGCGGCGCCACGTTGCTCCTTGAAAAATTTTTTGTATGTGGCGCTCCCACGTTGATCCCGCAATTAATGTTCATTATATTTAATTTAATTTAAAATAATTAATATTTTGTAATCCTACCATTAATACATCTTAATTTAAATATGGGTAAATTACCAAAACCCCCTTCGAGATTTGTCCAAATTACCAAATAAACCCCGTGGTTTGAAAAATTACCAATTACCCCCTTTAAAAAATATTTTTTAAAAAAATAGTGAAATTTAAAAATACAATGTTAAATATATGGGTCTTGATGTCATTTACATCTTTCTTTATTTTAAGAAAAAATGTATTTTTATTAATGTTCAAATAAAAAACAAGTTAAAGAGGGTAATTGATAATTTTTCAAATTACGGGGTTTATTTGGTAGTTTGGACAAACCTCGAGGGGGATTTTAGTAATTTACCCTTTAAATATTTAATAATCCTACCATTAATACATAATAATATTATTTTAAGTTTATATAAGTAATTTAATTTAATACTTTAAATATTTTTTATTTAATCCATAAATTTTGTATGAATTTTAAATTATTTATTTTCATTTGACTTTAAATTATTTATTTTCGTATTTAGCATATAGATTTTAATTAAGGTATGGTACAATCGATTAGTCATAAAGTTTTGGTAAATTATTTATTTTCATTGGATTTTAAATTATTTATTTTCATATTTAGCATATAGATTTTAATTAAGGTATGGTACAATCGTTATAAAGTTTTGGTAAATTTATAGTATTATGTAATAATATTATTTTAAGTAATTTTCTTATAAAAGTTTATATAAATAGTTAAATTTAATACTTTAAATATTTTTTATTTAATCTGTAAATTTGGTGTGTATTTTAAATTATTTATTTCCATGTTTAGCATATAAATTTTAATTAAGGCATAGTACAATCGAATCAATTAGTTATAAAGTTTTGATAAATTTATAGTATTATGTAATAATATTATTTTAAGTAATTTTCTTAATATTATTTTAAGTAATTTTCTTATAAAAGTTTATGTAAGTAATTAATTTAATACTTTAAATATTTTTGGTTTAATCTGTAAATTTGTGTGTATTTTAAATTATTTATTTCCATCGGATTTTAAATTATTTATTTTCATATTTAGCATATAAATTTTAATTAAGACATAGTACAATCGATTAGTTATAAATTTTTGGTAAATTTATGAAGAAACAAAAAACTTTTGTTGTTGTTTGATTATTTAAATTAAATTTTAATAATTTTAGGAAAGATGGAGTATATTATTAAAATTTAATATTTTTAAAGTAATTTTGGTGTTGATTTTAAATTATTTATTATCATATTTATCATATAAATACATTGTATATAAGTATATGACATAATACAATCGATCAATATTCATCTATAGTGAAATTTTTTTTACCTTCATTACAATCTTTATACTGTTTTTTTTCCTTTATTAAATCATGTCATCAATTTATAATCTTGTGTCTGAAATTACTATGCAAAAGGAGACTTGTCGAATTAAAGTTAAATGTTTGAGGCTTTGGATATCATACCTTGATAATACAGACAAAAAAATATACCTGGATATGATTATGATGGATGAAAAGGTAAATTTTAGTTGATTATAATGATTAAATATTCTTTAAGTATACGGTATATTTTATATTTCCACAACTTTTAGATTATTAACATGATAAGATTTTTTATTTAATTATTGTTATATTATATGTGTAGGATTCGAAGATTCAAGCAACAATTCGCCATAATCACATCTCAAAATTTGATAATTTTTTATGTGAGGGGGCAACATATATTATATCAAATTTTCGTGTTGCTGAAAATATTGGGTCGGTCCTTATTACAAATCATGAATTCAAGTTGTATATCCATAATTACACGTTGGTGCGATTGACTTCGCCATTGGAAACCAACAAAACTGGCTTGAATTTTATTGATTTTGATACAATCAATTCTCAAGACAACACTAGAGATACAGTACTCATAGGTATGTTTTAAAAGTTTATTATTTTTTTAATAGAAACTAATTATATTTTAAAAAAATTGGTTCTATTTTTTCTTACAATGACAATATCCACAGACATAATTGCTTTGGTGGTAAAAATAGGAGATATAATTTATGTTAGTGCAAGGGGCAAGCCTACAGATAAAATTGATATTGAGCTTGAAGATGAACAGTAACTTTCTTTTAAAATATTTATTCATATTTTTTTAACTCAATTTTTATGTTTAATATTTTTTTTAATTAAAATTTAACATCAATTTAAGACACACAATCATGAATTGTACATTGCGGGGAGAATATGCAAGACAATTGATGCAATACAAGAGGAACAATTCAAACCAAACACTTATTATTGTTCTTGAGTATGCCAAAATCAACAATAAATATAGAGGTACATTTTTTTTAACTCATTTTATTTATGTATAATTTTGTATGTATTTAGATGTCATTAGATGTTTATTCTAATATATTTAGCCAGTAATCATATATTATTTGTCCTCTAATTTCTTAGATATGTTTTAACAATAATAATAATTATTATTATATAAAAATTTAAATCATACTTTCTTTGAAATATACTATAGGAAAAAAACATATCAAATTCTTGGAATGCAACAAGAATAACAATTAATGAAGATATAAAAGAAGTTTATGATTTCCGAAAGAGGTACGCGCTCAATCTATACATTACATTTAGTGATTTTTTCTTTTTAAAAAAATATATATCTATAAATTTTAATATTTATGCATTTGAAAATGTAGCATGGGTTTAATAGGCCATGATAGATTGCCTGTACAGTCTCATATAAATCATATTGGTAGAAGCTTCGTCTTTGAAGAATTTACACCAGATGTAGAAGTGATCTATCTTGCAGAAATTCAAGACATCAAGGATGTAAATATTCCATTATAATTTTTTTGTTTTAAAATATTTTTTTACAAAGATTAAAATGCATTACAATTATTGTATAAATTATGTTAATTTATATTTTCATCATGGATTTTTAGGAAAGCTATTGCATTGTTGTTGCAAATGCTCAAAGGATCCAAACTCAATATGGATGGTACTATAGAGGATGTAACAAATACACCAAGAAAGTTATTGATAAATCTGGAGTCCCTTACTTTGAGAAGTGTAAGCAGGACATACCAGTACATGTGCCACAGTAAGTTTTATTTTTTCTTTGAAAGTTTAACATATTTTTTTTAAATTTACTATTTTCTTTTGAAAATGACAAATAAAATTTTATTAAGTTATTTTGCATTTCAATGATATAAAATTCATCTCAAGGTTGCCGATGAAACTGGGAGTACTTCCTTTATAGTATTTAATAGAGAAATTAGGTCAATCATTGGAAAAACAGCAGCCGAACTCATTGAAAATCTTGAGAAGATATTTTATAATTTTCATATAGTGACATCTATAAAGAATAGAATTGCATTAATCAAATTTCACATATAATAATTTTTCACATGACTGAAAGATATGATATAAATTAGAATTTAATTTGAAAAATATAACATACCTATTATATCTATCATATGTTTTATTATAATTCTTTTTTATTTTTTTATTAGTTGGACTTGGTTGGATCATTTCCTAAAGAGCTTGACACTCTTATTGGTTCGAAGTTCATCTTTAGATTCCATATCTCTAAAAGAAATATAAGTAGTCAATAGAAATGCATACACTGTGATGAAAGTATCTTCAGATCCTACTTTGATCAAGGCTATAACGAATAGATCAAAAGCAAAAAAGTATTGAAGTAAAAATGCATTTATGGTGATTTGCTCCATCTTTTCTAATTGTTATATTATACTGTTATTTTTATGTTTACATACAGCCTTTAGGATCCTCCATGAATGATGTTTTTTCAAATAAAATAAGTAATCCAAAAGGGAAGCGTAAATTGATTGACTTTGAGACTATTGATGATGATGAAGATAATGTTCTTGATCAGACTCAAATGCCGGCCACGAATAAAAGGATGATTCAAGTAAAAGTTGAAGATGATCAATCTTAAGAAACAAAACCTATTACTTCATGAAATACTTAGGATTTATCCATGAATTTATTATAACTGCAGATTTAAATTATCATAATTTTTTATGAAACTATGAATGATTATTTTAATTCTATTATCAATTATATCCTTCAAACTTTTCTAGAATCAAGAAATAATGTTTATTTCAATACCATTACCAACTCTGTTTTTCATATTAAGTAGACATGCGTTACCACAAGAGTAAGAATTCAGAATCTAAATTGTCTCATACAAAATTAATTTATTCAAAATAGTCTCAAAAAATTTAATTTTACCTACAAATAAAACCATAAATTTTAACTTTTCTCTAAAATGGTTATTTAAACATAAAAATTATCAATTTTATTTATGAGTTTTTTAGAGATAAAAAGTAATATTTTGAGACAAAATTATAACAAGTAAAAATTAATAATTAAAACAAAATTTATGGGACAACATTGATAAAAAGGAGTATTATATTGAAACAAATACTATATAGCAAAACTAAAAGGATCCAGGTTTGGAACGAATATTAAGCTCTTAATTAATATTTTATTTAATCTTGCAATTAACATTAATTTTAAGTAATTTAATACAATATTTCAAATATTATTTTATTTAATATGTCCTATTTTAAGTAATTTATTATGACAACCACAATAAAATTTGTACATGTGGCAATCTCACATTAATCTTATAATTAATATTTTATTTTAAATAATTTATTATTCTAAATATTAATTTTTTATATTCTCTTATTTATTTATAATTTTAATAACATAACTAATATTTTATTTTAAATAATTTAATATGAATACAATAGTAAAAAAAATTCATATTGTATTATTTAATATGTATATAATCATAATTAAAATTTATTGGTGATACTATATATAGACAATATATTTTAAGATTAATATTTTATTTAATCTTGCAATTAATGTTTGATTTTAAGTGATTTAATACAATATTTCAAATATTATTTTATTGAATATGTCATATTATTTTAAGTATTTTATTATGACTACCATAATAAAATTTGTGTATGTGGTAATCTCAATCTCACATTAATCTTATAATTAATATTTTATTTAAATAATTTATTATTTTAAATATTAATTTTTATATTCTCTTATTTATTAATAATTTTAATAACATAACTAATATTTTATATTAAGTAATTTAATATGAATACCATAGTAAAAAAATCATATTGTATTATTTAATATTTATTTAACCATAATTAAAATTTATTGGTGATACTAAATATAAAAAATACTCCCTCCGTCTCTAAAAAGTTGGCACACTTTCCATTTTGGGCTGTCCCACAAAAGTTTGCACATCCCAAAAAAAGCAAAAAGTAAAAAACAATCACCCTTCCCCATACACTTTAATTACAAAAAAACCATCTCTACCTACCATACTTTATCATTTATATATTACATAAAAATACCATTATACCCCTAAAAGTTATCACTTTCTTAATCTCCATGCCGAAAAGAGGTGTGCAAACTTTTTAGAGACGTAGGGAGTATATTTTAAGAAAAGATTCGATTAAAATTATTTCTGGTATACAATCACTATTATTTTGGCAAAGGATATAATAATACTATAATAAAAAGTTTATTTCGAAACTTAATATATATATATATATATATATTGTGTTTGGTGAAGTTTTTAGAAACTTACAGTAATTAATGTTACAGATAATATAAATATGATTATATTTCACTTTTTATTTATTTCAATTCAATTACATAATATACCATTTAAAGGTAAACATCATAATTACAATAAATAAAGATAAATATATACGAACATGAAAAATAGAACAAAAATAATATTACATCAAAACATATCGAAATTAACATAATAAAGTAAAGATCATTTTAAAAAGTTATATTATAAAAAAATATAATCGGTGTAATACACGGGGAAACATACTATTATATATAGGGAAAATTTCACATTTGGTCCCATAAGAATTCCTTCAATTCAATTATAGTCTCGTAGGAATATACTGGTCTCATAGCTATCAGTTTTGGTCCCATAAGAATATTATAGTTGAAAATTTTTATTCCTAATCAACTTATATCATATCTTTATTGCCAGATTTTCCTCTTCCTTCTATTTTTCAAAATAGACATAGTCCATTATGACCATATCAGGCCCTTCCGTGCATTAATTAAACAACATTAATCTCATAGCTAACCAACTTAGAACAGTAACAGTACCTTTTTTGACCGTCAATCCACCGGGTATCCGGAAAGTTTTACAACTGCTCCTCACAGCCAACCACGCGCCCCGCAGTGTGATGGATCAATCCCGTTCCTTCAGCGAATCTCAGCACAATCCTGGTTCGTTTTCTACACCGGGTGTATAAGATGCTGCTACTATTTTTGCCGGAAGGTATGGAGATTAAATTTGCAGAAAAATGGAAGGCTACATGCGGGCAGCAGCCCGAGATTATTTATTTATTGAATGGAGAAATTTATTACACACTTATCCTCACTGAACAAGAGGATATAACTCCTTTAGCTACCTATTGTAGCTGCACTCAGAACACTCATACAAAGAAAAGAAAGAGATACAATGTTTATTTTAGAAAGAGAAACAGAGGGTGATGGTCAATGCCTTCTGTTTCCCTAACCCACCTATTTATAGAGGCTTTCGGGTTTGAAATCTAGATTTCAAAGCCTCTAAATCTTTTGTGACGTTACTGCTTACGTCATTGTTCTTGCATCAGCACTTACGTCATCTACATTGGATCCCAACTTTAGCAGTTGGCTGGTCCCTCTCCTTTATTGGAATCTTTTTTGTGACGTCATTGCTTGCGTCACCTTTTATTAGATGCCAATAGCTGGCTAGTTTCTTTATTGGATTCCTTTTTCTGGGTCATCCTCCCTATCAAGTCACATGTCTCTTACCCTTTCGAAAAGGTCACTTGGCTCTTGCTTTTTTGAGGAGTCATTTGTCCTCTTTAATGCCTGATAATTCTCCTGGTTCCTGGGTATTCCAAAGAGATTTTACCCTCTTTTTTCCACGTGTCTCCTTTGGGGGTGGATCAGCAGTTCTGATCATTCTTATGCACAGTCTTATTCATTTTTTCCAAACTCCAGCTCTATTTGGGTGGAACAGCTCGAACATATCTTGTTTGTCCACTTCCCAAAATGGGCCATGTTACAATATCTCCGATGAGTTTGTTTACTCACTGGAATCTTATTTTTTCACAGAAGTTCTTGTTTTTCTTGAAACGCCTTCTCCGCAAATTCTGTCTTCTTCCCTGTTAAAGTATTCAACAGGAAAGACCCATTCAAAGACTTATGCTCGGATTTGAATGGGAACTTCACCTCCACCATGGCTTTGATGCAGGCATATAAACCTCTCGCTCTTCGCGTAGAGATCTGTTCTTCAGAAAATATAGAAACCAAGACTGATTCCTTTTCAGAAGGCTCTTTAATCTTATTTGATGCTGAGACATCGGGTCTTCTTAGCTTGATGAAATGAAAGGCCTCGTGGTTGCCTTTCCCGACTGGTTCTGGGGCCGCACTGGTGAAGTACAGCTCCAATGCATCGCCTCTAGATAGAGTCGAGTTATTTTCCCATGCCTTGAAAACCTTTTCTCCGAGCCAATCTGGAAGTTTTGCAAGTTCTGGGAAACCTGGTGCAACAGTATAGATCGAGGCTAGTGCCCCAAAGTCATACCACTGTTTTACATCCATTGGATTTGAGCCCTCTCACATCCAAACTCGGGGATATTCCCCCGATATATCCACCCGATATTTCTCCAGTCGGATTCCTTGTCTGGTGTTCAATTTCTCCCAACTGGCCTGGTATTCCTGCCAATAAGAGAAATCAGCTAAGTTAATACCAACCTTAGCAGTGCCCGTCATAGGCCTAAGGTTGATCTTTCTCTCTTTGACCACAGAGGTACTGGGTTGATTCGTTGACTCTAGATGTGACTCCAGGTCTTTGATTTTTTCTTGGATTGGTTCCTCATTTGGAGGTTCCAATCTAGGACTTGTGCTAAGGGTACTTGATTCTCTTGCTCCGGGTTTAGAGCTCCGTTCTCGACTACTCTCCTTTTGTCGATTGCAATTGCTATCAACAGCTCAGATGAGTGGCTCTCGTGTTGCTTCGAACAGACTTGCATCGTTTTGAATGCAGTCTCGTATGCGATTAGACACTTTGGTCTGATCACTATCTTGTATTCTTCCGGCACACCTTGCATTGAGTGCCAGATTCTCGAATTCCCTTTGGAGCAACTCAAAGTTGTCCATCAGGTGCCTTGATACAGTCAGGATGGAGTCTATTTCAGCTCATTCCATCTCTCGTCAGAAAATCTGCCAAAATATTATCAACAGATTTAATAATGACAATATTAAAATCATAATATTGGCATTCTGCTTGCCATCTTAATAGTCTAGCCTTTTCAGGTTTAGATTCAATTTTATTTTTTAAAAAGGCTTTGACGCTTGTGTTATCAATTTTAAGGATAAATTTCTTCGCGAGAAGAAATAGCGGCCATTTCTTGAACGTTTTCCGAACCGCAAAGAACTCCTTTTCATTGATGTGCCACCTGTTTGCTTCATTCTCTGTAAAGAGTCCGCTACAGTATCTGCATGACACTTCTCCTTTTGGTGTGGACTTCGTGAGAACTGCTGCCCACCAGTGGTCACTGGCATCTGTGTAAAGTACCAGTTCATCCTCGTCGTTTGGTATTGCTAGCTTGGGGAGCTTCTTGCAAACCTCCTTTAACTGCTTAACCATTTCTCGGTGTGATTCCTCCCATTTGAATTCTGCATCTTTCTTCAACAGAGGACTGAACACCTTCCTGTATTGTGCTAGGTTGTTGATGAACATTCCAGCAAAGTTGACAACTCTTAAGAAGCTTTGGAGTTGTTTCTTGTCCTTGAAATCTTCAGGAAATCTTTGAACCTTTTCTACAATATGAGGCTGTAGAATAATTCCGAACTCATCGATCTCGACTCCTAGGAACTCGATCTGCCTTGTTGCTATTACTTCCTTCTTTTCAGAAAGCACCAATCCTTCCTTGTGGCATACTTCCGAAAATACTTCCAGATGCGCCAGATGCTCTTTCATGTTCTTTGAGGGTATGAGGATGTCATCCACATAAACAAACATGAATGAGAAATAATCTTTGAATAGATTATCCATCTTCCTTTGGTATATCTGGGATGCATTCGCCAAGCCCATAGGCATGACATTCCAGATATAGTGGTCTTGTGGTATTGAAAAGGCTGTGAACTTTTTGCTTCCTTCTTCCATCATAATCTGGTAGAACCCAGATTTGCAATCAAACTTTGAGAATACCTTGGCATTCTTGATACAATTGATCAAGTGTTCCCTACTTGGTATGTAGTATCCATCGAACTCCAAGATGTTGTTGATCCCTTTGTAGTTAATCACAAGTCTTGGCTTTTCCCGCTTGACTTCTCCATGATTTCGAACTAGAAATCCTGGACTGCTATATGGGGATACTCCTGGTGATATCAACTTAAGGTCCAGATATTCCTTAAGTATTAGCTGCATATCCTTTCGATCCTCTTGGTTCATCAGGATAGGCTTGTATCTTACGAACTCATGCTCTTTTCCTTCTTTCACTTTGAGTGAGGCTTTGAGCTCGTTTTTGTCCCACCAGGCTAGAGGATCCTTATTGAAGTTCTTCTGTATCTTCTTTTTGACGTCCTCCAAAGATGTTTGTTCTTCGATTGTGATGTCTTTCTGTAGACTATCTCACAAGCTTGCTTTGAGAAGATGGATTGTATCTTCTTTTAGTTTCTCCATCTTCCATCCTCCTCTTGTCTCGGTTCTCATCTGAAGGACTACTTCGCCATATTTTCTTCTATCATTCATCTTTGGATGGCTAAGTTTTCCTTCATCACCATGCTTGCTGTGGAATCTGATTGACATTTTTCTTTGAAATACATTACGTAGTCTTTGTGCTATGATCTTATGTTCATAAAGGGTTGTGAAAATAAGCCTTCTTGTTGCGTTTTCTTATGTAAAATGCTTGAATGTCTGTAGGAAATTATTTCCTAACAGAATATCTACTCCGGTGTCATGAAAATATAATGGCAGAGTTTTCACCTTATACCACGGGGTATGATCCGCTCATCCGATCATGATTTCTGCTTGCTTGATTCCTCTGTTAAGGATTAACACCCTTTGAGAGAAATCTTTTCCTAGTACCGTTGGCAATTCTTTACCTGAGTCTTTCGGAAAGACTCCTTTTGCTGTGAAAATGCCGGCTCCAGAATTAATGGACGCCGCAAAATATTCTGCACGATGCTCCTTATATATCATCCCAATGGTGATATATATTGAGAATGGACTTGTGGCCATGGGTGGATCAGAGCTTATAAAAGCCCTTTCTATTGGACTTTATATCTCTTTCCTTTGACTAAAAACTCCATTCCATCTTGTAATCATTCCTAAGGTTTGTGATCCTCGAGAAACTCCAATCCCAGCACTAGTTGTTCTGGGAATCTTCCTGCAACTCCTTCAATTACCAGCTCAAGTTCTCCGAGTTTGAGTTGTCCTTGGTATCTCCCCATTGTTGGTTGTTGAAGATAATACAAGACATCACAAGGAATAGAGTTTTCCTTCTTAGTGATATCGAATATTACTTTAACTCCTCTCCATCCTTCTGGGCATTTTAGTTCACCTTTGATTGTGAACTTTTCCAGTTCCTGGATTACCTCCTCGATTGGTTTATTTCCCTATTTTCGCTAATCATTCTATCTTCTTGGAAAGAAATTCTTCTTTGCTCGAATCTAAGGCTATTCTGTCTGCTCCAGATCAGCTTGTCCTTGATCCGCAGATCCATATCGTGAATTGGCGGTAACTCCATTATCTCTGGCCTAGTCGCACATGCAACTTTCTTGAACACTTCAGGTATCTCAATATACTCCTTCATTTGGAATAGATCTGAATGATGAGTGTTGGAGAGGGCATACGAGATACTGTATGTGATAGAGTAAGGCATATTTCCTTCCTTCATCAAGTCTTTGTTTTTGAAATCTTGATGGAGGGTAAGAGCCCTATTGAAATCTCGATCTGCTAGATTGTAAGCGATCCTTGGATAAATGTAGGATGCTACTTTTCCTGCGTACAGATTTCCCGAGAGTCCTCCTAGGCATGCTTCTCTTGTGCTCTTGATTCTCTTATCAAAGACAAAAATATCGATTGGTGTATCGATTCCTTCTTTGAATGTGGCTTTGATGAGAATCTTAATTGCTCCGATATGGACCAAAGACATAGTCTTGGACATCTTCTCTGGGAGTTTACTTAGTTTCTTCCTGATTTCTTCATAAAGAACCAGTTGCATCTCCATCATATTTCATGTGAGCTCCATTGGGATGGTTATCTCCCCTTCGGTCACTTTGTATATGATGTTGTGTTTTCTCTTCTTGAAACTTGGAAAAAAAAATTCAATTTTCCCACAGTGAATCCATCGTATAGGCCTCCATGATTCTCATATGGGTTTTATGAGAAATAGATGTCTGGGAAAAGAATCCAGACATATCTTCTTGCATCTCTTTCCTGAAGATTTCTTCTTCACTTCGACTCATCTTCAGAAGACTCATCTTGGCTGAAGAAATCTTCTTCATAGATGCTCTCATCCGAGGGTATATCTTCGAACTGATATACATGTACTAGGTCTTGGAAGTAACGGCTTTCTCTATTTCAGGAGTTGTTTCGAACTGCCGTACTCCCCTCTTCTGGTTTTTCGGACAATCGGGTGAGATATGCCCTCTAACTCTGCAAGTATATCAGTTACAATCCTTGAATCTTTCGTTTGCTCGTGTAGCTACTCTTCGGAATATTTTTCTTGTGGGAGTTCTCCCTGTACTCCTCTGGTTTGATCCTGAGGATGATGCTTGATTCCTTGAACTCCATCTTGATGGTCCAGATCTCTACCCTGATTTATGGCTTTGGGCCTTCTGTTTAGACCAAAAGGATCTTGGTCTTCTGGACCTCCATCATCCGCTCCTTTGGATGTGAGGATGATGTTTCTTCATCCTTTTCTGCTTTCTTGGGTTTCTTCCAATGATAGTTGGAAGATCATTGCTTTCACAGCATAAGGGGTACCGTTTTGTTGATTCCCCTTAATCTCTTATAGTTTTTGTGTAGCGATGCTTGATGACACCACTCCGCTATCTTGGCTTTGAGAAAAGACATTCTCCTTGCTATTGAATCCAGCTCAAATGGTTCATACTCTTTGATCAGCATTTCTCTCCATGGGCTTGGAATATTGGCAAAGAATAGGTGGAATACTTCCTCCTCCTTGATCTTTGATTTCTATCTATACTCTGTGAAGAGTTTGATGTACTCATCTACATGAAAAATGTCAAGTAGTCCTAGGTTGTATAGGGCATTCCTATACTTCTTTTTCTTCTCTTCTTCCATTTCTTCGAAGTAACCAACTCCGATGAAGTGGATCTTGAAGATCTTGTCCATGCGATCAACAATATTGCCTAGATCTTCACCTTCCATGGCCTCCTTCTTGACCTCGTCTGAGAGTACCTCCCAGGCGCACTTTACTGATCCTTCCAGACTCATAGTTAGGAATTTTATGAACCCTTCCTTGTCCAGCTCAAGTGCACTTCCTGCAATTTTCATAGCGTTGATCCACTCATCGATCAAAGTTTCTCAGTTTTTGAAGTCAAGAGTGTCGAGGTTTAAGATCAACCTGTATGGATTTATTGATTTTAGGTGAGACCGACCATATGGGGTGTTGTGTATACTAGATCCTCGAACTCGGCTTGCTCATGTTGACATTCCAATTGCCTTCATCTTGAAGTTTCCTGGTTGTTGAAATGTCTCTTCTTACCTTCCTTCGTAGACTCCTTGTGTTTCAGAAGTTCTCTCATCTTGGCTCGAATCACGTTGGGTATGCTGAGCCTGCGACTGTTGTTGGCCAGAAGTCTCTCCAACATTCATTTTTAGATCTACAATAGTTAGTCCTTGGAAAGACTCATATAGATTTGTAGATCTTCAAGATTTGCTCGTTCCATATAGAGACGTGGACTCTCCACGAAGGATAGCGATCATCTTCTCACTTTCTGACTTTGGCCTTGTGACCTCAGTCGTCTTCCCCTTTTGGTGTAAAAGGGGTTCCATCTCGAAGGTTAGTGGCAACCGTCCACTGGCCTTCTTCCTGTCACCTTAGTTTCCAAGGACTTTACTTGTTCTGTCAACTTTGTGATGAGGTCGAGTTGCTTGTTTTGCAACTTCTCCATCTTATCCATCTTAAGGCTGATTTCGAATATCGTCTTGGACATGCTCTGGTAATATTCTCCAAAGAATCTCATCGTATTCTGCAATTCTCTAAGATCTTGGTTCATCTTAGAGTTATCGGCCTCGATCTCCTTCCACTCCATCATTCGTCCCAATGTGTGAAGTGATAGGGCTTGCAGATCTCTCTTGGACCCCGGTTGGGTCGTTTTCTCCATTGTCTGTGTTTGGGGACACTTCCATGGATCTCGGTGAAACATTAAATTTCTACAATGTTTCTTGATACTTTTTTAAAGTATCTTATCTGCATCTGGCGTAGTTCCTCCAAAGATTCTTCCTCAGTGTGGTTGGCACGAATGTTGGTCAACTCTCTCCTTTGATTTATGCCTTCATACCATCGGTCGGCATCTTCGTCTCTCTTTTTCGTAATTTGTCTATACAACACACAATAATATTATTGCATAGAGCTGCTTGTTTCGTCATAATTAACAGGTCAGTAGTCCCTGTTACTCCAGCTTTGAACAGGGCTGATAGTCCTCTTACTCTCGGATGTCGAACTTTCGTTCGGATCCATATATCTTGAAACTCTCCTCTCGTTAAGTGATAAATAAGTTTATAATAAATTTTTCCATTCATAAATAAATAAACCTAGGGCTCTGATACCATTTTGAAGCGCGGAAAGTTGAGTTAATCTAGCATAAGATATAAATTTTGACTTGGAACTAATTTAGCATCTTTTGGGGTCAATTTTGCAAATTTACCTTTTTAGAAAATTCTTATAGGAATAATCATGCATCTACCCCATTATCAATTTAGATAAAATTCTTATGGGACTAAATCTGACGGTTTTGGGACCTTTTTGGCATTGAGCAATTCTTACGGGGCTAAATATGAAATTATCCCATTATATATATATATATATATCAAATAAAATAAAAATATTAAAAACTTTATATTTCAAAAGGGTCAGTTCTATTTTAAGTATCAAGAGATATCAATAATTATTTAAAATATTTTCTGGATGAAATACTCAATTAAAAACCATGTACACTTCATTATCATTCCAACATCTGTACTTTTGTTAATGGCCTAATATAAGTATTGGGCCACATCAGCCCAATTATCAACGCCCTAATTCACTTTAATGGGCTGGGCCACTTCGATAATGGGTTGACAAGACAGCTTCATCGTGCTAAGAAATATTAACAATAGCCCAACAATTTCATCACACTCCACTGTCGTACGCAGAGCTAAAAACAATGGAGTCATCCTCTGCAAAACCCTCGGTGGGTCCACCCCCCAACCCCTTCTTGTCGCTTTCCACATTCATCCACCGAGTCAGCACTCAGCTGGCGACGCGACTCGACGACACTAGGAAGCTCGCCGCCGCTGCTCTACCCGCCGTCCTGCCACCGGCGCCGCCTCTATCATTGCCTTTCGCCTCCGTTTCGCAGCGGCAGGGGAAGCAAACGGCTGCGTCGGAAACTTCGTCCAACTCCGAGAATGTGGCTAGAAGGCTCGTCGGAACCTCGGTTTACACCGTTAGCAACACAAATAATGAGTTTGTGTTGGTATCTGATCCTGATGGGGTTAAGTCCATCGGGCTGCTTTGTTTTCGGAAAGAAGACGCTGAAGCTTTTCTTGCTCAGGTAATTACATCCTAATGAATGATGAATGTCTTTTATCCTATTCATCGATTGATGGATTTGTTTGTTTTATGAATACAACCTTTTTCCTTTTGCATTCGCATGATAATCTAATGTTATATTAGGGTTTTACTTTTGTGTTACATTGCTTTTGAGTGATTCATATGGATACACTGGTGATTTTCTTTAGCTGAATTATGCTTGTTCAGTTTTGCTGCTATGATTCATCATCATTCTATCTTATTCGCCCTTGCCATTTTGCAGGTGAGATCAAGAAGAGGAGAAGTGAAAGGCGGGGCGAAAGTGGTGCCAATAACACTTGACCAGGTGAATTTTTTATACATTATGCTTTTATTCGTTTATGGAAGAATATGGAGAATCTCTAAGTTTTGATATGTAGCTGCATGGAATATAAGTTGAACCTAAGAATAAGTGCATTGTATAATAGTTTCTTGGAAGTGATATGTAGTGATGTGAAATTAAATTGCAAATCTGATGGATCACTATAGTCTGACCATTTGAAAGAAAGGTTTGGCTGATATATTTGGGAATGAATGGGCTTTTTTTAAAAAGCACAGAGGATTGAACTATGTTTAGGAGCTTTTGGGAGTTCTTGAATTCAAAGTTTTTGACTTCCTTGGAAGTTGCTAGAGGTCGCCTGAGAATTTTTTGTTAGAACTGAATTTGTGTAGTTCAAAACATTTCTTTTTCATAATTTATTATCCTTCTTTTCACCATCACTCTGTCATACCTAATTTATTACTTTTATATTTAGTGAGACTGAGAGGTAAATCTTTTAACAAATTTTATTGTTTTCCTTTCAACAGGGACTATCTAAGCAACGATTTTGTTCCCTTTATTTTGCAGGTTTATATGTTGAAAGTTGAAGGAATAGCATTTCGATTTTTACCTGATCCAGTTCAAATAAAAAATGCAATAGAGGTCGGTACTTACTAGAGTATATTAAGGTTTCTTTGCATGTTTATGGTCTTATAATGCCTCTTATTTGTTGAATACATTAATGGGAAATTAAAAACATTAGGTTTTAATATACGTGATCAGCAACCCAAAAAGTTATAAATTGGCAAACTGCAGTTTATTAAAGGCAAAAGTGCATAATTTTGATATATGCCACTTTGCGGCTAATATTTCTCAAAATGTGTCTCTTTATGTGTATCTTTATGCGAACTCTTTAATTCAATAATTAACCCTTACTGACTTACCTTCACTTGGCTAAGGGGTTAAAATGCAAAATATGAGTATATGCGCACCAAGAGTCCAATAAAATCAATTTTAAGAACAGTCCCTCTTACTCTTTTTCTTGCTGAATCTGTCAAGTAATGTTGGTTCCTTAAAAAAATTTTATTAGACATACTTATGATATCATGGCTCACATTCTTCATTGTCAGATAAGAGCATCAGACACCAAGAGTGGATTTGATGGAGTTCCTGTTTTTCAGGTATAATAAAATATGATTAAGCTTATTCGACTCCTTTTTTTTTTTTCCTTCATATTTTCCTATTAATTTATCTCACATGACACAATTAAATACCTCCTTTAAAAGCCACAGCTACGCTCATGGACTTAGAATTTAATTTAAACACCCATCAGGATATCATTCAGGCTGTTTCATCCACGAATGCCACAATAATATTTTTCTGAAAACAACCAGCTGAATTAATTGCCCTTCTGATAATTCAATGGTCCTACAAGTATGAACTTACTACTTCAGAAGTCGCTGAATGTTCTGAAATCTATGATAAACATTTTGAAGTCCATCTAGTAGATCATTCAGTATAACCTCTGTTCTAAAGAATTGGTACCCAGATAAGATGGAGATTATAGTTCATTTTGATTTCATAGTCTTGACGAGATGTTTTCTCATCCTACATTATTAGAGCTTGAAGTTGTTTCCATGTTAATAAAAGCAAGCGCACAACACATTCGCACACATAGAGAAGAACACTGGATCTTGATGAGAGCACGAGGAGGTAGTCACACAATAAGAGTTATGGAAACAATCAAGTCCCAGTTTAAGTTATAGTGCTTTTAGTTTTTGGCTATTTAGTAAAGTGTTCTTAATTTTTAAGTTTTGATTTCCTGATATTCTAATATACAGTTTCCTTTTTCATGTCATTGCTCGTTTTTATCAAAATAATGTGGGATTTGTCTATTTGCAGTCGGATCTTCTAGTTGTAAAGAAAAAAAACAAGCGATATTGCCCCATATACTTTCAAAAGGTACTAGTTTTAGTTCTGATTCTTTTAAATACTACATTAAAATATGACTTAGCTTAATGTTCCTTTGTTTAAAAACAGGAAGATATTGAGAAAGCGCTTTCATCAGTGTCAAGGGCTTCCAGAGGACCTGGTGTTTCTCAGCATATCATGGTATGGCTGGTTATTCACTTACATCTTCATTTTATTCTATCAACTTATGCATGTGCAAGTAATTTTCTCACATGACAATATATTGCCTTTTTTTTTTCTTTTTTCTTTTTCAGTAACGGTAGTTATAGTTTTGTCACCCTTGCTGTACTTACCACACAGCACGTAAAATCTCAATCAGAGTAGAATAATTTGAGAACTCTAGAAAATCTTGGAACCCCTAGATTTATTTTATTCTGGATCAATGTTAATTATGTAAAATTTTAATTTACTGAAACTTGGTTTTGGATGAACTCCATGGTTTGTGGGGTTGTGTAAACTGGAGTTATAGCTCTATACAAAAATCCTTTGTTTAGATGGAAAATTTTCTCGAGGAAACAATAATCTTTCTTGAAACCTTTGAGCTAACTAGTATTCGTTTAGATTTGATTACTGGATATTAATTCTGATCCTCTCATATTGACTTGCATGAGGTGAATAACATTTTTCACATGAACTGTTCAATGTGTTTGAATTTTGTCAGGTTGGAAGTTTGGAGGATGTTCTCAAGAAAATGGAGGTACTTAACTCAAAGGTTTCTTGTTGGTTGAAAGATATCAAGCGACCATTTGCTTATGCTTAAGGGAGTGTACTGTCTCGGAATCTATTACATCCAAGACAGGCATACTTGGCATTGCAGATGGCCTACTCTTGAGTCTTGATTGACAATAAATTCATTTAAAAAAAAAAGAGTTTTTGCTGTTTCCTTGGATTTGAATGAGTTTCGCACTTTTCCCTTCTTATGGGCAGATAAATCAGAAGAACTCTGGATGGGAAGACTTAATATTCATCCCACCTGGTAAAAGCCATTCTCAACACATTCAAGATGTTACAAAAGTATAAAGATAAAAGATCGAATTCATAACTCCCATTTTGATGAGACGACATATACAAGTAAGTGCATTTTTTTGCATTTCCCTCTTTACTTTCAGTCAGGAAGGTTGATCTATAAAATTTACCTCCACTCTTATTAAGATGCCAATTCTTTGCACATCATAATGCATTGTCAACCAACAGAAAATAGACTGACTTTCAACACGAGGATCGAGGTCCCATTTGATTGGATTTAGGAGCACACAACATTTGATCTCTCAGAATGTACAAATATTGTATTTTTACTTTTAATAATTTTTTGCTCATGATGGCTACCAATTCTTTGTGCACTTGTCTCTGTGTGAATACTCACTACCCATTTAGAAGGGAATGACGTGAAAAATTAAGAATTTGCAGTTACACTTTCTTGGTCATTTATTCTGTATTGGAGACGAGCATCAGTACGTGTGAGGTTGATAAATTGAAACTCGTCGTCTCCATAACTTGTCAACTCATGCTGAAATCTGTCATGGAAATAATGGTTCTGGTTTATTCAGATTTACTGTTTACTGTCCAGTTTTGTGCAAAATAAGCATGAGTATTGTAAGAATTTTAACGTGTAGATTAGGTGTGTGTGTTATTGAATGTTGAAGTCAACCTTGATTTGGTTAAGAGTTGGGTACTGGGTTTTTTAGTCAGATATTAGTTGCTCACAGCTCACGAGCTGAATTGATTAACTAAATGCCTTGTAAATCCAAGACATTTTGCTTTAATAATTGGGTTATTTTGCAAAAAAAAAAAAAAAAAGAAGAAGAAGAACAACATCACAAGGTAGAGTAAATTTTTTTGAAATTTTGCAGATAATGATGCTACATTGTGTTGTTTCTGGAGTTGATAAATAAATTTCCAAGATTTATGGAGAATGTGTTTTATAGGTTAGAAAGCAACAAGTAATACTCCCTTCGTGCATTTATGCTCGTTTGTACATATACTTAAATTAAGAATGGAGATGCTAAATGGTTAGAATCTAGCCGGCTATTTTTGTAGTTTTATTGAAGAAAGAGGGTTAAGTAATTTATGGGTTATCAAAATACCCTTCTATCTTTATTTTAAGTTTGGAACATTCTCCCATTATCTGCTGGTTTAAGAACTATAATAATTAGAAGTATTAATGGCAT
This sequence comes from Pogostemon cablin, assembly GCA_023678885.1. NCBI lineage: Eukaryota > Viridiplantae > Streptophyta > Magnoliopsida > Lamiales > Lamiaceae > Pogostemon > Pogostemon cablin. Next base: position 30,074,639 of record CM042969.1, on the reverse strand, counting down.
ATTTTTTTCAATTAATTTTACCGTTTCATAATATATTCATATTTAATGTAATGTAAAATTTTGTAATTTATAATGTTTTGATTACTTATCATGTGATTATTAATTCTATATTAAACAAATGAATAATTAATATCGGAACTTAATATTTGAGATGTCGTTTCATTAAATATTTTTATTAAATAATTATATTTTTTTATATAAATTAAGTTATTATATAAAATTTCTAAAAAAATATTATTTAAATTAATATTTACATAGCTGGAATGTAAATTATTTTTCCATTAAATATTTTATATAACATTATATTCAATTATTATTATTATAAATATAATAATACACAAGTATATTAATGCAGAAATGCTGTTGTTAAATTGAGTTTAATTTGAATATTATTAAACTTAATTTTTTTAAAACATTAACAAGATATTTCAATAATGTAGAAATATAGATTTTAACACAATTCCTATCAGATTTTTTCGCTTATATATTTTAGATAGTTTACGGTCTTGAATAAAATTTTGGCAAACTTGTGTGCACCCGGCGCTAGGGCATATTCCGTGCGTCTTTAGAATTTTGCGTTAAATTGTATATATTTTAATATAAAAATATGTACCCTTTATTTTTTAAAGAAAATAAAAATTATTAATAAAAAGTGTATACCATTTAGAACAAAATGGTGTACCCTTATTAATTAAAGTGTATACCCTTTAAAACAAAATAATGTATCATTACACATAATACTAAATTCTAAATGTGCACGATATGCCCGGGGCACGCAAGACCAACTCTAAAATTTCAAGGTATTAGGTATTGTGATATTATTAATCTTTATTATTTTTATTTTTATTTAAAGGGTAATAATTGTATAATACTGTCTCATGTAGTCTTATATGAGACGAATAACAAGTGATAATGTAATTAATAAAAAGTTATACACAATCAATAAATTATTTCATAAATAATTTATAGTATAAATAAAAAGTGATAATATTTTATAGTGAAAATGAAAATAATGCTAGTACTTTTTATTAATCTATTCATCTCACATAAAGACTTACGTGAGACGGTCTCATACAAGTTTTTGCATTATTTAAATCCACAATATAATTTTTTTAAAATACAAAAGATAAATAGTTCATACTTCATAGTATATTACATTACACTATAAGCAACTTACTTGAGATAGTGAAATGGATAAAAAATGATATTTAATTAATAAAAAAATTATAGTGATATTTCATGAACAATTTATAGTATAAATAAAAAGTGATAATATTTTATAGTAAAAGTGATAACTAATTTAAAAAATGTAAAATGATCTAGTGTGTGAAAATTTCACGCAAAGCTTGCCCAAAATAGAACAAACTATCTTGTGAGACCTCATATATATATATAAAACAAATGCCCATTTTTAATTTAACTCGTTTTTACTCTTTTTTAGAATTAGTATTGAATTCGTATAAAAATATATTATAATTATAATTTGTATATAATTAAGTTTAAACTCATAATATATTTCAGTGTTGTTATAATTGGTTTGAATATCAAATCGAGCAGTTACAACGGTCTGAAGTTTAACAGGTCGGACCGATCGAATTGGCGGTTTAATAAAAAAAACTAAAATTACTTATTTTTAATAATATTATTTATTTTACATGATTTCATATTAACATATACATGTGAATCAAGACTTATAAAAAATAATAATAATAATAATAAATAATAAAAACATGATCATTAGTATTTAATTAATTTCTAACATTCAATTTTAAATCTAAAATAATTCAAATCATTTGATAAGTAGGAAACATAATTAATTAATTAATTTGAGTTAATTAGGAATTTGATTTTTGTGCTTCCCAACTTAAAAAGTTCATCATGCAATAATTAGTTTTATCATTCCCGGGTGCTTTACACCCAAAATCGAAATTATTTATAAATTTTTAAAAAGACAAAAGTCTCTTGAAAATATAGTAATCACTCATTATTATTATATATATATATATATATATATATATTTCAAAATCAAAATATGCGTTCTTGGTTCAGTCAGTTCAATCAATTTTTTCGATTTTGATCGGTCTGAACCGCTTTTTTCGATTTTATATCTAAAATAGTTTTTAACGGTTATTCGGATTGAATCTTGATTAAATCGATTGACCCGATTCCAAAATCACTTATATATTCTTAGGGAAAAAACTAATGAATTTATAATTAAAATGTCATATAATAAGTGTTTTTATAACTGAATTGGAGATTGAATTGGTAAAGACAATAATTTGAGATTTAATTGACCGGATCGACTTAAAAAAATGTATAATAACTTTTCAAAGTTAAAAATAAAAATTTTAAAAAAAATATTTATAATTCATAATTTTTACTTTATATATAGTATAGCATGTCAATTCTGTGCCATAATTCATAATTTACTACAAAATTTAAATATTATATTAAAAAATATACTACTAAAGTAAAAGTAAAAGAAAACATCTTTAGCTAAAAAAAGTAAAAGAAAACATTATAAAATATAAAACTACTAAAAAAATTATTATTATTATTTTTTAAGTTTACACAAACGGTTGAACCGATTCAACCTGTACAATCCAATTCAACTTAAATTTCGATTTTAGGTAGTTTTAATTATATTTGCTCATTGGCTTGATTTATTATTAAAACTATGGCATTTGTTATTAGTGAGCATTTTGTTTTATTAAAACTAATAATGAATTTATAATTTTTATGAGGTTGATGGTGGATTTGTTATTAGTTTTGTTTTATTAATTAAAACTAATTAGTGACACGAGGAAAAAAATGTTATATAATAAAATTTTCTTATTGTTATATATAGAAATAAAATGCTATTTTAAAAAAATATATGTAAATTTATAATTTCGAATCGAATTCGAATATTTAATTTTGAATTTTCAAATTCGAATACTCAAATATATTCTAATAGTTCGTTTATTATTTTCGAATCGAATACGAATCTGATTTCGAATTCAATTAATAATTGAATACGAATACGAATATTTGAGTATCTAATTAAATATCATTAAAATATCTTATTATTTGATTCGATTCGATTCGTTTATAATTTTAGATACATATACTTACTTCGAATGCCTTCTCAATTAAATCCTTTTATTTTAATTTATCACTTCCTTTATCCATTGTGAATGATTATCACCGGAGGTTCATTGATTAATGCAATTTTCTCTCTCTATATAATTTCACTTAATATAATAATTTTTAAAATATAATACAATATTTTATCAAATAATATAAAAACAATAATATTGGAATGAACTTAAATAGATATTCACACAAACGAGCAAAACAAACACAAAACTATCACAAAAATATCATAACATCTAGGTTAATTAAATGACGGTTAATAATTTTAAAATTTTATTTTAAAAACGTTTTAATAAAAAAAATATAACAATAGCTATTTTATGAAGAGTTGTCTCCTATGTCCTAGGAACACAATAATTTAATACTATAAATTCTTGTGTTTTCATTGGGGTGCGGTGTGTCTGGGAGCACACAAGTTTTTGCCTTTTTATAAATATGAAGTAAAAAATTTGTCTTGTAAAAATTTTGTCTTTTTATGAATTCGTATATGCTAATTTTGTTGAAATTACTCTTTAATACGTAAAAAAATTATTTTTCATATAATAAAAGAAAATATCAAAGTACTGCATGATATACCGTATATAAAGAACAATTTTTTTTTTCATTTAGGTAATTAATTTTTGAATGAAAATTTATTATAATTATTTTTATGTATTCATGTTTAAACTCATACTATATTCTTTATTTAAAAAAATCTAATGACTTTATTTATAATTGAAATGCTACGGTATATTAGTGTTTTTATTAGTGAAAGTGTGAGTTTTATATTTTAATTATATTAGTGAGTGTGTGGATCCTATAAATAAGACTTTTTGGATGGAACGCCCAAAATATAAAAAATTGATTCTTTAAAAGAGACGGAGGAAGTAATTAAATAAAAATATTTATAATTCATAATTTGTACATCGTAAATAGTTTATAGAATGTCAATTCAATACCATAATTTAGATAGAGTTGGTCTCTTGTGTTCCAGATGCAAAAAATGTGTAAGGGTACACAATTTTGTTCTAAAATATATACATTTTAATTAATAATGTTACAACATTTTATTATAAAGGTATACGATTTTTATTAATATTTTTTATTTTTTCAAAAAATAAAGGGTACACAATTTAATACTAAAGTGTATGGACTCAGTGTGCCTACATAAGTTTTAGCCATTTGGATATTACTTCATACTTTTAAATATATAAAAGTAAATGGGAAACATCCATTTAAAAAAACAATATAAAAAATATATAGAAATTGATTGGACTGATTCATCCAGTTTTTCAAATTTGACCGGTTCAACCTTATAACCCAAATGTTAAGTGTTTTAATTTTTATTGATTACGTTCAACTGCTGGAACTGTTCGATTTGATTTGATTTTGATAACATTGCAAAATAGTATTTTTTAAATAATAAGTGAAATATAATATATTAAAAATAAAATAAATTAATAAATGTAATAATATTAAGAATTAAGAAATGAAAATTAAGAATTCTAAAGAAGAATAAATCGCTGAAACTATTCATTGAATTAATTGGTTTAAATTTAAGTCTTTCTTTGAAAATTTAAATACAAATTTTAGGAAACTTGTTAAAAAAATTCGACTCTAATTTATAATTTTATAGGATTTACCCTATTTATTATTAATTTTTAAAAATTTATTTATTTAAAAACTATATTCTATTTTATAATTTCATATTATATATTTTTCTATATATACTTAATTATTTATTTATTTCACAACCGACATAATTTTAAATTCCAATAAAATGGAGTAATTATGGAATGGAGTAATTATGGAATGTACAGTAATAAATGTATAGGGAATTGAGAAAGATAATCAGAGAAAGTTTAAAATTGTTGTGAAATATTTTATATGAACATTACTCCTTATAACATTAGAATATGAAGAGAGATCGTTTACTATTGTACCATTTATCTTCTCTATATAAAGAGTAGAGATAGTAGGGTTGTACAGACATTGATATTTACGCCGTTAATAAGAATCCCTATTTCTCTCTTATTTTTTGTGTTCTTCTATTTCTTTTATATTCGTCTTACAAAATCTGTTTACAATACGTTATCAGCACGCTCTAACCAACCAAGTCATCAATTGAAGGAAGCTCTAGAAACGATTCCAATATTACAAATTGAAAGTGAGCCATAGAAAAGAATCGTGTCTTTTCTGCAAGGTAATATTAAAATCTTAAATATTTGTAATAAAAAAAAATCTAAATTTTATAATTGTTCTTACCCTTAAAATTTAATTTAGTACGTGAAAGATTCATATCATGCTTTTGAATTCATTGAAATTATGCTGTGAAAGATTTAATTTCTTTTATGACTAATTTTTTTTTATTAATTTGGTTAGAATAGAAAGAGTTAATTATACATATTTAAATAAATTTGATTAATTCAAACAAAAAAAATCTTCTTACACTTACAGCTATAATATTTTTTTTTCCATATATTTTTATATAAACTTAATTGATGTATGATTAAAAAGTATATGATTTCTGTAAGAATATTATTATTTTTTGCTTACTTGTTGGAATTTATTTTTCGAAAATCTTACACTTATTTTTCGTAAATCTTGAATATTTAAATATAGTTACCCGAAGGTTTACACCTGCTATATATTTCTAAAAATCATGTAGGAATTACGTTACGTTAAATCTTAATATATATATATATATATATATATATATATATATATATATTAAATTTGTGTGATTTTCTTATCACATTTATATGGAATAATTAAAACTCAAATAATTTTTTTTACTTTGGTTTAAGGCCATGAATTATGTGAGTCAGACACACCATATTATTTTTTAATAGAAAAAAATAACTCGCTTAAATTAATAGGGTATAATGATTAAGAATTTCAATTAGATCATTAATTAATTTTTTATTAAATTCTAGATGCCCCACATGTTTTATTTTTATCTCACACGATAGCAAATTTTATTTCAAAACTTTCTAACGCATATTTTTTTTACTTATTTAGAAGATCTTGAGATTTATTTAGCAAATAAACCAAAGTAATTTGATACTGTCATCATATGATTGAATATTATGGATACTTGATAATTGCATACTTTATCTTTTAAGTTTATGTGAATAATAATTTCTATAATTGAATGTATGCAATATAGAAAACATATGCATATTTTTGAAAGCATGGACAAGTATAATTTTTTTTAGATCTTCTATTGAAAACTTTGATTGCATGATTAGTTTACGGGCATTTTAATTACGAGAATAAGTTAATTGATTCTTATTCTTAAATAATCATGATTCATTAAAAATATTTGACATCACTAAAAGATAATATGTCAAGTTCATCTTTGATGTCAATAACTATATACTCATGATCAATAATTATTAATCTGACTTTACACGTTGAAAATTCATCTCCTAAGATATAAGTAAAACTATTTCAAAAGATGAATATACTCCTGCCCAGAAGGCTAAAGCACTAATATTTCTTCGTCATCATCTGAACGAAGATATTAAAAATGAGTATCTAACAGAAATTATTCTCTTATTTTATGTCAATTCCTGAAGGATTGCTTTGATCAGCAGATTGTGATGATAGTTATATTTTTTTATCATTTCACTTATCTCAATTTTGAGAATACGAAATATATGAGAATATAATATTTCACTTCTTTTCAGTTTGTGTGACATCTATGCGTTAATTGGATGAAATTTTGATAATTATGAATGTGATCATGCATTGCTTATTTAAATTTGAAATATATTCTTATGGTTTTCATGATAAAATATTATAATACTCCCTCCGTCCCACGTATTTTTACCCACTTTCTATTTTGGGGTGTCCCACGTATTTTTACCCATTCCATTTTTGGCAAAAATACATAATATTTTATTATCTACTTTTTACAATCCCAACAACTTTAATTACTTTTTTACACTTTATTCATCATTCCCAATAACTTTATTCACTTTTTCTTTTTAAATTACTAATTTATTCCTACTTTCTCTTACATTATATATTAAAAAAATAAAACGTCTTAATCTCCGTGCCCGTACAAACGGGTAAAAATACCCGGGACGGAGGGAGTAACATATTTATTAAACTAATCATGGTTGTAATTCATTATGAAAGCTAAATTTGCATCCAAAATTGAAATCCAAATTTTTTTGTCATTATTATGACTAGATATGTTGTACATACATACACATTAATATATTGATTTTTTTATATATTGAAATATTATTTTAAAAAAAAAATTATCACTGCATAATTCATTAATTTTAATACTATTGTCTTCAATACCTCCCTATTCATAGACTTGGAGAAAAATCGTTTAAAATAATCTAAATTTGGATTTATGTTAAATATGATTTATGAATGAGAATTTAACAAAAAATGATCGGCAATCCCTGAAGGATCGTTTCGATATGCATATTATTATAATCCTCTTTCAAGCACAATATGACTGGCTGGATCTAAGATTTCGAGATTTTAAATCTGTAACATAATACCATTCCACTTTACACTATATTGTCTCACAACTGATCTGTAAGCAGAACATTACATAATCTGAATTAATTAGAAAAACTCTTTCCACCTTCCATGCTAGCAACCTCGTACTCCAGTAACAGTACAGAGTTAAAAATTATATTAAGCATTCAGAGCTTATCCCTGCATTATTGGTAGCAAAAAAAATAACCAATTTTTGATAAAAAAAAAATCACAATGCAAAACAAGTAGATTCAAAACTTGTGCCTGAAGCACATGATATATTCCCAAAGTATTATATTAATTATATATGGCATGGAAGGGTAAGGAAGAGTAAGAAATAATTATAGTTGAAGAATGAATTCACATTGACCTTCTCGTATATCGAGGAGGAAATCAAAGATTTAACCACACCCCAGCAGAAAGAAATTTGTTACACATCAATGTGTGGTCTTGTAAATAATGCACAATAAATAACTTGATTGTGGAATATCAAAATATGCGAAAAATATTTGTGGAATAAAAATGGAGTAAATAAAAAAATTTATTTGCCTGAAGCAAATAACAATATTGACATAGTCAATGAAGACAATTTGAGACCTAAGCTCGAAAATTATTATGACCAAGTATGTTATATAATTTAGCTATATTTCTTTGCATAAAAATATTTGTTTAACATTATTTTTTTTAATACATTATATTGTTGTTGTTGTGCTTATTTTGTTAATATATATGTTGTAGATTATATTTATAAATAATTTTGTTTAAATTTTACATGTTTTGTAAGTTGATATCTAGAATTGATATGTATATTGTTGTGATATTGATATTTGGAAACCCAACATTTTTAAATATGACATGAGTAATTGGGTTATTTTGGGCAAACGGATGAGCCAGATAATTTAAATTCTTTTAGTCATGAGATATGAAAAGACACTTGTGAAGTTTGTGTGGAAATTTTATTGTATGATACTTACATACTAATGTTGGACTTATATCTCTTAGTATGCTTAAGAGATTCAAGAAAAAATGGTCAAATATTTTTTCATGTCATGACCAAAATATTTTAGTAATGTATCCACTGAATAAATTAGTTTTATTCAAAGTGCACTAATACAAATGAAATTATATATGAGAGCTCAAATATTGAATATTTGATTTGGTCAAGTGGAATTGATATCAACTGATAATATTGAACAAGTGGAACATCCAATGTCTTATGTTCACATGCAGTGAATATTTTATTCCAACAATTAATATTTGGGGAACTTGGAATAACTAAACACAAATTCTGGCTCCTGCATATCATAATTATACCCCTTTTATAGATAGTGCTATTCAATCATGGCCAGAAGCCTTGAAAATTTTCCATCTGCAAATTTTGAATTGTGTATTTAATATTTTATATCACCACCATAGCGTACTTCAATGGGCATTCTAATATTAATCATCCGTCAATTTCTATAAAGCCCAAAATAAGGGATCAATATATATTTTAGTACGCTAATTGTACATTTAATGAAAATTATTTCACGGCATTAGGGGGAGACTTAAGCTCAATATTTATGTGAATGCCGAGAAATTCTATTATTTTGCACTAGATTTACTGAACCAGAAGTTCAAAAGATTATTAATCTGCCATAGCAACTAAACTGTCAAACTATCATAAATAAGTGACAAAGTTCCTTATATCTATAATAGTAAATGCACCACTGAAAGTGGAGTTCTCCTGGGACATCATACTTTAAACAAGTATTTATCAACGCTAGAAACATGAAAGGATTAATAATTTGAAAATTAAATATCCGCGAAAATTAATTTTAATAGTCACTTCCACAATTATAAGAAGAATTTATTTTGATAACGAAAACTATCTTCAATAGATTTGTCCCGAAGATAAATACCCAGTAAATTCGCACGTGCATCAAAATAACTAAAATACTGGGTATGCGAAACGGTTAGATTCAAACGTATTGGGAAATGACGCGGATCTAATTACATAAATATAAAAATATAGAAATCATTATAAATGTTGGGAGAAGAATATGAATTGAAATAGAAAGTTGTCGACAACTCATTGTCTCTTTGATTACTTTTACTGTCTTAAATAATAAATTGAATCCAAAAATTATATTCTATATCAAAGTGCCAGAAGCACGAAAAATTTGGTAAGACAGTATAAAGCAATGAGGTTAAGCTTAACTCACTAAATATTTATTTGAATGTTCTCTGATGTGATATAAATATTTATCCCAGAAGAACATGTGAATAATAAAGTGGTGATTAGTTAAAGTTCAAAGGGTTCTTGCAGGTGTATAAACGATACATACTCTCCCATTATACATTACGTTTCGCTACTTAATTTATATGATAGTTTCAATATATTTAGATATGCAGTTAATATATATTATTATATGATATACATGAAAATCCTCGAATGATTAAAACTTCTCAAATTGGATGAGAATAAAATATCACAACATATAACTATAATATTGGTCATTGCCAGACCTTGAAACAGTTAATATGATATACTATATTTTAATTTGTTATTTCTTCCTGAAGAAGAATGAAAATTGTGTGTATATGAACTTTTTAAGATTGAAATGTATAAGAAATTTATATAAGTTAACACATGACGGATTTTTCAGAATGAAAGAATTTGGATAAAGCAAAAAGTTGTCTCAACTTGTAGATTGAGAATATCTTAAAGTTTAAACACCAGTTAATCTTTTTGATGTTTGTTTTAGATGAATTTTCGATTTTCGATATATCTATTTATATTGTATGCCAATTGTCATTTTTATCCCTTGAAGTGGAAAACTAATGTCTATATACTTGAAGTATATAATGAGGATATTTTGGGCTAGAAGTCCCTCCATTCAGTGCTTTTAAAGCACATGTTTTCTCATAATTGTATCAGGCCTGATATGCACTTATGATGAACTTGCTAATAAGATTTTATGACTCTCAGACAAAGAGAAGTTATATGAAATTAAACATATCCTCAATTATCTCGTAGATACAAAATACTATTAGTTTATTTATAAGAAACCAACGTGACATTGGCATATTGATTTGAATGTTAATTAAATGATCCCCATAATGTTAAGGTTTCAAACTGGTGTAATAAGATTGTTGATATAATAAATATATAGCCCATGGGGCATGATGAAAGACTAATATCCCCAGTCTTTTATAAGACAATAAATTATGTGTTGCATGGATGAATAATTAATATATTATGCGAGACATGACAAATTTAGATGCTCTAGAAGAGCAGTGAGTATTACAAATATATATAACATTTGCTCATGTAAATTATTTATCATTGTTTTGTTTACTCCCAAATTATATTTTAGTATGTCCTTGTAGTATTGTATTATCTAGACCCAGAAGATTGTCGTCTTCAGGGGGAGTGACAATTCCAAATAAATTTCAAATTTCCAATGTATCCCTGTTTTCAGGGGGAGTGGTAATTTCTAAACAATCCAGAAGATTAAGTCCTGAAGACTAATAGTTGTACTCTTTTTCCCTTTACTAAGTTTTTCCCACTGGGTTTTCTTAGTCTAAGATTTTTTTAACGAGGCAACTAATGCAATACATCTAAATCATAAGATCTGCACTCTTTCCTTAACTAAGTTTTTTCCTAAGAGGTTTTCTTAGTTGAAGGTTTTTAATGAGACATGCAAGCTAAATGTCTTGGGGATGAAATAACTTCTAAATAATCCTGAAGATTGGTCCTGAAGACCAAGCTGTACTCTTTTTCATTAACTAAGTTTTTTCCTACAAGGTTTCCTAGGTTGAAAGTTTTTAATGAGGCAGCTAATATGAAATATTATGAAATGATAAGACATGTACTCTTTTCCTCGACTGGTTTTTCCCACAGGGTTTTCTAGCGAGGTTTTTAACGAGGCATGCATATGATGTCGTAATGTCCAAGGGGGAGTGTTGTGAAATATTTTATATGGACATTACTCCTTATAACATTAGAATAGGAAGAGAGATCGTTTACTATTGTACCCTTTATCTTCTCTATATAAAGAGTAGAGATAGTAGGATTGTACAGACATTGATATTTACGCCGTTAATAAGAATCCCTATTTCTCTCTTATTTTTTTGTGTTCTTCTATTTCTTTTATATTCGTCTTACAAAATCTGTTTACAACAGAAATATTAATAATTCAGTTAAAATTATTAAAAAGGGTGAAATAGTAATTATATAAAAGTATTTAATGTTTCTATCTGTATAGATTCTATCCAAGAGTCTTTACGGAATTAAGAAATATTGTTGTTTAAACATATAAGAAAAAGTTTGAATGAGTTGATAATTTATTGAGAAAAAGTTATTAAAATCGTCTTTACGGAATTAAGAAATATTGTTGTTTAAACATATAAGAAAAAGTTTGAGTGAGTTGATAATTTATTGAGAAAAAGTTACTAAAATTGTTGTGAATGATAAATAAAGTGTTAAAAGGTAAATAAAAATAAATTGATAAATAAAGTGCAAAAAAAAAATGTAAGAAGTGTAGTTAATGGAAATAAATATTAACCTCAAAATTGAAAGTGTGCATAAAAACGTGTAACGGAGGGAATATTAAAAAATAATTTACCATATTTATTATTAATTTTTAAAAGTTTATTTATTTAAAATATACTATATTCTATTTTAGAATTTCATATTATATATTTTTCTATATATACTTAATTATTTATTTATTTTACAACCGACACAATTTTGAGTTAGTCTCTTGTGAGACGGGTTATTGGTGAGACGGATGTGAGACGGGTCAACCCGTCACTAAAGTATGCTTATTTGTGGTTAAAGTGCGCTTATTTGTAGTTAAAGTATGTCGATAATAAATCAAATTATAACACACTAACATCATACTTTAATACATAATCCAACATACTTTAAAAAATATACATTAACAATCATTAAACATACTTTATTTGAATAATCGACATACTTTAACACGTCTCACAAACCGTCTCATGAAAGTAGCGTCTCACAAGAGACTTTGTCAATTTTAAATTCCAATGAAATGGAGTAATTATGGAATGTACCGTAATAAATGTATAGGGTATTGAGAAAGATAATCAGCGAAAGTTTGAAATATTAATAATTCAGTTAAAAAGATTAAAAAGGGTGAAATAGTAATTATATAAAAGCATTTAATGTTTCTATTTGAATAGATTTCATCCAAGAGTCTTTACCGAATTAAGAAATATTGTTGTTTAAACATATAAGAAAAAGTTTGAGTGAGTGATAATTTATTGAGAAAAAGTTACTAAAATGGTTGGGAATGATGAATAAAATGTTAAAAAGTAAATAAAAATAAATTGATAAATAAAGTGCACAAAAAAAAATGTAAGAAGTGTAGTTAATGGAAATAAATATTAACCTCAAAATAGAAAGTGGGCATAAAAACTTGTAACGGAGGGAATATTAAAAAATAATTTTTTATTTATTCACTTGAAAAAAATGATTTTTTTATTTTTTCCCTTCAAGTGTATAAATATATTACTCCACATTAATAGTTTTTTTTTTTAATTTGTTAATAAATTCTGAAAGTATGGGGCGAAATACTATACGAACCATAAAGAGTGAAAATATAATAATGCCAAAATTTATACTGCTAAGCTCTAAAGTAAATATCATGAAAAATACTTCTTTTTTTTTTTAATTCCTTAATTTTATTCTATTATGTTTTCAGTAATCTTAATTTTTTTGTTTCGATTTTAATCCTTATTTTGATTTTTCAATTTTTAGTCTTTTAACCTATATTTGAAATATTTTTTTTAAGAAAATGTTTCATTAGCTTGACGTGTAGGAAATAAAAAAAAATGCAATTATGTTTATAATATATATGTAATGACATGTTAATTATAAAATTTTCTTCAAAGATTTATATTAATTTGAGGACTAAAAACTTTATAAATAAAAGTTAAAGGATTAAAAACAAAACAAAAAACTTAAGAGTAGCTGAAAATATAACAGGATTGATGAGGTTAAATCATCAAATAATAAATAAATAAATTAAATAATGATATAAAAGATTAAGAGGATACACAATTATTTTGATAATTCAATTATTCTCCAATCCTCAGCGATTTTTCTTTAATTCTCAGCAATATTCAATAATCTTCGTAGCGTAACCTGCAAAAGTACGAAGGAGAGGATCTCCGACGTAGACCCTCCGACGCTCAAGTCAGTTTCTTATCATAAAAAATCTCCATCATCATTATCTCAAAGATATTAAAGATAAACTGTAATAATTGTGATTGCCCCCACCTTCTGTCTCGTTTATGAGATTATAATATCCATCAGGTAATACACGTTCTCTATCGTGCATTAACAGTAAAGCTTTAAACTAATTAATAAATACTATAATTAATATATTTATCCAGGATAAATTAAATTAACGGATAAAAAAATACATTTCCCCCAAGCATTATTATGAAATATAAAGTTTCTTTGAAAAAAGTTCAAACACTAATTCTCCGGAAGACAATAAATTGGGAAATTAACATCTTGCTTAATTTATGGTTAATTTTTTTAGAAGTGATGTCATATTAAACAACATAATTATCACATGTCGAATCTGATGTTTAAAATTGGCAGTCAATATCGATAATGTGAGGTTGAAGATTCAATCATGTTTTCTATTAATTAAGTATAACAGATCAATAATAATTAGGTTGAGGTCAGAACTCGTCCACAAAAACATATTTTATTTAATAATAATAATATTAATTAAAAAAAAGAAAGATTTATATATAATTCAGTAATTGCGATTGTCCAACGTACTTAATAGATTGTGTTTGGTACATCTCTTGTGCAAAATTAGTGAACCTTTAGGTACAATGTGATTATCAAATCAACTTGTATTACTCTATACTTTAAGTTCATAATAAGGAAATATAGAACATAAGACATTTTGAAATAACGTGTGTCTTGTTGGTAATATATTCTTTTTCTATTTTGGTGAGTTCGAAATTGATCAGTCATTAAAAAAATTTAGCATGAATGGTGGGTGTGCCTCTTCCTGAAAAATATTACTACTTCCATTCACGTTGTATAAAAAAATTATTTTTTAATCAACTTTATTAATTTCTAAGTGTATTTTAGATTTTTAGGTATTAAATAAAGTGTAAAGTAATATTGTAATTTGTTAGGTAGAATAACAAATTTGAAATGGAAGTAACTTTTGATATTATTTGATAAAATGTTATTTTCTTTTTCTTAGATAAATGAGAAAAATATATGCCAAGACCTTTTATAGACAAATGAAGTACTATTAAAAAATGACACTTGTTACTCTTCTTAAAATAGTGATAGTTCATTATATGAAAGAGTAATACTAACATCTCATACATAAGAATAATTTATGATACATAGAAGTAAAACAATAAATATATGTAATCAAGTGTAGACATAATATAGTAATAGTAAAAGATTAAGTGAAACACATGGATGCATAAAATACTTTTTCGTATAAATATAGAGCGATACTTCTATTCACATTAAAAATGTGTATCTAATCTAATAAAAATTGTAGAAACCTATTTAGTTCATATAAAAAATATACACGACAATATAATATACTCCCTCCGTCCTAAGTTAAGAGTCTCATTTGTTTTTGAGCACGTGGATTAAGAAGTATTATTATTTAATGTGTAGTGGGTAGTTGTATTAGTGGGTGTGGGGGCCTCATATTTTAATTATATTAGTGGGTGTGGGTGGGTCCCATATGTCCAAAAAATGAAATGACACTCTTTGGGTGGGACGAACAAAATTGTAAAATGACCCTCTTAGCCTGGGACGGAGGGAGTATATAAAATTTGAAAAATACAGAAAAAAAATGGGCCAAAAATTGTAAAAGAAATACTCCCTCCGTCTCGCCCAAACTTCATCGGTTGCTTTTTATGCGTAGATTAAGAAATATTATTATTTTATGTGTAGTGGATAGTTGTATTAGTAGTGAGTGGCGGGCCTCATGTGGTACCTTTTAACTAAAAGTAGGAAATGGGAATATTTGAATGGAACATCTAATATAATAAAATAGTGACATTTCGATGGGATGGATGTAGTACTAATTAGCCATGAGAGCGTATAGACATTGACACTGCAACCATAAAGTTGGTATGGTTTGCCCAAAGTCCTCTCCACAAGATTGCCTCTTGAGTACACCAATACCACTTTAACTAATAAATATTTAATAAATATTTCACCCATTTTTTTATGTTCTAATTAAAAAAATTAATGGAATATATAGTTTTCCTATGATTAGATATTAAAATGATGAAGATTTTCAGCAACCATAATTAAATATTTATATTCAAAGATGCCGAAATTATTCAATATATAGCTGTCACATGCATGAAAGGCGTAGAATATCAGTAAGTTTAAAATTGGTAATTTCACTTTATTAATTTCAAATATACTCAAGTTTTTGAGCAATTTTTTTTTTTTTTACTACACATCTTTTGTTCAAAGTAAAATATACGGTGTATTCGTAAATGGGATCACATATTTTCTTCTCCTATTACATACTCCCTCCATCCCACGACAAGGATAGTTTTTGTTTTTTGGCACGTGGATTAAGGAGTATTATTTATCACGCCCCAGTTTTTAATAAATAGAAATGGAGATTTTGTTCGCAATTCTTTGATAATATTAACCTTCAGTGCGGGCGTAAACCATAAAATAAAGTTAATAAAATATCATAAACAGTGAAAATTATACAAAAGTGTATCATAAGAATTTATATAAAGAGATTTTTGGCGCAGCTCATTAATTATAAAGCTTTCATGCAACGCATCCACCCCGGTACGCCGTCGCAGCCTCAACCTAAAAAGGGTTTGGAGTGGAAGGGGTGAGCGTATGAAATACACTCACTGGGTTAACTTAAATGATTGCATAGTTAAAAATAAATATGTATGTCAAATATACCATAAAATGTAACATATATCAATTTTAATAAATTGCTTTTGCACATTGCCGTTCGATAACTCATTGAAAATATTTTAGACCGAATCGTCATCCGATAACTTGTGTTAGTTGGTATATGTGCACAGGCCGTCACCCCAGTACAATGTTAGCATACTTAAAATACATTTTAGTACTGAACCGACGTAGCCAGTAACTTGTGTTAGTTGGTATATGTGCACCGAGTCGTCACCCCGTACAAGTGTTAGTAGAAAAATATTTGTCATCGAACTAAAAGTACACATGGCACATAACATGAAATATCAGTAACACATATCACATCTTAACATAGCAATCATGATATAAAATGTAGCACTCGGTAAAGAGTGAAAGTTACCCCCACCTTGAACTTCCTTGGAAATAGTAGAGTGGACAAGGCTTGCTCTTCGATCTCAGAAATTCTTTAAAATGATTTACTAAATTTATTACAAATATAAAATAAAAATTTTTCACTTAAATAATAATAATGACAAAAGTTAAATTAATATATATATATATATATATATATATATGAATAAAATAAAATAAATAATAAATAAATCATAGTAATAGTAATAAAAATTATAATTAATATTTAAAAGAAATAAAAATAAAAATATGAATATATATTTACAAAACGTGACAACTACAATTGACTTGCTATTCAAATTTCAAAATTCATTATTATTATATATTTTTTTATAAATTGCAATTAAGTCCCTACATTATATTAAATTCTCATTTAAACTTATCCTAAACTTTAAACTTATTACAAAATGACCCAACTTGATTACAAAATGATCCAACTTGAGTTATACAACTCCGTTTGAAATTCCAAAAACTCCGTTGGAATTCTCGTGAGGTGAGGATCACATCAGTACCAATTTTGTATCAAAATATTGAAATTTAGAAAATATGAAATTATACCGTGAAGTGGGTTTCTTCCCAACTTTTTTATTTCACGTCAAAACTCAAAACTAATTATACATTTGTGATCCTCGTGAGGAGAGCTTCAAAACGGACTATAATATCAAAGCTAACTCACACCGAAACAAAATCTGCCATTAAAGGGGTTGAAACTTTGACGGAGCTTTTCTAGCTCAAAATGACATCTATTTTATAAAAGAATTATATATTTGAAATCTACGCTTCGAGACGAATATTTTCGTATATAGCATAATAAGGTTTGACAACAAAATGAATTAAATAAAAAAGAACAGTGTTGGAGAAAGTATATATATATACATGTGTACATGAGTGTTATATATATATATATATATGCCAAGTTGGATGAATAAACTTGGTGTCAAGTTGGATGGATAAACTTGGCCAAGTTGCTAAAAAAAACGTGTGATATATATGTAGTTTAAAAACTTAGGCTGCAAGTCTTTCTTCACTTTTAATTATTTATTTCAAAACTTGGAGATTAACTTGCACACACCCACACATCACTAATCATATATTATTTATTATAATATATTAAAATATATAATATAAATTTATTTAAAAATCAAATTTACGAAAATATAGATTATGAAATAATAGGGTGTTACATTATTATTTAATGTGTAGTGAGTAGTTGTATTAGTGGGAGTATGAGCCCCATATTTTAATTGTATTAGAGGGGATGAGTGGGTCCCATGTGTGTAAAAAATGAAAGAGGACCCTTTGGGTGGGACGACCAAAATGGAAAAAAGAAACCCTTGCTGTGGGACGGAGGGAGTATATTAGATTCTTGTCACGTGTCGTAATCAATGGCTAAATTTCCACCACATGCTCCAGGGGTTTAATAGTCATTAACTAGGGTATAGTATTTTAATAGAAAATAAGTTATGGAATAGGGAATGGAATACCAAAGTGGAACAAGGTATTCGGATTGGTGTATTCGGTGCACGAATGCTAGCATGCCCCAACATTCCATTTTTATACATTTATTAACAAAAATATACACATTAATAAAATGAATATATAATAAGAATGTAAGATATTGTTGTTTAGCAAAATATATAATTAACTTTATTTACTTGGAAAAGATACTAAATCCAATAGTATTTGTTACTTCAAGCATTGGACAAAAAGGGCATAAGGGCATTATCGTAATAAAACATCTTTGTAAGAAAAAAGACATGAAAACAGCCAAGCCTACCATACAATGATACAAATGTAAAAAACAACTCATAATCTCATCCTTTTTCTCCCAAGCCAAGAAAATCCCACAACAAGAAAACCAACACTTGTACCACTTTCATTGGCAAATAATCGCTCTCATACTTTGCCTGCAAAATTAATTTCCCTTGATCAAACCACACTTCCAAAACAACATTTTTGTACCTGATATTATTTCCCATTTGTTAATTAATTGGATCATTTCTACACCTTTTAGTAAACCACTGTGTGTATAAATCATGATCAGCCATAATCCCTAGCTCCTAATTATTTATTCATCCTCATCATCTTGTTGTAATTATGGTGTTCAAGAAGATGATCAAATCCACTTCTACAAAAGCTATGATCATCAGAATCAACTTCTTCTGTTTGGCATTCTTCTTGGCTGTTTATGCCATCCTTCTACTCTTCCCTTCCGCCTCCGACTACCACCAACGCGCAGCATTCATGGTCCGTTGCTCGTTGCTTGAGTGCCCTCATAAGGTAAGGTGAGCTCAACTCCTTAATTTAGTTAAAAATGCATGGTTCGTGGTTCGTTGCTCATTGCTCGAGTGCCCTCATGGTTTAATATCTTTAATAACATCTTCATAGATATTGGTGAATATCTATTTAGAGGACCTTTAATATCAGACTCACCAATAACCGTGGAAATACTGAATAGATATCTGTGAATCACTGATATCTATTCACAGATTTCTTGTAGTGCATGGTTCTTTATTATTCTTCCAAGTTTAATCATGAAGTGGAAAGATGATTGATCATTGATACTTAATTAGATGGAAAATGGGAACATGATGATCATGAAGGCTGCATTAGAAGAGCCAAGTAGTGAAGCCAAACTAAGGCCAAGAAGGGGTTTGATCAAGAGGGAGAAACCTAGTTTCTTGAAAGACATCGGAAGTGGTCTGAACATCGGAATGATCAACATGGAAGACGAAGACGTGTCGGAATGGAGACAACATGGGAGTGTTTACCATGTGGAGATGGAGAGGGTTTCAGAGCTGTTCAAATGGGAGGACATCTTCCCGGAGTGGATAGATGAGGAGGAGGAATATTCCGGCTCGTCCTGCCCGGAGATTCCAATGCCGTGGTGGGAGAGGTACCGGAGCATGGACATGGTGGTGGCTAAACTGCCGTGTAGGCGGCCGGAGGAGGGGTGGAATAGGGATGTGTGGAGGCTGCAAGTGCACTTGGCGGCGGCCAACATGGCGGTGAGGAGGGGGAGGTGGGATTGGACTGGGAGGATGAAGGTGGTGGTGTTGAGCACGTGCGTGCCGATGGTCGAGTTTTTCCGGTGCGACGAGGTGGCAGCGAGGGAGGGGGAGTGGTGGTTGTATAGGCCGGAGAAGTGGAGGTTGGAGCAGAAGGTTTCATTGCCTATTGGATCTTGTAATTTGGCTCTTCCACTTTGGGATAAAGGTATGTTCAATTTTACTAAATGTTGAGTTTGGTTTATATTTGGTATTATAATTTGTCACCATTCTTTAATCAAATTATATTCTACTAGTTTAATTATAAAATTGACACATAAAAGATAGAATTTTCCTTCAAATTATAATTTTTTTTTAAAGTATAATCTCATACCCTCCAAATCTTTTAAACATATTGCTCGTATAAATGTATAAATGTTAGGAGTAAGATCATATTAAAGTGTCACCATCTCATAACTTATTAATGTGGTATATATAGAAGACAATATACAAAAAATGAGACAAGATGTTACTACAATACTAGGGTAATTTATGTGATTTAAATGGTTGGTAATTACTCATTATATATAATTTAATTTACTAGTATGATTAATGCATTTAAGTAGCTTCATAATGGGGGTTTGGTTTCTTATTTATTAGCAAGAAAAAGTGGACTAAAAGGAAACAAGTTGATTGTGTTTTGCGTCTATTTAGATAATTATCATATAGTTGTTAGTTGTTAAAAATTAGGTGGAAAAGGGGACATTAAAATCGTGATGAAGAACATTCGCAAATAAATCAGAACTAGGGAAATTTATATTATTATTATTATTATAATATAAATAAATTATAAAATTGTACTAATAAAATTTAAATGCGCGCCAGGTAGGGGTCGAACCTACGACTTTCTGCTTAGGAAACAGACGCTCTATCCACTGAGCTACAGGCGCTTTATTTTGTTAATTATTTGTGTTTAATAAACTTTAAATTTTAAAATGAAAAAATTTCTGTGACTATTATATCTCATCCTAGTTCAAATTTTTTTTTTTAATTTCATTTAATTAGTGATCGCCATATGTTTCAATTTTGAGAACTTAGTTCAAAATCTTTTTTATTTTAAAATTGGGCACTTTCTTTCCATTAGTGATCGCCATATGTTACAATTTTGAGAACAATAGACTAAAATAAATGGTTTATTATAATTAATTTATGACACTAAAAATCTCAATTTTATAATAATGAGGCTCATGTGCACCCGGGCGCACGGAGCACATTCCGTGTGCCTTTGCAATTTTTGTGCCCTTTATAATTTAAACTCCTAACAATACATAGGTTTAAATAGAATTGAAAATGAAGAATTATGTTCACATGAGGACACGGAGTATCCCTTCGTGTTCCCAGGAGTGCAGGAACTTTTGTCATTTAATAATGATGGCTGTCACAAGTCATGATGTAACCACATTAAAGATTTGGTAGAACTAACCTTGGGAATTTCAGGTCCAATTATAATGTCCCCATACTTTATTAAATTTATAATGATTCATATTCAAATGTCACTGTCCTATAAACCCAAAGAAAAACTCCGTCCTCTCGATAAGTGTCCGTTTACTTTTTGCATGTGGATTGAGGAGTGTAATATTTTAAAGTATAATGAGATGAGAGAAATTAAATTTTAATGTAGAGTGGGTAGTTGTATTTATGTTGAGGGTGGGTCTCATGTGTGGTGGGTTGAATATAAAAGTATTATTGTGTGTCGTCACATCAACCAAAAAAGAAAATGGACACTTTGTATTGGAACGGACCAAAATGGCAAAATGGACATTTATCGAGGGGACGGATGGAGTAGTTTATAACAGTGATTAGAAAACCGGACCGAAGGCCAAATCAGTGACCCTAATGGTTCAAGGTCGGACCGGTCCAACCGGTTCAATCGGGCGGTTCAACCGGAAAAACAAAAATTATACTCCATATTTTTTAATTTTAATAATATTTTATTATTTTACATATAATTTTTTATTAACATACTTAGTGTACACGAAAAATAATGGATTGAAATAGTAAAGTTAAATGTGAAAATAAAATAATTTTTGAATTTTAATTTATATTAATATCTAGTTTAATTCAAATTTACTTTGAAATTGAAAGAAAATTAATTAAGAATATTAGAATTGAAATAAAAATAAAATTGTTAATTCTTTTTATTTGTTAACTTAATTAATATTCATTCAAAACATTTTTTCAATCATTTAGATACAATTAAGCAAATAAATTTATTTATTTCAAAATTAAATAAATAATGGGAGATAAATTACATGTAGTTTAGTGTAGGAATATATGTTTATAGGAGGGATAAAATCCCACATTGATTAATTATAAGAGAGAAAGAAGTATTGGATCTCTATATATAAAGGCCACATTTTCTCCCTTTTTTTCCCACAACTTAAAAATCCCACATTGGAAACTTATTAAAAAGAAGGGGATTGTAATTCTATATATAATAATGATCACACTACTCCCTTTTCTTTGCATCCATCCTATCTTGAGATGATGACTCTCAAATTAATCAACAACTCGGATATCAATACGAAAATTAAAAAAAAAAAAACGGCGATTTCCGATTCGACCGGTTTAGCCGGTTTGAACCGATTCAAACTGGTTTTTCCCGGTTGGACACAAAAAAGGTTTTTAGAGTGCAATTGGACCGGTTCCCTGTTTGACCAGTTGAACCGGTCGGACCGGTCGGTCCTGTCCGATTCTCTAATCATTGGTTTATAATAAATTTAAGGAGTTTTTATAATTTTAAGTGAACAAATATTCACTATCAAGAGACTTTTAGTGACTTTCTTGTATTCATCGAGAAAAATATAAAATTATCAATTTAATTACTGAAATAAAAAAATAACAATAATAATAATTTAACAACTACATTAAATATATTTTTTATATCTCTTAAGAATTTTTAGTATAATTTTTTATTGTTATATGGTATGTTCAAAACGTGAAAAAATTATATGATGGAGTAGTTATTAAAGTATATATTAAATCTTAAACTGAAAATTTTATATTTTTGGATCTTTAATTTATATATATATATAAATAAATCTTTATAGCTTTGAACTAATAATTAGCTTATTTTCTTATTGAAAAAACCTCATACATTGAAGTACTCCCTCCGTCCCGGGTATTTTCACCCATTTGTATGAGCACGAAAATTAAGACGTGTTATTTTTTTAATATATAATGTAAGAAAAATTAAGGATAAATTAGTAATTTAAAAGGAAAAAATAAATAAAGTTATTGGGAATGATGAATAAAGTGTAAAAAAATAATTAAAATCGTTGGAATTGTAAAAAGTAGGTAATAAAAAACAAAAAGAAATGTTTCAAACTTTGAACTGATAATAAGCTTAACCTTTTTTTTATTGAAAACACTAGCCCTTTCTTGAATTTAGGTTGATGAAAAAAAAAACTTTCAAGCTTTGAATTGATAATTAACTTAATATTTTATTGAAAAAACTCATACATTGAAGTAGTATTAATATATATTTCATATAGCCCTTTTTGGGTTTAGATTGAAAATACTCTTACATTGAAGTATTAAATTATTTCATATAGTCGGATATCATGTAAATATTGAATTGTGTTTAAAAAATAATTTTTGATGATTATTATGATATCACTCTCTACAGTACGTGCAATTTACTAAGAAAGCATTACTTAATTTGTAGGAAGAATCAACGAAAGATTCGACGTATCCAAAATAAAGACCCTGACCCGAAAACCACGAAAACGGGAAGCCTACGCTACGGTCCTCCACTCCTCCGAATCCTACGTTTGCGGGGCAATAACCCTGGCCCAAAGCCTGCTCCAAACCCGAACCCGCCGCGACCTCATCCTCCTCCTCGACACCTCCATCTCCCAACCCAACCGAGACGCCCTCTCCCGGGCCGGGTGGACCCTCCGCTTCATAAAACGGATCCGCAACCCGAAAGCCGAGAAAAACTCCTACAATGAGTACAATTACAGCAAATTCCGCCTCTGGCAGCTCACCGACTACGACAAAGTAATCTTCATCGACTCCGACGTCGTCGTTTTGCGCAACCTCGACATCCTCTTCCACTTCCCCCAAATGTCCGCCACCGGCAACGATGGCCACGTGTTCAATTCCGGCGTGATGGTGATCGAGCCCTCGAATTGCACCTTCCGCATGCTGATGAACCGTAGAGGGGAAATAATCTCCTACAACGGCGGCGACCAGGGGTTTCTGAACGAGGTGTTCGTGTGGTGGCACCGCCTGCCGCGGCGGGTCAATTTCCTCAAGAATTTCTGGTCCAATTTGTCCGGCGAGGCCACCGTCAAGAACCAGCTGTTCGGGTCGGATCCTCCGAAGCTGTACTCGATCCATTATCTAGGGTTGAAGCCGTGGACGTGCTACAGGGATTATGACTGCAATTGGAATGTTGGGGATCAGCATGTTTACGCGAGTGACGTGGCGCATCGGCGGTGGTGGAGGGTGCACGACGCCATGGAAGAGGAGTTGCAGAAGGTGTGTAGGTTGAAGAAGACGAGGAGGATTGAGCTGGATTGGGATAGGAAGATTGCGAGGGAGAAGGGGTTTGAGAATCAACATTGGAGGATCAATGTTACTGATCCAAGAAGGTTGAAAATTAATTTGATCTGATTTATTTTTTTGGTGGGTTTTTTTTTAATATATATATATATATAGATATATTAATATGAGTAGTAAATTTGCACAGATTTTTTTTTTTTTAATCCGGTTAAACTTGGAATATATATAAGAGGGGTATTATATATGGAAGTGTTGTTTCGAGTTTTAATAATTTATGTGTTGATTGGTAGAGATGGATTGAGTAATAATAAATAGAATTTCGACTTTATCTCTTCATTTGTTCTTTTAAATTTTGG
Source organism: Pogostemon cablin (assembly GCA_023678885.1). Classification (NCBI taxonomy): domain Eukaryota; kingdom Viridiplantae; phylum Streptophyta; class Magnoliopsida; order Lamiales; family Lamiaceae; genus Pogostemon; species Pogostemon cablin. The sequence goes on along the minus strand of CM042969.1, from coordinate 30,049,770 downwards.
TTCTTGATTTTAATGGGATGTGCAGTTTCACTCGGAGAATAAATCTTAGTACAAGGGATGGAGGGGTATCACATGACTCATGAGTAAAATAATTTTAGAGTACATTTCTCAATTATGCATTTTTTTTTATGAAGATTTGCATTTTCATACTATAATTTAGGAATTTGTATTTCTAGAACACTATGTTGTCGACTGACAATTAAAGGACATTATTTGTTAATTTTTGCAATTAAATGACAAATTATGTTCAAATTAAATTTTTGGTGCTATGTTCATAGCCCATAGGTGTTTTTTTTTTAATATTATTCCTTTTAAAGGTGGAAAATAGTTTTAAGTTTCAAATGCCCATTGATATATTGAAAACAACCACCAAACTGCCATTGGTTTACTAAAGCTTATTCATTTGGTACACCTAACAAACCATATTGTTTGCACCAAACCATCTCCATCATTCATTAATTTTAATTTTTATGTTGTGATTTTTATATTCATTTGAGATGAATAGTAATTTATTTTATAAAAGTAATAATTCATTACCTTAAAAAATAATTTTTCATGTTAGTAATTTTGGAAAATCAAGGTGAATAGTAAATGGGTTCACACATATACAAATTAACTATACTGAAATTAATCTTACCTATTATAACTAACATCCCTATATTAATCTTACCTTATACTAACATCCTGATTAATCATAACAGCTGAATAAAAGAAGAATATATTGTTAACATTTCAAAATTTCAAGATTTGGGATTACATTTAATTTGACTGAAGTGCATAATTGAATACTAGCTAGTAATTATATCCAATATCCATCAGAGTTCATGATCTTATGGTATCCCATGCGTCATTCATCATGAGGAATTAACTAGTCTTGAAATTGAAATTGAATAATTGTAGAGTCCTTAATTCAAAGTCAACCTTGTTTAAAGTTCCCTAACCAATCTATGAAACTTAACATATGGATGAATCTTATTTGTAATATGTAAAGTTTAAATAACTTTTATCAAAGGATTTTATACTCGACTCAAACTCCTATCCTAGGGTTGTCGGTTCGAACTCTGATTCATGTTAAAAATTGGATTCGAACCAACATCCTATAGCTGAATTTAAAAAAAAATATATCATCATTTTTTGTCACTTGATCCAGTATCATGGTCATAAACATCACTTACCAGTTACTATATAGTGTACCCCATTATATGTTGTTTTATTTGGGATCGATTTCATTAAAATAATTATATTAAATTTAATATCGAGATGTCTGCAAAGTGGGTCTTGAATTTGGGGCTCTTATGCATTTCTTGTATTTTACCAAGAATTTACTTAAGAATAATATTATTATGGGTATTATATCCCCCATGCTTGTTAGATTCATTAAAGCCCAACAACTTCTATTATACTTGAAGAGGAAGGCCCAATCCCTCGGCAGCCCAAACAGTGGACAGAAATGAGAAGAGAATTAAGGCAACCCAAAAGGGATCACGACAGCCCAAAGGCCCAGCCCAAGAAAAAATAAAGGCGAGCCCGCCTAACAAGGCCGAAACCAGGAAACGCCCTCGGCAGGAAACCTCAGCATTCATCCTTCCCCTAGTCGAGAGCTCGGATGAATACCCCAACACCGAAAGTCAACCTATCCGAAGACCAAAGAGGGCAACGAGGATGGGACAGTAAAGAACAGACACCATAATGAAAGAGAACGAGTACTGCAGGCTAGAAGACTACACTAATGGGAATAAGAGGTATCTTGAGCAGCAATCCTAACTAGGAGATAACGATTGACTGGCACACCCGACTCCAACAACCAATGGGAGGCCAGCAAAGGACGGAGGCACCCTGCAAATCCCTGCAGTGCAACAAACGGCGCTCAGACTCCTCCTACAGATGGTCGGCATACCAGACGGCTTCATTAAAGATGGCTTGTCTTTATCCAGATGGCGCAAGATGATTGGCTCGAATTTAGGGTTTTAAGACAATATAAACAGTCTCTCTCATAGGAGAGAGGCAAGAGACTGATACTCACTTGAGACATTACACTTGTAAGAAATTAGGAGGAAAGATTGTTGTTCTAAAGGGGGAGTAATAAAATTGGTTAAGTTCTTTGGTGGAATCGAATCTCTACCGGTTGTGATCCCTTTATTTGTAGTTTATATGTTTGATTGTGTTCGTTCTTGGTTCCGTTATTAAATATCTTTATCTCCTTAAACATTAATTAACGAGCCAAGAACAGCCATCAACAAATATCATTAAAAAAAAGTGAAGATTCAAATAATTAATTGTATAAGATGACCATAGGAGAATAGTCCTGTGTAATCGTATAGAAATGATGCTTCTCTCTTCTTCTTCTATGTTTCTAGTAAACGACGCATTTTGATTTAATGGATGTAAATATGTAATACTCATCACTATCATGAAGTTTTAATTTAATTACTCCTTCCGTTCCGCCCAAAGGATTACTTTTGCTTTATGTACGTGAATTAAGGAGTAATATTATTTAATGTGTGGTGGTTAGTTGTATTAGTGGGAGTGTGAGTCTCATATTCTAATTGTGTTATTTCTTTTTATCAGTAAATGTTAGTTGTTAATCCAATTAGTAGTTAGTATATACCAAACACTCTTACTTTCCCTTCTCTAAGCCTCCTTATATCGCTTCTCCTAATTCGTTCTCATTGGGAATCAAACCTGGGTCTCTCACTTAAGTGAAGATGCCAGTGGCCAAGTGGGCTAGCCCACCTGATTATTCTAATTGTATTAATGGGTGTGTGCAGATCTCATGTGTGTAAAAAGGGAAAGTGAACCCTCTAATTGGGACGCCCAAAATTGAAAAAATGACCATTTGAATGGGACGAAAGAGTATAAAATATTTTTATTTTCAATTCAATTTGATTTAATGCATGTAAATGTGTAATATTGATCAATATTTTTATTTCGTTGATTGATTCATTCCTTTCTTATAATTCCAATGAGAGAGTGCGTGCACATTTTATTAGTATATGAGATCATTTCAAACAATAACTTGAGATGAATAAAAGATTATTACATTTAAAAAAGAATGATATTTATTTGATAAAAAGTGATAATGGTATTATAAAATTTTCATGAATAATTATAAATAAAAAATTATAATTTTTTTTTTAAAAAGTGATACATATTTAACTATAAAAAGTCATAATAATTTTAAAAGGTAAAATTATCTTATCATAAAACATGAGTGTGCAAAAAGTTTCCCCTTCATATTAAATCAAAGAGTTCATCAAATTTATTCTTTGGGAACCTAATAATAATTTTAGCTGCAATTTAAATTTATCCTCGTAAAATAACATTTTGACAACAAAAATTCATTATTGTTTCATAAACATGAATGCACATTTGTGTTTGTTCAAACGTTAACTTAATAATGAGCAAAAATAAAAAGAGGTGTATTTTGTTCTTTTTTTTATATATATTTTAATTTTCATTAATTACTCTTAATAAGTTAGTGCGCATATAGTTTTAATAAGAGCATAATGATTATATTTGAATTACCGATACATTTAAATAATTTAAAACGTTAAATAAAATACTATTAATCTATAGCAATATACTGGTTGGGATGTTTAAGCCTTAATATACTAATTAATCTACTAATAATTAGTTTGGTTGCACAATTTTGGGCCCAGTTTAATGTTTCAGCCCGTTAATGAAATTCTTGGGCTCGATCAGTTGAAACCCAATTACATGGTGGATTTATATAGACAGGTATGCGGAGGAATATTATTAATTTATTTTTGACAATTTTAACCCTCATATCTATACGGAAAAATAACCATCATTTCAATAATTGATTCATTTTCTTCCTTTCATACTTCATCTGTCCCGGTCAAACAGCTACGTTTTACTGCATAAATCTCTCACAAAAGTTACAGTAAATGCATCTCTTTACCTAGGACGAAGGGAGTATATTTTTTAATTTCAATGTTTTTATGACCTGTATATTTTTTGTTTAGAAAAAAACCTGTTATTTTGTTCGTAATTTCATAAATTAGGTAATATTTATATTTTAAAATTTTTCAAAAAAATATTAAATAATTCAAATCTAGTCATAAATTTTTTTCCAACAATTAAATTTAATTAAATAAAAAAAATAAAAAACTGAACTTGAAGTCACATGAGATAAACAGGAAAGAATATTAAAAAAAAGTAAAAAAAATTATAATTTGTAAGGTCAACAATGTAATTTACATTTTTTTTATTAATAAAAAAATATGATAACAAACATAATATTTGCTAATCTAAATTATATAATAACCCCTAATAGATTAACTAACCTATATATGTGGTAGTGAACCAAACACTCCCTACTAGTAATATTCTTACTGATAATATTTCCTTCATCCTTCACTAAATAAAAAAGGAGTAATTTAATTTCTCTTTTTTTTTAATTATCCATTTAACTCTGTATTAATTAATTAACAAAAAGCGAAAGGTCTAAAGGGAAAGCCTACCTCAACTTCTGTAATGGTCGGCGACTTTACATATCTTTAAATTTAATAATTGAAATATAAATAAGTAAATTATTTAATAATTACAAAAATAGCGTTTAATATTAACTCAATCAATTCAAGACTATTCCCTTCTCATGCAAACCACAAATAATTCCATTTTAAAAAATAATAATATTAATTCTTGAAAAATACACAACTTTTTTTTTCTCAAAAAAAAAAAAAAAAAAAACTAACAAACAAACCTCGGATAGGAATGGATCTCCTTCGTCTCTGACTTTAACAGAAGTACGCTCCACACACGTGTTATTACATCATATACACACACACATCTGTATATACTATTTCTTTTTTTCTTTTCTTTTTCCGATTGATAATTCGAATTTTGAATTGCTATTTTTGGGTAAGGAGTGAATTTAGGAGGGATTGATCATTATTTGAAGCCAATATTGAGTGTAGTTTTCTGTTTTTTCGGGTATTATTTTGGAATAATTTCGTAGCTTGTCATTTGACCTTTGTCTCGTGTGGTTTCTGGTGATTCTTGGTACGTTTCTTTCTCCTCTTCTTCTGTGCTTCGTTTTGTATGATTAATCATTTTCTGATGTTTTTATAGAGTTTCGATTGAATTGAGGATGAGATTTACTGTTGTTATCCGTTTGTAAGTTTTCGGATTAATTAATGGTGACTTTTTACTTGTTTATCATTTAATCTGTTTATCATTAATGCTTCCTTTTTGCGTGTTTAATTCCTAATTGAGAGGCGTCATTTAATGGATTTGAGATATGAATTGATTGATTAATGATTATCTGTTGTGTTCATATGGATTGGATTCCAATTTTAGTTTGTGTTTTTTAAGAAATGAATTCTATTGCATCATTGTTCGAATACAGAGGATATTGATTTATGATGTTTCTGGTTGAGGGGAATCTGTTGGATTGTGATGTTTTTGATGCTTCAAATTTAGAATTGAACGGAAATGAAGAGGTATAGATCGATTTTGATGAATGATTAATGGAAAAATTGTTCGTTCTAGAAGCTTAGGTTATAGAGCTTCAACTAACAACTACAATAACCTACGATCGGACAACAGTACAAGAATGTTTGGCTAATGAATAATGAAATTAACATTCTTGACCTGTTGCTACTCTTCATTCAAAGTATGTTAGCATTGGTATGTTTACTTGACACGAACCTCGTTCGAATGGAAAACGTGGTCATGTATTGTATGAATTCGAGTGGTTGTTCGAATGGATTTTAATGTGTTGTGGTGCATTATGTCCAGGAATTCCAGGTATTCAATCTACCCTACCATTTGAGCAGAATGGAGGGTGCTAAAGTTACCGTAGAAGATGCTGCTTACGAATCTTCTGCTGCACCGGGAACTTCATCTCCAAGAGAGGACCAATCGGCCACAACAAATGGGGTGCCTCCTGCCGTTGGTTCTCCAGAAAACGAACTTAACTCGACCGTAGACGTACCAATAGGAAGTCCCCAGGATGAAAAAGTATCAGGCCATAGAAAGTCCTTCTCGATGGGTTCGTTGGACGTAAAGAACGGTTCTGTCTCCCAACTCAGTGCCAAATTTGCAGCAAATTCCAGCATGAGCCAAGACTTGTCTGACCTAACAAAAGCGACTAAAAACCTTGACTTGAAGAAAGGTCAAGTCGACACGACCGCACCCTTTGAATCTGTTAAGGCTGCTGTTTCGAAGTTTGGTGGGATTGTCGACTGGAAAGCTCACCGGCTGCAAACCGTGGAGGTATACTATACTTCTCTTCTCTCTTTACGTCGTGTATTTTGTACATTATGCCTCGTGCTGTTTGTCGACGCAGAGGCGAAAATTCATCGAGCACGAACTGGAGAAAGCCCAAGAAGAGATACCTCTGTACAAGAAGCAATCAGAGTGTGCCGAGGAGGCGAAACAGTTGGTTCTAAAAGAACTAGAGAGCACTAAGAGGCTCATAGAAGAACTGAAGCTTAATTTGGAAAGAGCTCTAACAGAAGAGCATCAAGCAAAGCAGGATTCTGAGTTGGCAAAGCTGAGGGTGGAAGAGTTGGAGCAAGGGATAGCCGATGAATCTAGTGTTGCCGCCAAGGCGCAGCTTGAGGTCGCACGAGCCCGCCATTTGGCTGCTGTTTCGGAGCTTAAGTCCGTGCAGGATGAGTTGGAACAGCTCTGGAAAGACTATGATCTGTTGGTAGCTGAGAAGGACTTGTTTGTGAAAAAGGCGGAAGAAGCTACTGCCAAGTCGAAGGAAATCGAGAAGTCTGTTGAGGATTTGACTATCGAACTTATTACAGCAAAAGAATCCTTGGAATCTGCGCATGCTGCGCATCTAGAGGCGGAGGAGCACAGAATCGGAGCAGTTATGGCGAAAGAACAGGACACGCTCAACTGGGAGAAGGAACTAAAGCAAGCCGATGAGGAAATCGAGAAGCTGAACCAGCAAGTGAGGTTGACTAAGGATTTGAAATCAAAGCTGGATTCAGCCACGGAGTTGCTACAGAATTTGAAAGCCGAGTTGGCGACTTACATGGAATCGAAGCTGGAGGGCGAAGAAGGGAACTCAGGAGATGCAGTGAATGAAATGGATAAACGAACTCGAGCTGATATTGAAGCGGCTCTGTCTGCTGTGAAGAGTGAACTGGAGGAAGTGAAGGTCAATATCGAGAAAGCAACTACTGAAGTTAAAATCTTGAAGGTGGCTGCCACTTCTTTGAAGTCAGAACTCGAAAAACAGAAAGCCGAACTGGCAACCATTCAGCAGAGGGAAGGAATGGCTTCGATCGCAGTTGCATCTCTTGAAGCTGAGCTGAGTAGGACGAAATCTGAAATTGCTCTCGTCCACATGAAGGAGAAAGAAGAAAGAGAGAAAATGGTGGAGCTTCCGAAAAAACTGCAAGAGGCAGCGGTTGGTGCTGATCAAGCGAAAACACTTGCTCAAAAAGCTCGAGACGAGCTTAAGAAGGCTAAGGAAGAAGCAGAACAAGCTAAGGCCGGGGCGAGTACAATGGAGAGCAGATTACGAGCAGCTCAAAAGGAAATAGAAGCAGCTAAGGCTTCTGAGAAGTTGGCTTTAGCAGCTATAAAAGCATTGCTAGAGAGTGAATCTGCTCAGAAGAGCAACGATGAGGATTCACCGGGTGGTGTAACGCTCTCGTTGGAAGAATATTACGAACTCAGCAAAAAGGCCCACGAGGCCGAAGAGGAAGCAAATGTGAGGGTGGCTGAAGCTCTGTCTCAAATTGAGGTAGCCAAGGAGTCTGAACAAAAAAGCTTGAGCAAGCTTGAGGAAGCCAACCGTGAAATGGTTGAACGTAAGAACGCCCTGGAAATCGCCCTGGAGAAGGCCGAGAGAGCCAAAGAAGGAAAACTAGGTGTCGAACAGGAGCTACGTAAATGGAGAGCCGAACATGAACAGAGACGAAAAGCTGGCGAATCGATCCCAAAGGCAAGTTCTGAGGAAAGGTTATCCAAGAACTTTTTCAACATACCTAACTCTTCTACTCTCCATCAGGTACCGAGTCCAAAGTCGTATACGAGCAACACAGAAACGGATACGTCTCCGGACATCAGAGTTGCCAAGAAGAAGAAGAGATCATTCTTCCCAAAGATATTCATGTTCTTAGGCAGAAAGAAATCACATGCCTCCAAGTCATCTTCATGATTCATCTGTGAGTGTTTTTCGTGCAGGAAACGACGTCTCGTTTTGTTTGTGGCCTGAGCTTTCCCTGCCTTAAAATTGGTTTCCTCTAATCACCAGAATCTGCTGTTCATTCTTGACAAAGTCTATATTTGTAGAGAGAGATATTGTTTTGTGTACAATAGGTTGGTCAGATAAAAATAATATTTTTTTTGCTGATAAGAGCCCTATTCGTGTTCAAGTTCAAAGTTTCCATTCATAGATTGGCTTGGTTCATAGGTATTTGGTTTTGTACTGTACAATATACAGTCCTTCTGGAATTCAAACTTTATTCAAGTACTTTTATTCTATACTCCATGAATTTTTGCTCCATTCAATTAGAAAACGTCATTTTGCAGAACTAATCTAACATTGTATTGAAAAATTGAACAAATGAACTATTACAAGCATCACTCAATGCTTTTAAGATGTTGATCCAAGGATTGTCTGAATGATTGTTGTATGCCATGGATTTGAGAGATGATCCATGAGATTATCAATTGGTCCATCATGCGTAACATTAGCTTGAACAAAGATTCCAAGCATTGCCACCATTGCTAATCGTCCTATGTAGAAAGGTAAACGAGCAATTAGTGAAAAACACAGAGAGAAGGGAGAGAGAGGCAAAAGGTTACCATTTTTAATCTCTTTAAGCTTCCATTCATGAGCATTCTTTATATCTTTAGCAAGTCCTAAAGGATTAAGCAATGGGCCTCCAGGGTACCTGTTGAAAAGAACATCAGTGTGTTTCCAACTCGATGTCAAAAACTGTCGGAAGTTTTCATGCAACGACGACGAAGAATACCCGGGTTCCAGGCCTTCAAGAGCAGCTTCCAAGCCAAAGAAAGATCCATCTTTGGCTTGAGATCCAGGATTTCTGAAATCCATGTATCTTTTGGTTTCAGCAAAGCTGGTTAAAACAGAACAATGATCACTCTGGTTAAGAAATTTGGGGCAATGATGTAATTTTATACGAGATGGTTAGACTTTGGTACCCCATCAAGAGTAACTGAACAATGAAGAGAGTTGTGGTGCTAGCAAAATCAAATTTGGTTGCACCGGCTTCATACCAGACCGGCAAGTTTTGTATTCCTGTTACGCGCAGTAGCTGCAGGAAAACGAATAAGTTTGCGCTTGCCTTAGCCTAATCTATTGAAACTTACAAGATTTCAAGGTGAATTCTTGTATTTGTGCACATTAATAACCTACATCAGTCACAAGAATCCCTGCAACTCCAGCCATAGCAAACCGAGCATGAACTAGCTCTGCCTGGACATACCACTTCAAGTTTTCGGGATCCTCACCAAGTCCAAGAGGATCGAACCCAAAATCTCCAGCTAGTCTACAAGAATACACAAAATATTCAAAGGTATGTATTGAGGAATACATCAGGTAATAGAACATTGGGCTTACGTTCCATCGAGATAAGGTGGAGGGTCGAGGCCAGGGAGCCATGTAGGGCGGTTCTGAGCTCGAACAACCACACGGTGGTGGTTGTGTTTAGTTAGCCCTTTCTTCACAAGCCAGCTACTGTTTGATCTGCTGAAGAGTGTTTGGTTGATGTTCCTTCCAGGGAAGGGGGAGGAGTGAGCCAAAATTTGGATCCCTCTTCCCACTGCTATTTCCATCTTTCCTTGAATACTCTACTCAGATTCTTGCTGAAATCTATGAAAAAAGAGATTGAAAAACAAGGTCCACAATGCAGGTTTCAGTTGTAAGACAAAAAACACATGATAGCATGGTCCCACTTATCCTTTTCTTCTGAGCATCCAATATATAGTTCCCTGTCATTCACTAAAGCACTGAACTAGAATACTTTAGTCAATTATAAGTTATGGGGTTTTGAAACACATCACTTCTATAGCATCTGAACATCCATCCAAGTGTTACAGCAAGAACAAGATTGCAAAGTGCAACCGATAAGCACCATATTTGGTCTTGACAATTTTCCAGCATAAAAACAAATGCAATAGGTCAATCCTCTGAATTGACCTTAGAAACATAGTCATTCTTTGAAGTACACACTAGTTGATAAACCTAATGAACATGAATAAAGTGGTTATCTATTACATCTGCAATCTCCTGCTAGATATACTGAAGGAGCTGACTTTCATGGGAGTGGCCACCACAAGCGGTGCTTCAGGCGAGTCGCTGACTGCAAACTTATCGTGCATGAAACGACTATCAACAATTGAGTCATCTTTCAGGACAATCTTATAGCAATAACAACTCTTCAAGCCCACTTGATTCTGATAGCATTCATGAGAGCCATCCTTCACCTGTTGGAAATTCCATATAACACTAAACTTGCCCACAGTGGCAACCAAGTGTCGCTCTTGCTTTCCATCCTCAGTAACCTGATCAATTGTGGATCGTTCCAGGAATCAGTCAATTGGAAAAAAAGACATGAACTTTTGAAAGAAAAAAGAAAACCAACACACAGAACAAATACTACACTGCTACAGAAGAAAGAACTGTAAAATATTCAGCCATTATTCACTCTTAACTTCTCCACAATTTAAGGACTAACATTGGAATACTTCTTTTTCATTTTACCTCCGAAAGCAACTACTAACACCAGATTATAGCTCTCATCAACTCACCAATCATATTAAAGCTAATAGATAGCAGCTGTAATCTCTCCAACCAATAAATTGCAAATAAATATAACATTGTTACAAGCAAATTGCCGTTTGCTTGAGAGGAATGGTATTATCTCTCATAATAATTAATAAGAAAAAGGTAAAGCATTACAGTACATACAACATAAATTAATCAAGCTAATACAAATGTTTTCTTTATAATATGAACTTAATCTGAATAAAAATTGTCTTAGATTAACTGTTTAATCAAATTTGATCATGGTGCTGAAGATGCATGAAAATCAGACTGTGGGCAAGAAGAGGCTCAGATATTTCAAGATTGTTTTACAAGTGTTTAACTGAACATATTTTTGAAGAAGCATATGGGGTTCGCGAAAGAGCTCCAATATCAATAGTTGAAATAGCTAGCTGTAACTAAATTGGTGCTTGACAAAAATGGTTCACATTATAGGCTCATATAAATTTTTCACTTATAACGAACTGAAGAATTGCTGAATGCGTTTCTTCGAAATCCATCAAAATTTTGAACCTATTATGAAATAGAACTACCATCTCACTTCACCTAAATAATCATGTGGCCACAAAACATTCAAAGCAAAAATGATGAAACGAGGTTTCTCATTCCACAACAATTTTAAAAGGCTCAATGTTAAACCAGTTATATTAGCCAATTTTAAAAAATAAAAGAAATAGTAGAATCTAATCAAGTTATATCACAAACTTATTCAGATTAGCAATAAATGCGAAAAATAAATAAACTGCAATTGTAACATGAGAAAATGCACATGTTTGCATACCCAAGAGAACTGAGCTTTACGGAACTTGCTAGCTCCAGCCATATGAGAATCCAGGGGAGTCAACTTCAATAATCTTGGAGCCGAGATCCTATGTCCCATACGACCAGCAAAACCAGTTTTGGCCTTCCCATCTTTATCCGTGAACATACTGCATATGAGAATCAAATAAGTATCAGTAGTTCCCAAAATCCATTTCCCATCATAGGTAACATCAACATGAGTGATAGGTGATCCAAGGCCTGGGAATGCAGTCTTTGCCATCCTCATAGAACTGGTGGAATACAGCCTAATCTTTCCATCGAGTGAACCAACCACAATTGATCCATCACCAGTGGTTGCAAAGCACTGAAAATTAGTCCCCCTAGAAAACTGATGCCCCTGAGTCCAATTCAACACTGGTGTGCTCTCATTTTCAATATTTTGAACCATTCCCTTACGATCACGCATATCCCACCTACATAACCTATTATCATCCAAACCCAGAAATGTTGATCCTGATGGGTCCATCTGGGCTCCTTTACTATCATTAGTGATATCTCTCATTGTAATATCAGTCCCATCTTTTTCAAACTTCCATTCACTCACAACTCTCCCAGTTTCAATATCAAGCTGATGCAAACCTCTAGAATGTGATTTTTCATCATTCATAGGACTCATGAGAAGCATATTAGTCTCAGCTCTCATGAGCAGAGCCTTCCTAGGAGTCAAATAAGTGGCATTAGCACCTTTCCTACCGCTCAACTTCCCATCATTGAAGTTCACATAAATGCCCTTCCCTTGAATCCCATGGCTATAATTCCTAACAACCTGAATCCCCGAATCGCTAACTAAGAAACTATTATCTAAAGCACCCAATGCTAAGCTCTGTATAGCAGCACCATTTACAGCAGCCTCCTCAAACTCCTCAGTCAAATCATGGCCTCCTCTTACAGGAGTTTTGGTCGGAGGAGTCCTCATAATAGACTCTTCTGCATCCTCCCACATTGAATCATCAGCGGCCTCAGGATTTGCCCAGTCTAGGAATTCCTTCCCGTACACCTTCAGCTTATTCCCTTCATTAGCTTCGTATCCATAAGTATTCTCGAACAAACAATCCTGGTATTTCTTAGTAAAAAAATTCCACTCTTCTGGACTGGAAAACTTTATCGCCCAAACCCCATTAGCGACAAAATCCACGCGATTCTGCTCCTTATAAGCCTTGAGTTGCAAATTCTCATCAACCTTCGCCCTAACTTTCGACCCAATTTTCAAAACCCACTTGGAATCCGAGTCGGATCCCTCACCATCCTCGTCTTCATCATCTTCGTCGTCGTTAGAAACCTTCTTGACAAAGGCGCACGCAGCGAGCTTTTCCGCGACCACCCATTTCGACTTCCCGGTGTGCCCCCCGACATGGAGATAGAGCTTAACCGCATTCTTCGGGTTCGGGTTGTTGGATTTGCTATTGTACTTGAGTTTCAGAGCTTTGAGCCTTGATTCAATTTCATCGATGGACGACGGCGTTTCAGGGTCGTTTTGCTTGCTGTCGGAGGGGTGGGAAGACGGGGTGCCGTAGGTGTCCTCCGATTCAGATTGTTCATGGGTGGTTTCCTGGGATTCCGACTCCGATTCAGCGTCGGAGAGATCCAGATCTTGGCTGTGATTGGCTCCCATCACGACGGCTTTAGGAGCGTGAGAGAGAGAGGAGTTGAAAGCGGGAATTGGAGTTTTGAAATTTGGGGGATTGGAATTTTAGGGTAATTTGGTTTGATATTTAAATGTGAATTTTTAAATAAAACAAATTCGAATAATTCGTTGCCAGTTCAACGGATAGTTAAGTTTAGGGATGAAGAAAGAAATGCAGTACTAATTTAATGAAGTAGTGTGCTATAGATTGGTTCCGGTTCCGTAACGTATGTGTACACATTAGAAAGTCTTTCATTTTTTATTAGTGAAAATATTAATATTTGTTCTTCAAGTATTAAGTCAATTTTAGTTTTTTTTTTCTTTCAATTCTCAAAATTTGGCCTTTTTTATTTTTATTTTGATTCTTTTTATTCAAATCTATTCATTTAATGAAATATAGTTCAATTTAAAAAAAAAAAAAAAAATAATCCTTATATCAGTATTTATTCAATTTTGGTTCAAAATTGAAAAAAAAATCTAAATTTTATAGAAGGATTAAATTTATGAAAAAAATTGAGAATTATAAGAAAAAATAACTAAAATTAGAATTGATTACGAATTTTAATACTTCGCCCTTTTCCATTTAAGCTTGTATCTCTTCAAGTATTTTATGTATCATGTATTATGCATCATTCTCCAATTATTCTCAATAAAAGATCCACCATATAAGTTAGTGTGATTTTATGTAACTGCATCCAATAATTTTTTGTATAAATTAAAAAAAAAATCAAATTATCCATACTACTAGTTTCAATCAAAAACTTACCATCAAACTTACTCTTTATTTATTTCTTTTTTAAAAAAAATTTGGATAATATATCTAGTTTCAAACTTTCAAATAAGGTTTAAACTTTAACCTTTAATGGAAAATAAATACCAACTCTACAACAACACATTATTTAAATTTATTGAACATCATGCATAACTTAGAAAGGTAGTCTCATTTGGTGCATAATAATCTATAGTTTTATTTGGTGCATAATTAGCTATGAATATGATATGCACAAGAGTTGCCACTAATTAATGTTTCTCCCAAACTGCATAATCATTTCCAGAAGTTGAAACCTGGAAATTGGGTGGAATTAAATTTCCAAGATCCATCTTTGGTCCAATTTTAGTGATGATTTTATCATCAATCTTTGCTACATAAAGATCTCCCTCAGCTGCCAATATCTCCACCTTGCTCGTCGCACTGATCCCGTTTCTTCCCCTGATCGCGCTCAACTTCGATATCTCCTCCTTTTTACCCCAATCGAAGAGGTGATCGTAGAACTGCAAGTTCAAGAACAACCAAAATCAGGCTAAGTAGGCTGAGCAGAGGTGTTCTGCATCGAGTCGACAATTGGTAATAGTACGCACGTACCAGCGATGGGATTCCAGGGTGAGTGAGAATATAAGCATAGCCTAGTAAGATTTTCTCCGGTGGGAAAGGCCACATATTCTGACTCGATCCGGTGTCGTGATTATCGATAAAAGTGACGGCATTTTGAGGCAGAATTCCGATCAGACCCGGCGGTTTTCCATTCGAATCCTTCAATCGCCATAGCTCGCCCTGAACAGCAGACTGAAGGATTCCCTTCGTGGTGAAATCGAAAGCTGTAACAGCACCACCGGCGTTCTTCACCCACTGAGCCAACTCGTTCCGATGTTTATCCTGGTTGTACTCCGGCTTTCCATCCTGACCGTACGCGAGCGAGTTCCAGAGTTCACCCACCGCGAAATCTGGTCGACTCGCCTGCACGTAGATCTTGGTGATGCTAGGAGAATACCCCTTCACGAAATCGAATCTCCAGCCGTGGAATCCGATGTCGCTTTTGAGCCAATTGAGCCAATCGGATAACTCCTTCTGCACCCTAGGGTTCAGATGATCGACGTCCGGCGCCGGGATGTACTTCTCACCGGAGTCAGGATTTCCGGTACCGTCGCCATACTCTGCGTCGTCGCCGCAGATGAGAGATGTCCCCCAATCGAGACGGTCGTCGGGAGTTCCCCCTTCGAAGATGCTGTAAATTCCTCTACTGTCCTTCTTCTCTGCGGTTCTGTGGTTTATCACAATGTCGGCGATGGCTTTGATGCCGTTTCGATTCAACGCTTTGATTAGCGCTTTCAGTTCCCCTGCGGTTCCGTACTTTGACGCGTCGAGGTCATACAGCCTTCCAGGAAGGTATCCTGCAATCACAGTATTACACGTGTCACGTAGCGTGTGTGTGAGAGAGAGATGGGGAAGAGAGAGAGAGAGGACCTTCGGCGGAGACGGATTGAGAAGGTGGAGGGAGCCAGACGTGGGTGACTCCGGCGGCGGGTAAGTCAGGTACAACACGGAGAAGCGCGTTGTACCACCCTCCTTGTTTTTTGTTGGAATCCCAATTAAACCCCTGATGATCGCCATATTAATTAACGCTAATTAATTGAGATTAGTGGTAATTTCAGAATTAAGTACCTGAAACAATATTGTTGACGTGGCCAATCCGAAGAAGACGAAGAACAGACTACAGAAAAAGGTTAGAATTATCTTCATGGTAAATTGATAATTCTGCTTATATTTTTCGATAGTATATATAGCAACATCATAATGTAGATTGTGAACCCTACGAGTCTATCCATTTCAATGTGAATCATTACACCCTCTGCGTAACGTTTGGGATAAATTAATTCAGTGGCGGCTTGTTTTATTTTCTTTCCACACTACAAATGTGTGATTTTTATTTTTATTTATTTATTGAATAAATGTCGATTACTTGGAATATTAATAATCATGATTTCAGATATTAAATTCTCATTATATTTGGCATCATTTTAAAATGTAAAATCGTTGATAAAATATGTAATGTAACTTCTTCCTTTTTAAACTCAAATATGTAATGTAACTTGAATAAGAAAGGGAAATACTATCATTAACTGCTAGCACGGTGTAATCAGGGCTATTTTATATTTTAATGAATGATTAATTTTCATATTTGAAGGTTATTTTTCTGTACAAACAGATATTACCATTGCATGTGAATTATATTGATTAGAGTAATTCTAGATATTTTATAGAATAATCATTAATATTTTAATGAGTTATCATTTCTGATTATACAACTTTTCACTCCAATGTATTAGTATTTCATTTGAGCTCTCTTATAAACTGGGGTTATAATATAAATCCTTGTAAATTTTATGGTTCCTTTAATTTAAACACCATATAGTAATGCATAGGTTATATAATATTGGAATGGAGAACCACACGGTTTACACTGTAAACTCAATTTACATAAGTATCAGTGATCCTTTAAATTTGTTCCTAAATATTTTTATACAGTTGATGCTAGCACCATACAACAACATATTTTTTTTAATTAATTACTTAATTAAAATATTAATAATATGTTTAATATTTTACCATACTAATTGATAATCTATTTCACGCTTTGGGTAATCTTGATTTACGGTTTATTCTGCCTTTAACATTTACTAATATTTATTTTTACTAATATTTATTTATTTTTTAACATATTTTATCTCAAGAGTTTATTATTTATCCTGAATTGGATTTAATATTAATTTTAATAGTATAATTGTAATTTTACCATTTTAGTTAGGACATATATATTTTACCTTTAAAATTTAGGATTAATTTTAAAAGTATAATTGTAATTTTGTCTGGTATATTTTTTTAATTAAGTATTAAACGATTTATTTTTCTATAAGCTTAAGTTTTTAGATGAGGTGGTCATATAATATGACATCAAAGTCCTGAGTCCAAAGTTAATAAAAATCCAGGATTCAAACCTCACGGACACCATTTATGAGAAAATTGCACATGCAAGGCTTGAGGCAAAAAATTAACCCCGCCTGCATGTAACGTATTTTACCTAAGATCAAATTGGTATAATTATACTTTTACCTGTTTGATTTAAAATATATTTTATTATTTTGGATTAATTTTAAGGGTATAAATGTAATTTTAGCATATAGTTTAAGACATATTTTATCTAAAACTTTAAGGTATAATGGTCTTTTAATCATTGAAAAAAAAAGAGAAAAAATAATAAAAGAGAAATTATGATAGTTTTTTATTCTTTTTCTTTTAAAGCGAAATTATAGATAGTTGTGTTAAAATAAGATAAGCTAGTTGCAGCTGTAATCTTGATTGTACACATACGCTCATTGAGTATTATTTATGTTCTAATTTATATTTTACATATAAATCAACCTAAATTAATGAAGGATACATTATTTGTTAGTCCATGCTGAAAATATCTTAAAATCTTTGAATTTCTTAAATATATATATTCAAAGTAAAATTATTTACACAATTTGACGAACTTATTATTGTTTGAAAGAAAACTTCTACTCCATGAAAAGTCAGAAGTAAAAATTTCTTCACGAGAGTAATACTCCCATCCGTTCCATGTATTTTTACCAACTTTTCATTTTGGGATGTCTCATATATTTTTACTTATTCTATTTTTAGCAAAAATATATAATATTTTATTACTTACTTTTTACAATCTCAACAACTTTAATTACTTTTTTACACTTTATTCATCATTCTCAATAACTTTATTCACTTTTCTTTTTAAATTACTAATTTATCTCTACTTTCTCTTACATTATATATTAAAAATAAAACGTATTAATCTCCGTGCCCGTATAAACGGGTAAAAATACCCGGGATGGAGGGAGTATTTTATTTTATAATACATGCTTTATTTTAGAATTAACATTTAGAGTACACTTTTAAAATTTAATATTAATTCTTATAGTTATTGTTTCTTAAAGACAATGATTACCCTATAACCTACTTATCCTTTTAGTTATACGGAGTAATTCATAGTGTATATTTTTCCTGTGGTTCACGTCTTATTTTTAGGATTTAATCATAATTTCACTTTTTGTATTTTATAGTGTATTTTACCATAATAATTCATATCATATTCACCTTTCCAAATACTCCCTCCGTCCCACGTATTTTTACCCACTTTCCATTTTGGGGTGTCCCACGTATTTTTACCCATTCAATTTTTGGAAAAAATACATAATATTTTATTACATACTTTTTACAATCCCAACAACTTTAATTACTTTTTTACACTTTATTCATCATTCGTAACAACTTTATTCACTTTTTCTTTTCAAATTACTAATTTATCCCTACTTTCTCTTACATTATATATTAAAAAAATAAAACGTCTTAATCCCCGTGCCCGTACAAACTGGTAAAAATACCCGGGACGGAGGGAGTACTTTTTTTTGATGAAAACATATTATTTTGGGTCAACGATAACTATAGAGTATATTTATTATTATTTCACCATTATTCATGAAAGTTGATTTCCAACTTTTTGGAGAAATTTTCTCACTTTCCATTGTGTTGGGAAAATGCTTCATTCCAAGCCTTAATTGAGCACTTTATTTCCTTGTGATAGGTCCTATATACAAATCAAGGAAACTTCGGTATAATACGAATAATAAGATTTAATTAAGTCTTGCCTTAGTTTCTTATGGACAATTTATTAAATAAAGCAATTTATTTCCATTTAATAAATCTGTTTTGTGATTTATAATTCATAGTAATTTTAGAAAAAAATTTAATAATTCATTAAATATGATATAATTGTATCATTAATGTAGTAGCCAAATTTGAAGGAGATCTTTAAGAACCAGTAATTATGATTAATTGATTATTATTAGATTGAATATTTAATTTATGATAACTTAGTCATAAAAATAGAATAAATATAATTAAATTTAACAATTTAAATTAATATAGTAAATTATTAAGTTGTGTGCAATCATGATTTAAAATTAGACTTAAACAAAATAAAACTTGTTAAGATTAAGTAATATTACTGATTTATTATATAGTAAGAGTTAAAATGAAAATACAATTAATTAATGATTATTGATATCGTTAATTTTTATAATTAAAATTGATTGACGGTGAAAATAAAAATTAAACTATATATATAGTAGTGAGGTGAGATATTGTAAGTAAGAATTTTGAAATTTAACTAATAGTGAATAAAAATTTTAAATTAAATGATTAAAGATATATCTTAATAATAGAATGAGAATAAAATTTGTTTAAAACTAATCATTTAAAAAAGCAAGGTGCTATAATTAATTTAAAATAACATTATATACTAATTCAAAATATCTATAATATTTTTTACTAATTTCTTTTACTAATGATGATAGATAATTTTTAATTTGCAAGATTATGAATTGATTAATGATTATTAATAATTAATAATTATTGTAACAACTTGATTGTCCAGTAATAAATTCATTACTTAATAAATATTTAATAACAATTTATCATAAATATTTGTATATTTAAATAAACAATCGCATGATTAAGGATTTATGATGATTGAAAATTAATATAAATAAAAAAATAGGGAGGAATAATAAATTATTTTAAATCAAATTTAATATTAACTATAATGGTGACATAATAATTAGTAAATTATTAAGTAGAGTGTAATAATGATTTAAAATTAGTGTTAGACATCTAAAAACTAAAAACTTGTTAAAATTTAGTAATAATGACTTATTGTATAGTATGATAGAAGGTTAAATTAAAATACAATTAATTAATGATTATTGACATCGTTAATTATTATAATTAATAAAATTGATTGATGATGAAAATTAAAGTTAGACTATATATAGTATGATAGTGAGATATTGTACGTAGAATTTTGAAATTTAATTTACAAAAATCTTTAAGTTGAATTATTAAAGATATCTTAATAATAGAATGAGAATAAAATTTGATGAAAACTAACTATTTAAATAAGCACGGTGTTATAATGAATTTAAAATAACATTAAATGCTAATTCAAAAAATATATAATATTTTTTTTTTACTAATGATGATAAACAATCTTTAATTTGCATGACTATAAATTTGATTAATAATTACTAATTACTAATAATTAATTATTTTATAATTTGAATATTAATAAAAAATTCATTACTTAATAAATAGTATATTTAATAACAATTTATTATAAATAATTATACTCAAATAAACAATGACATAATTAAGGATTTATGATGATTGATAAATAATAGAGATAAAAAATATGGAAAGAGTAATAAATTCTTTTAAGTGAAAATTTAATAATAACTATAATGTTGACATAATAATTAGTCTCAAGTTAATCCAAAATTTCTTATTTTTTTTATCTTGAAATCAATTCAAATCAAAATTATTGACTAAAATTATATTAATTAAAGATTAGAATGATAATTAAAAATTAACATATAACAATAAAATATAGTTCTATTAAAAAATAAATAAATAAAATAAACAATTAAATATGAATTAGTTAACCATTTAAAATAATTTTTATAACCCAATGATTTACAACATTGATTTAAATCAAGTAATAATAAAATAAATATGACTAAAGTATATATTGATTAAAGAATAGAATTGATAATTAAGAATTAACTTAACAATAAAATATAGTTGTATTAAAAAACAAATAAATAAAATAAACAATTAAATATGAATTGATTTACCATTTAAAACAATTGTTATAACCAAATGATGTACAACATTGATTTAAACCAAGCAAATAATAAAATAAATGTACACCCAATTAATAGAAAATGAGCTATTAACAAAAGTTACAAAATTATACTCAATTCATAATATATATAATCTTATTAAAACATATCATACTCAAATCTCCAAATTTGCTTTTATGTTGAGCATGGATGTTAGACTGGTCCATGTTCAATTTTTTTATGGTGAGTTAAGGTTCAACTCTCATTCCTTTAAATCTTCAAAGAAGTCTTATATATTGATAATAACCTAAAATTTGGAACAACAAAGAATTATGAAAAAGAGGAAAAATGACATTCACAATTTGTTAAATTATAAGTGTATCTAATTCAAAAGCTTGAAATAAGAAATAAATTTTAAACAATTAAAAAAAAACTCAACATAATGTTGACTAATTTATAAATTTAGTACAATTTTAGGGGCAAAATAAAATAAACAATTACATAGGAATAATTCTAAACATTTATCTTGTGGATCAAGATGAACACACCCTCAAAACTATCAAAGTATGAGTAAACTTAATTTCATTAAATCTCAAATTGTTAGATATGAACAAATCTAATCTCATGAAAAGTGAAATAAAAGATAAATATTAACACATTGAAAAAATGCAATTCTCAATTAAAAATATAAAGTAATGAACATTAGAAAAAACAATCAAATGTAAAAAATTTCATATTATGATCAAATCTACTATTTCCGTAGCAACAATTTTCAAATCAACAAAATCGATGAAGGATGGGAGAAACTTTATTGAAAAAATGAGTGAGCAACTAAGATTTTATATATAAAAAAAGAAAAGAATAGAATCCTCTATTTATGACATTAAACTAGTACGAAACCCGCGTAACACGTTACGCGGGATTATTAAATTATTATTTTTAAAACATATTAATGAAATTGAAAAATATTAAAAGTTATAATTTATATTAATAAAAGACAAAGACTTGCGTGAGACCGTCTCACATAAGGGCTTATGTGAAACGGTGAGAAATTGATAACTTTTATATAGGAAAGTGATAGTAAACTAATGAAATGTGATAATACTATTTCATGAACAGTTTATAGTATAAATAAAAAGTGATAACATTTTATAGCCAAAGTGATAATGTTTTATAGCGAGAATGATAACTATTTTAAAAAGTGAAAAATGACCTCATTTGAGATGGTCTCACGCAAGACCTAACCTTAATAAAAATATGTAACTTTATTGGTAGAATAAGGATTATAATAAGGCAAAAATTTGTGTGTTCTCGAGACATGTTGTGCACCCATATCTTTAATATAATTTTGTATATATATCTCATTTATATAAAAAGAAATTAATAGTACTTTGTAATGGGAAAGATCAAAATGACAAAACGAATATTTAAAATAATAATGAATTATCTCATGCATTCGAATACACGCGTACACCCATCTATATTAATTTTATTCAATACTAATGTATATATGTATTTCTTAATATTTATTAAGAACCCTAAACCCTAAACTCTAAAACCATAAACCCTAAATTTAGGGTTTAGGGTTTTAGAGTTTAGGGTATATACATTTGTGTATATTTTTTTATATTCATTTAAAAAATTAAGTAAAAATCTGGAAAAAAATTATTAACAAACTTTATAAATTCTTTTATTCATTAATATGTAATATGATAGGTCTGGCATGAAACCGCTTCACGTGAAATCATTTTACACTTTTTATAATACTTATCACTTTCGCCATAAAATATTATTAATTTCGATATAAATTGTTATCACTGTCATTTATACCATAAGTTGTTCATAAAATAGCACAATCATTGGTTTAATATCTTTTTTTATAGTACCCGAGGGTATTGCGGAATTATCCGTACTCGTTCCAAACCGTAATGTGATTTTCACAACTATTTGTATCCGTCTCAAACCCGTTTACAATTACCCATACGTGCCCTATTAAGATTTGGATAGAATAGATACTTAAAATGCCCATTTCATTATCATCCCTAACTATTATCATTTAATAAATAAAATCAATAAATGTATATAATAATTATAAATTATTGTATAATTAAAATTAATTATTAAAAATAATAAAATAAATATAAAATAAATAATTAACAATAAAAAAATTATGAAAATTAATTAATATTAAACTAAGATTTATTTTTTCATGAAATTCCTCTCATTTAGAATTCTATAATAAACTAAATTTATTAAACTTAAAATTCTAAGGATAAATAGATTAAATCTATTAAATAATTTCTTACTCTTCTAAAAATATTTTATTTATTAATATATTTTATTAAAGAATATTTTACAATATAAAAATTGTTATTAAATTTAAAAATCTATTTCTCCAATCATATATTATTAGTAATATGGATGTCAAATTAAAGATCATGAAAAGACAATTAATTTGATATAATTTTATATAAATTCTATTTAAAAATAAAAAATTTAAAACACTTAAAGTTTTAGGTAAATTTTTAAATAAGATAAAGAAAAATGAAATATTTTGATTGGTTATTTAAAATAAAGTAACTGCATTATCTTCCTTCCTAAGCAAGTTTATTATTAAAAAAAATTCAAAAATCTATAAAAATGACACATCACCTAAATTACTCACATGATGCCATATAATAAATCCAAAACCCTCCTTTAGTATATAGTATATGACAAAAATTAAAAAATAAAAATTACGTAAATATGGAATGTTAAAAAAGGAAAGTAGAATTATGATATTTAAAAGAAAGTAGAAAGATATAACGTATGAAAAGTAAAAAAGGTAAGTATAATTAATAAATTAAAAAGGAAAGAAGAAAGAATTAATAGTAGAAAAAAAACGTAAACAGAAGAAAACTAATAAAATAAAATAAGAATAGAAAGTGCTGTAAATTTTCTCCTTTTGCCATGTCACTAAGTAAGAAATACAGTCTATCCACATCAGCAAAAGAAAACAGTGGACTAGATGTATTAAGATTAAATGACAAAAATTAAAAAATAAAAATTACGTAAATATGGAATGTTAAAAAAGGAAAGTAGAATTATGATATTAAAAAAGAAAGTAGAAAGATATAACGTATGAAAAGTAAAAAAGGTAAGTATAATTAATAAATTAAAAAGGAAAAAAGAAAGAATTAAGAGTAGAAAAAAACGTAAACAGAAGAAAACTAATAAAATAAAATAAGAATAGAAAGTGCTGTAAATTTTCTCCTTTTGCCATGTCACTAAGTAAGAAATACAGTCTATCCACATCAGCAAAAGAAAACTGTGGACTAGATGTATTAAGATAAGATTTTAAAAACAATCTAGGAATAAACCATTCATAGATTTAACCTTAAATAGTCTCTGAGTAGAATGGTTTAAGGCAGTTATAATTTGTTTGGTTGTGTGAAGATGATAAATAGATTTCACATGGAACAAAAGTAAAATACTCCCAAATCAAGAAGTTAGCAAATGAAGTTTGTGAGATTCTCAGAAAAGAAGAAAAACAGTGGGAGGAAGCCCTCAAAAATCGATTTTTTGAGGAAGAAATCACTCCTTGGGAAGTAGCCCACATGGTGTTCGACAAAATTCGTGACTCTGAATTGGGTCTTAAATTCTTTGGTTTTATCTATCATAACAGTTTTTCCATTGACGGGTTTGCTTATTCTTCGCTGCTGAAGATGTTAGGCAGGTCTAAAGTTTTCACAGAAATCGACAATGTATTGTTGGGATGCTTGCAATGCAACGAGAAACAGACTATGACGGAGATCTTGAATGTTCGGTTACATTTTCGCATTAAATCTTCTATTACATGTTTTAAATGAATGACACACATGAGGGGTGGAAAATCTAACCAATTTCCCTTAGTGTTGATATTTTTTTTTAGGGTATAGATTTTATTATATCCTACGTGTTAATCATTCAATGTATTGCATCAGAAGATGTGTATTCGTATTTTATAATACTCTCATTGATGGATATTGCAAAAAAGGTGATGTAATGAGAGCTCATAAGTCATAAGCCCTTCGAGGACTTTGAAGATAAAGAAGAATTAAATTAATGTCTAAATTTCATTTATCTCATAGATATCAGTATTTGATGCAAATAGTAATAAGATTCATATGATGAGTTTTAGGCTACATCATGCAAACCTAAATGACATTGAAAAAATCTCTCATTCACTTGGTAACCTTATTTTTACATTGTAGCTTAACTGCTCACATCTTTGATGGCTTCGGGAAAATGTCAGGTGTAAACTTCTGTGCTGCACTGATACTACCCTTTATCTTCATCGCACCCCTACATTTTATTCGTATAGAATCGATTAAATTCCATTCAAATAGAATGAATTGTTACACAATATTAAGTTGGAACGACTAGCACCTCATAAAAGCAATCTGAGGGTTCATCTTCCCAGTGGCAACTTTAAGAAAATCATCATCTGTGAACGAGAAAGTTGCATCCGGTCTCCCATCTTCATAGGTCCCTACGTTATCAAAGGTTCGACTTTAGTGTCAAAACTGAAATTGTAGTATGTCTCCCATGTATTAACATATTGCATTAGTTTGTTAAAAGATGTCATAAATCATGTAACTACAGATCATATATTAACATAATCCACATTGAATTCACCACTTTTCGAATCGCTAACCCTAAGGATAACCACTAGCTGAACAGAGTGATCTTAACCCCAACACATCTGAAATTGTAGTTTGTCTCCCATATATTAACATGTTCACTGGTTTGGTTAAAAGATGCCAAAAGTCATGTAACTAAAGATCATATTAACATAATCTACATTGAATTCACCACTTCCTCTTTTTGCTAACCCTAAGGATAACCACAAACTGACAGAGTGATCTCAACCCCAACACATTAAACATATTGACCTGGTTTGCTTGAAAGATGTCATAATCATGTAACTACATACCATACATTAACACAATCCACATTGAATTCACCACTTCTCGATTAGTTGACGTTAAGGATTACCAATAGCTACGCAGAGTAATCTCAACCCCAACACAACTCAGGCCATTTGCCAGATATACCTCAAACTAAGTTCGCAATAACATGATTGAACTAGTCTAACCCTTCCACCTATAATGCGTGGATCAATTAATACCTGCAGCAAATAATATTTGGCACGACGGACTCTGTAACGGTTCGACCGACTAATCTTTGAAGCAAATAGTCTATCAAATCCCTTATTGAATCAGCTTTCATACAGAATATTCACTAATAGGTCTTGGTCCAATTGTCAAATTCCAATAACCATAATCACTAATTCACTTATGTTAAATTTTTTTAGAGATTATGATTAATGGTGTTTTGATTATTTAAACCACAACTGGTGATTGAAGCTCCCTCACATCGTTTTCTAGACAACAAGATCAATTAGACCACATAATCACAAACTATCTAATCAGTAGCATCACAGCCAAATCAAGTATCCCATTACAAAAGAAACAAATTGATCAGAGTACAAAACCCTAACCTTCTTTAACTTCCCCCTTCTTCAAATCTACGACGAAAGATTTCTCATTGAATCCAAGTTTCTGCCAAATTGTCAACAAATATCCTTTCGCATCAACATCAATCACAAATAATTCAATAAACATACGAAATTACTCATTAAGAAAAGGGGGAAAAACCTTGGGAGCAATATTGATCTGATAAACGAGACCAATTTTCTTAGTAAGCTGTTTTCCAGCGTCGGTCTGCATATGGAGCTTCATCTGCTCCATTAGGTCATCCGATTTCAGCTGAGGAGCGTCTGCCATTCTTGCTTCCCCTACAAACTGATTTTTTAAAAATGAATAAAAAAATGCAGGAAATAATTGGAAAAAGGCGGAAATACAGAGATGAAGAGATATTGCGTGTGAATTTATTGGCATTTAAGGGAGTTGGGTGAAGTATAAAAAATTAAGTAGCGCCATCTCTAGCACGCAACTCAATGCAATTCTTCTGTAATAAGTAATAACAATAACAAACTTATGTTTATTATACCGGATACACTCCCAGTTTAATAAATCAAATTTTAACTTTTAGAAGGATTAATTACGATAAATTAGTCTCTATCTTTTGATTAAAAAAAAAAAAACTCATTTTAAGTATTGTTGTATATAGGGGTGGATCTAGAATTTATATTTTGGGTACAATTTATTACTGGCTTATCTCATAAATAAATATATGCACTTATTTGTTGCACATAATTTAAGAAAATGATTTTTTAATTGGATTATGTAAGAAAAGGAAGAGCTTTTTTATATAATTGAATAGAGTAAAGTTCCCTTATACTTGCTCTGTCCGATCCTAAGAATATCATTTTAAGCGTTCGGTTTAAAGGATACTATTTTTGTTGGGATAATGACAAAAAGTAGCCACCCTTACTTAAAAGTAATTTTAAGTGGTCACATGTTTTAAAAATAATTTATTCTAATCACTTTTATGGGAATTGACCAAAACGCCCTTGAGAGGAATCTACTGATCAATTATTTGAGGAATCAGATTCCTTCCTTTTTGACCAAAAGTACCAAAAGTACAATTGAGGAATCCAATTCCTCTCTTTTTCTGTAAAAAAGTGTCAAAGTACAACCTAGTATTATGTAGGCATGTGCTCCCTCATATGCTTACAAAAAAAGAGGTAATATATAATGACCATCCAACCAATGTGCTCCATCATACACATGTATTCATTTCATTTCTCTAGTTTTTTCGAGGTTTGAGCATTTGGGGAGCAAGTATTTTTTCTAGTTTGTTAGAGGTGTGAGAATTTGGGGAGCAAGTATATGTATGTTTAAACTCGTTTTTACAGCTATGAATGCATTAATTTGATAATTTTTACATGCCTCATGATTGTATTTTTTTATTCAACGTTGTTTAATAGGAAAAAATGTAGGCCGAATAGAATCAGTGTAGGAAAAAAT
Source organism: Pogostemon cablin (assembly GCA_023678885.1). Classification (NCBI taxonomy): domain Eukaryota; kingdom Viridiplantae; phylum Streptophyta; class Magnoliopsida; order Lamiales; family Lamiaceae; genus Pogostemon; species Pogostemon cablin. Next base: position 30,022,079 of record CM042969.1, on the reverse strand, counting down.
CTTTCCACATGAAATTTTATCCTTATTATTCAGAAAAAATGGTAGGCCGAATAGAACAAATATTGGTAGCCGAATAGAACAACGTTATAGGCCGAATAAAAGAAACGTAGGCCGAATAGAAGAAAATGTTCCACGAAATCTTGTCCCATTTTTCAAAAAAATAAGTAGGCTGAATAGAACAAGTATTGTAGGCCGAATATAACAACCTTATTGGCCTAATAGAACAACCTAATTGGCCGAATAGAAGAAAGATTTATCCACGAAATTTTGTCCCATTTTTTAAAAAAATAAGTAGGCCGAATAGAACAAGTACTGTAGGCCAAATAGAACAACCTTATTGACCGAATAGAACAACAATATTGGCCGAATAGAAGAAAAATTTATCCACAAAATTTTGTCCTATTTTAAAAAAAACAAATAGGCCGAATAGAACAAGTTCTGTTGGCCGAATAGAAGAATAACATACTGAGAATTTTTTAGGATGTTAAGGTAGGTCGAATAGTGAAATATTTTAGGGCCGAGTACTAGTATTTATGGGTTGAATAGAATACTTGCAACTAATTTTCTATTATTTTAATGTTGACATCAATTAGGTTTTCTTGAAAAAACTGTGCAGATGAGCTATAAAAAAGTTGGGTTATGTTGGGGTGGATTTTGGGAAGGGATACTATACAAAGGTGGACAGGTGAAGTGGTTATTCTTGGGGATGACGATCTGTATTATAATAGTTTCATAATGGAAATTCATAACATAGTACAAGTTGATTTGAGTTGTTGGGGTTATGAAGTTTATTCTCTGGTTGAGTACGATGACCGTTTGTTTAAATATAAGATAAAGAATGATGCATGTGTGAAAAAAATTTTCAACTGTGTTGATGTATGAATGGTGTACCTGACACTGCGGCCTATAGCGGGCAATGCATTCGTTCAACCTTCTGCACAAGGTACAGGGATTAGATTGGCTTCAGGCACGGGTTATGATGATGGAAGTGCTGGTCCGAGCAATGATCCACGTACGAGGACACAGTCTAGTTCTAGGCCTGCATTTGATTTGATGAGGAGTATAGTCCTGCATCAGAGCTCCAGTGGTTTGATTTTAGAGAATCTCTAGATGCTGAAGTTGATGACAATATTGGTGAGGGTGAGGATGATGATAATGATGATGTTGAAACCGGGAATAATGATAATAAAGTTGAAAGAAACGAGGATGATATATTGCATGAGTCTAATCAGTCTTCTAGCGAAAGTGATGATGGTGCTGAAGAGAGAAGAATATGAAGAAATTTGTGATTACATACGTCAGAGAGGTGGCCCTAGCTTTTTAGAGCCAATTAGTTGCGACTTGTCCCATTCTGAATTGCAGCTAGAAGATTTTCATAGTCGACCGCCGACCACACGTCCTTGGTTGATTCCAGGTATCATATGAAATTTTATTTTTTTAGAATAGTACTAAGCTAATTTTCTAACTGAAACTGATGCACCTGTGATGTTCATAGGCATCCCTGATGAAGTTGACAGAGAAGATCATATGTCTGGCCCTGATTTTGATATATCTGGCGTCCTTCACTAGAAAAGTGTATTTGATTCAAAAGAGAAGTTGCAGATAGCCCTGGGAATGTATAACTTGTGGAACAGAGTGGAGACCCATATTGAAAGATCTAGCACAACGAGGTACAATGTGGAATGTAAGCTAAAGGGTAGAACATGTTGTCAATTTGCGATGCACACAAGAATGAGCTATGGGCTGTGGCGAGTGATTAAATTGGTTCCACATCACGGTTATTTAAATGATCCAGACAAGTTCGCTCATACACATGTGTCATCCAAGGTAATCGGGTAATATTTTGCTGCTAGGCAGTTTAATAAGATTACTGGACTCCGACCCCAGGGGATGAGAGCAGAGCTCTTGAATGATTTTGGGTTCGACATTAGCTACAATGTAGCGTTAAAGGCCAAACACCTGGCTATCGGACATACATACAGGGATCACGACAGCTCATTTCATATGCTCCCTGCGTATATGTATCCATTGGAGTTGACAAATCCCAATAAGCACACCAAAATATCCATCGGTGAAGATGAACGTTTCAGGTTTGCATTTTATGCACTTGGAGCATCCAGGCGTGGATTTCTAAGGTTTGGTCGTCCAGTCATAGTCATAGACGGGACTCATATGAAGAAAAAGTACAAAGGAATTGTATTCGTCGCAGTTTTGAATGATCCAAGCCATCAGATATTTCCACTCGCCTTGGGCATTGGCGACGTTGAGAACAAAATATCATGGACGTAGTTTTTATCAAGGCTACGAGAGGCATACAGATGTCTTCAAGATCTTTTGATAGTTTCAGACGGGCATCACAGTATCGCACATGCTATATCTACTGTCTATTCTGATGCACATCACGGTCTATGCGGCTATCATTTAAAGAACAGATTGGCTTGTTATGGAAAGAACGTGTTGTTGGATTCCAGCGTGAGATGGATGCATACCTAGTGAGAGATTTTAATCGGTTAGTCCTCCTTCCACTTCTTCGTAATTCTACATTTACATGTTATCATTTTAATGAATTTATTACTCATCTTTACTGTTCCCACTTGTTATTTGCAGCTGCATGACCTCCTTGAGAGGTGGCCGGCCGCAGGAGTTAATGGATTTAGTTGGGTCGTGGGGGTATGAGAAATGGGTAAGAGCCCATTGTCCTGTCAAACGGTACGAGTTTATGAACTCTACTTCAGCTGAGTCCTATAACAATGCAATCCTCTGGGCGCAAGCTACCTGTATGCATACTACTAGATATTGCCTGCACAATCTCTGAGAGGTGGTTTTACGAACATTGAACTCAAGCTGAGCAAGAGAGTATCGTTCTCTGCAAGTGTGTTCATGACGAGTTAGTGAAACTTTTTCGTACTACACAAAAGCTACCCATATCGAGACTCATTGGCAATAACTATGCAGTCAAGGACGTTGATCATATTTTCACTGTGGATTTGAACGCTTGTAGCTGCACATGTAAGAAGTTCCAGAAAGAACTAGTTCCATGTATCCATGCGATGAAGGCAATCGAGTATGTAGTCATACGTATGACTCACTTTGTATAAATTGCTTGAATCAGTGATTCTTACATTTTACTTTCTTTAGTAATTGCAGGTTGGCAGCTAGTGGCTTCGTGGGATCTGTATTCCATCGCACTAGTGTATTAGGAATGTGGGCCAGTCCAGTGATGCCAGTTCCGCACTATACTCAGTGGGAAATACCTGACGTAGTATAGTCTCAGCATGTGAACACCCCGTTACCACACAGGTAGGCCGACCGACCACGACAGTCTCGGATAAGGTCAAGTATGGAGTCATCTAGGAGACGTCACAAAGAACATGTTTGCTCGCACTGTCGACAGTCAGGTCACAATCAAGTAAACTGTACTGGAACTTCATCTTCGAACAGCGGTGCACCTCCTCCTTCGACGGCTGCCCCTAATCCCCGTGTACGTAGACAGAAAAAATGTGGCATTTGTGGAAAAACTAGACATACTCGTCTACGCTGTCCTTCTCATATCAACCAGTAGATTATAATTGTTATTTTTTTAGATGGCCAGTATTAATTAAAGACAATTCCAGTTCTTACTCATTATTTCATCCCTTTGAATGGGATGACAATTCTAAACTTAGATTGGTTATCCGTATAAATATAATAAAAAAGCATAACATATCAACGGTTATCAATATGAATTTTTTAATAAAATACACAGTATGTTATCCCTTTCATTAGTGAACATCAAAGTAAAGAACTATTTTTGTCACTTGAGATACATGGCCATCATGTTGTGGAGATAATGGTGCCAGAGCGAAAGATTTGAAAAGCAATTTGCTTCCGATAACACTTCATATACTCTGGGGCACCCCAGTTAAAGTCCCTCGTTAATAACCCGTCTATGGTCCTGAGACTTGCAGGGCCGCAGCTGGCATCGTTCTCTTGTCTGTAATAACATTCTACGGGACCTGGAGTCAACAACATATGGTGTGGAACCTGTTGGATATGCGCAACAAAGCAGGAATGATATGTCTGAATGATATAGTCTCCAACAGTTGATGTTTCCTCATGTCAGGCTCGTCATCCCATCTATGGCGGAAGGAGTCAAAACAGTGGAAAGACATATTCTTCGTAATCACCATACATGGGTAGTAGTGCGCAGTCGTATGGACTATGAACATAATCTGTCATATAATTCATAACAACACATATATTAGATGTAAAAAACTTGTATAAATTATGAGATATACTTATTTGATTAAAACAAGGGTTAAGCTGTAATACCCGTCACACTCTGCCCATCGCCTCATTTCTGACCACACGGGAAGTCTCCCTAATGCGTATTGTTGAAGATCTGTCAACAGTTCATCACTGATATTGGCGAATGTCGTTTTATCATCTTTGTGCAGTCTTGTGTGTTCATCCCATACGAATTTAACTCGGACCTTTGAGGAAATTGAGTCTATAAGATCGGATTCAAAATTACATGGAAAATTATTTCATAAACTCCAACATATATTTGTTACTTACAGAGAATTGCATGTCTAGAATGTAGTAACGGTCAATATCCTGATGGACGTGTACGCCTATGGCAACCGGTCGCTCTGATAATAAGCGGAGGTAGGCATCCAGGTGCTGAAACATAGTCAATTGTATTACGGAATAATGCGAAGCAATGAACATATTAAGTATATACATGGATACTCTATCAGTCACCTGATCGTCAAACCAAACACCGGGGTCCTCGATCTCTCGGAAAAAATCATTGCTTACTCCTCACCCAAGTCCAACGTCAACCCTGAATTCAAGAATTATTTAAGAACAAGAACATGTATTTAAATTACTCTTTGAAAACGTCTAACAAGGTAAATTAACACTTATAGATTTTGGCTCATCTTGAATCGATAGTACAGGTTCCACTGGTGCTCCCGATCAGTCGTTGTAAATGGTGGCTGTAACGCTGCACTTGGGTTCCTGGCCCGAGTAGGACGGATCAAACCACATTGATCGACACCCGGTGTTGGAGCCATGGCACTCTCAGGTTCCACTACACTGGGAGGGGGTGATCTAACCCCTGTCCTAGAATTAGATGGCTCATACTCAGACCTATTGCGTGTAATATCAGCACGAAGGCGCCTGAACTCCTCCGTAATAGCAACTCGAAAGTAATGCTGGATTTGATTCTGCGACACAACTTGACATGCCAGCTGGTGTAAGAACTCATCCTGATCATCCAGCCTACGGAAGACCATTTCCTTAAATTCCTGATCATATCCGTGGTTGTCACCCCTCATACTTTCACTAAACACTAGGGGATCATACACTCCAGTATCAATGTAATGCTGTTTATCATACTCATCTACAGCTCGATCATGCCATCTATACGAAGAGGAAGGAGGAATATGATGCGTGGGATGATACGAACTGGGCTCATCGAACCACATCTCCCTTGAATCATGTCCCCATTGGTCAGGGTTAGGAGTCGACGTTGGTTGGTATGCAGATGGATCCCAATTAAACTGCCATGCTGAAGGATCCGCCGTGTGTCTGCCATGCCATGGATCCTGCTCAACCAACTGGGCATAATACAGCTAATGCCACGTATCACGTCTGGGATCATAGGGCTCCTCCTCAGTCTGTTGGTTCAAATATGATACTGCAGGCTGTCGGACAGTCTTTCTTTTAGGGTTCGAAAACTCCTTTGTATACATCTTCATAAATAAACCCTCCAAAGGATCATCCTCTATGCCAATCCAATAATCGGCTTTGCTCTCTCTGGCGAGCTCCTCGGAAAACGCCTCCACTTCAGGGTTCTAATTCAAAAAAGTAAAATACTTAGATACAATATCACTGATTAAATTCCTCAATGATTCATGATAATTGAGAATTCATACACGAGAAAACAGCTTCCTATCAACCCTCTTCGTCGTACGGAACACCCAATGCAAGCAAAATGGTCGGTAATTGACCCTATCGTCAGGGACATCACCATATGGTGCGGCAAGGGCAGGTATACGCTCATACGCCCAAATCTATCAAAAGTAAACTAATATTGTTAGATTATTACTATTGCGTACAATGAAATTAATTTGGGATAAGATAACAAAAAAGTTTTATTAATCTTACCATGAGCGCAAATGTGCACCAGTAGCAGTGGTATCGGTACATGTTGGGGTTTGCTCCCTTAGGAAGTTTGGTTAAAATGCCATCCATGAAGTGAAGTAGAGTCATGTAACTGAGCTGGTCCCAGGGGAATAAATCTCATCTGCGACTGTCCTCCACTAGCTCCCAAACCCAATTGTCTACACTGATCTTGGTAACGTCCGATCCAAGGAGAAAATAGTAGATCAATAGCACTTTCGCAACCTTCACCACATCCTCGGGGCTACCATTAAACGTAACACCTTCAAAATCTTTGGCAATCTCGCTTACTAATGGTCTTCTCTGGCGTTGCCCATAATACGTATCGTAAACTCCACCAGCCGGGATATTATACGTCAAGTTCAGATCAAACCCCACTCGATCCCGGAAGCAGAGTCCCATAATCCGCATGAACTCATGTCTACTAAATCTAATGCACACATTCCCAACCTGAAAGAATAAGTTCAGCCCTCATCGCTAATTACAATCTCCCGTGTCATCAGGCCGTGGATATTAGCGTGCGCGTTCCAATTATCGTCAAGGTCCCAAAAATGACCAAAATATGAACTCCTAAACATATGTTCGGCATCCCCAAGCTGTGTTAACCGAGTACGGATAATTCCCATAACAATTCCCGATTTGCAGTAATTATGTATACCACAATTCTGCCCCTGCATTCTTGGACCCTTCCACTCACCATGCACAAGTAACATTTTTTAAAAATAATTTGTAAGACACATCATATTTATCTATTCTAAGACAATTTATTCTAAGACAATTCAACCATTCTACAGAATTAAGTAAATACTCATAATTAAAAAAATCATATAACAATAAGGTCATTTGTTCTATTAGGCCTACATTTACTTTTATTCAGCCTACACATTGTTCTATTCGGCCAATCATATCTTACACTATTCGGCCTACGACTGTGCTATACTATTCCTCAAAGATTTGTTCTATTCGGCTTGGAGTTATTCTATTCGGCCTATAAAGATGTTCTATTCGGCCGACCACACTTGTTCTATTCGGCCTACGTACGTCTGGGAGAACCACAATTTGCTCTATTCGGCCAACACTTGTTCTACTCGGTCTATACTTTTGTTCTATTCGGCCAATGTCAGATGCTCTATTCGGCCAAAGTCTGTGTTATCACATTATTCTTATTCCTGCACTTTGTTCTATTCGGCCAACGGTTGTTCTATTCATCCTACACTTTTGTTCTATTCGGCCAACGTCAGATGCTCTAGGTCTGTTATCACATTAATCCTATTCCTACACTTTGATCTATTCAGCCTACAGTTCTTCTATTCGGCCAAAGTCACATGCTCTATTCGGCTTACACAATTTTTTCACATTTTCAAATAAAAAAATACACTCCCACTGTGGTCCGACATTCTAAAATGATGTATACACGATTAAGTCACATTCTACACAAGTACATTGCCACAATTTTAACATGAACAAAAACACAAATGTAGGCAAAACATTCAACACATCTAAATCACATTTTACACAAGTAAATATCCATCATTTTACCATAACACAAAAGCATAAAATATAATAAAAGTGTAGGTAAAAAACATGAAAATGACTACAAATTCAAAATTTTGTTGAAATAAAACTGATTTTATACATACCCGAAAATTCGTCATTGCCGAAGAATAAAGGAGGACCCTAAAATGGGTGGCACTGTGCTGTGCTTTGGGACGAAAATAACACAGAGAAAGAGAGAGGAACTTGGACGAAAAGGAGAGACAAGAGAGAGAATATGGGATGAAAAGGAGAGAGAAGAGAGAGAATATGGGGACGAAAATGACGTTAATAATGTCCCACCCACCCCATTTAATGATGGCCCACCTGCCCCATCCAAATTTTAAATTTTAAATACGCTCACAGCCACTCCCAATTTAATGCAGTCAAACCTGACATAATCATGCCCCCATTATTGTCGTCCTTTATCTGATATTTATGGGGTAATTTGGGGAGTCCACTAAATAATGACTACTAAAAAATATTTTTAATGGAAGTGACTATTTAAAATTGTACTTAGTGAATTGTTACTACTAAAAATTTGGACCCCTTTTTTTTTTTCTAGAAACATGAAACCCACACACTATTAATATAATTAAAATATGTTATCCACACACCACTGACACAAATATCTACTCCATATATTAAATAATACTAATACTTTTTAATTTATGTGAAAAAAACAAACTAATATTTTGTTTGATTTTTTTAGTCATCATCTGCTTTATATTTATAATGTGAATTGATAAAACGATAGCACAAAAGAGCAGATTATTTCATCTATAAATGTCTTCTTTAATAATGATCTCTTTTACAGTCTATTTACCCCTCAATCCCAATGAAAAAAAAAAAAGAATACTGCAACTATTCAATTCTGAATTATACTATATAAATACCTTCCAAGAGATTAAAAGGCGTAACTATCACAATCCCAATGAAAAAAGAATACTCCCAACTATTCAATTCTGACTAGTACAAATACCTTCCAAGAGATTAAAAGGCCTAACTATCACAATTCCGCTCAAATTCACACCTAACATTCGAACAGAATCTCTTGCCTTGCCGGCCAGCCAGCCATCCTTCCTGACCAGTTCGGGGTACCACAAAGAAGAATCTCCCCTTGACCGGATAGAACGACAAAAGTTTAGAGAATCCAAAAGGTCACTGGGAGCCATTGCAAGAAATGAGCCACTGCAAGAAGCCATATTTGTTGGCAGATGTGATTTCATAAGAATTTCAGCACCTCTCCTAGCACTAATCCCCATTGAGTCCAATGGCTGCCACCCTGTTCATGAGATTTACATATAATTTGTAAGGGCAGGATATTCACACCCGACTTTTCCATATATACATCCACCTACCGTCTTTATATGAGATGTACTCTAGCCACAAAATGTTTATAATGTGGGTTTATATGGTAGAAACTCAGGTGAGAAACTTAAGCAACATAAAAATGGGGATGCAGACCTGACAATAAACGGCGAATGGCTCCCTCAAAGGTCCATCACATGAAAGTTCACTTGTGCTTCCGTCAATAAAAGTTCCATCAGCAAATATTACCTATGCCAAATGTGTATATTCATTGAATTAAAAATTTCTCAGAAGCATGAAACTACCTAATAGTCATAGTGTGCCTAAGTCAAATCTAATGCATAAGCAGTACACAACTAAGAGCAGCATCTATAGTTCCATTGTCACCTGAAATCGTATGCAAACCAGCTCACTATACCTCAGATGCATAGCCAGGAGTTGCACCAGCTATGGGCTTAGTAAAAGAACTAACTGGAGAACTTCTCTGCACAGCCTCACAAAATGCAAGCAAGCGCTCTCGGCTTCCGAGTTGCACTGCCTGAATGCAATAAAAACATGTATCTATCAGTACTGTGGTCAATTGAACTGCCAATCAAGCAATTCAAATGAAAAATTATCTCAGAAAATCAGTTCACTTAGTAACAATCATCACTCGTCAACTCATTAGAATATTAGTAACACAAAAAATGTGATCGCTCAACACCTGTACTACATCATGACGAGGTGCCCTGCAACCAGGTTGCACCTTGTATCCACGACCAGCCATGACTTCAGCAATCAGAAGGCTTCCCTGGTGATAGCTGGATATGTTATCTTTTCATTTTTGTTTTTGTGTGTCGGTGGGTGGGAAGATTAAATAGATGAAATAGTATAGGATGCTTTACCTTTACTGCTTCACCAACCATTTGTGGAGCAAGGAACAAACCCTGAAAAAATAATCTCATAATATCACCTGGAGTTGAGCCACAGTCAATTCCAAGACCAGGTGCAGATAGACGAGAAGCTGCAGCTGCTACCCATTTTTTTCTTCCGGCAACATACCCACCACATGGTGCTATTGTTCCACCTGGATTTTTTATGAAACTTCCAGCAATCAGATCTGCACCCTGCTAGCCACTAACAGTAATTAATACTTGAAAATCTTCGATGGAGTAAAAACAATAAAGACAAGCCAACAGTACATACCACCATTGTTGGTTCAACTCTCTCTGTAAATTCACCGTAGCAGTTATCCACCATGACCAGACAGTTTGGATTCTGTAACTGTATATGCAGATGCATGGTTTAAAAAAGATAATGAATGCTGTGGTTAGAAAAAGGAAAAACTAAAAAAATATGTGATGAATTCACTAAATGTTTTATTGCCCAACAAAGTTCGACAAGATTTTTCTTTCCATAGCTGTTGGTCTTCAGTAGGGATGCAACCAAATCAAACCGTTCGCGAACTATTCGAGTCTCGGTTTGATTAAATGTTCGTTCGAACTCGTTCGTTAACCTTAATGAGCCAAACCAAACTTGAATTTTGGGTTCGTATAGTTTATCAAACCAAACTCAAGTCTAAGGGTATTCGACTCGAAAGCTCGCGAACATATTCGTTTATAGGCTCGCTAATGGCTCGCAAACGCGTTCGTAAATTTTATAGTTATTCTTTAGAATTATATATTATTATTTATTTATTAATATTCAATAATTAAATATTTTATATTAAATCACACAAATATGATAATAACTTAAGTGATTATTTAAATATTTAAATACTTTTTACCGTTTATTATTATATTTTGTTAGTTTGTTTATTTAATATTATGAATAACATTAAATGTTTATAAACGAAACATTCTTTTAATATCCAGGCACAAAATTATTTAAATGTTTATGAAAATATATTCATAAACAAGTTACTTTATGTGTTCGTGAACATGTTCGCGAGTCTTAACAAATAGTTTGAATTCGAGCTCGAGTTCGATATTTTTTTTTCTTGACGAGTTCGAGCTCGGGCTCGAGTTCGATAATTGCTTAACAAACGATCCTCAAACCTAGTAGTGTTCGATTCGTCTCGGTTCGATTACATCCCTAGTCTTCAGTCATCAGGTCAAAGTTGACAACAGTGAATTACTCCAAATTCGAATCAAATTACAAAAGGGGGGAAAAAGGAAGAAGAAAAAGGAAGAAGAAAAAGAAGAAGAAGAGTTTCAGATGTTACCTTGATTATGTTTATCGCTCTGCCAATTTCATCTACACTCAAGCTGCGTCTCCATGAATAACCACACGACCTTTGAATAAGGGCACATTTTGTTTGAGGTTTCACAGCAATCCTCAGGGCAGCCCAATCAAGCCCTCCATCCTCTGCAAGCTGAGATACAATTAATAAGTTCATAAAAAGCACAATCAGACAAGAGTAAACATATTATTTAGGAAACTGCAAATAAGTAAATGAATAAATGACCAATAACATACTGGTATTTCTCTGTAATCTATTCCAAAGTCTTTCAAAGAACCTAAATTATTGGAGTCTCTAATGCCAATAACTTCCTCCAATGTGTCATAAGGAGCTCCAGCAACTGCCAGAAGCTGGAAAATAATCAGCTATAGAAAAAGCTGAAGCAATTCCATGCACGCAAAATATTAAAATCTTCATCAGGATTTACAACCAGTGAGAAGGAAACATATAGTTACCTCATCTCCTGGCCTCAGGAATGCAAACAAAGCACAGGTGATTGCATGAGTACCTGAGAAAAACTGGCATCGAGCAAAAGTTAAATAGACATGCAACAAATACAATTGTTGAACAGGGGAACAATAGGAAATTGCAAACCTGAGATCGAACAATTGCAGAATCAGCACCAAAAATTTCTGCAAAGGCGTGATCCAGGGCTTCACGACCACCTGCTTCTTCATGGCCATAGCCTGTACTGCCACCGAAGTGCTGATACAAGCAAAATAAAACTGCACTCACATTTAATTGAATAAGCTAAACAAGAATGCTACACATAAGCATGAGACTACTCATTATGTTTCTCTGATGCTCACATAAGCATTCCCTTGATCTTCTAAGAGTACATTAAGGTAAAATTACCACTTAGATTATACCAATTCTTATAGATTAAAGCATAGAAATATGCTAATCATAAGGCAAGTTAGTTGGGATTGCGTGTTAGTTTACTAAGACATAAGATTTAGAAGTTCTCCAATCATCAACATACAGAAAGTAAATATAATTATTAAAAAAAAAAAAAACTCCTGAAATCAAATGATTCAAGTGCAAGCCTCTTAACATTGATGTTATGTTCCCAAACAATCAACATCATCAAAATTTATCCACATTCGAAGCAAATAAGCAAGTTAGCACAATAGACTAATCGAAAGCAAAACAAATAACCAAGTATGAGAAAATTAAAGCATACATGTGATCCAACGCGAGAATTCTGAAAAGCTTTGAGCACACGAGCAGTGTTGCGAGCCACCAAATTATCCACTGCTCGGAATTCGGAGTACAACGAGTCCACTGCTTTCTCAACCTACGTAAATTTCATAAAAAAAAATGTCCAAAATTTGAAAAAGAAACTGAGGAATTGAAGTTGGCGAGTGAAGTGTTAAACCTCAGGTACAAATGGCTGCTCGTCGCAATTCATAGAGACAGCTGCGGCGCGTGACTTAGAGCGTACCACAATGGAGGCGCCGGAAAAAACGACGGCGGCGGGAAGTCCAGAGACAGTGGGTTTCGGCGTTGGATAAACGGAAACGGTTGAGGATAAGCCCACGAACATTTTCTTTCAGATCAAAGATTTTAATTTTCTTTTTTTCTCTTTCTTATGAATGAATGAATATTTTCTGATATTGGCCCTCTTTCATGGGCCTTCAATCTAGATTGCTACACAATTAGTATTGGGCCATTCCTCGAGCCCAATACGTATTAAATAGGAGTACTCCATAATTTTTGAAGAACTTTATTTTAGAAAAAAATGTTTGCATTCTAGTTTTAAGTTCATGTAGTCTTATTTCTCATTAAGCCTTATTCTTACAAACATTTTTTTTTAAATTTAATTTTATTGGGCTCATATGCTTCTATTAATAGATTAATAGATGTAATGTAAAGCAGAACTTGTGTACTTGCATTTAAATTTAAATTAATATTTTTAGTATGATAATTTAAAAATAAATAAATAAAATTATCCGCATGCCCTAATAAAAAGATCAAAGTGTGTATTTATATTAGATAGAGATAATAACGTAAGTTGAGTATTATGATGGGTAGTAATATAGTCGGGATGACCAATTAAAGAATTTATCAAACCCAAGGGATGAACGTGCTAGAGTTTAAGCGATCTCAAATTTATCGTGATTTTATAAGGACGACGGAATGGGAGGATAAGATGCAAACAAATGCAATTATACTAATGCAAGAAATAAAGATAAAATGAATGCAAAGATAAGATGGGTTCCAAGTGATGCAAGGATGAGATTAACAACAATCATGGCATAGATAATTAAGTAATTATGCAATTAATTCTAATATCTCATGGACAAGGTATAGAAGCGATCACTAATTCCACCTAAACTCTCTCTCGAGATGGATAGGATGTAGGCCCTCAATAAGGCTCCCAAAAGCACGTAGGATCGAGGTCAAAGTGAACACCTCCCACTAGGTACTAATTACTCTACGAGTTCCCTAATTAGGTACTAAATCTTAGGCAATATTCCCTTTTAAGGTACTATGAATTCACTAATGGTTTGGGTCCTCTCATCTAATCAACCAATCTCTCGATCAAGCTAATCAAATGTTCTATCAAAGAGTTCTAAATCTAGAAGGATATCTCTATCTCATTCTAAATTAATGCACATGAAGTGTATGAAGAAATGATTCAATGAACTATCCTAAACACATAATTGATTTCTCAATCTAATCACATGCCCATGACAATTAATCACACATATCATCATATACACCAAGCAATCAACATTCAATGATAGAAATACACAAAGCCCATTCAAGATTAAAATCAAATTGCATAAAAATTAAATTATCCAACACCAATCATGGAGCTAATTTCACAAAGGAGATTAGCCTCTCATAGTCACAATAAATTCAACATAGACATTAAAATCCTTACAAACCATGATCAACTATAAAGAAAGTCACAAAATTAGAATTAGATTCCCCCTTTGAAGGTCTTCAATGGAGATCTCCTTCTTCCTCTTGTGATCTCACTCTCCCTTACTTCCTTGATCACTTAGATGATGGATTTGATGGAGGGGATCAAGTATGTATGGATGGATGAAGAATGGATGAAGATGATGGTGTAAAATGGAGAAAATTGTGTGTGAGGTGTGTGTGCAGGGCAAAACCACGAAAATCTGATGAAATATTGAAGTATTGGGTATTTATACCCCTTGGGAAGCTTCTAGAAGGATTCTGATTTTTTTTTTATTTTTTGCACCTACACGGCCCGTGTACGGTACATTGGTCATGTACTGAACACGGCCGGCCGTGTTCCGAACACGGCCATAGGGGTGGTCGTGTAGGTGTTTCGGGTGACGAAACTCAGCCAAAGCTTACAGGACCGTGTTCAGTACACGACTCGTGTAGGTGTTGGCCGTGTACTGAACACGGTCGGCCGTGTTGGTGCAGCCCCTGTTTTTCTTTATTTTGTTTTGGTCCGTTCTCCCTCGTTTCAACTCCGAATTGAGATTCGCATTTTCCTACGTCTTCCTTTTTGCGTCTAGAATCTCTTTTTACCTGAAAATCATACGTTTAAGCTCATTCTCACACATTTCCATAAAAACACAAAAATCCACCAAAATATACATAAAATACGGATGAAATAATACGAAAACACATATAAAAAGACACTAAAATCTAGATGAAAATATCACTCATCATATTACAGTCGATACAAAAACAAGCATAAGAACTCAGTTTTATAAATTTAAATACAAGCATCTAATTGGGGAAAAAAACCATGACCATAATGTTTTGGGCTGTTTAGTGTGAGCCTAAAACTATTTTATGCTTTTATAATTAATTATTATTTTTTATTTTATTAAATATGTTATCACTTTTTATTTGTATTATAAATTATTTATGAAATAATTTACTGTATCATTATTATTTTTATTAATTAATTATCACTTTCCCATTAAAATGTATTCACTTTTTATTCATCTCATGAAAGTCATTTCGTTAGACGTTTCATACAAGTCTTTCCCTAATGTTTATAAAATAAAATATCTTACTTAAATAATTATAAAAGTCGAAAAAATCTAATTTGTTTGTTATTCATTTATACTAGCGTTTGAACCCCGTGCGTTGCACTGGACAAAGGCGCTCTGATGTTATTTAAACCTAAAGTGTTGCACGATCACGTGCTTTTATGAAATAAGTATATCTTGACTTAAAATTTAATTACAACATTGGTATAAACACTAAACCCTGTCGATAAATATTAAACTCTCGGGGGACATTATACCCTAAACCATTGGATAAAAGTATACCCGTTCCGTTATTGTAGCATGTATAATTATAAGTATACACGTTTAGTTATACCCATTCCATGCGTTGCACGGTCACGCATTTTTATAAAATAAGTATATCTTCACATAGAATTTATTTTAATTGGAATTTTTATATAATACAATCATTCAATCCATGCTGAGATGTTCTTTATTAATTATGTTAGATACTTGCTTATTTCGTAATATTCGTACCCCTTATATAAATAAATATCATTTAAAAATTAATATTTTAAAAATTCATTACAATATTCGTATCCGTACCAAAGTCTTTTTATCAATACTCGTAAATTACTTATACCCATTTGATACTATTTTTCAAAGTATTTTTTTGTTGATTAAAATTAATATTTTAAATCAACTTATAGTATTACTAATTAAATATAAAATAAAATAATATAATTTTATTACAAAAATATGATAGAAAAATTTACAATTTTTGATTAAATATATAAAATATTTCTTAATATATAAATTATACCTGCAATTTCATATACAAATTTTCCATGCAACCCTACACGCGATTTTATGTGCGACTATATGCATGCTTTATTTACTAAAATATGTGTGTCGCTATGCGACTATGTATTAGTTATATGCTTATGACTAAAAATCGATATCTATCAGCTCATACTTTTAACATTAGTGGCTTCAACATCGATTGAGCGTTTTTATAAAATATTTTATATTTTTTTAACATAATAAATAATTTCGTTTATTAATTATGTTAGATAATTGCTTATTTCGTAATACTCATACCCGTGTATAAATAAATATCATTAAAAATTGGTTTAATTTTAACTTTTTCACTTTACTATTATAATATTTGTGGAAGTAAATTTATTTTGTGGAAATTTAGAGGCGTTTCTGGTATTAATGCAAGTTTTGGGGGTAATTTGTATATAAATTTAAAGATGTTCCAGGACAGTACCTGTACGACTACGAGAACCACTTAAAAAACAATTTTCGGTCTCTTATCCAAAACGAAAATTTTCTGCATTTGGGATTACAGTAAGCAAATTTATCCTAAAATCTGTTACTTTGAACATTTCCGAATATCTGTTGATCAAATTTTCCTGTTAGTACGCTCAATTAATAGCCTGCATTTTTGTTTCTTAATGGTGTAATGTTTGGAAATTGTATGATTTCTGCAGATTCTATTGAAACAATGCCTTTGATTATTTAGACGCTAAACAATTGTTTAATTTGTTCGTTATTTTTCTGTTTGATTCTATGATCATTGAGAAATCTGTTTGTTTCATTAATTACTGTTAGTTAGAGTTCACATTGGGAAATTCTTTGACAATAAAATTTTTGTAGTTGTATTCATTTATTTATTTATTTATTTATAGAAATTGGGTATGTAGTTGAACGTGGATCAAATAGAGATGCAATTAAGGCTAGATTAACATCGTTTGTGCTGCAACACTTTAAGAGTTAAGGATATGAAATCCATGATTAGGGATTAGTTGTGCTTGTTTCATTACTTCTGAGTTGATTTAGATTTCAAATTCATGGTTTTGATTATTAAAATATGAGTTAGTATCCTATGAACCGGGTTTACGGTGTAAACCTTCCGGCCCCCCCTTTAATTCAAACCCTAGTAATACATGGGGGTATAATAGGATTGGAAGAGGGGACCAAAGGATTTACACCGTGAACCCGGTTTACACAAGTGTTTGCCTTAAAATAATGTGGGATTGGTTTCTCTAGCTTTCAAATTCACAGCTACAGTATGATTCAAGTTGCGAGATGCACATACCGATAGTATAAACTTGTTGATTCTGTAACAGTATGAGTTATGGGTATAAAATTTGTGATGAGGGAATTCGTAGCACTTGCTTCGATACTTCTAGTGTTGCTCTAGGTTTAGAGTTCTCCATTTTAATTACTGTTGGAATGATTCCATAGACTGAAACTCAAGATTTCTTAGCTTCAAATGTATTCTCCACTTTGAGTCCTTTAATTCCACTATTGCATAATCAAACTTGTAAATTTTTAACTAAAAACCGGGTAGTTGGTTCTATTCCATGGTGTATGAAATCATGTAAAGAAACAAAAACTTGATGGAGAATTATGAGCAATGCATAGTTCGTGACAACATCCTAACTTAGTTCGTGAAACATGAAGAGTATAAAAGTAATTAACTGTGACGACATCCTAACTTAGTTCGTGAAACATGAAGAGTATAAAAGTTCAACTTGCTGTGATAAGTTCTGTAGCATCACTGCAAGTTTAACTTTTCTGCATGCTGTGGTCTTTTATTCTTTAAACCTTAAGAATGGATTAAGTTTTGACACGTTTATGTATTGTTGCATTTGTTCTATCATTCCTGAATGCAGAGAATGGTTCTGGGTATCACTGGATGAAATCCACAATTTGTAGGCACACTTTTAAAGATTTGGTTCATAATGTTTGATTGTTTATAACAGTTGTTTATACTTAACAGATGCTATCTAGATGACAGTTTATCAGTTGGTAGATATAATCTAGAAGACAATACGACAAGTTCCTAATAGAGCTGATGTCATCTTATGAAGAATAGTAATTTAACACATTCCAAAATTTGGTTTTCAGATCCTCCAACCTGCATGTATGGTGCAGAGAGCAGCTTCGCTCTCTTCTCGACTTCATCATGCAAAAGCTTAATATTCTTCATCAGAAAGCCCTCTTCAGCTTTATGAGAAAAATCAATGGACAGATCGATTTTGGGCATCATAGAAATTTGTTTCTTAGTAAAAGAACCGTAAATCCAAGTGAATCAAAAGGTACAAGTATAGGCCAATCTGGAAGTGCCAGAGTCTCAATCAAGGAAAAATATGCACTTAGATCTTCCAAAATAAAGAGTATGCTGGATGGAAATGTCGAAGAACTATCCATTGATGATGATGATGAGGTCTGTCCTGTTGAGTGTGTGAGAGAGTTCTATACTGATGAGGAGTTCTCAAAGATTATGGAGAGTGCAAAAGAACTTAATGCATTAGTTGTTGTAGATTTTTACCGAACTTCTTGTGGAAGCTGCAAGTATATTGAGCAGGGCTTTACAAAACTATGCAAGGGGTCGGGTGATCAAGAAGCTCCCGTTGTTTTCCTGAAACACAATGTGAGTCTCACTACAGGCTTGTGAGCTTCTAAATCTTGATCTCTTCTTACTTTGGTTAACTACTGCAGGTTCTTGATGAGTACGACGAACAGTCTGAGGTTGCTGAACGCCTCCGGATCAGGGTAACACGCTTTGCTACCTTCCATTGAGTGTTCGATTCTCTTGTGTGCATTCATCTCTCATCTGAACTTATCTGATGCAGAGTGTTCCGCTCTTCCATTTTTACAAAAACGGAATCCTTTTAGAATCGTTTGCGACCAGAGACAAAGAGCGAATACTCAACGCCATTCTTAAGTACACAGGTTCTGCTCCTCAACAAGTTGATTCAATCTCGTGATGTTTATTTCTCTTCGTATTATCATTGAAATCATGCATAGATGATTTGATAACATTTGCTGAATATATATGTACACAATATATTACAGAAGTTTGTTATTAGTGAGTTATTGAACTCAACATTAAATGTAACAGCCAAGGATATCTTTGCTTATAGATGTAAAACGTATTTAATTCAAATTTATTTGAGTAATTCTCATGTACATTTGGATGTACTGATTATAGGTCCGGACATTCTGATTGATCAAATATATTTTGAATGAATTAATAATAAAGTTTCTAAAAAAAGAATTGTTTTATCAGGCTTCGAAAATCTTTTACTCTCATTCTTTTTCTTACAATATTAACATTGGTTTAAAAAAAAAGAAGAAGTTGGATATCTCTCCTCCAGACATCATGTTCAACATTCATTCTTCACATCAATTAAATTTCTCTTTGTGAGACACATTTATGCACTCAATGTGACCTACACATATTATATGAAATTTATAATCCATGCATCCGAAGACGAATGCTCAGAATACCAACTCATTATTTAATCAACTTTCTTCTAACATTACCAAGAAATTTGAAGTCCGGGTTTCCTATTCAAAATGGTGCTCCATCTGTATTCCACATTAATGGTTAAAAACAGGTAGTGTGTCAATCATGGTGTGTTTAGGTTATGTTCGTTTTCGGATTTTAAATCCAGGTTTTGGTTTTCCAAAACCCACATCCAAATTTTAAAAACTTCCCCTATATATACTTACTATATTCTCTCTCTTCAATTAATACACTTTCTCTCTTTATCTCTCCTCTCTCATTTAACTTTTTAAATAAATTAATACATTGATTTGACATAAAGTTAAAACTTACCCTACTCAAAACCCAAAACAAACATAGAACACACTATTCATGATTTTCAAATCTCACATAATCCCAAATCAAACATCATAATCCCAAATCAAACATCACCATATGGAACACCCATTCGAAATACTCATTTACCAACTTTCTTCAAACTAATTCAAGAAATTTAGAGTCTGGATTCCCAACCTAAAATGGGCGCTCCATCTGTATTCCAACACACAGGATGGTTAAAAACAATTAATGTGTCAACCATCTGATGTGTTGGAACACCAGATGGAACACCCATTCGGAATAGGCAATCCCCTCCCGGGAATTTGAGTTTGAACTGCACAATGAATGAGCTTGTGTAAATAGTTCATTGTTGTGTAGCATAAGATGTGTATGTGGCAACCTCTAGTCCTAAGACTAAGACATAGAACAAGCTTGATCAATGGATGATGATGGTGGTCAATTCAAGAACATTAATAATACTAATATATTTAAAAATAAAATAATTTACCAAGATTCCACATGATTGAATAATAGCAAAATATCCCACCAGATCCTATGTAGCAGCCACATTTTGAAAGTGTAAATGATGTTAGAACAAAGGGGGCCTTGATTTGGATAGTTCTTATTAAAAAAAAAAGGTAGGACATCTTTTTTCTCTTTTTTTATTAATGCAGTCCAGCTGACATGGGTCCACATGAACCGTGCAACCATACACCTGGTTCACTCTATGCCTCTCATGGGAAATGGGAAACATTACTTTATGTCAAACACCAATTTTCTTGCCATGTGGCAGTATATAACACATGGGATGGGACAACCCCCACTCTCCACTCCCACCAAAAAGAATACCTTGTTTTCCAACATAGTGGGCTAAGTCAACATTACTTATATCCTTTTTGTTTCATTTATTGTTTTTAGAATCAGACCAAATAGAACTGGTTATATTGAAAATCCATGGTGGAGTTGTGCTCAAAGAAAAATACACATACATGCATGCTAGATCACTTGTAAAATAATAAGTTGAATTAGATTAGTTGAATTTTTTGGGCCTATTTGACTTATCAAATTAAATTATACATCCTTATTTCATGAAATCCTTTTTTCTTTCTTTATTTGCTTGTTCCATAAAATTATTCTTCTCTCAAAGAATATGAACTTGATTATATAGAAATGATAGGAGAGAATGAAAGAATATGACCTTAATTATAAGATGTATGGTTTTAACTTCTTAACAATATTCCAATCTTCTTTTCACTATTGCATTATGGAAAATCATTCAGTTTAATAGTATAATAAATAGATAATTAAACTAATGTGATCAAAGATGAAGCTATGGAAAATACTAATTAATTTATTAAGCAAAGCTTTAAAAACACTTGAAAATCTACATACATATTACAAAGCTGCAATTGATGCAGACATACATGGAATCTTCCTCTTGATTGAAACTTAAAAGAATCTAAGATGAAGAAAAAGGGGGCATCATTTTATCCCCCCAAACCTCACCCCACCCTGCCCTACCCCCCAACAAAAAGGGGCAACAAGCATGAGTGCAATAATGTATCAATTGCAAAGTAGTCAAGAGATCAAATTAACATAGAATAATGTTAGATTTGATTGTTGCATCATGTGATGATGAGGGTAGTTTGGTCCAAATAAAGTTGATGATGATCTTCTTCCCTCCAAAATCTAGCTGGGAGTCCATGCAATGGCACTGGGAATGGACCATACTCTATTCCACTTTCACTTCCCACCACTTCATACCTACAACCACAATCATCATCAATATCATCCACCACTTTCTTTCTAATCATGCATTCCCTCGACTCGACTCAACTCATTTATCAACACTCATGCACATGGCCCGTCCTGGCCATATATGCACGAGATTCTCTATTCTATTTTTACCTGAATTGAGACGCGAGGTGGTGCACCAACACTAGCATTTCTAGCTTGGCAAGTTCGTTGCCCGGGCAAGCGTGCACTCCACTCCCGAAGGGCATAAATGTGTTAGGTTTAGGTGCATCCTATGAGTCATCCATCCAACATATTGTCATGTAATTAAAATTTTCATTATATAAGAGCAAATTAGATGTCATGTTTTTATGACATTATAGTATATTTTTATCATTATCATCATCATCATATGTCGTACCTCAAATCTCGTAGGATCAAACTTTTGTGGGTCGGCAAAGAATTCAGGATTATGATGAATATTCCTAAACAAAGGCATGACTTTCCATCCTTTTGGAATAAGGCATCCTGCAGTTAAAACAATATATACCAAAGTCAATCTTTCAACCCTAGCTAGCTTCCTAAATATCTGCAACGAATCGATCCCTCGATCGATTGTGTAAGTATGGCATTATTGCTGCACGTCACGTACACTGATGCAATGAAATACGAGTTTAGAACCTCACTCTCTTGCATTCAATTCACTTGTAATGTTTTTGAAATAATTAAATTTTCATTACAAAGCATTAATATTGCTAAATGTGATTCGCACCTTTGTATTCTACATCTGTCACTGCCTCTCTGAATGTGAAAGAAATTATGCTTGCCATTCTCAAGCTCTCCAAAATCACCTACAATTGCATTTCAAATAATTTAGACTTAAACTTAATTTACTGTTAATTAAATTTTGAAAATATGAGTTAAAAATAATTAGAGCTATAAATCCTTAATGTTGCATTCCTCATGAAGATTGTCAATCGATGTGGCTACAATTAATTATCTCATTAATTTAAGGTGTAATCTTTTATTAAATTAATCCATTCATAAACATATTTATAAGAAACCATCGTACAACTTATCGTACCGTTCCAAAGAATGCTTCATATTTACTTGGCACGTTATTTAAGAAAAAATATTTTTTTATCAACTTTGTTAACTTTAGAGGATATTATAATATTTTTAAATAATAAAAAAATATAAGTAAGAATATATGTGGTAAATGAATGATAAATTTAAATTTTAAGTACGAGTTTGTTTACGATTTTTTTTTTAGTATAAAGGGTGTTTTGGGGACTGAGAATTGTAACATGCGTGAAGGGTTATTTGGGAAGGACAGGTGGGGTAAAAAGAATATTTGAAAGTTTTAAAGACCTTATTAGTAAAAGGCATATTCCTTGTCTGTTGCCACGTCAGCTGACTCCTTAGGTTGACATTTGCTTGGTAAATTTGCTTCTGTTCGGCCTGCATGATAATTACAATGTACATACTTAAATCAAGAGTATTAAAATAGGATACAATAATCAATTATAATTAAATAAATAAATTAATTAATTAGTACTAGCCTTAACAGCTTCTAGAAGCTTGGGGTTCTCCTGAAGGTACTTGATAATCCATGTCATGGCACTTGCAGTAGTGTCCTGTGCAGCAAACAGAACTCCAATAATGTTGTCTGCAATTTGTTCTTCTCCAAGGATTCCTCCATTGCTGTCCTTCCACCTCAGCATACACGTCAGCAGGTCATCCTTAATCTCCACGTCACTCATATTGATCTTTTCCTTCCTCTCTCTTGTGATCTTTACAAAAATCTCACTTAGCTTCTTCCTTGCCTTCATAGTAATTTAGAGTACTGATTAATTAGTTAATTAAAATTAAATTACTCATTTAATTTATTTTGATAAATATGTAATTTATTTCACCTTTAATGCCTTCCTATATGGGGTGAATGGTAAATTAGTTGGAAATGAATTGTACCCTCTATCAACTATCCTGTAATTCCTCTTCAGTTCATCCTTGTAATGTGGTTCAAGATGTCCAAAAACAGCTAGTATACCCACCTCAAAAGAGAGCTGTAATAAATTTTTAAAAATTACAAAATTATACATTATGATGAATAAATATATACACTACTATAAATTATTATGAAAAAGAGCAAACTGGATTTTCTATATCATTTTTGTGAATTATTTTCCATCGGCCCATAAGGGTGCCATTTATTTTTTATGCGTAAATTAAAGAATATCATTATTTAATGTATATCAGGTAGTTATATTCTTGTGTGAATCTTATATATTTTAGTTGTGTGGGTCCCAAATGTCTAAAAATAGAAATAAGAACTTTGTGGCGGACGCTCAAAACGACAAAATGAGACGGACGGAGGGAGTATGTCCTTTTCTTTTTTGGTATATTATCATTTTCTCTCCTGCAAGTTGCTCATCTAACGGGTCAAATGGCAGCAGAAATGTGAATAAGAGAGGTAGGTTACCATTTTCATCTCATTATAGGTATTGACGAGCCTACCATCAGCCCATGAGGTCAATGCAGAGAGAGTGAGAGCTTCAATTCCTGGAACAAGTCTGCGGAGGGAGTCGGGATACATCGAGGCCCGAACGAGCTTCCGGAGGCGCATGTGGTAGACGCCCTTGTGGAAAAACAGGGCCCAAGGCCCGATCAAGATCTCCTTACTCTTTGGATAAGTGGGCTTGAACAAATGCGCCTGCGATACTAGCACTAATCGGGCTGCTTCCGGGCTCGCTAGCATCACACTAGGACAACCTAGAATGTGTGTCTTGAAGATCTCACCATATCTGCAACACACATTCACATACAACTATTAATTGGATTGAACTTCTAGATTGTTCACTACATGCATTTGTAAGAATAAGACGAAAAAATTGCATTTTTATTTTTAATACTCCCTTTGAATTTCCTGTATCGCTTTCGTGCATCGTCTTTTGTCACTAGTTTTATGGTTAGCATGCAGTATAGAAATGAAATCTAATCATTCAATTTCTTTCTTTCTCTTAGCTACTATTAAGTGTTTCCGTATTTGTATTCAATCATGCTATATAAGAGTGATAGAAAAATGATTTTGATTATGATGAGCAATCACGAGTAACAATAATCCACTAAAAAACAAAAGGAAACAAGTGTCAATTTAACACTTCTTAGGATGGGAGTTTCCATGTGATCGGTGTCATTTTCATCTAGGTTTTGTAGTTTTATTTTGGTTATTTTAGTATGTTTTTGTTCTCGTTTTCTATATTTGTGTAGTGTTTTGTGTGATATTATAAATGTCCCGGATTTAATAAAATGTGCTTAAAACAGAAAAATAGAGAGTAAAAAAAAAAACGGAGTCGGAAATAGCAAACGAGAAAGGTTACTTTAAAACACAAAAGATTTATACAACAAATGACATAGAAAATCAAAACAAGCAGACACACCAAATGACAAGAAAATCCAAACCTTCGATGTCTAGTGGAGAAGAAGAGATTGGGATTTTGAGAGTAGAGTCGTAGGGTTTCTCCGATGAAGGGCCAGCCCATTGAGCCAGGAGGAAGCTTTGTTTCGTTTTCATGATGGTGCTTACTTCTCCATCTTAGAGAGAGAAAGAGAGTGAGGAGAGAGAATACAACGAATATTGCACACGTGTCCATAACTAGATCTCTCTTTCTCTCTCCTAAATCTAGTGAAGTTGTGACTGAGATGAACTCTAGGTTGATGGGTATATATAGTGGAAGAATATATACGGAACTAAACCTTTTTTTATATTTCTTATTATCGTATTTTACTTTAAATGATATGTAGTGGAAGTGATAAGAATAATAATAAGATTAAAATAATGTAATAAGAACAAAAAATTCTAACGTTAGTGTTGTGTGCATGTCGTATCTATCAAGATACTATAGCTTCGGTTTCTAGATTCGTGAATTTGACTAATTCAATTTTTTATATTTTGATTTAATTGTTTATTCATAGTCAAATTCATCAATGCAAACAACAAATTATTTCAATATGCATCTTAAACAAAAATATTAATCCGTGGAATTAAATTAAGAGTTCAATTCTATGGAAATGGGATTGAGAGGAGATGGATATTTAATGGAATAAATTTTAAGAAAGTTACTATTTAATAGTAAAACCTAAAACAAAAAGTGGAAATGGTAAAAAAGTGGCCACTTTTGGATAACTGTAATTTTAAGTTGCCACATTTGTTATACATAATTTTTTCTAGCCACTTTGAAATGAATTGACCAAAATGCCCTTGTGGAGGACCCACTTTTCAGGTGGTTGCAGATGAGATTCCACACTTTTTGACCCAAAGTACAGTAAAGGAATCAGATTCTTCTTTATTTGTGAATAAAGTGTGGAAGTACAATACCTAATACCTAGTACTACTATGTAGGCATGTGCTCCCGTAGCTCCCCCATATCCATACAAAATAATGAGGATAATATATAGTGGAAATTGAAAAATGGGGGTGGTCGTCCAACACATATTAAAATTTTTTGTACCAGAGGTTGAGCATTTGGGAGCAAATTTCCAGTAATTTTGGAGAGAATTAAGATATTTGGGTAGCAGGTGTACAAGGTATGTTAAAACAAGTTTTATAATTGTGATGCCCTAATTTTATAATTGTTGACATGGCTCATGAGTGTATTCTAATTATTCAACGTTTTTATAATAGAATAGAAAAAATTGTATGACTTGTAGAATAATTTTGTAACATTCAAAAGTTTTTCTCTCTTAAATCTTCACCACTCATGTTACATCTTGGTTTTTTTAATTAATCTTTTCAAATTTGTTAAACAATGGTGAGTAGGCCGAATGGATTCAGTTGCTGGGCCGAGTAGAACAACTTTTTTGGCCGAATAGAACACCCGTCGGCCGAAATGCCCAAAAAATGATCTTTTTATTTTGTGAAACTTAGTAGGCCGAATAGAAGAAGTTAGTGTGCCGAATAGAATAGCTTGGTGGGCCGAATAGAGTAACCGTTGGCCGAATAGCCCAAAAAAATTATTTAAATTTCAGAAAGTTAGTAGGCCGAATAGAAGAAGTTAGTGGGCCGAATAGAACAACTTTGTGGGCCGAATAAAACACCCGTTGGCCGAAATGCCCAAAAAATGTTCTTTTATTTTCTGAAACTTAGTAGGCCGAATAGAAGAAGTTAGTGGGCCGAATAGAATAGTTTGGTGGGCCGAATAGAGAAACTGTTGGCCGAATAGAGAAAGCGTTGGTAGGCCGAATAGAAACTCAATGTTGGCCGAATAGAGCAAGTTACTAGGCCGAATAGGAGACACTTTTGGGCCGAATAGAGGAATAATTGGCCGAATAGAAGAAAAAAATACTGACACATTTTAAGGTGTGTCAAGGGTTTAGGGTTTTGTTGAAACAGTGTAGGTTTGCATACATTAATTTGTTGACTGGATAGAATACAAATTTAGTACAAATTTTCTAATGATTTAATGATGCAACTAATTATCTAATCTTTTAATGTTGATGTCATTAAAGTTGTTTTTGAAAAAATGTGCAGATGAGTTATAGAAAAGCTGGGATATGTTGGGGTGGAGCATGGGAAGGATTGCAATATATAGGTGGAGTGGTGAACTGGTTGTTCTTGCCAGAGGCCAGTTTGTGTTATAGTAGCTTGCTAAAAGAAATTCATGACATAGTGCAAGCTGATTTGGGGCATTGGGGTTATGTAGTTCATTCTCTAGTTGATTACAATGGCCGTTTGTTCAAATATAAGATAAAGAATGATGCACGTGTGGCAGAAGTGTTCAAGTGTGTTGATGATGTCGGAATGATGTACGTCACACTCTGTCCTATCACGGGTGCAGGGAGTAGTATGATTTTAGGGATGGGTTATGATGACGGAGGTGCTGGTACGAGCAATGACCCATGTACGAGGGCAAATTCTTCTGGGAGGCATGATTTTGATTTGAATGTGGAGTGTTGTCCGGCCTCAGAGATGTAGTGTGCTGGTTTTAGAGAATCTGTAGATGCAGAATCTGGTGATTTCTCTGGTGAGGGTGCGGAGGACGTAGACGGTTGTAACGATGATGATGATGACCCCGGGAATAGAACGGTGGAAGAAGGGGATCGCATACAGCAGGATACTAATCAGTCTTCTAGTGAAAGCGATGATGGTGCTGAGGAGAGAAGACACCAATTGTATGAAGAAATATGTGATTACATACGTAAGAGAGGAGGGCCTAGCTTTCTTGAACCGATTAATCGTGAGTTGCGCCGTCCTGAACTGCAGTCAGAAGAGTTGCGTAGTGCACGGCCCAACACCCGTCCTTGGTTGATTCCAGGCATGCCGATTGAAGCAGAGAGAGTAGATCAGCTGACTGGCCTTAAGATTGATGCGTCTGGTGTTATTGAAAAGAACAATGTATTTCAGACAAAAGAGAAGATCCAGACAGCAGTAGGCATGTATAACTTGAGGCACGGAGTGGAGACCTATGTTGAAAGATCTAGCACGACAAGGTACAATGTTGTATGTAACATGAAGGGTCAAACAGGCTGTCCATTTAAGTTGCACGCAAGAATGAGCTCTGGGTTGTGGAGAGTGGTTAAATTCGTCGAACATCATGGTTGTTTAAATGATCCAGACAGATCTGCTCCTACACAGGTGTTGTCCAAAGTAATCGGTCAATATTTTGTTGCTATGCAGTTTGATAAGGTTCATGGCCTCCGACCCAGTGCGATGATAGATGAGATCAGGACTGATTTTGGATTCAACATTAGCTACAATATAGCGTTAAAGGCGAAACACTACGCTGTTGGACACACGTACGGGGATCACGATAGCTCATACGAATTGCTCCCTGCTTACATGTATCAGTTGGAATCCACAAATCCCGGTACGTACACCCGAATATCTGTCGATGAAGATGACCGTTTAAAGTTTACATTTTATGCACTTGGAGCATCGAGGCGGGGGTTTTTAGAGTCTGGTCGTCCGGTCATTGTCATTGACGGCACTCATACGAAGGGTAGTCACAGAGGAACCGTGTTTGTCGCAGTCACGCATGATCCAAACCATCAGATATTTCCACTCGCCTTAGGCACTGGCGATGTTGAGAGCAACATGTCGTGGACGTGGTTTCTAGAAAGGTTACGCGAGTCCTACGGATGTCCACGAGACCTGTTGATAGTTTCTGACGGTCATGCCAGTATTGCACATGCTATTTCTACTGTGTACCCTGATGCCCATCACGGTCTATGTGGCTACCATTTAAAGCGCAGATTGGCTGGCTTTGGAAAGAACGTTTTATATACATTCCATCGTGCGATGGATGTATACCTACCGAGAGATTTTGATAAGTGAGTCAACCAACATATTACACTTTTGTAATTTTTTTACAAGAACGAGTTGGTACAATGTCTTCTTTAACCTAATTTTACCACTCCTACATTGTTATTTGCAGGATGATGGACTTACTGAGATGTGGGACACGATCGCAGGAGTTAATGGAGTTGATTGGGTCGTGGGGATATGAGAGATGGTCAAGGGTGCATTGTCCTGTCAATAGATACGAGTTTATGACCTCAAACGCAGCTGAGTCGTATAACAATGCCATCCTTTGGGCGCGGAAGTTACCTATCTGCACAATGCTAGAGGTTTGTCGGACTACCACTGAGAGGTGGTTTTACGAACGTCGAACAGCAGCTGAACAACGGAGTACCATCCTATGCCAGCGTCTCCATGACGAACTAGTGGAACTTTCTCAATCAGCCCAAAAGCTAGAATTTTCCATGCTCCTTGAAAATAAGTTTGCGATCAAGGATGCTAGTAATATATTCATTGTTGATCTGAACTACTACACCTGCACATGTCAGAAGTTCCAGAAAGAACTTGTTCCATGCATTCATGCGACGAAGGCAATCGAGTACGCAGTCATTACCTTACTTACTTGCATTGTTATAATTTTTATGTGTCTCTTACACTATACGTTGTACAGTGCTTGCGGTTTGCCAGCCAGCAGTTTTGTGTCTACAGCTTATCATAATACGAGTGTCGTGAATATGTGGCGTGGTCCAGTATTGCCTGTTCCCCACTACACTCAGTGGGACATACCCAAAGGAGTCCTGTCACAGAAGGTGAACCCCCCGCTACCACACAGACAGGCCGGCCGACCACGAATGTCTCGTATAAGGTCAGGGATCGAGTCGTCCAGGAGACATCACAAAGAACATGTGCGCTCAAGATGTCGACAGCCAGGTCACAATCGTAAAAATTGTACTGGATTGGCGTGCTCACAAGATAATCCACCTCCTCCTATAATAGATAATCCTAACCATCGTATACGTAGACAAAAAAAATGTGGGAAATGTGGTGAAATTGGTCATACACGTCTACGTTGTCCTTCTTAAACAAAATTAAAATTAACAAAGTTCATCCTGTTCTACCCGTCTCATACCTATTTATCCATATTTGTCTATTTAATTATATTTTAAATAAAATTTAATATTACTTTTTGACAATAAATTTCATTTAATAAATTAAATATATGAGTTCATATAATACAACATAATCTACCTTTAAAAAGAAAATAAAAATGAAAATTAAAATTTACTAAGTTCATCCTATTCTAGCACACTGAAAGATCGTGAAGGCAACGTGCTTACGGAAGCGCAGGATGTGATCAGGGGTGTCCCAGTTAAAGTTCCTTACTAACAGTCCCTCTATGGTTCTCAGACAGGCTGGTCCGCAACTCGAACCGTCCTCTTGCTTGAAACAATACTCTCTGGGAGCTGGTGATAGAGGGAATGTGTGCGGGACCCCGGATGAGTCAAGCTCGCGCATCAGAGATGGGATGACACGTCTGTATGGTAGAGTCTCCAGTATCCGGCGCTCCTTCATGTCGGGCTCCTCATCCCATCTATGGCGAAACGAGTCAAAACAAATGAATTTCATTTGCTTTGTAAGGACCACACATGGGTAGTAGTGCCCTGAGGTGTGGACAATGAACAATAACTGCCAAAGAAAGTTAAAAGGAACGCATACATTAGATGTAAAAACACTAGAGTCATTCTAGGGGATATTATCATGTAAGTGAAACAATGATTAGGATATAATACCATATCACAATCAATCCAGGATCTCGACCCCCTCCACACTGGCAATGAACCTCGGGCGTACTGACAGAGATCTGTCAACAATTCATTAGTTATGTTGGCATATGTTGATCTATCATCCCTAAACTGACCCGTGTGCTCATTCCATACTGCTTGTACTCGGACCTTACACGAGAATCATTCATAATATTAGTCTCAAAAAATTAAATACCAAAATTGCCACAGTCAATTATAATGAATTAATTTACTTACAGAGAACTCCATGTCCATAATGCAGTAGGGGCCCACCTCCGGATGCACGTGTACACCTATGTCAGAGGGGCGCTCCGATAATAAGCGGAGGTATGCATCCAGGTGCTGAAAATCCATCGAATAAAATTAACAATTGATGACATAATGAAAATATTTACAACAATTTATATAAACACGAACTAAATATTTCTGACCTCACTTCCAAACCAAACACTGGGGTTCTCCATCTCAGTGAAAAAGGAAGCCCCTACTCTAAAACTAAGACCAACGTCGATCCTGCATTCAATAATTCATTAAAATCAAAGCACATTGTTTAAAGTAATATATGATAACGTCTACACTACTGGCGTAGTACTTACTGTTCTCTGCTTGAAATAAATCTGCGGTACAGTTCCCATCGGCGTTCTCGGTCTGTCGTGGTAAATGGAGACTGTAACGCTGCAGATGGATTTCGCTGTCTCTTAGACCGCATTATACCCTCTTCATCACCCCTGGGTGTGGGGGCCATCGGGCTGAGCGCCTCCACCGGTCTAGTAGGGGAATGTCTAACCCCTGACCTCGAGCTGGTTGGCCCAGCTTCAGATATCCTGGTCTGCGCAAGCTCTGATCGAAGGCGCCTAATCTCAGTCGTAAGTGCCTGTCGAAAATAATGAGCTGTTTGATGCTCAGACACAACCTGACAAGCAAGGTTGTGTAAAAATTCATCCTGTTGATCCAGCCTACGAAAGACCCTTTCTTGGAAGTCCTGATCATATCCCTGGTGGGGTTGATCACCTCGGTATGCGTCCCTAGAGCCACTCCCATGAAAACCTGGGGAATCATTCATCCTATCGTCAAGAGGCTGCTGCGCGTCTGCGTCGTAACGATGTTGTTCGTCATGCTCTTTCATAAATCGAGCATGCCAGCCAGCACTCGGATCATAGGAACCGGGCTCAACATACGTCCTCTCCCCTGAAGCATATCCGCTGTGATCAGGACTGGGAGTACAGCGAGGTTGGTAGGAATGGGGATCCCGATTTGTCATCCAAGCCGCAGCATCATCCGCATGTTGGCCCCTCTACGCATCATCAACAGCCACACCCGTATAGTACCGCTGATCCCATGGATTACCGGTAGGATCGTATGCCCGGACAGCCTTTGTGCTGGTTTTAGAGAATGACTTTGTGTACATCCCCATGATCAACCCCTCCAAAGGCTCATCCTCTATGCCAATCCAATACCCTTGGCTAAGCTCATCAGGAAGGATCATCGGAAAATCAACCACATAAAGAGCTTGATTCAAAATAAACAATTACATAAGAAACAATATAAAACATATATGTCTTCACTAAATGGATTAATAAGTCATACCTGATCAAACAGAGTCCTATCAACCCTCTTCCATTTGCGAAAAATCCATCGCAAGTAGAGTGGCCTTAAATTCAACCTACCGTGGGGAACATGGCCATACGGTGCAGCAACGGCAGGTAGACGCTCGTACGCCCAAACCTGTCACACGTAAACCACATATGTCAGATAATTAATACTAAAATTGAAAATACACTATAACTTTAATATATCAAACCTAAAACACGTACCAGTAATGCGAATGTGCACCCGTAAAAGTGGTATCTGTACCGATCGGGATTTGCTTTAGCTGGGACTTTGGTCACAATGTGGTCCATAAAGTGCAAAAGCGTCATATAGCTGACCTGTCCCCAAGGGAATAAATCCCATCTCTGTTCGTCCTCCACTAGGCACCAGACCCAGTTGTCTACTCCCACCTTGGTGACATCCGACCCAAGGAGAAAGTAGTACAACAACAGAACTTTAGCAACCTTAACTGCGTCCTCAGGGCTAACACCTATAAATCTTCGCCCTTCAAAGTCACTAGCAATCTGACTTACTAAAGGTCTCTCACCCTGACCATAAAACCTATCATATAACCCACCAGACGGGATACCATACGTCTCGTTCGGATCAAAGCCGAGTCTATCCCGAAAACAGAGTCCCATAATCCTCATGAACTCTACCCGGCTAAATCTAAGGCACACGTCTCCAACCTGAAAATACCTAGCCGTTAAATCGTCCCCCCTATGTATGATCTCACAGGTCATGAGACTGTGCAGATGAGCATTCGCGTTCCACTCATCGCTGAGATCCCAGTAATGACCAAAATATGATCTCTTAAATATCTCCTCCGCATTACCCCCAACCCTAGTTAACTGCCTACGAATGATATCCATAACTACCCCAGGTTTGCAGTAATTATGTATACTGCATTGTTGACCCTGCATGGAAGGACGCTTCCATTCACCCTGCACATATATATTTTTTTTTGCTAAATAAGACATAAATTCATAATTATAGGCAAAATAACAATAAGTTCATGAAAACCCTAAAACGAAATATTTGAACACAAACATTTACTCTATTCGGCCCAAAGTTCCTTCTATTCGGCCTACCAATTCCTCTATTCGGCCTACAGAGTTGTTCTATTCGGCCAACTCTAAATCTCTATTCGACCAACAAAAATTTCATTAAATTTAAAAATACAAGTCTTCCAGTTTACTCTATTCGGCCAACACTTGTTCTATTCGGCCTAAAGATTTGTTCTATTCGGCCTAAAGAAAACCTCTATTCGGCCTACCAAAATTAAAAAAGTCATTACTACACTTTGCTCTATTCGGCCTACACACTTGTTCTATTCGGCCTGAAGTATTGTTCTATTCGGCCTACTGAAAACCCCTATTCGGCCAACCAAAATTATATGTCATTGCTCATATATTTTGCTCTATTCGGCCTACACATGTTCTATTCGGCCTGAAGTATTGTTCTATTCGGCCTGAAGTATTGTTCTATTCGGCCTACACTTGTTCTATTCGGCCTGAAGTTTTGTTCTATTCGGCCTACACTTGTTCTATTCGGCCTGAAGTTTTGTTCTATTCGGCCTGACGTTTTGTTCTATTCGGCCTGAAGAATTGTTCTATTCGGCCTACTGAAAACATCTACTCAGCCAAGACAATATTTAAAAAAAACCAAAAATAAATGAACACCACTGCATTCCTACTACAGTAAAGGCCAATTCAACACCTTACATTACATTACACACAGTACATTATAGGTATTTTAACATGCCAATAACAATGCTTATATACATACCTGAAAATTTGTCATTTCAAGTTGATGCACTCTGGAGACCGCAAATGGAGAATTCTGGAGATCGCAAATGGAGAATTCTCCACCAAGAAATGCACTGTTCTTCACTGGGACGAATGGAGAGAAGAAGAGAGAGGTGTTGGACGAATGGAGAGAAGAAGAGAGAGTGTGTTGGACGAAATATGAGATAGAAAGAAACAAAGAAACAAAGAATGAAGGGAGAGAAAAAGGTGAAAGTGATGGGTATTGATGTACCCCACCAACCCACATCCAAAATCTTAAATTCAAAATTTAAAACTTCAAAAAATGTGGTCCACCCACCCCGCATTTATTGCAGTCAAAACTGACATGATGATGGCTCAATTATTTTCGTCCTTTGTGTAACAGTTATGGGGGTAATTTGGGGAATCCACTTGAAAGTGGCTAGTAAAAATTGGTTTTAAGATATGTGGCTATTTTAAATTGTACTTTATCAGAAGTGGCCATTAAAAAATCGGACTCAAACAAAAATATAGCTGGAAAACTGAATATTTTTTAAAGACGGAGATTATGAGCCTGTCACCACTTATATGTCAGATTATAGTTGTATTATTGACATGTAATAGGAGGGGAAAAAAAATAATTCTATTATTACTCTTAAAATTTTAATTTTATTTTATAAAGTCTCTTGATACGTTACTTATTTGAGATGATTGTGAGACGTGTTAAACTATCTATTATTTATATAAAGTATGTTTAATGATTGTTAAAGGATATTTTCTAAAGTATGTTGGAGTAAAATATGATTTTAGCGTGTTATAATATGATTTATTATTGACATACTATAAGCATATTTTATCTATACAATAAACATACTTTAGTGATGGATCGACTCGTCTCACAAAAAAGCGTCTCTTATTTTTTATGTATAATTTTTTTTTGACGGGTTATCTATCAATAGTGTGGAGAATTTATTCCGTCCCATTCTAATAATTACATATTTTTAATTTGGGCGTTTCATCTTAATGGTTATAGAGTATTTTTTAGGTATATAAAACCAACACAAAATAATTAAAATATCTTCATAGAATCCACCAACAATACTAAAATAACTATCCACTATATATTAAAATATTATTATATTTTTTAATAAACTATTCAATATCTACTTATATATTAAAATATTATTATACCTTTTCAATCAATACACGTTAAAATAAATATTATTTTTTTAATTCTCTTGCAAAAAGTAAACCTAATGAGGATAAGAGATATTATAGCTGATACATTAGCGACAATATAAACCAGCTATTTGGGCTATCATCTCAAAGGGTGAAACGAGAAAGTGGGCCCACTCTACCTCCTCATTTTTAATTAAAAATTTTTAAATCGCTCCATCACATAAATTGACTAAATTCGTATAATTATTAAAAATATGATATGAAATTGATTTTTTTTAAAACTATTTAAAACCATTTGAATAAAATAAAATAAAATAAAATGATATAGTAGTGATGAAATCTTTTTGGAAAAAATAAAATGCTATAGTAGTGCAAACAAAAAATTCTTAAGTTTGTTGCTCAAATCATAACATGAGGCGAGTGTTTGATTAGACGTTTCCTTAGAATGTTATAATTGAACCAATTAATTACACAATTAGATTTTATTATATAACATATTTTTATTCCTCTCATTTTTGTTTCCTTAGATGTAATAATCTTTACTTCTTTAGTAATCTACTATATAACTTAATCTAGTTACTTTTCATAATTTACATTTTAGACCAGAGATATATCACTGTTATTATGTATAAAAAACGTTACTAATTATCTATAAATGAATTAAAAACTTTGTTATATTGATGAAATACTGATTTGTCATGTATAAATATTGCAATTAATTTAATCCTCATGTATAAGATTATAACTGCAAGGAGAACTGATATACTTTGTATTTCTATCTTATTATTTCAACATGTCATTTCCATTTTCAACTTACTGTCTCACTTTTACACGGATCCTTAGTTACATTTCTTGTATTATCTCCTATACTATCTTTTTTTTTAATTAGAATATAATTTTTTATTTCTCCCACATGACATTTAGCTAAAGATGTACTATTACAGAAGATGTTACATCAAAATAATATAGAAAATTGGAATCGATTTTTTTTTCACTATCACGTCTCGTATTTGCGCACGAAATGACGTCACACACATTATTCTTTGTCAGAATATACCGTCTCGAAAATAATAATAATAGTAATAAAAAAAACACTGAAATAGTGATTCGCAAAAAAAAAAAAGTGGTGGTATGTGGATGACCAGTGTGAGAGACACACGTATTAAGTTATACTAATCGAAAATTGATACTCGAATGGGTGATGTGTGTTTGCCCATATTTGGAATAGCATAGACCTTTCAACAATAATAATTATTACAAAATTAGGAATAAATTAATAATCATGGCCCTCTAGGATTCGAAGCTACGCAACGTGTCGCGTTTAAATATTCCCAATACCTACATGTGTTTTGAGACGATCATGTATTTCATCTTGTGTTTCAATCTTTAATTGAATGAATCGTATTAATATTATTTTTTTAGATTAAGATCACATGCTTTAAAGATTTATTAATCATTGATAGGATATAATTTTTTATGTTATAAAATAAAATACCATATGAAAATCGTGTTTGGATACATGTTCAACGATATTTATTTATTTTGGTTTCTTTCTATATTAATTTCTTCATCGTGTCTATTTTGTATGGTGCCATTTTATTTCAAATAAATATTATTGACTTTTTTTTTATATATATATTTTTTATTGTATGATGGATGCTTGTGGTGTAATGTGTTTTTAAAAATAATGATACATGTTTCTAGTTATAATATAGTCTCAATGTATGGGCGGCCAGATAAGCTATTGAAATTAACATGTCGATGCTCTTCTTCATATACTTAGTATACTATTGTTTGCAATCACTAATACTCAATCTATACACGGATAAAGTACTCATTTAATTTTTTTTGTGTATTAAAAAATATTATTTTATGTTAATGGTATATAATACCCTTATAAATAAATACTTTTAAATTAAATAGTCAATTAAAAAGTTCAAAATAATAAAATTGATATTTTACTAACATACGAAATGAGTACTCCCTCCATCCCGCACTAAGGGTGCATTTTGCTTTTTTACAAGTAGATTAAGGAGTATTATTATTTAATATGTAGTGGGTAGTTGTATTAGTGGGAGTGTGGACCCCATGTTTTAATTGTATTAGTGGGTGAGTGTGAGACCTATGTGTATAAAAAAGAAAAGAGAACCCTTTGGATGGGACGACCAAAATAGAAAAAAGAGACCCTTGGTGTGGGAAAGAGGGAGTAATATATTTTCTTTTAATTTTTTAAGAAGGAGAAAAAGTAAAAATCATCATTATTTTTTTAAATGTCAATAAAAAAAAGAAAAAGTCTCTTGTGAAATGGTAAATATATGAGACATGTCGATTCGTTGTAAAGTATGATTGTTGTATAGGTAAAGTATGTTAATTCGTAATTAAAGTATGATAAATACTGAATGAAAGTATATTTTAAAGTGTTATACTATGATTCACTACAAACATACTTTAACTACTGATAATGATATTTTATCTATGTTACCAGTATAATTTAACAATTAGTCGATCCATCTCACAATCCATCTCACATGTAACCATCTCATAAAAGAGAGTTAAATTCATTTTTTGCCCTATAACTAATCAAAACTTTGATTTTTGCCCTAAAAAAGATAAGTGGTTCAATTTTGCCCTGTAACTAACGAAAAATTTTAATTTTTGCCCAATTTTCGCCGGAAAATGCAAATTTCGCCGGAATCCGCCACGTCATGCTTCAATTTAGGGGTTTCCGGCTGGTCAATCCTACGTGGCAATTTTGACTTTTTTTACACTAGAGTTAAATCATTTTTTGCCATGTAACTAATCAAAACTTCGATTTTTGCCCTAAAAAAGATAAGTGGTTCAATTTTGCCCAATAACTAACGAATTATTTCAATTTTTGCCCAATTACATGACCTTCTCTTATTTTTTTTAATTTAATCACGAATTTCTATTTTTATCACAAATTTTAATTTTTATTCTTTTAAATTAATTTTTTTTGTGTTTTAGTTTAATTACAAATTCTTCTATTAATAAAATATATGGCTATCTTAATTAATTAATTTTGTGTTAAATTGTATACCCTTTAGTATAAAGATGTGTACCCCTTATTTTCTAAAGAAAAATAAAAAATATTAATGAAAAGTGTATACCCTTTACAACAAAATAGTATACCCTTATAAATTAAAGTATATACTCTTTAGTACAAAACAATGTACGCTTACCAATAATACTAAATTATAAAGGCGCACGGTGTGCCCGAGGGCACATTAGGAATATATTTTTAATTTTCTCAATTTATTTATTAAAAGGTTAATTACAATAAAATACATGACATTTACTAATTTTCTCAATTTAATCACAAACTATTTTATTTAAAAAAAAAATACATGGCCTTTTCATTTTATGTCAATTTAATCACAAACTTTTCTTTTATATCATTTAAATATATGACTTTAATTTATTTTCTTAATTTAATACACGATTTTTATCCAATTAAATATATGTTTCTTTTTCACAATTTGATCACATTAATACATTATCTTTTATTAATTAAATATATTCCTAATGTGCTCCGGGCACACCGTGCGCTTTTAAAATTTAGTATTATGGGTAAGGGTATATTGTTTTGTTCTAAAAGGTGTACACTTTAATTTATAATAGTACCCAATTTTGTTATAAAGAGTATACACTTTTCATTAATATTTTTTATTTTTTTTTAGAAAATAAAGGGTACACATCTTTATATTAAAGGGTTAACACAAAATTGTAAAGGCGCACGGTGTGTGCCCCATGTGCTCGGGTGGACACACGTTTTTACCTATGAATAAAAATCAATACACATTTAACATATTCAAAATTTAAAATATAATAATATTT
The DNA here is from genome assembly GCA_023678885.1 of Pogostemon cablin. Lineage (NCBI taxonomy): Eukaryota > Viridiplantae > Streptophyta > Magnoliopsida > Lamiales > Lamiaceae > Pogostemon > Pogostemon cablin. The sequence goes on along the minus strand of CM042969.1, from coordinate 29,983,055 downwards.
AAAATATACGTAATAACTATTACTCCCATTTATTTTTTGTAGGGAATTTTTTTTAAAAATAAAATTTAATATTTAATATATTTAATTAATTTATTTTATTTTAAATATTTAATATTTAATATTATTATTTATTGATTAAGATAGTCATATATTTTATTAATAGAAGAATTTAAGATAGTCATATATTTTATTAATAGAAGAATTTTTAATTAAACTAAAACACAAAAAAATAATTTAAAAGAATAAAAATTAAAATTCGTGATAAAAATAGAAATTCACGATTCAATTAATAAAAATAAGAGAAGGTCATTTAATTGGGAAAAAATTGAAATAATTCGTTAGTTATAGGACAAAATTGAACCACTTATCTTTTTTAGGGCAAAAATCGAAGTTTTGATTAGTTACAGGGCAAAAAATGATTTAACTCTAGTGTAAAAAAAGTCAAAATTGCCACGTCGGATTGACCAGCCGGAAACCCTCAAATTGAAGCATGACGTGGCGAATTCCGGTGAAATTTGTATTTTCGGTGAAAATCGGGCAAAATTGAAAATTTTCGTTAGTTACAGGGCAAAATTGAACCACTTATATTTTTTAGGGCAAAAATCGAAGTTTTGCTTAGTTATAGGGTTTAGGGCAAAAAATGAATTTAACTCCATAAAAGAGTATCCCTGAAAAATATACCCCATCATTACAAGAAATTTATAGTCTGTGGTAGGGTCCTTTAGAATGGATCCACAAGTGGGCCTGGATCCATATTTAAGGACAAGAGGAGAAGGTTGTACTTACGCTCTCCACCCGCCTACTGAGGGAGGAGAGGAAGAGAGAGAGGCGAGTAGAGAGAAGTCACGGGCTGCGTCCATCCCTCAACCCACAGAAGGAGGAAGCACTATCATGCCCCATGCTCTCTCTCTCTACTCTCCCATCACCAAGTTGCCCTCTTGCTACTCTCCCACCACCAAGTTGCTCCACTTGGGCCTGACACCTGATTAGAGCTATTTTCACCTACATTTTAGTGTCTTTTTATATGTGTTTTCGTATTATTTTATCCGTATTTTATGTGTTAGTTGGTTGTGTTTTGTGTTTTTATTAAAATGTGTGTGAATGAGCTTAAACTTAAGATTTTCACTTTTTATTGGATGCTAAACATGATAAGGAAGATGTAGGAAAAAGCGGATCTCAATTCGGAGTTGAAACGAGGGAGAACGAGCCAAAACAGTGAAGAAATACAGGAGCCAGCACCAACACGGGCCGTGTAGCCAACACGGCCCTGTAATAGGTGGCCGTGCGGTGACACCTAGTCATTCAACACGGGCAACTTAAGGCCGTGTCCAGTTGCACGAGTCGTGGCGGCAGCACGAGCCGTGTCATCAACACGGTCCTGTAAGAAGTGGCCGTGTGCCGACATTAGAAGAGCCAACACGACCACTCTGTGCCCGTGTTACAACACACGACTCGTGTTGCAGCACACGAGCCGTGTTGTGTAACACGGCCCTGTAAGAAGTGGCCGTGCGGCAGCATCAGAAGACACAACACGGCCACCTCGTGGCCGTGTTGCAGAGCACGACTCGTGTCGTGTACGTTCCTGCTGAAATTTTCAGATCCTTCTAGAAGCCTCCATAGGGGTATAAATACCCCTTTATTCAACAATTGGAAGAAGATCCGAAATTCCCATCCTCTACACACACATCACACACCATTTCTTCCATTTTCCACCATCATCTTCATCCACCTTCATCCATCTTGATCCATCTTCATCATCTCCATTAATTCTCCATCAAAACTTCATCCCTTCCATTGGGTGTGAGAGATCTCAAGAAATCAAGAGCTAGAGTTGGAGATCCATGAGTATTGAAGATTTCCTACAAGAAATTATTGGGGAAGATTTACATCTCTCTTGATTTTCTTTTGGATTTAGACTATGGATATTTGTAATGAATCATTTATTTGTTTTGTTACTTTTATCATGATAGGCTAATCCCTCTAGTGGGATTAGGAACATGAAGAGCATATTAGATTTATATTATCATGTGGATTAAATTGGTTGTTGATTTAATTGATGTTGATTTCTATTCATGGAGTTTATTTGTCTTGATGTTGTGATGACATGATTTGTTATTCATAATTGATTATTGGTTTAATGGATTGTTGATCAATGAATTGATTTATGGTGATTAAATGCTATCATGATGTTCATGTATGTATTGCTTGGAGTGAGACGGAAACGACCCTCTATAGTATTAGGAAGGCATGAATAGACATTGAGTTTGGGTTTGACCGAAAGGATATTTGAATTCAATGAGGGGAACCAATCCATTCGTTGGCCTTAGTACACAAAAAGGAAGAGTTTAATCTAACTAGTACCTAGATGGAAGGGGTTAATGTTGAGCTTTGATCTTAAGTGCTTTTGGGAGTCTAAAATGGATCAACAACCTTTGTAACCCGAAAGGGAGCTTAGGATACAATCGTGATCACCCTTAGTCTACATCAATTGAGTTGAATTCCTTTTGCATGATAATATGAATCGAGTGTGCTTGGATGTTTCTAATCCCATATTTTTCCATACTTGAACTTTAGCACCCATTTTCTTTACTTGTCATTTCTCTTATTTGCTATTCTTATTTACTTGCTCCTTGCTTTAGTTGTTAATCATCTCAAAACCCCCCGATCATCTTTACAAAAACGACATGAACATGAGCTCACGTATTTTGCTAGTCCGAACATAACTCCTTTGTGGATTGATAATTTTTCTTGGGATATACTACTACAACGATCGAGTATTCTTGCTCGTGAGTGCTACAAAAAAATAGGCAAACAAGAAAATGGCGCCGTTGCCAAAGGGGAGTTTGACGGACTAGTCGAGTACTGTGTTATTGTTTTAGTTGTTCTTGATAAGGATTTATTTTATCTTATTTACTATTTGTATTTGTGGTCTCACTCTTTGAATTTTCGTAGGTGTTTTATGATCACAAGATCAAAGGGAAATCAATCGATCATTCCTTTGAATTTGGAGATAGAAAAGACCGCGCGACAAAGGAAGCGAGAGAGACGAAGAGCTAAAAAAGGAACAAATATGGAGAATCAACGTGGAGAGAATGCTAATTATAACCCACCCCAAGATCCTTTACAAGATCAAAGGGGGGTACAAGAAGGAGTGCAAAAGAATCAAGCGGAGATAATGAGGAATGTCTTTGCTCAAAATCAAGAGTATATGCAATTGCTTGCCAATCAAGAAGCTCAAAGGATATTTCAACAACAAGAGTTGCCAAGGCCTAGAGCAATTCGGGATTACTTCCAACCGAGAGTCGTGCACAATATGGTTCCTCCGGTTCAAGCCAATGATTATGAAATTAAGACCGGATTGATCAACATGGTCAAAGCAAATCAGTTTGGGGGAGGTCCTCTTGAAGACCCGAACACTCATCTATCTACATTCTTGGAGGTTGCAAATACCGTCAAGATGAAGGGAGTGTCGGAGGATGCTATTCGAATGAGGTTGTTCTCTTTTTCTTTAAGAGACAAGGCTAAAGCATGGTACAATACAATTCCTTTGGGAAGTTGTAATACATGGGAAGATCTTGAGCAAAGGTTTCTAAACAAGTACTTTCCTCCTTCAAAGACTCTCCAATTGAAAAGCCTTATCACTCAATTTAGGCAACTTCCGGATGAAAATTTTTATGAAGCATGGGAACGCTACAAAGAGATGCTCCGAAAGTGTCCTCAACATGATTTTCATGAGAATCAACAAGTGGCTTTCTTTTATCAAGGGTTGAATCAACAAAATCGGATGCATGTTGATGCCTCATCCGGAGGGTCTATATTTGGAGTGGATGCTATGAAAGCCATGGATATTTTTGAAGACATTGCGATGAATGCTTATCAATGGCCTTCCGAGCGAGTAATGGGAGGTTATGCATTTGGAAAGGTAGCTCAAGTGGAGAGTGTGAACAAAGTGAAGAGTGATGTGTTTCAAAATGAAGGAATGAAAGAATTCAATAAGAGCATTCAAGCTTTAACAAAGCAATTGAATTTGATCACTCAAGGAGTAACTCAAGGGTTGCACAAGTTCTATGGTGAATGAGGAGAGCAATGTTATGCAAAATGTAGAGGATGTTGCCTATTTAGATAGGAGAAATTACCAAGGGAATTTCCATCATCATGGGAATTTCCAAGGTAATTATCCTTCTAATCAAGGTAATTTTCAAGGAGGATATCAAGGACAAGCTCGGGGAAGCAATTTCAATCAATCAAGTGGAAATTATCAAGCTCCGAGGAAGCATGAAAATCTTTCTTACTCTAATCCTCAAGCCGCCGTGTCATTTCCTCCGGGATTCGATCCGAGTGCTAAGCCGCCAAATGGAGAGGGTAAAGCATCGGTGGAAGAGACATTGCTAGCATTCATGAAAAAGATGGAGGCTAGAATGGAGAAAAATGAGAAGAAATCCGACAATAGGATGAGAGCTTTTGAGTATCAAATGGGTCAAATTGCTTCTTCCGTGGGATCTCAACACCAACAAGGAAAGTTTCCATCTACCACGGTAACTAATCCTAAAGAAGATTGCAAAGCTATCACTCTTAGAAGTGGAAAAGAGTATGAGGAACCTCCTATGCCTAAAGAAGATAGTATTGCCATTGAAAAGGAAGTGGAAAGAAAGGTTGAAGAAGGGTTGGTGCAAGAAGAGATTGAAATGGAGGAAGTAAGCAAGAAAAAAGAAATTGTTGAGCAAAAGAAAGATGAAGAGAAGATAGAGAGAATTCCAAAGTGGAAGAAGGCAAAGGAGTTAAGGGAAAAGGAAGTTGAAGTTGAAAGAGATAGTTGGGGAATACCAAAGACTGAAGTACCGGTTCCTTTTCCTCAAAGGTTCTTGAAGAAGGGTTTGGATGAGAGGTTCAAAAAGTTTCTTGAAATCTCCAAGAAGATTCAAATCAATATCCCTTTCGCCGATGCTTTGGATCAAATGCCTCATTATGCTCGTTTCTTGAAGGACATCATGGGAAAGAAAAGAAGTCTTGTGGACAATGAAATGGTTAATCTAACCGAAGAGTAGTGCCATTCTACAACGGAAACTTCCTCAAAAATTGAAGGATCCTGGTAGTTTTATTATACCATGTGAAATTGAAAAGAACAAGAAGAACAAGGCTCTTTGTGACCTTGGTGCAAGCATTAATCTAATGCCTCTCTCCATATTCAAGAAGCTTGGGTTAGGTGAAGTAAAGCCAACTTCCATCACACTTCAATTGGCGGATCGATCTATGACACATCCAAAAGGAGTAGTTGAAGATGTGTTGGTAAAAGTTGATAAGTTCGTCTTTCCGGTGGATTTTGTTGTTCTAGATATGGAGGAGGATGAAAATGTGCCATTGATTTTTGGGAGACCATTTCTTGATACCGGGAGAGCTCTTATTGATGTCTACAAAGGAGAATTGAAGTTGAGAGTTAATGATGAGGAAGTGGTATTCTCTCTACACAAGGTCATGCAATATCTAATGAATGATGAAGAATGTAAAAGTGTGGATGTTGTAAAGGGAAGAGTCGAGGAAAGTTGGCCTTCCATTGTAACCAAGGATCCACTTGAACTTTGCTTGAGCAATTCTCTATCTCTTTCTAATATTTCTACTACTTCTCTTGATTTAAATGAAGAATTGATTAATTGTTTGCTTGATCTAGGTGATTGTAATGAAGCTCAAGAGGTTGCAGCCGCCATCTCAAGGGGAAATGAAAAGTTCTTACCACTTAGAGATCCACTCGAGCAAGAAGAGAAAAAGAAAAAGAAGGTGGAGTTGAAGCCTCTACCCGATCATCTTACTTATGCCTACCTTGGTGAAAGTGAGACATATCCGGTAATTGTATCATCATCTCTAACCTCTAGTCAACTTGATAAATTGCTTAATGTCCTTAAAGAACATAAGTCGGCTATTGGTTGGTGTATTGATGATTTGAAGGGAATTAGTCCAACAATTTGCATGCATAAGATAAGACTTGAGGATGAAGGGAAAGCTTGTGTTCAAAACCAAAGAAGACTTAATCCTATCATGCAAGAAGTGGTAAAAAAAGAGGTTCTTAAGTGGTTAGACTCCGATATGATTTTTCCTATTAGTGATAGCCCTTATGTGAGCCCGTTGCATGTAGTATCTAAAAAAGGGGGTATGACTATAGTGAAGACCGAGAAAGATGAGACCATAGCCACTAGGACGGTGACGGGGTGGCGTGTGTGTGTTGATTATAGAAAGCTTAATGAAAACACACGTAAAGATCACTTCCCCTTACCTTTCTTGGATCAAATGTTGGATAGGTTGGCGGGGTATGAGTTTTATTGCTTTCTTGATGGGTATTCTGGGTATAACCAAATTCTCATAGCACCCGAAGACCAAGAAAAGACCGCTTTCACTTGTCCTTATGGAATATTTGCCTTTCGAAGATTGCAATTCGGACTTTGCAATGCACCGGCCACCTTTCAAAGGTGTATGATGGCAATATTTGAAGGATTAATTGAGAATATAATGGAAGTTTTCATGGATGACTTTTCGGTGTTTGGTTCTTCTTTTGATATTTGTTTGTCTAACCTTGCTATTGTTTTGAAGCGATGTCAAGACACTAATTTAGTGTTGAATTGGGAGAAGTGTCACTTCATGGTAAATGATGGCATTGTACTTGGACATCACATCTCTTCAAAGGGATTGCAAGTTGACCGAGCCAAAGTTGTTGCTATAGAGAAGCTTCCACCGCCAACAAATAAAAAGGGAGTACGATCGTTCCTTGGTCATGCCGGGTTCTATCGTAGATTCATCAAGGATTTTTCTTCATTTTCTAAACCTCTATCTCATCTCCTTGAAAAAATGTGCCATTTAAGTTTGATGATAATTGTTTAAATGCTTTTCAGGTCCTAAAGGAAGCTTTGATTTCATCACCCATCTTGATCACCCCCGATTGGAAGGAGCCATTTATATTGATGTGTGATGCAAGTGATGTAGCTCTTGGAGTGGTTTTGGGGCAACTAAGAGAGAAAAAATTTCGAGTCATTTACTATGCAAGCAAGACATTTGATGCGGCTCAAAGGAACTACACTACTACCGAAAAAGAGTTCTTGGCGGTAGTATACGCATTTGATAAGTTTCGTCCTTATTTGGTAGGAACGAAGACTATTGTATACACCGACCATGCCGCTATCAAGTATCTCATGGCAAAGAAGGATGCAAAGCCAAGGGTGATAAGATGGGTACTACTTCTTCAAGAATTTGATATTGAAGTGAGAGATAAGAAGGGCACGGAGAATGTGGTAGCCGACCATCTTTCAAGGTTAGAGTCGAGGGAGCATTGTGAAAGTACTTGTGAGTTAATCAAGGAGGTTTTTCCCGATGAAGAAATTTTGAAGTGTGATTGCTATCAAATTGAGGCTTTAGTGGAGCAAGAAGGAAGCCCGTGGTATGCGGACTATGTGAATTACTTGGCTAGTGGAAGGAGGCCTTATGAGCTTAATAAGTATCAATCCAAGAAGTTCTTTCATGATGTTAAAAGTTACTTGTGGGATGATCCATTATTGTACAAGATGTGTAATGATTCTCTTGTGCGAAGATGTGTGCCCGAGGAAGAATGGAATAGTGTGTTGGAGTTTTGCCACTCTTCACCTAGTGGAGGCCATTTTGGAGCTCAAAAGACCGCTGCAAAAGTCTTACAATCGGGGTTGTATTGGCCATTTTTGTTCAAGAGTTGTAAGAAATTTGTAGAGGGTTGTGATCGGTGTCAAAGGATGGGAGGAATCTCCAAGTGGGATGAGATGCCTCTTAAGAGCTTTCAAGAAGTGGAAATATTTGATGTGTGGGGCATCGATTTCATGGGACCATTTCCTCAATCGAATGGATTCCTATACATCTTATTGGCGGTCGACTATGTCTCGAAATGGGTTGAGGCCATACCTTCAAGAACAAGTGATGCTAGAGTGGTCATGGGATTTCTAAAGAAGCATATCTTCACAAGATTTGGAGTACCTAGAGTGCTGGTAAGTGATGGGGGTAGTCACTTCATAAATAAGCTCATGGAGAACATTCTCAAGACTTATGGAGTGAAGCATCGAGTGTCTACTCCTTATCACCCTCAAACGAATGGTCAAGCTGAAATTTCTAATCGACAAATCAAACAAGTCTTGGAGAAAACAGTGAGTGTGAGTAGAAAGGATTGGTCAAATAAACTTGATGATGCATTGTGGGCCTTTCGAACCGCATTCAAGACCATTCTTGGTATGTCTCCTTTTCAAATTGTCTATGGCAAGTCTTGTCATCTTCCCGTGGAGTTAGAGCATAAAGCTTATTGGGCCATTAAAAAATTAAATTTTGACATGAAAGCTTCGAAGAAGATAAGATTCTTACAGTTGAATGAGCTTGAGGAATTTAGAGAAAGTGCTTATGAAAACTCAAGAATTTTTAAGGAGAAAACCAAGAGGTGGCATGATGCTCGTTTGAGGAAAAATAGCTTTGAAAAGGGTGAGAAGGTGTTGGTATTCAATTCTCGACTAAGACTTTTCCCGGACAAGTTGAAGTCCAAATGGAGAGGACCTTATGTGGTAAAGGAAGTACTTGATGGGGGAGCTCTAAAGGTTATGGATGAGAACGGGGGAGAGTTCTCGGTTAATGGTCATCGTGTGAAGTACTATATGGATCCATCACAAAGGGAGACCCTCTTTGTTGTTGCTCTAATTGAAAGATGATCTCAAAATTCGTCTAGCTTGAAGACGTTAAACTTAGCGCTCGATGGGAGGCACCCCATCACTATCTTTATTGCTTTGTTTTTGTTGTTTGTTTGTTTTGGCCTTGTAGGTTGATTGTGCTCATGGAGAAAAATGCACATTGAAGAAAAGAGAAATGCTTCATGGATTCAAGTTGATATGTTCCAACACTTGTTGCAAACTTAATTCTCGACTCTTGTCTCGAGTTAAGTTTGGCGGGTGCTAGTGCGTGGTGGACATAGCTTGAGTCGTGTGGATGCAGTTACTTCTCTACAAGAAGATCATCAATGGAAACTACAAGGGTAAGTCTCACCACTTTTTGCAAACTTAAGTCTCAACTCTTGTTTCGATTTAAGTTTGGGGGGAGAGTGTGTGGTGTGACTCACCACTTGAGTATGATTCTTGTAAAATTGGACAAATTTTAAAAATTTTTCTCATGAGTTTGGGTTGATTTTGGCATGATTGGTGGTGTTGAAGTGCATGATAGTCCATATTTATAATGAAATTGTTGAAATAATGGTGTTTGTTGAGTGTTTGAGCATGAATGAGAGGTATTGGGAGCATGATGGAGCTTGGAGCTAACGCTTTCCTTACCAAATGCCTATCGAGGGAGTACTCTACACCTTATCATTTTATTACTTGAAATGAATTGATTTTGATTTGGATTGTTGTGACTAGCATGCTACTTCATGTGTTATGTTTGTGGGAGGTTTACTTTCGTAATTTAGGATTTTCTTTTAAATAAAGGTTGGGATGAATGTGTGCTTAATTTTCTTATGGATGATGGTATTTTGTGTTTTTGCATGTTTTGTGTTTTTGTTGAGTCTTGTTTGTTGAGTCCTTATTTGTATGTTGTGTGTATTTTCATTCTTGTCTTGGGATGTTTGGTGATTTATTTAGGGATGTCGTGGGTCATTTTTGAGCGTGAGTGATGATAGGTTGTGGTGATAAGTGATGTCAAATTATGATTAAGAATCTTTACACTTTCAAATTGTGACATGTTTTACTTAACTTGTTCAATTTTGAGATGAATGTGGTGTAATAAGTTCCTTAAGGTCCGAGCACAAGCTTGTGAGCATTTGAGCCTCAACCATGCATACATGGTATTTCTTCATGAGTGGATCGGTTGTGTTTGATAAGTTAGAACTCGCTCAAGGACTATAGAACGAGCCCGATTAGTGGAGATTGGTGAAATGATCTAGGGCCATCCTTGTTATTATAGTCATTGCCATATATGTTCCTACCTTGAACATCATCCTTAGTCAACCACTTTGAGCCTATAAGCCTATTTCTTGTGAATTTAGCACATTACAAGCCTTAATTACCAATTCAAGCTTATATATACCTTTGTGTGGGTGATTGAGGAGATGGTAGCTAGAAAGGATTGATTGATTAGCAAAAGAAGAAAAGGGAATGGTAAACAAGCAAGAAAAAGGATGAAAAGAGTAACAACAAGAAGGCACATGCAACCTCAAAGTTAGAAAAAGAGCAAATCAACATCAAAATGCTCAAGTAAACAAAATTCAAAGATAGGAAGCATGCATCAAAAGAAGCTCAATCCAAGGAAAGTTAATGAATAGTGCTTGAGATTTGTAAAGATAAGCAAGGAAGAAAAGAAAGTGAAGAAGTTGAGGAAATTGGCCATCTCTTTGATTACTTACACATGATTAGTCACTATGATCCATATCTTCCCTACCATACCAAAGAGCCTATCATTACATCCTAATTAAAGACCTTTTTGATCATTGATTAAAATTTTGGTGGTTTGTGAATGTAGTCCACGAGCCGTGTCCAGTTGCACGAGTCGTGGTGGCAGCACGAGCCAGCACCAACACGGGCCGTGTAGCCAACACGGCCCTGTAATAGGTTGCCGTGCGGCGACACCTAGTCATTCAACACGGGCAACTTAAGGCCGTGTCCAGTTGCACGAGTCGTGGTGGCAGCACGAGCAGTGTCATCAACACGGTCCTGTAAAAAGTGGCCATGTACCGACATCAGAAGAGCCAACACGACCACCCTGTGCCCGTGTTACAACACACGACTCGTGTTGCAGCACACGAGCCGTGTTGCGTAACACGGCCCTGTAAGAAATGGCCGTGCGGCAGCATCAGAAGACACAACACGGCCACCTCGTGGCCGTGTTGCAGAGCACGACTCGTGTCGTATACGTTCCTGCTGAAATTTCCAGATCCTTCTAGAAGCCTCCATAGGGGTATAAATACCCCTTTATTCAACAATTGGAAGAAGATCCGAAATTCTCATCCTCTACACACATATCACACACTATTTCTTCCATTTTCCACCATCATCTTCATCCACCTTCATCCATCTTGATCCATCTTCATCATCTCCATTAATTCTCCATCAAAACTTCATCCCTTCCATTGGGTGTGAGAGATCTCAAGAAATCAAGAGCTAGAATTGGAGATCTCTACAAGCCCCGTGAAGCTAAAACCTGGGGGCTAATGTGGTAGGGCCCTTTAGACTGGACCCACAAGTAGGCCTGGATCCATTTTAAGGACAAGAGGAGAAGGATGTGCTTACGCTCTCCACCCGCCTACTGAGGGAGGAAAGGAAGAGAGAGAGGCGAGTAGAGAGAAGTCATGCGCTGCGTCTATCCCTCAACCCCCAGAAGGTGGAAGCACTATCCTGTCCCATGCTCCCTCTCTCTACTCTCCCACGACCAAGTTGCCCACTTGCTACTCTCCCACCATCAAGTTGCTCCACTTGGGCTTGACACCCTACAAGCCTAGTAGATATCCCCTAAGATATCAGCTGGGAAGATAATCCTAAAACATATCTTGTAATAGCCTCATGTGGCTATAGCATTTAATGCCTACAGTATTTGTAATAAATGCGACGTGACATGTCGAAAGATCCGCAGATATGGATGACGACAGCCATGCTCATTATAAGGAGTTCGCTCCTAAGAAATACACATCACTACATTTTCCCTCCCAAAGGCATAATAAGCCGGAAGGAAATCTTGAGCCATCATTCCATTATTATGTTAGAATAGTGCAGATAATCCTCTCTCTTTACTAAAACAGCCACATTAATATCCAATTAATGAGTATAATCTCGCTATCTACATAGTCTAATGATAAAAGTGTTAAATTTTTATTTACCTTAATGTGTTTAACTTTTTTTTTAATACTCTATATATAGAGATAACTTTTAAAATGTTTTAAATGGCACAACTATTATAATTGACTCGATTTTTTTATTTAATTTAAAAGTTTTAACAGAGTCATTAATATAATACAATCGAATCATAATTTTTGCAATCGATTGAATCATAGAAACATATTCAAATGGAGTTATGAATATGTTGCCCATTATTAACTCATGATAAAACCCCATCATTATAGGAAGTTTTATGTAGATAAAGATATACCTCGTCACATTTCACATGACACACTATCTATTTGAGTTATCCCACAAAAGTTTGCACATTCTAGAAAAAGTAAAAGGTCAAATACAATCATCATTCTTCATACTTTATTTATAAAAAATTCACCTTTATCTAACGCACCTTATTTACTTTATCATTTATTTATTACCAAAAAAATCATAATACCCCTAAAAGTTATCACATTTCTTAATATACGTGCATAAAATAGTGTGCAAACATTTGTGGGAAATAGGGAATACTCTCTCCGTCCCGTTTCAATGTTTACATTTCTATTTTGCGCGTCTCATTTCAATGTTTACGTTTTTTTTTTGGAATATGGGACCCACCTAAAAAAATTAATATATCATCCAACACTAATACACCTACCCACTTTACATTAAATATTATATTTTTCCACCAATTATCTATTAAAATATTATACTTCTTAATCAACGTGCAAAACGCAAACGTAAATATTGAAACATGATGGAGGGAGCAAGTTTTATGTAGGTAAAGATATGTAATGGAATGTGAATATGTGATCCTATTAACAGTAATACTCCTAAGATTGGTTTAATATCAAATCAAGTGTTTGAATATGTTACGTTTTTTTTTTTGGAATATGGGACCCACCTAAAAAAATTAATATATCATCCAACACTAATACACCTATCCACTTTACATTAAATATTATATTTTTCCACCAATTATCTATTAAAATATTATACTTCTTAATCAACGTGCAAAACGCAAACGTAAATATTGAAACAGAATGGAGGGAGCAAGTTTTATGTAGGTAAAGATATGTAATGGAATGTGAATATGTGATCCTATTAACAGTAATACTCCTAAGATTGGTTTAATATCAAATCAAGTGTTTGAATATGTAAGAAAGTAGCTAGGGAATGGTACTAGCGTGGAGATCCCTAAAGATTTACATGTGCCATAAAGTCTCTTACAAAATCAAACTAATCCCATCTTTCTTGGATCCGCCTCTAAAACGTGCCGCCATGTAGCGTTTTCTTTTTTCTTTCCAATCCCGTTTCTTCTTTACCCTATTTCACTGCATATCCATTCACATTATTTCTTCTCATCCACATACTCAAATTCACATTATTTCTTCTCATCCACATACTCAAATTCTAAGATATGCATGAATTACCATATGCAATCAAATACTCCCTTGTACTCATTTGCTTTTTGTGTGTGATTCAGGAGTATTATTATTTTTATATAAAATAAGTAGTTGTATTAGACTATTAGTAGACCCTCAATTCATTCTAATAGGTATTGATTTTTTATATAGTTCAAGTTGTCATTTTGATTATAGAATTTATACCAAACCGCGCTTAACTTTATATATCAAATTTTTAAGATTATGTAGTTCTTATAATTATTAAACTATAAGATACCGTGTTATACTTTTTCATCGCTAAATTCTTATTTTCTAGTTTGGTTATCACTTTTTATTTACATTACTTATTGTTCATGAAATAATTAATTAATTAGTCAGTTTTCACTTTTATCGATTATGTATCATATTTTATTAAAAACATTAAAACTCATCCAATGAAACAATCTAACACATGTTTTGCTTAAATATATACTATATTCATCCTAAGAATACATACGTGCACGTATTTAATGGCACGAAATTTAAGAAAAATAAAATTTTGTTATAATAATATAAGAAAGAGAAATGGTATTTTGAGTAATAATTGAATAAAATAAAGAGTATAACATAGTTGACTTTGATTAAATTGTGTGGTAAAAGAAGACACATTTTTGTAATAGTATAAGATTATTGATATTGTATATTATTTTTATTTTTAGGGTGTGCAAGTATTATTGAACATATCAAAATAGAAAGTGTGCTAGTATTGTTGGGATGAGGGAGTATTATTTTTTAAAACCATACACAATTTTATGATAAATGAATTATCATAATAAATTGCATACAAAAGTATGAATTTAATAAAAATTAAGGCAAACACTTGTGTAAATCGAGTTTACACTGTAAACCTTGTGGTCACCACTTCCAATTTTATTTATTTTTAGGATTTAAAGTAGTTTACACTGTAAATTCACATTACACTAATTAAAAAATTAATAGTAGAATAGTTATTTAGACAGCAATAAAGTTAAAGAATGAAGATCCAATAAAAAATGAGATAACCCCATTTTAGTGAATGATTGTTATGATTCAAAAAGTTTCCCAATTTGGATAACTCCCCACTAAGATTAAGTATCCTGTCTGCTCAACTAGCAACACCATGCAAAATCGACATCCACAATTAATTGGAATTAATCCATAACAATTCATTCTAATTATATACTCCATGTTGTATAATGTCAAACGACTTGATTATTTAATTTGTGTATATCTTATCGACCATTTGATTTGACCCTCTTACATAGTTACATGGACAAATCGCATGTTTCTTATATATTAAATTCTAATATACATGCAAGTCCTTAGTGTTAGAAATTTAAATTATAGCATAACGTATTTGATGAAAAGTGTCCAAACTAGTTAAGGATTTCTTTCGTTTGGAATATTTAAAGTTAGGGAGGATTACTACTAGGTACAAAAAAAACCCTAAATTATTATTAGATACAAACATACAAAAGTATTACTACTAGGTACAAAAATATATAGTGATATTCCAATATTACCCCTATTAATGTGCTGCACATAAATATTGTGTGCAGCAAAAGTTCATGTGCAGCAAAGTGTGTGCAGCAAAAAAAGTGTGTGCAGGAAAAAAAAGTGTGTGCAGCAAAAAAATATGGTGGTCCGGCGACGGCGGTCCGGCAGCTTTTCCGGCGGCGGCAGTTTTTCCGGCGACCAGTTTTTTTTTTTTCTTTTTTTTTTGGACGAACAGTTTTTCCGGCGACCGACTGCCGGAGCTCCGGCGGCGGCGGCGCGGCAGCTTTCCGGCGACCAGTTTTTTTTTTTTTTTTACGAACAGATTTTCCGGCGACCTGCCGCCGGCGGTCCGGCAGCGGCAGCGGTGGTCCGGTGGTGGGTGGAGGTTGGGGTTAGTGTTTTAAAGGTATATGGGTTTAGGGGTATATTTGGTATTTTACTTTAATATTTTGTATTAAATAATAATTATTTTAAATCAATGTATCTAGTAGTAATTAGGGGTACAAAGTGTGTACCTATCAGTAATTATTTCTTAAAGTTATTCTTAAATTTAGAGGAAAAAGAAATTGATGAATCCGAAAGGGTACTCTCCCATTTCTTCAAATAATTATTTAGTACATATAAAGAAGAGAATTCCATGTTTGAATAGAGGAAATCATGTAACATTTGCATGTTTGAACAAGTGGTTGGTGCACATAAATAAGCCTCATAACGACAAATACTGAACATGCATGTCTCGTATTCTTCAAGATATTCTTCATCATCTAAATATTTCTCTTTTTCTCTATATTGGTACACCTCACCTCATCATATCAATCAATCGCACATAAAATTATGAAGAAGTTGAAGACATATCCTAATATATATTCTCTACATTGTCACTTTAACGTTTAAGTTTATATTTTACAGGTAGATAGAATATATATGAGTAATAAATATTTTAATATATAGCGAATTAAGAGATGGAGTATAATATATTATTGTAAAGTTGATAGTTATATTAGTGTTGTGTGTGAATCCATATAGAAATATTAATTATTTTGTGTGAGTCTACTTATCAAAAAGAGAAAAATATATCTTATCTTGAAAAAAACTAAAATGACAAAATATAAACATTACCTTGAAACGGAGGGAGTATTTTAGAGAGCACAGTGGTTGATTTAAAGATAAATTGGATAGAGTCATAGGTAGTGGAAAGAACATTTTATTTTGAGATTGACTAGTGACTACCAATGAAAACGAATCTGTAAGTAAGAAATGACCCACATCCCAACAACAACCTTAAGTGTGTTTTTTGCCATGAAGAGGAAACTGGAAGACACGTCTTTTTTTTTTTAAGTTTCTTAATTACAAGGTATGGATGACCTGCTTTGATCGATAAGATGAAAATTTCCATAGTGTTGCATTCAATCCAAGTCAAATTTAACTGCTATGTATAATCTGTTTAAAAAAAAGTTCGAAAGAACCGTGCTATCATGAGAAAATGGTTGATGAGTTAAAAAAATAGATAATGGAGTCGGCTTTGTAGTGAAAGATTTGGATGGTCTAAATATTTCTTTAATGTGTGGATTGTGAACCAAAAATAATTCTTGAAAGTTAGATCTAAATTATATTTTTGTGGTATTTCTTGTACCCACATTTATTAATGATAATTATTTTTCTGATAAAAAAAGATCTTTTAATGCCCGAATTAACGAAGAATCATTGACTCGATTATATATAAGATAAATCGATCCATCTAAAAAACTTGTGAAAATATTGCTCCATTTTTAGTAGATTATAATCAGTAATGGTTCAATTAAATACAAATATGTGACTAAATTATAAGTTAGATATGTGGGTTGGAGGATATGACTCAATTGTAATTGGATTTGTGGTGGGTTATGAGGTGTGACTTGAATGTATATGAGTCCTTAGTAGGTGCAACTCAATTGCTAGATTAAAATCAACATATATGGGTCGTATGGAGGATTGAAATTGAGTAATTTTGTGGATGGATAGGTAGATGTGGGTCGATTTTGATTTTTAAATCAAATTAAGGATATTTAGGTCATTTTGAGCCTTTAAAGTCTTATTATGACTAAACATAAGATATATTTAAAAAAAAATTAATTTGGCAACGTGTAATTTATCCCTAAACTAGTTTCCCTTGCGTAACCACAATTATTACTCCCTCTATTCTAAAAAAGTTTTCATATATTAGTTTTTAGCTGTCTTATAAATTTTTTGAGTAAATTGAAAAAAAAATTTAATTTTACTTCAATTGCAATTTAATCTCAATATTTTATTATTGGCAAAAAAATCACAACTTTTGAAGTTTGTCGCAAATCGCACTCATTGAACAGCCAAGTGTTGTCCAATTACTGACGTGTTTCATGCCATTTATTTATAGTATAAATAAAAAAATTACAACATTTTTAATTTAAAAAAAATAAAAAGATATAACATCTTTATTAAAAAGTGTAGAACTCTAAGGACGTTCCTATGCGAATTTGGCGCAATAACAACGGTTACAATGTCGATCACTTTGGAATAATTTAAATTTTAAAATATTCCCCCATATCCCCATGTAACATGTTTGCCATAAATACATTTTTCTAAATTATTGAAAAGATAAACATACGCTATAAATAAATGTAAACTTTTAAAGATTGAGATTAAAATTTGAAAACAAATTGTTCCCCAGTTCCATAAAGAATTTTAGAGTTAATATAAGTACGGAATTTAAAAAAAATATATTTTTAGGAACAGTTTATTATTATTAAATAATACATAAATTATGTGAGTTGTAAATGAGTGATAAATTTAAAAATAAATTGTATTGTAGGTGCTTGAATTATATATTATTTTCGAGTTTGAACTTATTTTTAAGGACAAAAATAATAAATGTAAATTTGTTTATTGAGTAATAAAGTAGTACTAATAAAATAGGAGTATTTAACCGGGTAAAAGTATTTTAAAATCGATTGTACCTATAGTGAGTGCTTAACGTCTATTATAAACCAGAGTAAACAAGTTAATAAATTTCCTATTACGATTTATGATCAATACTTTAGAAAAAAAATAAAAAGAATTATGAAGTAAGTACAATTTAACATGTAATATTTTTGACTAGGTGGGCTAGCTCATCTGACCACTGGACTCTTCACTTAAGTAAGAGACTCGGACGCGATAAAAATATTATTAATTCCTAGAGAACAAGAATTGGGAGGAAAAGAGAACAAAAATTAGGAGGAATTCTTGTGTTTAGATTTTCTTACAATCATCCTTCTTTGATGTTAGATTAATATATAGTTAAAACCAAGCTACATTAATCCTTTATTTATCCGATCCATTAAAAATACATTATCTACAATTTGTAAAATAAATATACTACAAAATTAATTATATTTTTCGTAAGGAAAAATAAATATAGCGATCATTAATAGGAATGAAATACTTTATACTATGCAAGTATTAATTAAATTTTTAAAGTAAGATTTATGTGAGAAACGATCTCATGATATGCAATTTTATAGTACCATATCTATTTTCTCTTTTAAATATCACTTTCTAATTAATTATTAATATTTAATTTTTTATCACATTTTTTAATTTAATTGTTTTTTGTCTGGTTGAGGTGAATGCACGAAGCTCAACTAAAATGCACCTTAAAATTTAGGATTGGTCCTTTAACTTTGCGGCCTGCGGATAAAAGAAATGATAAATGATAAAGAAGAAAGTAAAAGCCAATTGGAAAAAAGAAACAAAAATAGAAGATAATAAAATTTTGATGCGAAAGATATTGCATTATTGTTTTGAATGTACAGCCAGTACTTTTCACGCTTCATAATATCTTCATGAAACAACCAAAATATCACGAAACTAATTAATAAAAAAAAAGAGAGAAAAAAAGACCACAGTCAACAAGTCTTGTAAAAAAAACAAAAGAACAAAATTTAAAAATACATAGAATATGTTGAATAGAGATTGAGTGAAAGAAAAAATAGGCAAAAAAATGGCCTATGAATAAAATTCTTGTTGACAGATTTTAAAACCAAAAAAATATAGATCGAATAGAGTAAAATTTTGGATCAAATAAATAAAATATAGGTCAAATAGAGACCGTAGTATTCTCATAGACAGATATTAATAACTCAAAAAAAATATAGCGAATAGAGTAAAAAACTTTGGGACGAATAAACAAAAATTAGATTGAATAGACAAAAAAAATCAAATAAAAATTTATAATTTTTTCACCAAAAAAATTAAAACATAAAATATATGGGTCAAACAAAAAAAATTGAAAAAAAAAATTGAGTCTAATAAATCAAATTTTGGGTTAAATAAATAAAATATAGGTCAAATAGAGACCGTAATATTCTCGTAGATAGATATTAGAAACTCAAAAAAAATATAATGAATAGAGTAAAAAACTTTGGGACGAATAAACAAAAAATAGGTTGAATAGAAAAAAAAATCAAATAAAAATTTATAATTTTTTCACCGAAAAAATCAAAACATAAAATATATGGGTCAAATAAAGAAAAATTTAAAAAAAATTGAGTAATAAATCAAACTTGGATACCACAATAAACAAACATTCCCTTACTTAGATAAAATGTAAATTGTTTGATAGTGGGTACTTTTAACACATTCTCACTATTAATAATCTTGAGTTTCACCAAACAAAATGACACGTTGGAAGAACAGAGACTCTGTAAAATTGTGAATATTTTTCTGTATATTATTTTTTTTTTTGGTTATCAAATAATTTTTCAGGAAGAATAAAGAGTAATATTACTTTTTTTCTATGATAAATTATAATTTTTTTAGAATAATAACATTAGACATTTTAAATAGTGACTTTCCACATTTTAAAGAGTAATAATTTCTGAAAATTACCACACCCCCGATTGCACGAAACAATCTCCATATAAAATTGTTACTAAATGATTTTTATTTATTTTTTCTAACTCAAGGTCTAGAAATGAAGAATGATAATTTTATATTTTTTATATCTTTCATTATAAAAACATAAATCAAAAGTTCAAATTTTGAATTTATAATATTGTTGAGGGAAGAATACTTTGATAAAGCATTATTAGCTGGCAATAATCATCCTTGAAAATGATCATCAATAGGCTATAAATATATTTTAGATGGATGAAATAAAGTTAGGAGATATAATATCTGAA
The DNA here is from genome assembly GCA_023678885.1 of Pogostemon cablin. NCBI lineage: Eukaryota > Viridiplantae > Streptophyta > Magnoliopsida > Lamiales > Lamiaceae > Pogostemon > Pogostemon cablin. The sequence continues at coordinate 29,963,117 of CM042969.1, read as the reverse complement.
AAATTCTAACCAATGAATAGATTTAATTGTTAGAATGAAATACTTAAAATCACTTGATGCCAGCTGGAGTGGGCTCCTAAATTCTAAATTATTGGATAAAGTTTTGATTTAGAAATTGACAGCTCTTACTATTTCCACTTATTGTATAGACAATGATCAAAGTGGATTTACGATTACAGCTCTCTTTAATTATTAATCTTGCATCAATTTTATGACTATATTATGACGTCATTAATTGTGCTTTTAGGTCATGTCGGATCCGAGGATTTTGGCAGACAACAATTTAAATTTGATAAAGTTTTAGTATAAAATATAAGATCGTCTTGCATGGAGTCTTTTGTGAAGTATATTTATTGCTTTTTAAAATATGAAATATTAATCTTTAAAATAAATTTTTACTCGTCTAATACGTAACAAGAAATCTGAAAAAATCACAACATAAAATTATTTGGGTAATAATTTTTATTCAGAAGAATATTTGTTTATTATTTTGAAGAGTAATTTTTTACTCAGACTAAAAAAATAAAATTCAACGTACTTACACCACTCTTGAAAGAGTAATGACAAATTATACGGTGTATTTGATTGTACGAATTCAAATTTGTATATTTATATTTAAAACTTATACTACATTAATAAAATAAAAATACAAATATTAATGAATAAGAACTTATACATTTTATCAACAATTTTCTTATAGTTTTTCAATGAAAAACTTAATATAAAAATATTATATATAGATTTATGTGCACACGAGCATCAAATTGAACAGGATATCAACTCGAAATGGAGTATTAGTTTTGAGTATGCTATTGTTAGTCTCAAATTAATCATTAAAATCTCTCAATTACATCGTAGTAAAAACAAATTTTAAGTGAGACAAGGATAAAATATATTTATACATATAATAAGCATTAAAAAAATAATAATAATAACAATATAAATATTAACTATTGGAGCATATAATTTTAAGTGCTGAATTATTGGATAAACTAACTTTTGGAACTTTCTCTTGAAATTGTATTTTATGATGTGTCTTTTCTTCAAATGATTTCAAACTAATATTAACTAGTAATTTATGTATTTCAAACTAATAATAATAATAATAATAATAATAATAATAATAATAATAATAATAATAATAATAATAAAGAATGGATCAAATTATGTGTTATACTATAACTTCTAGAAAGAAAAGATTAAAAGAGAGAAGCGTGGGCCACTTGGGCCGAGGCAAATCGAATTAAACATTGGGCCCATGAAGACATCGAGACTTATTTACAAGGCCCATGGGCTGCAGAGCAAGAACATCAGACGCAACATAGTATAATAAGCTATGGTGTAATAGAGACCAATGATGGAAATATGAAATAGTTCTTCTGCCACTGAATCATCTAATCTTCATTCATGATATACATGCACGTATCCTGTTCACAAAAATAATTTTTAATTTTTTTAAAAAGACGATAATCGATCCGAAAGAATTCCAGCATTGAAGCAGTTAGACCATATCAGCATTTAAACGGGAGACCTGAACTCATCGAAGCATTAGGAAACAAACACGGGAAGGCTAACCGGATTTGGACGTGACGATCAAAATTTCATGGACTCTAGTCAGTAGGTATTTTCAATGACTTGCACGCCAGGTCCGTATACGAGTCTACATCGGTCACTGAATGAAGAGACCAGCTTAGAAACCACCTCTGTGAAGAACATGTTTGCAATCTGCCATTGATAAAACATTGAACAGTTACTAGTCTCCAGAAATAAAGCAAATACTTGAACGCATCTTCACTCCTAATGTCAAAGTAGTTGCAAGAAATCCTCAATAATAAGATTATTCTCCAGTCAATCCTACAACTGCCTTTATTTGTACAGACTAATTATCTAGATTCATATTCCATATCTTTTCATCCATAATTGCCAAACTATTATATCTTTTGCCAAATCATCACTGTAAAACAATTATCAAACAATTTCTCAAATAAAAAAAAAAAAACAATTATCAAACAAGAAAACACCAAAAAAACGTCGAAAGGGGTTAACGTGCAGTTGAAACACACGTTCTGCTTTCCAAGACCTCTAAAGTATTAATGATTACTTACAACCCCATGGAGTACCTAGGAGGAACTTGCAGTTTTGGTCCCACAAGGCATCCCCCCTCTATGAAATAGTCTCGATATTTTCTCTTCTAGTCCCAAATGATATTTTTCTTTGCAAAAATGGTCCCATATTTTACTAAAACATGGGACAATTTCGGCAATAAAAGTTAACAGATTACGTAACATAGAGACCAGAAGTGCAAAGAAAAATTTATTTGGGACTAAAGATAGAGCGTTGTTACCGTTTCACAAAGGGGGTGTGTCCCGTGGGGGACCAAATTGTTACTTTCTCGAGGAGAATGTAATAGACACCTATGCACATGTCTAAACCATCTCAAGTGAGTGACTTAATTAAGGGATTGATCTTAATATGGTGAACTTTTATGTCGTCCAAATTATATTGCAAGTTGAAATAAAGTAAACAGACTTCAATTACAGCGAAGGTTAAGAAATACGTCATATGAAACCACAAGGAAAGTCAACAAAAGGCTAATTCACATGTTTCATAGATTGTACTAAATCTGAATTGAAACTGCAGAAGAAACTCACTTGTCGATACCATGGGGATTGAAACTTGAAGTCTACAAGGAAATAGACATTGCAGCTTCCAGGAACAGGCCCAGGAGTAAATTCCCAGACATTAATCAGATGATCAAAAAGGCTACTCTTGGATGAAGTTGTCTGCAATAAAATATGACAAAAAAAATTAACCATGATAGCTGTAATGCTTGGTGCAATGCATGCCAAATAAGAATTCCTTGGATAATAGAAAAACTCTAATACGCCACGACCTATTTTAATAAGGTAATGGATAAAGTTAAAAGTTGAACAGTGTATGATGAATATTCTTGTGAAGTTCTCATCATACTTGAGTATTAATACCAAATATTGAGATTGGATTATCTCTCTTAAACTCATCTGCCATGGAAGCCACCAAGAATAGAAATTTATATTAATAAGTCAAATCATCACATTATCAGATACAAAGGCATGAATTTATCAGTGTTATACTTTGAGGGTGATTGCTCAACTTAAATAAACAGGAAAAATGTGAAATACCAAGGTTTTACAGCCAAATCACTAGATTCACCATGTCATGCACATTCAGGGAGTTAGAAATACACTTTTCTAGTCGCCTGATACTTTTGAATGAAGAAAAGACTGAAGTCTTTGAAGCTCAATGTTAAAAAGAAATTCCATGAAAGAATCTGAATTTATTTCACTCTAAGAACATTTTTGATAACATGCGAAATAACTCCCCACCCCTCAATGAGGAGAAGAGGAGCCACACCCTTCCTTGAAAATATGAGTACAGTTTTATCAATACTCCTTCTGTCCCAACTCAGTTTCAAGATTTGATCATTTTTTTGGCCAAAAATTGTAAAAGCTTTCAAAACAATACCTATCAAGTAACTTCATTTTAAAACATGTCAATCCCAGACGCTTTACACTTTATTTATTACAAAATTAATACCCAAAAATGCTTACTTTCCCTCACAAAGTCAATAAATTGACTTTTCTAAAACAACATGTAACATTAATTGTGAAGAGTGAGTTGGGACTAAGGGAGTAACAGTGAAATTGCACTACAGTAATAAGTATAAATTATTACAGTATCATCTTACATAATACTACATTAAAACATTAAGCAGATGAACTATAATATAGCTAACAAAATTCATCATCGACCATCAATCCCATGATAAAATATCTTGTCTATTTACAGTCTAGCTTTCATAGTCCTCAAACTTAACCTAAAATGTCTGTACATATCGTGCATAACACTATAAACTATCTCTAATCCAGATCCCAACATAAAATTGGCAGTTCTACTCAGCAAATGTTAGAGGCCAAGCTAAAATCAATAATATAAATAATATTCAGGCACAAGATAAGAGCTACATTGACACCATCGACACAGAGACATTATACGGTTAAATAGCAAGAATAGTACCAGTAACTACCAATATATGCTCCATTAACCAGGAAATACCAGTAAATAAGTAAAAATTAATACGTAACCTAGATAAGAAACCAAGTCTGTTCAGCTCCACATGAATAAAACAGGACTAGCTGAGAGATGCTGAAATTCAACATTGATCTTCACCTTAATGGATTTTGCTCTATTTAGCTCCACATGAGATATATAACTTTCAACAAGAAATTTAAAGCCAATTACTAGCTCAGCATCAAAACTTCCATCAGGATTATTGCGAATTATACGTGAGCGCTGACACCAAGGAAGAAAATCTTCATACATGTCAACAGCAGCAACCACATTGAACAATTGTTCTGGTGTATATCTAACAATGAAAACATTAATCAGCAGCTTCATTGTTTCAAAAAAAAAATAAAAGTGACAGTTTGTTCAGCACATAGATTCACCTCAAAAGCCATACTAAAGAATGTTGTTCTTAATCTTATCACCTAATACACATATGACATAGGTATTAAAGATGTCCGTAAACTTTCATAAAACTGTAACTAAACAATGCAATTCACATCCTTTTCTACAAACCTTATTCGCAGCCATTTTCTCAGTATTCTATGTACTTCAAGCTAATTAGGGGATGTCCAATTTCTAAATTAAATTATAGAATTTCATAATCAAATCCCACAATTTAACTTCCTAATATACAGAATAACCGTGCATTGCCACCCAAAGTGGAACATTTTCAAGCAAAAATTCCCACAGATAATAAAATTAGCGAGATAAATGGGAAAAAAGAAAGTTACCCTAAAACAAGTCTTTCTTCGTGTACTTTTGATAGGGCACTACCCTCGTCGCCATCACCGCATCCCAAAAATCCCCTCTTTTGAAAATCAAAATTACTAATATTCGATGAGTGTCCATATATAAGAGAATTGTGATTCCCGTAACATCCACCTGCTAATTTATCCGCCATAGAAAACACACCGGTCCCTGAAATGCTCCCGAAGCATCGAATTTGTTTGTAAGTCGAGGAATTATTTGTACGGTGCCGGAATTGGTTTCGGCGGGTAACGGAACGCGCCACCGCCCTGAATACCGGATTAGATGGAGGCATTGGAGAAAAGATTGGATTTGGACTATATTTTTGGGGGAAATTTGAATAAATTGGAAACAAGAATGGTTGAGAATTTGGTGGAAAATGAGGATGAAATCGAACGAGTCCAACTGATTTTATGAAGATATTAGACAACGAAGCTTCCTAGTTCAAGGTGATTCTATGTGTGTTCTCCTTTGCTTGTTTTCTCCTCTTTCTTGTGAAATTATTATTATTATTATTATTATTATTATTATTATTATTATTATTATTATTATTATTATTATTATTATTATTATTATTATTATTATGTGATTCTATATGTGTTCTCCTTTGCTTGTTTTCTCCTCTTTCTTGTGAAATTATTATTATTATTATTATTATTATTATTGTTATTATTATTATTATTCATAACTACATAGATTAATAGAGATTAAGATAGAGTATAATTTTTTAATAAGCAGGGAGTAAAATTTAATTTTACTTATATCTATTTATTTGTAAATTTAATTTAACAAAATTTGTAATATTGTACAACATAGGTATATTGAAATTGTAATTGAAGCATTTTATTATAATTTGAATTGTAATGAAAGTATTTTATTGTAATTTTATTCACATTTTATATGTATAAAACTGCTCCTAACAATCTTTTTTACGTTTCTTATTACTCCTTCCGTCCACTGATAAGGTATTATTTTGTCATTTTGATAGTTCACTCTTAAGGTATCCATTTTCTCTTTTTAGTATAAAATAATGGCCCCACACGTATCAAACAATCACTGCTAATACAACTACCCATTTTATATAAAATAATAATACTCTTTAATTTACGTGCAAAAGTAAATGAATACATTACCGACTGACGGAGGACGTATAATGTAAACGTGAGATAAATGTGTTATTCCCTCCTAACTGTAAGATATTTTAATGTATAGTGTTGAGAGGAGTATACCTTGAATGGATAAAATTAAACGGGTTAGTGCCAACCCGGGATATTCGAAATGGACTGGCTATTTGTAACCCCGAATCTATTAAACGCACCTCAAAATAAAAAAAATGAGACTCTTTGGGAGCGAACCGAGAGAGTATTAAACATATTCACCCCATCAAAATGACAGATAGTGCATTGGGAGAGGAGGATTTGGAACTGTTTATAGGGTTGATTTGCAAACCTGACATATTGTAGCAACATTTTAGACTCATGTAATAACAATCCACTCCCAAATTTCCATAGTTTTCATAATGAAATCAAAGCATAGAAAGAGGCGAGGCAGAGAACTATTATCAAGTTCCATGGATATATTGTTTCAAGCAAGAGTCACCATACTTGGTGTATGGGTATGTAGAGAGAGACTGCTTAAGGAAAATCCTTTATGACAAATGAGAAAGCCATCAAACTGAACTTGAGTGGAAGGGTGAAAACTATTTTTATGCAATCAATATTTTGCACAGTTCTATATCAAATCAAGCACTACCATTCAAATCATTCAAATGTTAGCCCCACAAGCAACACATATATAGTGCTAAAATCAATTCAGATGATATACATAAAAATCAGGAAAACAGCTAGCCATGATCATAAGGATGTCTCTATTGTACGAGTTGATAGACAGTCAATTCCTAGATATAGCATGAGTAAGGGAGGTTATGAGTAACGCTTGTGATCATCTGGGCCAACTCAACAGTTCCTGAATCACCTTGTCAAACCTCTCTCTATCCTTAATCTTCACATCTCCATTCAAAATATCAAATTGAATTTCCATCTTCTCTAAAGCCACTGCCCTTCTGAGCAGAATTCGAATCAACTTTAGCATTGAAGAGGATTCCACACTAATCTCATCAATCGCCACTCTTATCTTCATTCCAACCATCTTCAAATGCAATAAGTCGCAGTTCAAATCATCACTCATCGACAAATGAAGAGGCACCTGCGTGAACAAAATCATTAACATTGGATCGAGTGAACAGCAACAATATTTACCCAAATCAAGAAAGTGATTACCCTTGTGGCTTCATGTAATTGCAGGTGATTACCCTTGTGGCTTCATGTAATTGCAGTGTCTCAAGCTTTGGACAAAATCCAAGCACGTTTAAAACGCAAGAGTGAATGGGGTCAGAGCAAATATTATCAATTTTCAAAGATAGCAGTCTAGAGTGTTGTTGAAGCGACCATCCATCTGCCACCATCTTTGATACAAACTAACACATTGCAAAAAGAACTAATAAATATATATCACAGGGCACCAAATCAAAAAAATTTCGTCTTCAAACAGCCATAAAAAAACATCAATATATCATCACCATAGATTATACAAGAATAGTAGTAAAGAAACTTATCATGAATACACAGACCTGAAAGAAGCGAGTCTTCATATGAAGCTTCTTGATATGCTGAATTTCGTCAAATAGTTTATTCACAACATCAATCACATGTTCAGGAATCCTTTCAGTATAAGGAAGACCAGCATTAATCTACTTTAACTTCAACATCAGCTAAGATACTTTTTGAGCCAGACCTTTCTTCCATCGGTCCAAATCTTAATTTCTAAAATGCTTAAATAAGGTGCTGAGATTTCTAGCATTGCTAACGATGCATCCATCTTACCCTCAATCACAATAAGTTCATGAAGACGGGTAGAGTCAATCTTCAAAGTATTGAAGCCCCAGCATCCATACAGTTCCATACTATACATAACAGGACATCCCGATAATATATTTTCAACCACAAGCTGATGCAACTCTACATCTACCATTCGTAACTTAGTGAGAGATTTCCAATCCACTCGTCTCTGAGGGGCAACTATGCAATAATGTAAAGTTAACTCTGTCAGAACAGAATTCGAATACAACAACTCTGAGGGCGAATACCTAATTGAATCATCTGGCGGAAGATATAAATGAACTATTTTGGACTTCAATTGTAAGGAAAACTTAACCCAGATATCCACATGGAATGCCCAAGCATGATTGTAAGGAAGGAAACTGACATTAAATTCATCCAACGATTTAGCAGTGCGAGAAAGAAGAATCATGTGAACCATAGCCACAAACTTGCTGGTTTTAACAATATCATCATCAGCATCAAAGTGAATGAATTGAAGGGTTGTCAATTCACACCAAAGATATCTCCATCTCTTCGACAACACTCTCGTCCTTGTAGCATCCCTTACATTGGCTTATACATTGACAGTGCAATCGAGGCTCAAAAAGGAGAGAATATGAATAAGTAAAGAATCTGGCAGTGCACTCAACCGATCAATCGATCCCATAACTCGTTTATTCGATGACATCCTATCTATCCCTGCTACATTAACTACAAACAACCATGAAATAATTTAAAATAAATACTTTTGCTGCATTTCATACCATCCTTTCACAGCAATTTAAATACCATTGTGAAATTAAGAATTCGAACCTCAGTTCACCGAATCCATTAAGAATTCGAACCTCAATTCACCGAATCCAACAGCAGGCAGTAGCATAATCTTACCGCTCTCTCGAGATATAGAACACAATTTTAGTTTAAGTGAAACGGAGGAGGTTTAAACAGGGGTCTGGGAGTGATATGAACTTGGGCTAATTTAATAAATTAATAAAACATGTCTTACCCATGAGTAAATTCTCATAGATAGCTTTTTGGTGAGAATTAATTAGAAGTAAGATTGATGAGAATTAGGGCATAAGGAGGAGAAAAAAACAAACTTTCAACTTAGAGAAGAAATTGAAGAAGATTTGGAGATGAAATTCTTCGCACTATGCGAGCGGCGAGGTTGGACTGCGTGCGGCGACAAGGTAGCGGTGATTTATTCTCGCGAGCTCCAGCAAGGTAAATGGTAGTGCCGGCTCACATTCGCGCCAGATGGTACGTAATTGTAGGGTAATTCTTGGGAGACCTGGTCACCATGACCCTCTCAGGTGGGGGCGTCCCCCACCCCTCGTGAGAGTGTGCGACCGTGGGTCATCCAAGCTATCTTCGTAAATGTGATACGACAAAAGTTCATGCGCCTTCGGGGACACGGAGGGATTCGTGTCCTATTTGAACACAACTCCCTCTTATATTCTATTTAAATCTATGTATCGATAGGAATTTAAATTGTAAAGGGACACAAAATTTGCAAAAGCGCACAGAATGTGCTCCTGTGTGCCCGGATGTACAGGAGCCTCACTCATTTAAAAAAAGAATTAATTAATTAATTTTTATCGTAGTATTTTTCTTTAAATAAATTATTTATCACTTCACATAAAGGACCGTGAAATGGTCACACGCATCTCTGCTATACTAATAATATTAGTCCATAATTTTAATAAAATTCAATTATAATTTTATAACTTTTTTTACATTTTTAATAGAGAAATTATCACATTTGGTCTTTAAACTATTGTAGTTTTGAGCTTTACTCATTTTTCTCTGACTATGGTCCTATCTTAGGAGCTAAAATTGAACAAAGAAAGACTAAATTTGAAAATTACAATAGTTAAAAAACCAAATGCAGATTTTAGAATAATTTGAAAATATACTTAAAGGATCAAAATGTGATAACTTGATCGAAAAAAAAAAGATTCACATGATATTAAATTCACGATATTATAAAAAAAAGTGTTCAAGAATATTAGTATATTTAACGTAATGCTTTAAAAATCGGATCGGACCTACCGGTTCGACAAGAAATCGAAGCCGGAATTGGTTTGGAACTACGAAAAAAAATTGTTTTTAAGGTTGAATGGGGTTGGATTCAGTTTTTTTTTTTTAATTTTATAATTTAGAAAAATAATAATTTTAGAACATTTAATTTTAAATTATTTGATTAATTGTATGTGTATATAATTTATCTATAGAGTATGAATTATGAACTATACATATTTTTGTTTGATTATATTTTTATTTAAATTGAATTTTTTATTTTAAAAAATAAATAAGTTTGATAATTATACATTTGAGTGATTCTACAAAATTTAATTAAAAATATGTAAAATTTAATTTTTATGTTGAAACCAATCTCGAACTGTTGTCTCTAAGTTCAATATCCAGTCCAACTATAACAACACTAATTTAAAGTAATTATTTTAATAATTTAATCAATACAAATATTTTTATGTTTTTATTAAAAGGGTTGATAGAAATATAAAAAATATTAATGTAATAACTTTTCATTAATAATTTTTTTAAATTTTTATTTGTTATTTTCATAGAAATTAAATAATATAATATTTTAATGTACAGTTAAACGTGAACGTGCCAACCCGGGATATACCATCTCTGTCCACACAAGACTCGCTATTCGTAACCCAAATCTATTAAATGTAGACCGATTACTAATGCTCCAATATAATTTAATTCTTATAAATATAATACTAAACATACCCATCAAAAGAAATATTTCCCCCATCAAAATGAAGGATACTACATTGGGAGAGGAGGATTTGGAACTGTTTATAGGGCAGATTTGCAACCCGGACAGATTGTAACAGTAAAAAGGCTGAACATTCAGACTCAAGTAATAGCAATCCACCCCAAATTTCCAGTTGTTTTCATAATGAAATCAAAGGATAGACAGAGGTGAGGCACAGAAACATTATCAAGTTCCATGGATATTGTTTCATGCAAGAGTCACTGTACTTGGTGTATGAGTATGTAGAGAGAGGCAGCTTGAGGAAAATCCTTTATGACGATGAGATGAGGAAGCCATCAAACTGAACTTGAGTAGAAGGGTGAAAGTAACCCACCACCCGATATCATTTCACTGCAAACTATTGTTACGCAATTAGTATTTTGCACAGATCTATGTCCGCACTACCATCTAATTCATTCAAATGTTAGACCCACAAGCAACACATATATAGAGCTAACATCAATTCAGATGACATACATAAAAATCAGGAAAACAGCTAGCCATGATCATAAGCAAGTCTCTAATGTATGAGTTGATAGACAGATTGGTTGAAATAATCTAACAATACCAATTGCAAGATTCAGTATGAGTAAGGGAGGTTATGAGGAACGCTTGTGATGATTTGGGCCAACTCAACACTTCTTTAACCACGTTGTCAAACCTCTCTCTATCCTTAATCTTCCCATCTCCATTCAAAATCTCAAATTGAATTTCCATCTTCTCTAAAGCCACTGCACTTCTGAGCAGAATTCGAACCAACATTAGCATTGAAGAGGATTCCACACTTATCTCATCATTCATCACACTTATCTTCAATCCAACCATCTTCAATTTCAATAAGTTGCCGTTCAAATCATCACTTATCGAGAAATGAAGAGGCGCCTGCATGAAGAAAATCATAAACCTTGGATCGAGTAATCAGCAACAATATTTATCCAAATTAGTAAAGTGATTACCTTTGTGGCTTCATGTAATTGCAATGTCTCAAGATTTGGACAGAATTCAAGCACGTTCAAAACGCAAGAGTAAATGGGGTCATAGCAAATGTTATCAATTTTCAAAGATAGTAGACTAGAGTGTTGTTGAAGCGGCAATCCATCTGCCACCATCTTTGATACAAACTAACACATTGCAAAAAGAATTAATAAATATATATCAAAGGGCACCAAATCAAAATTTTTTCGTCATCAAACAGTCATAAGAAAACATCAATATATCATCACCATAGATAACACAGGAATAGTAGTAAAAAAAACTTATCATGAATACACAGACCTGAAAGAAGCGAGTCTTCATATGAAGCTTCTTGATATGCTGAATTTCGTCAAATAGTTTCTTCACAACATCGATCACATGTTCATGAATCCACTCAGTATAAGGAAGACCAGCATTAATATCTACTTTAACTTCAACATCAGCTGAGATATTTTTGAGCCAGACCTTTCTTCCATAAGGCCAAATCATAATTTCTAAAATGCTTACATAAGGTGCTGATATTTCTAGCTGTTCTAATGATGCAAACATCTCATCCTCAATCACACTAAGATTATGAAGACGAGGAGAGTCAATCTTCAAACTATTGAAGCCCTTGCATCCACTCAGTTCCAAACTACACAAAACAGGACATCCTGATAATATATTTTCAATCACATACTGATGCAACTCTACATCTACCATCCGTAACTTAGTGAGAGATTTCCAATCCACTTGTCTCTGAGGGGCAACTATGCAACAACTTAAACTTAACTCCGTTAGAACAGAATTCGAATACAACAACTCCGGGGGCAAATACCTAATTGAATGATATGACATAAGCAATAAATGAACTATTTTGGAGTTCAATTTTAAGGCAAGATCAACCCAGGTATCCACATGAAATGCCCAATCATGATTGTAAGGGATGAAAAAGACATCAAATTTCTCCAACGATTTAGCAGTGCAAGAAAGAAAGAAGAACCTTGTGAACCATAGCCATAAACTTGTTGATTTCAACAATATCATGAGGAATACGGTGAATGAATCGAAGGGTTGTCAAATCACACCAAAGATATCTCCATCTCTTCGACAATACGCTCGTCCTTGCAGCATCACTTACATTGGCTTTGGCTTTGACATCGGTATCGATGCTCAAAATGGAAAGAATATGAATAAGTAAAGAATCTGGCAACGCACTCAATCGATCAATCGGTTCCATAATTCGTTTACTCGATGACATCCTATCCTTGCCCTAATTCTTCTGCCTCAACATCAAATTAACAACAAATATCCATCAAATAATTTAAAAATATATGTGACTTTGCTGCATTTTATCCAATCTTTTCACAATAATTTAAATTCGAGAGCATATTTAAGAATTCGAACCTCAGGCGGCCGGCGGCAGCGGGAAACTCTGGAGATATGGACCACAATTTTAGTTCAGTTGAAAAGGAGGATGGGGTTTAAATAGGGGTGTGATATAAACTTTTCCGTTTAAAATTTTATTTTGGGTGCGAGGAATTAAAAAAAAATAATAAAAAAATAATAATAATAATTAAAAATATATATATATATAAAAGAAATAATGTTCATTATGTTTGTTTGGGAGACTTAAGGTAAATGTATTTTATATCAAATTAGGGGTAATGTGGGTAAGAAATTAGGATATGATGTATGTTAGAAATATATAAAAGACTGCCGCTATTCGCGCACACCGTTTTACTTTATACATTCAATTATATTTATACATAAAAATGATATATGCACACACTTGGAAAATATTATATTACTATTAATGAAATACCCCCATATACACAATCTCTTCCCTCCCACAATCCCAAATTTAATCTAAACATTAAATCATACACCCACCTCACTTGGCACCAACTTCACTTCTCACTTTTCAAACTAAGAAGAGGGAAGAAGAGAAGAAGGAAGGAAGAAGAGAAGAAGGGAGGAAGGAGAAGAAGGGAAGATGAACCTCTATTACCAAACATTGTGAAATGGCGGGAATAGTGTCATCGTTCCTTAGCAACGTTGCTAGTAAGTCATATTCCCTTTTAATATTTTTTTTCAAATTCTAGGGTTTAGAACTTATGTTGAAATTATTCCAAATTTGATGGGTTTGTTGTGGTAGTGCAAAAAATTCCCCCATTGACGTCGGAAATCGACCAACGACCGGCCCTGGTTTGGCGGCATTTGGAGCTCTGTTCGGTCACGTATGGTCAAAATTTGGGGTCCCTGTCGGCTAGAACTCGTCGACAGCTTGTGAAGCTGTTTGACCACTCATGGTCGACTGCAAGGAGGAATTTCGACAAAGAGTAGTTAATTGGAAGGAAGAATTTCGATCATACATGTTCGAACACAATGCTACTTCGCGTATTCTTAGCTTCTTAAATTCTGCTCAACCTCTTCGTGTATTCTTAACTTCTGCTCAACCAAAATATGGAATGCATGAACCAAATTCACCGTGTATTCTTAGTTTCTTAAATTAAAGATTAATAGATGTGTGAGAGGAAGAAGAAGTGGGGGTGTGTTTTGTTTTATGATGTTTTTCTCAAATGTTTTATGTGAATGTGAAGTGTATGTATTTATGTTTTTATTGAATTGTTATTGTTAAAGTGTTTGGTATTCGTATGTTGTAGTATTTATTATTTTAGGAATAATATTGTATTAATTGTGTGTATGTCAAAGGGATAATTTAGTAATTTAGTATATGTATTTATTAATTTAAAATTCAATGGGTGTATGAAAATAAAACGGTGTGTGCGAATAGTCGCGGTCTATATAAAATCCTTTTTTCTAAATTTGAATTTTAGAACCGTAAACAAACATCACTATTAAAAATGTGTGTATATATATATATATATATTATCTTTGTCCACAATGAGTTTTTTTGTCATTTTTGTTCGTCCTAATAGAAGAGTTTATTTTTTTTAGTAAATGAAACTCACACTATATCTTTTAATCTACGTGAAAAAAAGAAACGTCCATGGTAGGACGTAGGTAGTAATATATAATCCCTGTCCCACCCAAGGAGGATGTTTTGTTTTTTGTACGTGGAGTAAAAAATATTAATCCCTCTGTCCCACACTTATGTTCACACTTCCGTTTCCATCCGTCCCACACATATGTTCACCATCCAAAAAATGAAACTTCACATCAACCAACAACCTCAAAAGTTATATTAATTTTAAAAATACCACTCTCACCTAATACACATAACATACTTTATAATTTATTTATTACATAAAATACCACAATATCCTTAAAAAATCAACAAAGTTTGTCAAAATGCAACTTTTCTTAAACTCCGTATTTACAGTGCCGGTGAACATAAGTTTGGGACGGAGGGAGTATTATTTAATGTTTAGTGAGTAATTGTATTAATGGGAATGTAGACCCCATATTTTAATTGTATTAGTGGGTGTGTGTAGGTCTCATATGTGTAAAAAAGAAAAGAGATCTTTTGGTGGGATACTGAAAATGAAAAAAAAATCTCTTTAAAAAGATAAAAATATATTCTTGGGGGGAGGGGGGGGTTGTTAAATATTGTCATTTTCTTATCAAATAAGTAATAACATAAATCCAAGAAAAACAGTTACAAGATGAGAAAAAAGACAATTATAAAGACACAGCCGAGTGTAATGGACAGCTGCGACTCAAATGCCACATGAGACTACCAATCCAAAATACATGGCTGGAAACGAAACCTAGATAAAAAGCAGACTGACCAAGAAGCCGTAGTAACCCCTGAGAGGCCTCATTAAAAACCTCTATATAGAAAAATCCAATGGGAAAAATCCATATAGAGGAAAAGAGCACCTTTTAAAAAAGGGTCTAAAGAATCTGCTGTCTAGCCTACAAGACCTAAGACGACCTATATCACGGCTAGGCAGACGCATCCAATTCTCATAGATAGAACAAGGATCCTGTAAATCCCAAAAGTGACAGTGAACAACAGCTATAACCAAACAAGGAATAAGAAAAAACGGAGAAGAGCCACCTGGCAAACCAGGCGATATTGCCTCCGGAAGCAGATTTCCTTCACATATCATCATCTGGAAAGAGATCATTTAAAACGATAATGGACTGAATTCATGTCCTGGGACAATTGACTATGTAGGTCTGGAGGAACCGTGAAATGCCAAACAAAAGGCCCACCCATATTTTTATTTATTAATATGTACATGTTAATTAATATAATAGGTGGAGTCCCTTGGGTGATGTTTGGTTTGGGTTTATGTGGGGTTTGAAAACTATGAATAATGTGTTTTATGTTTGTTTAGTGTTTTTAGTAGGGTATGTTTTAACTTTATGTCTAATCAATGTATTAATTTATTTAAAAAGTTAAATGAGAGAAGAGAGATGAAAGAGAAAAAGTGTATTAATTGAGTAGAGAGAATGTAGTAGGTATAAATATGGGTGACTTTTAAAATCTGGATGTGAGTTTTGAAAATCAAAACATGTGTTTGAAACCCGAAAACGAACATTGCTTTATTGTTTTTTATATTAATTTTTTAAATATACTCCCCCGCTCAAAAAGTTCACAATTACTATTTATACAAAATTTTAGATTAGTTTTAGGGGTAATTTGATATTTTTAGGTAACGAATAAATTATAAAGTAAGCTATGTGAGTTGTAAAGGGATAAAAATTTTGAAATTAAAATATGTTGTGTGGTATTGTGTGTCTATTTCTTATTTTGGGATGTAAACTTATTTATGAAATAGATAAAAATAATAAGTATGGATTTATTTAAAAGATGAAGAAAGTAGTATATATATATATATATATATATATATATATATATATATATATATATATATATATATATATATATATATATATATATATATATATATATATATATAAATTCAATCCTGACCATTTAATTTTAAAACAAATCTCAGCCACCCATTAAAATAATTAAATAATTATAATTGTGACATTTTTAAATTAGGAAATAATTTAGTATCTAAAACAAATCTTAGACACCCATTAAAATAATTAAATAATAATAATAATAATAATAATAATAATAATAATTATTATTATTATTATTATAAAAGTAGAATAAATCCAATCCTGACCATCTAATTTTAAAACAAATCTCAGCTACCCATTAAAATAATTAAATAATTATAATTATGACATTTTCAAATTAGGAAATAATTTAGTATCTAAAACAAATCTTAGTCACCCATTATTAAAATAATTAAATAATTATAATTATGATATTTTCAAATTAGGAAATAAGATTTTATTTATTAAAAAATTAATAATATTAAATAGATCAATCAAATTGCAGGGATGGAAAGGCCCAAGCCCGCAGAATTAGGTCAAATAATCTATTGACCAATCAAATTGTGAGTTATATATGGGGCTTCCTCACGCTTCACCTATATAAGGAGTCCTCCTCCATTCATTTCAAACACACCGAGAACGATTCTCTAAGAAGATCAAAGACTTCAGAATTGTCTGAATAGTTCTTCGAATTCTTCAACGAGAATCAACTCAAGAACGGAATACATCTGGGATTCAGGTTCTAAACCGTCCGGATCAAGCGTTCTACAGTTAAAAATTTGAACGACCTATAATCTGGTTCTAAACCGTCCCAATTAAGCGTTCTACAGTAAAAAAAATTAAACGGCCTATAATCTGGGATTCTGGTGCTAAACTGCCCATATTTAAGACTGCTTAAGTTAAAGTTCTTTCTATAATATGGGATTCAGGTGTTAAACCACCCGGATTTAAGTATTTTTAAGTCAAGCACGCATTAAAATAATTAAATAATTATAATTATAACCTTTTCAAATTTGAAAATAAGATATTATTTAATAAAACTTTAATAATATTAAATATATTATTTGAATATATTCAAAATTTTCAAATAAATCTAAGTCACACATTACAATAATTAAATAATTATAATTATGATTTTTTTCAAATTAGAAAATAAGATATTATTATCTCAGCCACCATTTAAAATAATTAAATAATTGTAATTATAACTTTTTCAAATTAGGAAATAAAATATTATTTATTAAAAATTAATAATATTAAATATAGGGAGGATTACTACTAGGTACACAAAAAAACCCTAAATTACTATGAGATACAAACATACAAAAGTATTACTACTAGGTACAAAAATATATAGTGATATTCCAATATTACCCCTATTAATGTGTTGCACATAAATATTGTGTGCAACAAAAGTTCATGTGCAGCAAAAAAAGTGTGTGCAGAAAAAAAAAGTGTGTGCAGCAAAAAAATATGGTGGTCCGGCGGCGGCGGTCCGGCAGCTTTTCCGGCAGCGGCAGTTTTTCCGGCGACCAATTTTTTTTTTTTTTTTTTTTTTGGACGAACAGTTTTTCCGGCGACCGGCTGCCGGAGCTCCGGCGGCGGCGGCGCGGCAGCTTTCCGGCGACCAGTTTTTTTTTTTTTTTTCCTGACGAACAGATTTTCCGGCGACCGGCCGCCGGAGCTCCGCCAATAGGGGTATATTTGGTATTTTACTTTAATATTTTGTATTAAATAATAATTATTTTAAATCAATGTATCTAGTAGTAATTAGGGGTACAAAGTGTGTACCTATTAGTAATTATTTCAATAATAAATATAAATTCAATCCTAACCATCAAATGGTTTAGGGTTTAGGATTTAGGGTTTTAGGGTTTAGGGGTTAGGGATTAGGGTTTATGGGGGCCAAATCCTGACCATCTATTTCTAAAACAAATTTCAACAACCCATTAAAATAATTAAATAATTATAATTATGATTTTTTTCAAATCAGGAAATAATTTAGCCCAAATCATAACCATCTATTTCTCAAACAAATAGCAGTCACCCATTAAAATAATTAAATAATTATAGTTATGACTTTTTCAAATCAGAAAATAAGATATTATTTACTAAAATTTAAATAATATTAAATATATTAGGATTAATTACTCATAGGTACACACTTTGTACCCCTAATTACTATTAGATACATTGATTTAAAATAATTACTATCACATACAAAATATTAAAGTAAAATACCAAATATAACCCTAAACTCATGCACTTTTAAACTACAAACCCTAAATCCATCTGGGATTCAGGTTCTAAACTGCCCGGATCAAGCGTTCTACAGTTAAAAATTTGAACGGCATATAATTTGGTTCTAAACCGTCCGGATTAAGCGTTCTACAGTAAAAAATTTGAACGGCCTATAATCTGGGATTCTGGTGCTAAACTGCCCGAATTTTAGACTACTTAAGTTAAAGTTCTTCCTATAATCTGGGATTCAGGTGCTAAACCACCCGGATTTAAGTATTTTTAAGTCAAGCAGGCATTAAAATAATTAAATAATTATAATTATAACCTTTTCAAATTCGAAAATAAGATATTATTTAATAAAACTTTAATAATATTAAATATATTCAAAATTTTCAAATAAATCTAAGTCACACATTACAATAATTAAATAATTATAATAATTATAATTATAACTTTTTCAAATTAAGAAATAAGATATTATTATAGCAGAATAATTGACCATCTATTTTTTAAACAAATTTCAGTTAGTCATTAAAATAATTAAATAATTATAATTATGAATTTAGGGCCATTTATTAAAATAATTAAATAATTATAATTATAAAATTTTCAAATTAGGAAATGAGATATTATTAAAGAAGAATAATCCAATCCTGACCATCTATTCATACACCCATTAAAATAATTAAAAAATTATAATTATGAATTTTATGGTTTCAAGTTTTAGGATTTATGATTTAGAGTTTTATGTAATTATTTTCGTACAAAACAAATATGAGATAATTAAAAAACATAAATAAAAAAATAATACGAAAATAAAATTCAAACCACACCAAAATCGGATGAGAGAAGCTCAAACAAATCTCAGCCACCAATTAAAATAATTATAAATTATGAATCTAGGGTAGAATAAATTCAATTCTAACCTTCTATTTCTTAAACAAATTTCAGTCACCCATTAAAATAATTAAATAATTATAATTATGAATTTAGGGTTTTAAGGTTTAGGATTTAGGGTTTTAGGGTTTAGGATTTAGGGTTTTATGGTTTAGGGTTTTAGGGTTTAGGGTTTATGGGATAATGTTTGCAGAGGGTCAAATCCTGACATCTATTTCTTAAATAAATAAATCTCAACCACCCATTAAAATAATTAAATAATTATAATTATGACTTTTTCAATAATTAAATAATTATTAACCTGTATAAGTAGAATAAATTCAAACATGACTATCTATTTTTCAAACAAATCTCAGCCGCCCATTAAAATAATAAATAATTATATATGACTTTTTCAATTTAAGAAATACTCACTCCATCCCACCCAAAGGGTGATGTTTGCTTAAACACATATGAGATAATTAAAAAATATAAATAAAGAAATAATACGACAACAAAATTCAAACCACACCAAAACCGAATGAGAGAAGCTCACAAATCTCAGTCACACATTAAAATAATTAAATAATTATAATTATGAATTTAGGGTAGAATAAATTCAATCCTGACCATATATTTCTTAAACAAATCTCAGTCACCCATTCAAATAATTAAATAGCTATAATTATGAATTTAGGGTTTAGAATTTAGGGTTTAGGGTTTTATGATTTTGGGTTTTAGGGTTTAGGGTTTATGAGATAATGTTTGCAGAGGGTCAAATCCTGACCATCTATTTCTTAAACAAATCTCAACCATCCATTAAAATAATTAAATAATTATAATTATGACTTTTTCAATAATTAAATAATAATTATTAACCCATAAAAGTAGAATAAATTCAATTATGGCAATCTATTTCTCAAACAAATCAGCCACCCATTATTAAAATAATTAAATAATTATAATTATGATCAAGATGACATCACATATTTTATATTTGAGCATCATAAATTATCATTTTGATATTAATTTATTAAGTATTGTATGACTTTAGACTATTTAAATACGTTGTGATTGATTTGCTTATATATGTTATGAGTTTTATTGATATTTAGACTTTAGACTATTTAAATACTACTATATTGTAATTGATTTTCTTATCATATGTTATAAATTTTATTGAAATTTTAAATTTTATTTATATATTAAAATTAGTTAAAATATATTGTAAAGTTAAATAATTAATTTACTCTTTTTTTTTCAAAATTTTGTGATTTTTTAATTTTTACCAATATCAATATCGATATATTCATCGATATATCCGTAAATTTGAGGTACCGATATTTTTATTGATATCGATATTTTAAACCTTGTATATGTTATTAGAATTACTCACTCCATCCATTCTCAATGTATCCATTTGTTTTTTGCACGTGAATTAATGAGTATTATTTATTTATGTGTAGGTAATTGTATTAGTGAAGGGTGTGAGTCCCATATTTTATTTATATTAGTGGAGGGTATGAGTTCCATAATCCAAAAAGAAAATGAATAGATTAAGGATGGACGACCCAAATTAGTAAAATTAATAGATTGACAGTGGACGGAGAGAGTATTATATTAAAAATCTGTTCAACATACAAGTATATATATAACGAAATACCAAAATTTTAAAATTAGTTACCGATAACATACCCAAAGTTTAGGTAGTACCGAAATTTTTGGTATACTTCAATAATTTTTTATATGGTATACCGAAATATCAGTAATTTTGTCCTCCCCTATATTAGTTAATTAATCCGTACAAACTTTCCTCTTGTAGAAGAATTGAAGAAGAATCGCGATGAAATTGAAAAACGATAGAGATGAAATTCTTCGCATTACACCAGAAAAAAATCGAGCGGTGAGGTTGGTTGACGAGGCGGCAACTTCTGCGCTGACGGCGACAAAGTGGCGGTGGTTTATTCTCGCGAGAAGGTGGCAGCAAGTTCGGCACGATCCAAAAAATAAATAAATAAATAAATAACTAAATTTAAATTTTAAATTGATACACTCATAACATTCAATCTAATTTAAGAGTGGTATTAAATAAAAAAAATAGATATTTTTATTGATAAAAAAAACATTCGGGACGTTGAGGGTCTCACCTACAAGCGAAGGGTAGGTTTTGCATGAGATCATCTTATGTGAGACTATTTTTCACTATTTAAAATAATTATTATTTTAATTATAAAACATTATAACTTTCGTTATAAAATTTTATTATTTTTTATTTATACTATAAATTGTTTATGAAATAGTATTATGACTTTTCATTAATTTATTATCACTTTCTTATATAAAAATTATCACTTTCTAACCATCTCACATAAGATTTTATATGATACGGTCTCACACAAGTCCTATAGAAACGGTGTAAATAAACATTTTTCACTCTTCACGAATTTTTCCATGATGTCTTTTTATTAAATTATTATTATATAATTGAAATTATATTCTTTACCTATAAAATTTAGGGTGATTCAAATATATTATATTTCAAGGTATAATTATATTTCATACTTTTAATTATTATTTTTATTTTAATAATGATTCTAATAAATGATTTTCATTAGCTAGCCGATGGCTCAAGTGTGCTTAAATTACGCTCTCAAATTTAGAAACTTTTTTTAGAATATTTTAAAGATTTATTATCATTATCAATATAATTAAATTAAAAGCTTAATTTCCGACTTAATTGTTAGATTATGTTTTAATTTAATCACTACTTTTAAATTAAATAATATAATTGATTTTTTAAAAATAAAATTACCCACTACCTCATTTTATTATGAGTGTATATTGGGTGCACCCGGGTGAAAGGGTGCACCCATATATGTATAACTTTTTATTTTATTTTGTATACATGTTATTCTATTTTGTATACGTATTTCATAAAAATTATATACTTTTTTCACACTAAGTTTTTCAGTAAAAAAACTAGCATCATATGTATATAACTTTTTATTCAATAGTGTATACATATTTTTTAATAATTGTATATTTTTTTACACTCAATTTTTTATTAAATACCCTAACAATTAAATTATATACATTTTTATTTTTAATTATATATATATATATATATATATATTTATATTTGTATATGGGTACACCCTATCTTAGAGTGCACATTATAATTAGACTTTTATTATTATACATATAAACCACTATCCTCATTTTATACCTATAAACCCTGGGTTGCACTAACTATACCTAAAATCACCCTTAAATTAAAAGTTGGAAACAAAATGCATCTAAAATCCTGGTACACAGCGCTACATTAAGATTAAGTTTCCATTTAATATCTATCATCCAAATGAAAAAAAATTATAAAAACTACCTACTACCATCTTATATAGGAGTATTAAATTTATAAATTAGGGTGGAATACTATCTTATAGGAGTATTAAATTTATAAATTAGGGTGGAATACTATCTTATAGGAGTATTACATTTATAAATTAGGTGGAATATAAAATCACCTTTAAATTAAAGGTGTCAACCCTGAAAATACACATAATTAGTACAGCTATATGTTCAACTTTAAGGACTCATGCATAAACAGCATAATCTAGCTAATAAGAACTAAGATGATCATTCGCATCATCGCATGTACGAGTTGATAGATAGAATGAAATAATCTACTTCCTAGAGTCAATAAGGGAGGTTATGACCAACGCTTGTGATGATTTGGGCCAACTCAACACTTGGTCAACCACCTTGTCAAACTCCTCTCTATCCTCAATCTTCTCATCAGGATTCTTGATCTCAAATTGAATTTCCATCTTCTCTAAAGCCACTGCCCTTCCGAGCAGAATACGAACCAACATTAGCATCGGAGAGGATTCCACACTTATCTTATTAATCCCCACACTAATCTTTATATCAACCATCTTCAAATGCAATAAGTCGCAGTTCAAATCATCACTCATCGACAAAGGAGGGCGTGGAGGAGGCTTCATCTGCACGAACAAAATAATTAACCATGGGTCGAGTAATCAGCATTATTATATATCCAAATCAAGAAATTGATTACCTTTGTGTATTCATGTAGTTGCAATGTCTCGAGTTTTGGACAAGATTCAAGCATGCTTAAAATGCCAGATTTAATGTCGTCAAAGAGAAAAGGGTTATCAATTTTCAAAGATAGCAGTCTAGATTGTTGTAGAAGTTGCCATCCATCTGCCACCATTTTTGATACATACTAACACATTGCACAAATAAATAATCAATATATCAAAATGCACCAAATCAAAATTTTCTTTATCTTCAAACAGCCATAAGAAAACATCAATACATCATTACAATAAATAACACAAGAATAGTAACAACACACACCTGAAAGACATGAGTGTTCATATAAAGCTTCTTGATATGCTGAATTTGCTTAAATAGTTCATTCACAGAATTGATCATATCTGCAGGAATATCTTCTGTATGATAAAAACCAGAAACAAAATCTACCTCAACTTCAACCACAGCTGAGATATTTTTGAGCCAGACCTTTCTTCCATAGGGCCGAAACTTAATTTCTAAAATGCTTAAATAAGGTGCTGAGATTTCTAGAGTTATAAACGATGACTTCTCCACGTCCTCAACCACACTAAGTTTACGAAGATGCGGAGAGTCTATCTTGAAACTATTGAAGCCCCAGCATCCATGTAGTTCCCAACTACACATAACAGGACATCCCAACAATATATTTTCAACCACATGCTGATGCAACTCTACATCTACCATCCGTAACTTAGTGAGAGATGTCCAATTCACTCGTCTCTTAGGGGCAACTTTGCAAAATTCTAAACTCAATTCCGTCAGAACAGAATTCGAATACAGCTTCTCCCGGGGGCAATACTGCATTAAATCACCTGGCGGACGCGGAAGCGATAATTGAACTATTTTGGACTCCAATTCTAAGGCAAGGTCAACCCAGATATCCACATCGAATGCCCAAACAAAATTGTAAGGGATGAAACTGACACTAAATTCCTCCAACGATTTAGCAGTGCGAGAAAGAAGAATGCTGTGAACCATATCCACAAACTTGCTGGTTTCATCCCTATTACCACCATTTCGGTTAATGAATCGAAGGGTTGTCAATTCACACCAAAGATATCTCCATCTTTTTGACAACACGCTCGTCCTAGCAGCATCCCTTACATTGATATCGGAATCGAGGTTCACAAAAGAGAGAATATGAACAAGTAAAGAATCGGGCAGTGCACTCAAACGATCAATCGATCCCATAACTCGTGAATTTTGCGACATCCTAACCTTGCCCTAATTTTTTCACCCTTTTCATCTAATAAACTAAAAATCATCCATGAAATTACTTAAAAAGTACATAATTTTGCTGCATTTCATCCAATCCTTTCACAATAATTTAAGTACCAGAGCACAGTTAAGAGTTCAAACCTCAAGCGGCCGGCAGCAGCGCAATTGTACCGATCTCTCGAAATATGGAGCACGATTTTAGTTTACCTGAATTGAGGGTAGGAGTGTACCCGCCCCACAAATACATTTGTGCGTTTAAATTTTATTTTATATTTTTAGTATAAGATATACATATTGTTCTGATCAACTCGATTATTGCAACGCGTGTATTGATACGTGTAATGATATGTTACCTCTATTCATTACATCTGTTCATCCCACCGCTTCCTCAATACATTGTAATTTATTTTATCAAAAGATATACATATTGTTCTGGTTAACTCGTGAACGCGAATATTTAAATATTAATAATTTAATATTCTTTATAGTATCTAATGTTACTGAATGTGATATAGTTATATTTAATTAATTTTTTTTAGAAATCCAAAGTTCAAAAGATTTATGAAAATAAAATAAAGAGTGTATATTGGGTGTACCCGGTGCAAGGGTACACCTATGTGTGTATGTCTTTTTATTCTATTTTGTATACATATTATTCTATTTTGTATACGTGTTTTGTAATAATTGTATATTTTTTTCACATTAAGTTTTCATTAAAAAAACTAACATCCATATATGTATAACTTTTTATTGAATATTATATATAAATTTTTATTAAAAAAATTAACAATTAAATTGTATACATTTTTCTCTTAATTGTATATGTTTTTGTTTATATTTATATATGGGTGCACCCTATATTTAGGTGCACCCGGGTACACATTATAATTGCCTAAAATAAATTAAAAAAATATGTAGAATACTAATTTAAATTTATTCTACTATAAATCTAAAATAAAAATACACATTGAGACTTTATTGTTCATTTTACAATTTCATAATTAGTTATTATTATATATTAGATATTATTAATTTTCTTTAAAAAATATATCACTTTTAATATATAATAAAATAATTTGCAACCTCATTATTACTTTTTATTTATTAGTCACTTTTTATTATAAATGTTACTAATCTTTCATCTGTCTCACATAGTTATTGCAATTAATACAAATGAAACATCAACAATTTAATAATGAAAATATCAAAATATATTTAAATAGTTTTACTCTTAAATAAATTTATTCTTTTAGAAATTATAATAATATTTAATATGATAAAAATGGATATTTGCACTTCCCTTTTTATTTTAATTAATATGATATTGAATATCCATTGTTTTTTAATTTTCTTATATTAAACGGTGGAAGCAATTTATTTTTAAAAAGTTAGTATATATACCTATAATTATCATTAAGGATGCACTACTGTCCCTAACCTTTATTAATATTGATCTGTAAAATATTTTAATATTGAAAATGAGTTTTCTTTAGGAGTGGTTTATCATTAATGTACTAAAGTTTTTCTTACTCACAGTTAATTTCCTATGATATGTAAATCGTTATTATTTGTTATGTTTGATAGTGAGTTTGATGTATTATTTTTTTTTGTGAGTTTGATGTATAATTTTTTTTGTTGATAATTTGGGAGGTCAAATTTAGGAATCGTATTGTTGTGCATCTGTAAAATCTAAATCATTAATTAAAATAAAATAAATAAAATTTTTAAAAAAACAACTATATACTACACCTTATTTTCTACCTTATCTCAAAATCACCCCAATAATTTTCTACATACAAATATAAGTGTGAATTTGTCGTTACTATATCGGGAATAAGAATATCTCAATAATTTTCTATATACAAATATGAGTGAATTTGTTGTTACTGTATCGGGAATAAGAATATCTATGAAATCTAAGAATTTTGTCGTATGTATTAAGCATTATTATTATTATTATTATTATTATTATTATTATTATTATTATTATTATCTCAATATATTACCAATTGAGAGGAATTATCAAGGTGTATTTGAGACTTGAGAGGGAACATCGATCAATTTTATGTGAGATCCTTTTTATTTATTTTCTTAATATTTATCTTTTTTTTTTTTAATTACAATGATCTAAATATATGTCAATTGACAAGTATTCGTTTAAAATGATTAAAAAAAAATCATACAATATGAATGTCAAATTTTAATTCTGCCATTAGTTAACTTTATTTTATTAAAATATTTTATGAAAAAAAAATCAATAGATAGAAATGAAATTAATTAATTTGTTGAACATTGAACCTTGTAATAATAATAGTATAAAATCATCTTGTAGGCAATTAAATTTTATTGCCTATTAAATATAAATGCAAAGGAAAATATATTAAATATTGATTAAATATTTATTTATTAAGGAATTTAAATAAATTAATTCTTAAAATAAATAAATAAATAATTGATAATTAATATAATTATTTGAGCCCAAATCCAAGTCAAATGGGCTCAATTCAAGTCAAGCGGGCCTGACTCAAGTTAACAAAGCCCAGCAAGTCAAATCCAGCAGGCCTAAATAAATTAAATATGCCCAAATAAAATCCAGCAGGCCTAATTAAATTAAATAAGCCTGTATCCAGTCCAACAGACTTAATTAAAGGAGAAAAACCCAACATATCTTTTAAAGGAGAAAATATCTCTCGGGTGGTTATTTTCTCCACCTTCAATCCTCATTCCATTCACTCTGAAAATCTTGAAGACCTGAAGAACTCTGAAGATTCAAGTGAAAATCAAGTTCGATCAAGATCCGGTCAAGTGAAGTTCAAGTCAAGATCAAGTTCAAGTTCAAGTTCAAGATCAAGATCAAGTCGAAGAATACTCAAGATCTTCAAATCAAGTTCAAGTCATCTTCAAGTCAAGAACAGCTTCTGATCAAAGACCAAGGTGCTAAGCCTCTCCGATCCGGCGTTCTTCATATCAAATTCATCCATCTGTCTCCGTGAAGTCAACGTTCTACCAAATTGAGCACCGTACTTCACAACAAATCTTCAAGTCAACGTTTGATCTGAACAAAGGCTCGACGCCTCCGGATAAGCATTTTAAAGCTTCAAGTCAACCCTGA
Source organism: Pogostemon cablin (assembly GCA_023678885.1). Lineage (NCBI taxonomy): Eukaryota > Viridiplantae > Streptophyta > Magnoliopsida > Lamiales > Lamiaceae > Pogostemon > Pogostemon cablin. Next base: position 29,935,270 of record CM042969.1, on the reverse strand, counting down.
GATCAGATAAGCTTTATCTGAAGATTCGGCTCCGAAAGTTGATAAAGTCAACAAAAGTCAACTCAAGAGAGGAATCAGAGGATAGCTAGAGACTGTTCACTCAAATTCTCAAGTTCAATCCATATCGAATTATCTTTGTAATTTCTTTTGTGTTTATTATTTAATAAATACAAATTTTTATTGTTACAAATTTTGGCATGCCCAGTGGGACAGTTTCTACCTCTCATCTCCTCTTCGAGCAAAGTAAGATGGTTCCGCTAAGAGTCAACGTCAACAGATCATCTTCTGTCTTCAAGTCTTCAGAATTACAAGTTGAAGACGTTAATGTGACAACTAAAAGTATGTCAAGGAAAGTACGGTCTGAAGCCTCTTCGGAGACAATTCTTCAGTGGGAGTTATCCTTAAAGGAATACCTTATGATGATAAGGACGAGGAGGGCAACCTTGTTGGCTCAACTCATCTATCTAAAGAAAGTTCATCGTTAGATTCATCCATAGCCTCGACTATGGCAATAAACACTTCGTCTGTCGAAGAACAGTTGGCAAGCTTAACTGAATCCGTTGCTGCACTTGCCAAACAGAATCAAGAACAAAGTACTTTGATTTTCAAACTGATGGAGAAAATGGCTGGTACTGAAACCAGCCATGCAAACGAAAAGCAAGATGAAGATGCTGAAAATTAAGTAGATGATTCCGCGAAACGTCAGTCGACGGGGAAAAGGGTGATTGAAGAAGAACTGAACATCTCCCATGATGGAATGGTTCATATCAGCCAACTAAAAAGCATTATACTTGGCACAATAAAGGACCAATTCGAAGAGAGCTCCAAGCCCTCGTTCACTTATGCTAAGCCTTATACTAGGAGGGTTGACAACTTGAAGATGACATCTAACTATCAACCCCCCAAGTTCCAACAGTTTGATGGCAAAGGTAATCCAAGGCAACATATATCACATTTCATTGAAACATGCAATGATGTCGGAACTTATGGAGACCATATAGTGAGACAATTCGTTCGTTCTTTAAAGGGAAATGCTTTTGAATGGTACACCGACTTGGAGGTTGATTCTATAGATAATTGGGATCAAATGGAATATCAATTCCTTAATCATTTCTATAGTACTAGGAGAACGGTTAGCATGATAGAGTTGACTAACACCCTTCAGTTAAAAGAAGAGCCAGTAATTGAGTACATTAATCGATGGAGAAATTTGAGCCTAAATTGTAAAGATCGATTGTCTGAAGTTTCTGGCATTGAGATGTGCACAGCAGGAATGCAATGGAGCCTTCGTTACATACTTCAAGGGACTAAGCCTAAAACCTTTGAAGATTTAGCCACAAGAGCTCATGACATGGAGCTAAGCATGGGGATAAGTGGAGTGGTAGAACCACCGATTCCTGGATCCTACAAGTATAAAGAAAAACAAGAGGCCATGAAAGGGGGCAAACCCTACAATAAATCTTCTGAAAAGGAGTCCATGGCGACAAATGCACCAACTGTCAAGTTTCGAAGGAATGAGAATGAAAAGGATGATAAAGTGAGGAATGATCCCCAAGAAAGGGGGCAAAGAAGATTGACCTTGAAAGAGATGCAAGAAAGGAAGTACCCATTCCTTGATTCGGATATCCCAGACATATTTGATGATCTGTTCAAAGATAAACTTATCGAGCTTCCTGAAATGAAGCGACCAGAAGAGGCGGGACAAACTGACAATCCGAAATACTACAAGTATCATAGACTGGTGGGTCATTCTATTAAAGATTGCTTTGTCTTTAAAGACAAAGTTATGCGATTGGTTGAGCAATGTAAGATCTTTCTAGATGAAGATGCAACTGCAAACTCTACTTCTGCGGGTGGTGATTTTTCATGTCATATGGCAAGCGAAGCTCAACTACTTAAGGTTGAATCTGGGAATGAAAGCGAGACCTATGTTATGAAAATAACCTTCACAGAGGAAGATTTATTGCTCGGTTCACAATCTCATAACCGACCCTTATTCGTAACTGGTTATACTCAAGAGCAAAGGGTTAATCGAATATTAATTGATGGAGGTTCAGCTGTCAATATCTTGCCCCTATCCACACTTAAGAAGTTAAGAATTCCTACCAACGAGCTCGGCAGTAGTCGATTGACAATTCATGGGTTCAATCAAGAAGGTCAGAGAATACTTGGTACGACAGTCTTGGACTTAATGATAGATGAGATGGTTTCAGCAGTTCTGTTTCATGTCATTGATGCTAAAACATCATATAACATGCTCTTGGGGCGCCCGTGGTTGCATGAAAATGGAGTGATTCCTTCTACGCTGCATCAATGTTTCAAATACTACGATGGAGGTAACATAAAAAAGATATTTGGTGATGAAAAGCCATTTACAGAAGCCGAGTCATATTTTGCAGACGCTAGATATTTTCTGAAAAGTAGTAAGGCTGTCAAGCAAGAAGGAACTTTATCACAAGAGAAAGGTGATGATAAACAAGAAAAAGAGAGTGCGGAGGATGTTTCATCCACCCAGTCTAATGAAAGTAAATAGTTGAACAAGACTGTAGAAGGGTTGACACTACCCCTAACCAAAGTTGACACTGAGAAGCCCTCTCCTCTTCTTCTCAAAGGGTTCACTCACCCAATTCAAGGTGCTAAAACTGAGTATGGAGATGTATTTGAGGCGGCATTTTCCAAATCATACAGCCCACAAGCTTACAAACTTCTTATGAAAGCTGGATATGACCCTCGAGAAAAAGTTGTGACGAATGAACCGTCCCATAAGATTCTTAGTGGATTTAATACCACTCAAGAGACATTGAAAAGTAATAGCCGCACTCCCAAATATACTAGAATAGGGTTGGGATACGTTCCGCAAAAACCTATTCGCATTGCGATCAAAAGGGCAAACACGAACTACATTACTGAAAATGAAAATTTTTCTGAAGATGAGGAGTCTTATGGGGCAGATAGAAAGACAGAGAGAGTCTCAGTCTTTGAAAGACTCAAACCAGCGGGAGTTAAAAAGACTATCAAGTACTCAAGTTTCCCAAAGATACATAGTCGGGTCCCATCTCGTATGAAAAGACGACATTTCCTGACTATATCATGTGACACAATATTGAAAGCTAAGAAGCGAACCGACACTCGAAGTGAAGAAGATGATCGTGATAGTGTTGGCTCATCAGATGTTGTTCATTCCATTATCGTGCAAACAGATCTACACAGTGCAGAAAGAGATCTACGAAGCAAGATCATCGAAATGAGGAGAGATGGTTATGTAATAGAGGGCATTGTTAAAGTGGGAGAAAATGAGCAAGTTGGGTCTAATCCGCATTTTCAAAGGCAAGAATTCTTGGGGGAAGTTACCACGGTAAATCATGTTACTATACGAGAAGAGGACTCGACTGAAGAGGAAGATGCTGATGATGCTCCTCCCGAATTTGAAGAGGGTGTCAAAGCTAATGTTGACCAATTGAAGGAGATTAATTTGGGTGATACTAATGACCCACGTCCAACCTATATAAGTGCTTTATTGACATCCAATGAAGAAAAAGCTTACATTGAGCTTCTTCAAGAGTTTAGAGACGTGTTTGCATGGTCATTCAAGAAAATGCCCGTATTAGATCCGAAAGTGGCAGTTCATTATTTAGTAGTGAAGGAAGGAACCAAACCAGTTAAACAAATGCAGCGTCGATTTCGGCCAGAGTTGGTTCTATTGATTGAAGTTGAGATTAATAAGCTCCTGGAGACGGGCAAGATACGAGAAGTTAAGTATCCCACTTGGCTCTCTAACATTGTACCGGTGAGGAAGACAAATGGGCAACTTAGAGTGTGTGTTGACTTCCGTGACTTGAACTTGACATGCCCAAAAGATAATTTTCCACTGCCAATCACAGAACTTATGATTGATGCAACAACCGGGCATTAAGTGCTTTCATTTATGGACGGATCATCTGGTTACAATCAAATTAGCCTAGCTCCGGAAGATCAAGAGAAAATAGCCTTCCGCACTCCTAAAGGAATATACTGCTATAATGTTATGCCATTTGGCTTGAAGAATGCTGGTGCCACTTATCAACGAGCTATGCAAAGGATATTCGACGACATGCTTCATAAGAATATCAAATGTTATGTTGATGACATCATGGTGAAATCAAAGAAGAAAAATGATTATCTTAAGGATCTAAGGCAAATATTTGAGCGTCTCAGAAAATTTCAACTCAAGATGAACCCGCTTAAATGCGCATTCGGAGTCTCTTTTGGTAAGTTCCTTGGATTCATTGTCCGACATCATGGCATTGAGATTGACAAAGCAAAGATTGATGCAATAATGAAGATGCAGGTGCCCCGAAACATACATGAGCTCAAGAGTTTGCAAGATAAGCTGGCGTACTTAAGAAGATTCATATCAAATTTTGGCCGGCTGATGCCAACCATTTAGCCATCTTATGAAAAAAGGCAGCCTATTTGAATGGGATGAATCTTGCACTAATTCCTTTAACAGCATTAAAGCTTATTTGATGAAGCCGCCAGTGTTGGTTGCTCCGATAGACGGACGTCCATTAATTCTCTACATATCTGCTCAAGAACAATCAGTTGGAGCTCTACTTGCACAAAATAATGATGAAGGAAAGGAATGTGCGTTGTACTATTTGAGTATAACAATTACTCCAAATGAGTTAAAGTACTCACCAATTGAAAAGATCTGTCTTGCTCTCATCTTTGCAATTCAGAAGTTAAGGCATTACTTTCAAGCTCATACTGTTTACTTGGTCTCAAAGGCCAACCCATTAAAGTTCGTTATGTCAAAGCCAGTGCTCTCTGATAGGCTTGCATATCTTCAATTGCAGCAATTTAAAATTATATATGTCCCTCAAAAGGCAGTGAAAGGGCAAGTGTTGGCAGATTTCTCAGCTAATCATCCTATGCCTGTAGAATGGGAGTTGTCTGATGATCTCCCCGATGAAGACATATTGGCTATTGAAATCACTCCTCCTTGGAAGACGTATTTCGATGGAGCTGCTCAGAGAGAAGGAGTCGGCGTCGGAGTAGTATTTTTAACCTCAGATGGAGGAGTTCTGCCATATTCATTCAGTCTAACTGAAAATTGCTCGAACAATGTAGCCGAATATCAAGCTCTTATACTTGGTTTGGAGATGGCAGTGGATATAAAACAGCGGCACCTTAAGGTATATGGAGATTCGTTGTTGATAATCAACCAGCTACTTGGCTTATATGAGGTTAAGAAAGCTGAACTACTTCCGTATTATAACTATGCTCAGAGGCTTATGAAGGCTTGGAGATGTAGAGATTGAACATTTACCAAGGAGCAAGAACAAGCAAGCCGATGCTTTGGCAAAACTAGCATCAACCATAGCAATGCCCGAAGCACTTTCTCAAGTGCCAATCTGTAAAAGCTGGGTGGTACCTCCATTCTTCGAAGATAAAGATGGTGAAGAAGTTGAGTATTGCACTTTAGAGGTTTTTGATATTGAGAAAGAAGACTGGCGTCAACCATTCGTGGATTACTTGAAGTATGATAAGCTTCCCAATGATCCACATCTAAGGGTTGATGTCCAACGTAGAGCACCACGATTCTTCTATTACAAAGATACACTCTATAGAAGATCGTTTGATGGTATTCTGTTAAGATGCTTAAGTGATGAAGAAGCTCTTCAAGCTATGAAGGAAGTTCATTCTGGAATATGTGGCGCCCATCAGTCTGGACCCAAGTTACATTTCAGAATCAAGAGAATGGGATATTACTGGCCTTCTATGGTGAAGGATTTCATAGACTATGCACACAGATGTCAGCCATGTCAGTTTCATGCAAATCTCATTCATCAACCTCCCGAACCATTACATCCAACAGTTTCTTCATGGCCATTTGATGCATGGGGCTTAGATGTGGTGGCGCCGTTAACAAAGTCTTTTGGAGGTCATCTTTATATTCTGGCTGCCACTGATTACTTTTTCAAGTGGGCGGAAGTTGTGCCCTTGAGGGAAGTTAAGAAAGAAAATATTGCCGATTTCATCAGCATCAACATTATATATAGATATAGAGTGCCTCGATACATCATCACTGATAATGGGAGGCCGTTTAGTAACTCTTTGATTGACAAACTTTGTGAGAAGTTTGACTTCAAGCAAAGAAAATCTTCTATGTACAATGCAACAGCTAATGGGCTTGCGAAAGCCTTCAACAAGACGCTATGTAATCTGTTGAAGAAGGTAGTCTCGAAGTCAAAGCGAGACTGGCATGAAAGAATTTATGAAGCTTTATGGGCATACCAAACCACTTACAGAACGACTACTCAAGCTACTCCGTATTCTCTTGTATATGGGGTTGAAGCTGTGGTGTCCCTTGAAAAGCAAATCCTATCTTTGAGAATAGCCATACAAGAAGGTTTGACTGAAGAAGAGAACGCACGACTGCGTCTCGAAGAATTAGAGGCACTTGATGAAAAGAGGTTGGAAGCACAACAGAGACTTGAGTGCTATCAAGCTTGCCTCTCCAGAACATTTAACAAGAAAGTGAAGATACGTTCTTTTCAAGTCGGAGACTTAGTCCTTGCTGTGAGAAGGCCTATTCTCATTACTCACCGAGTTGGAAATAAATTCTTGCCCAAGTGGGATGGCCCACATGTTGTGAAAGAAGTGTATACAAATGGTGCATACAAGTTGATATCTGAAGATGGTGTGGGAATTGGCCCCATAAATGGCAAATTCCTGCAACGCTACTACGCGTAATCCAGTCAAACCTAAAGAACGCTCCATGACGCACGAGCTTAAACTGCATGTTACTCCTGGTCCGCATGAGTATAAACTGTGTACGACGAACTCCTGGTCTACACGAGTATAAACTGTGTACGGCAACCACCAAAGGTAATCATACGTGGTTAAACTGTTAATTCACCCCACTCAGGTATTTTAAGTGGTTAAAGTATTAAATACTCTACTTTGTCTAAAGTGGTTAAAAAGCCCATGCCAAGCCCAATAGACGTGATTACAAGTATAAAAGAAGGCTTATGCAGCATCAAAAAGACATCCAAACAACCAAGGATCCAAGGATCATCTATCATACAAGGAGACGTGGAGACGTAGAGTTGGGAGGAGAGCAATCTTTCATCATCCAGAGGGGCTGTGACAGAGTTCCGCTGGAGATTTAAGTAAGATCGGTCCAACTAACCATACTTGTTCTTAGATCAATCATGGGCTAGAGCCGCTTCGGTAGTTCTAGGGTTATGAAGGTTTCATGAGTAAATTTATCTTTCATGTGTAAACTCCGTACAACACTACGTGTGGTTTATTTTATATAAGATTGCGCGTTTTTAATCCATACTCACGGTCATTTTGTGCATCAATAATTGTTGTGTAGAGTCTGAATACATAACGTGGTTATTGGTTGAGTGTGTTCACTGCTGAGCAGGGTTTTATGTTATAATTCTAAGTGAAGGGATTTCGAAGTCTTATTAGAACTATCTTATATGAATACTTGTTAATTAAATCATATTCGGGTTAATAAGTAGGATAAAGAGTATAACTTTATAGTACCTATAAAAGGGAGATCAAATCGGGTTAGAGTACTAAGTGCACGGGAAATAATTGATTATGATAGTACCTAGAAAGGGGGATAAAGTATACATCTTGCTCCTAGGATATTCACACGTGTCATACGCATATTTACTTGTGTCTATAGAGTGAATTTGCATGGTTTAGTGATGCGTCCATAAACCACAAGGCAGAGTCGGACACCGTCATACGAAAGTAAGAATTAATAAGTGAAACTGGATGAACTGACGAACTACCTACTATATTACTTGATCACAACTCACTTATCTCTTCGTCTTGTTATTTTTACTTGCTATCTTAATTATTAGTTGTTACTTACTCTTCAAATCAAAACCATTATATTTCCAACATAGTCATAATTTACTAGAACATAATTAAATTGATATTTATCCGTCCATTGGGTTCGATATATACCTTGGTCACCTTCGAAACAACAATTGATATCCTTCATACTTGAGGATTAATTGTGTGTTGAGAAAACACCTATCAAGTTTCTGGCACCGTTGCCGGGGACAGCTTAAAATATCTTTTTGTTATTTCTAGTTTATTAGGACTATTTTTCTTGTTTTACTGTTTTAACTCTTATTCTTTTCAGGTGTATGCTCACGAGATCAAAGAAAGGTGAATTAGAACCATATAATCCTGAGATCGGAGCATTATCGAGAAAGAAGAAGAAGAAGAAGAAGAAGAATAGTAAGAATAAGAAAGAAGAACCAACTACAGCTCTGAATTTTGGAGTTAAAGTGGACGAACCGAACTCGAAAGTGACTGAAACTGTGGTTGATCCAAACGCAGTAGCAGAAGAAGTCAACATGGCCAACAAAAGGGCCAATCCGGATAATCTGGCCATCCGTGAAGTCTTCAAGAATAACGGAGCTGGACACTTTGGGCTTCTAGGAGCGAGAGGGGCTAATGTGGATTTCGATCTTCACCCCACTCTTATTAGCATGATAGAAATGAACTTCTTTTCAAGAGGGTCTTTCGAGGATCCGCAGCAGCATCTAAACAAGTTCTTGGGCTATGTAAGTACTCAAAAAGACGCAGGAGAACATGAAGATGCGCGGAAGATCCTCTTGTTTAAATTCTCGCTTACTGAAAAGGCGAAAGATTGGTATGACACTATCAATGCAGCTCAATGCACTACTTGGGAGCAATTGAAGTTGAAATTCTTGGAGAGATACATGCCACCTTCGAAAGTGTTCAAGATGAAGCAAGACATTAACCAATTTACTATCGGTAGTGGAGAGAAGTTTCATGAAGCGTGGGACAGATTCAAGGACATGCTTCGTAAGTGTCCTCAACATGGGTTATCTAAAGCTCAATATATCAGCATATTCTACAATGGATTGGACTTTAATTCACGTGTGTTATTGGATGCTTCTTCTAATGGAGCATTGCTTACTAAGTCATCCGTAGAGGCCGAGAAACTTTTTGAAGATATTTCGATGAACTCGAGAGATTGGCCGACTGATAGAGTGAGAGGTACTTACGTCCTTGGAAAAATGGCTAAGGTTGAACATGCTATGGTGAAAATAAGTAGAGAAGATGAGATCGTCTCTAGCTTGTCGAATATCAACAAGCTACTTGAGTCACAACAAAAGCAAATATGCGATATATCTCAGTGCGTACCGATCATACAGCAGGAAGTTATGAATAAAGGAACGATCCAAGAGGATATGGAAGAAGCAAGCTATGCTATGGGCCAAAGTATTCAAGAGACAAGGTATCAAAATCAAGGAAACTGGAATTACCAAGGAAACTACAATAACCGTGGTCCCCTGGTAATTATCAACAGCCTAGGAGGCTGGAGTTTTCATGGAGCAATCAGAACAATGTAATTCAACCTCCGATAGGTGTTGATCCGGGTGCGAAAGTGGAAGAAGGAAAGCCTGGTTTCGAGGATACGGTGAATAGGTACATGGCTAGGAATGATGCTAGATTGGATCGTCTTGAGGCTAAATTAGAGAAGAAGATTAATGCAAACCATGAGCATATATCAAAACAAGTGAAGGACCTTACATTGTTGATGGGGGAGACGGCAGGAAGTGTTAACAAGCTCACTCAAACTATTGAGAACGGGAAGCTCCCGTCTCAAAGTATTGAGAATCCAAAGTCCTGCAATGCTATTACATTGAGGTCTGAAACACAGTACGAGGGACCGATGAGGCCAGAATTGAAAGTGGAGACGTTAAGAGCTCAATTCAACCCTGATTCGACCTACACCATAGGTCGAATCCAACAGGAGAGGTCAAATTGGCCTACTGGACGTGATCTAGAAGCAAAAGAGCCTCTATTTGACCAACGTCCAGTTGATTCGACCTGGCCCTCAGGTCGAATCAAACCATCCAGAACACTCTATTCTATTAGAAGCACGATTTGACCAACATCATGTTGATTCGACCTGGCCCTCAGGTCGAATTCAGGTAGAATCCACCCGTCCAGAGCACTATGTTTTATTAGAAGCCCTATTCGACCAGCAGCCTATTGATTTGACCAGACCTTCAGGTTGAATCTAGATCGAATTGGAGGTCAGAAATCCTACAGTGAGTCAATTCGACCAGGGAAACTTTGATTCGACCAGACCTTCATGTCGAATCCAGGTCAAATCGAAGAGACAGAGGGAGAATCGTGTTCCAAAAGATCAATTCGACCACTATGTGCCCGATTCGACCAGATCTTCATGTCGAATCCTGGTCGAATTGCCCCGTACTGCACCTATTTCTTTACCGAATAATCCTCGTAATGTGAACATTACTCCATTGGTTCCGAATGAGCAGACTACAAAGATCATAGTAGAGAAAAAGTGGGAAAGAGCATAGAGGTTGAGAGCCGAGAAGGATAAAGTGGAAAAGGTCGAGCGTGATGAATGGGGTATTCCCAAAACAAAAATACCTCCGCCGTTTCCTTATAAGCTGGTTAAGAAGGGATTGGAAGAGAAGTTTAAGAGGTTTTTAGATATCATAAATAAGATAAGCTTGAGTATTCCTTTCTCTGAGGCGATAATTGAGATGCCGTACTCTGCCCGATTACTTAAGGATATATTGTTGAAGAAGAGAAGCTTGAACGGAGTTGAGATGGTGAACTTGTCTGAAAATTGTAGCTCGATCATTCAAAGAAAGCTGCCACAGAAGATGAAGGATTCGGGAAGCTTTACTATCTTGTGTGAGATTAGAAAAGGGCCGGCACGACGAGCCTTGTACGATCTTGGGGCAAGCATCAATTTGATGTCATTGTCTATCTTTCAAAGGCTTGCTTTGGGGGAGTTGTCTCCTACAACAGTTGCTCTACAATTGGCGGACAGGTCGATGACGTTTTCCAAAGGTATCATTGAAGACGTTCTTGTCAAAGTAGATAAACTAGTCTTTCCTGTGGATTTTCTTGTACTTGAGATGGAAGATGACAAGGATAATATCCCTCTTATCTTGGGAAGACCTTTCCTTGCTACTACTGGGGCCATGATTGATGTTCGAAAGGGGGAGTTAAGGTTGCGGATGGATAAAGAAGAGGTGTTATTCAACCTTGACAAAGCAATGAAGATGCCCATAGAGTCACAATGTCATAGTATTGATGTGGTGGAGGAGATTGTGAATGAAGATATGTCCTTGATCCTGTCTAAGGACCCTCTTGAGACGTGCTTGATGGAGTCTCCTACTTATCCCACTACGGAGCTTGATGGTCTTTCTAATGAGGAATGTATTGAATATCTTAAGAACTTACTTGCTTTGGGTGATGACAGGTATGCATTGGAGAAAGCTAAGGTTGAAGAAGTGAAAGGGACTAGAAAGTACTTGCCATTGGATAGAGAGAGCACTCCGATGGAAGAAAAGAAAGAGGAGCTGAAACCGTTACCGGAATACTTGAAATATGCTTATCTTGGTGACAATGAAAAAGATCCGATAGGTGATTTGGAATTCAAGTGGAAGATTGACTCTGAGAAGTCTAGACGGCCATGGGATAAAGGTAATTCTCATAATTATATACTTGTTTCCAAGAAAGGTGAAGTGCTGAGTGTAGACGAAAAAAACGAGAAAGAAAGTATTTGAGGTGAGGATGCGACAAGACTGTCCTCTGATCAAGTAGTCTTCAAAGCGGTATTCCATCGTGACTCTCCGACGTTAAACAAGAGCGCCTGTTGGGGGCTTTCCCTCCCGTTTTATTGCTTTATTTCTTTTGTGTTAGTAAGAAATTTTTATATTTGAAGTGCTTACATATCGGCAATTACATCGTTTTGCAAACTTAGTTTCGACTATAGTTTCTACTAAGTTTGGGGGTTGTGATGTACTTACCTCAATAAGCACCGATAGTATAATCTTTTCTTTGTGCCCTCAATTCTAGTGTGTGTCTATATATATATATATAAAATAAAAAATTAAAACATATACCATCTCAATTATAATTTTTTTTAAAATTTAACTAATAAAAAATACTCTCTCCATCCCAAATATATTTCATGTATTTTTGTGTGTGGAGAATTTTATTTTTTTATATATAAAGTATGAATGAAAATAAATATTTTAGTTAATTTAATGAAAAATGTGTGTAAAGTTGTTGAAATGTGAGAAAAGAGAATGACTACGGTACAGTCCTACCAAATATTTGGTACAACCGGATCTGTATTCAATCTCGCGGATCTTCTCCCCAAGCTGTCTTTTCCCTTCCCCTCTCTCTTCCTTATTTGGCTTAGACCTCCGACGGCGGCATATGAAATCTCGCGGGTTAGCAGTTTCTAACGGATCCTAAATCACCATTCCTGGGTTTCTACAAGTTAATAGGCAGATTATACGACTCTAATAGGCAACATCGCGCATGATTCCATCTACAATTAACGCCACCGATTCACTCTACGATTCAACAAAATTTCAACATCCAACATTGGTCTTCGTCATTTTGATAATCAAAAGTAATTTACTCGGCCCTAAAAATTCTGGTAATTCCTCGGTTACTATCCTATTGACCGGATCGATTTCGTCGGTGGTGACGATAGTGGAACAACTGCCTTCGGCTCAGCTGCCTACAAACAAGTGCTTGACGTGCAGGAAGAAGGTGAGATTATATCTATTGATTGTAAAAGAGTGGTTTTTAGATTAATTTAGGGTGAATGATGCTAAAAGTGTGGATCTCCGTTGAATTGTGTGAGTGATTAAATTAGTACTTTCTACCTTACTTTTGTTATGATGTTATTTTTCAGTGTTTTCCCCTGTATTTTGAGGTTATGGTACAACTTATTTTGGCTACTTGGGTGGAGAGTCCAAAGTCTGGAAAGGCTTCTTGGCTTCCAATTATCAAAGGACTGGAACACCTTAACATTTGTATTTTGATGTGACCCAATTGCAATCTTAATTCTTTGTGCATCTTTTTGTTAATTACCTTGTATGGTAGAGTAAGAAACAATGTGTACTTCTTACTTTTGTTAGCATAGTTTCTCTATTTTTTTTAAAATTAAATGTGAAACCCTGCATGCTTTGTCTGCTTCCCAGTTACTTTGCATTACTTACTGATATATGATGTGAAGAGAAGGAACTCATCCCATGAATCATGTAGAATAATTTTCAGTGCGTTTTTTTTTTTTTTGCTTCAACTTGATGAGTTTAGTTGATTATGATACCTATAATAACTCCTGGGAAAAGTTTCTTTGATTACCCCCTATGCTTGTTTGTGTTTGAACTTGAAGTTTAATCATATTCATTTCTAGTGTTTCAATTCGACACCAACTTGGAATCATCTTACAACCCTTTTATGGCAGCATTACCACTGTCGGGACATAGTTGCTCGGATGAGGCGAGGTTGTATATATATGGTGAAATTTATTTTCTGTCTACAACAGTGAAGTATGTATGTTGTAACTTTTGGATGGAACAAGTATTTTCCACGCATGCTTGCTTACCAAAATCCCTCCTCTGTGTGAAGACCATTTTGATTCATGACAACATTTTGATTAAAATTTGATTTGAGACAGGTGTTTTTTCATGCAGTGATGGATAAGAAGAGGAAGATACAACTGAGATGCAGGGATATGGAGTGGTGGATGAAAGGAGACAGTTGCCTTCGCAACTACGACTGAGGGTTCGTCGCTACGAAAGACATAGATGGGCTGCAGTGGGTGGTGATGATGAGATGGAAATCATTAGAAGATAAGTCAGAAGATTCCATTATAGATTTTAATAATTTCAATTAACAAAAGCACATTTATTCCTAATTTCACCCTGTTTCCTGTCAGGACACCAATCTTGCCCATTTTAACCATGGAATCTGCGAAGTCTTGCAAGAATGTGAAGCCCTTAATTGTCTTTTGACGCATGACGTAAACCCTCATCTTTGGATCTGCAAGATTAGCAGAATTAGATCCGAACAGCCCTCTTCTTTTGGCTACAAGACTGTAATAATGTTGGTCGAATATTTTGACACTCCCCGGATCCATAGCTATATAGGTCGACTGGTCGTCCGGCCTGCATCTCTTTCTCAATCGGGCCATTTAGTTTGAGTCCAACAATAGGTCGGTGTCGCCTTGTCCGGTGAAGTTGTACAGACGTTTAGAGAAGGTAAATGCAGGTGCCTTTGTTTCAGAGCTTGGACGATCTCAATTGTTGTATAACATTTTTAAGAGTTTTAACTCATTTTCTTATTTTGCATATCATATTTAAGAGTTTTAACTCATTTTTAGAATCAGCAAAAAAAAATACCTAGGCTTTTCTTTGATTCAATTAATTACTTTGTGGTTATTTAATCAGGCTCTGTTATATAAACGTTGCTTTCTTGATACTTCCCTCTCAAGAGTTGGAGCATAAGCTGGAATCGAGTAATGTGTTGAAACTACTGTATTTTAACAAGAAGACCCTTCCCATACTTATTCAAAGGTTTGGAAAGCGTGGACAATACTTTGAGCGAATGTGGAGGGAGTTTAAACTTCGTCTCTGAAAATTAACCCACATGTATAAAAGATAACATTACAAAGATTGGTGAAAAAAGGGTCCAAAGATCACTTCAGCACTATGCATTGTTTATTTAGAGTAATATATATACTTCCAAAGAGTAACCTATTCATATTAAGAGTCTCAAATCAAAAAGTGGTCCAATAAATTTAAGAGTGACCTAATTAATTCCCAAGAGTGACTTAATTAATTTCAAAGAGTAATCTATTTAATTTCAAAGAGTAATCTATTTACATTAAGAGTGTCAAATCAAATAGTGGTTCAATAAATTTAAGAGTGACCTCATTAATTCCAAAGAGTAACATATTGATATTATGAGTCTCAAATCAAGGAGTGGTCCAATAAATTTAAGAGTGTCCTAATTAATTCCAAAAAGTAACCTATGTATATTATGAGTCTCAAATCAAAGAGTGGTCCAATAAATTTAACAGTTGCCTAATTATTCACAATATATTATTTCATTTTAAATATAAGAGTTTCAAATCAAAGAGTAACCTAAATTATTATATAGAGTAACATAAATTATTATAAAGAGCAATCCTAATAACTTTTAGAAATACTAAAGTCTCCAATCAAATAGTAACCTAGATTATTATAAAGAGTAATCCTAATAATTTTCATGGTGATAGCTTCCAAGAATCCATTTTCATAAAATCAAGCTAATCATCATGAATATTGAAAATTAACTCTGTTGGATTGTATACTAAAAGTCTAGCTTTTTGTATGAACAATGCTTTGCCAATATTTGAAATGAGAATCATGTGATCAAATGTTTGCAATTAAGATATTGCAAAAGTCCATTTACTTTATACTGTATATAATGTGGTGTGCGGCGTCACACGAAAGATCATATTATCGGCTCCTTATAAAGTATAAACAGATATTCACAACCGAGATAGAAGGGGACTATCTATCGGTATTATTATAGTGTGATTTGGCATTAGTCTGTCTTGATTATAAAATTGCACTAGTGCACTTTGTGTATTGAATAGGACCGTTGTTGAGATCGTTCAGTTTATATTGACTATATAATAGAACTAGATCTCAGTTATTATGGAAGTTCGTCATCTTAATCCCTATACAATAACCTCGACACGTAAGCTAGTATTAATTTCTCTAATTCATCAATAGGTGAGATTTAATAGTTAAATCAATATGCTCGGTGAGTTGGGAGATAGTGCTGTCTCTATGGTGTGCTGTTGATTGTAGAAGTAATCCGTGTCCTAACGGAATTGGTTGATGATGTTCCCTTGAGGAGCTCATAAGAATTATCATGTAAAGCCTGCAGGTGAATTTATTCCGGCATGATAATAAGGTTGAGTGGTATTACTCTTGGTAAATATATTAATTAATGAAGTTGTCAGTAACTTAATTACTTAGTGGTCATTGAATCTTAAGCACGGGGACATTGACGGGCTCATAATAAGAAGGAGCCCATAAACGTAATTTGGGATTAGAGTGGCAGTGCAATAATATTTATTTAGTGGAATAATTTATTATTATTGGACTTAAGTATAAGTTTTGGGCTAAACTTGGATGCTTAAGCTCAATGGGAGGCCCAAACCCTAATTTATCCTCCTGGTCCTGTTGTAGCCTATATAATAGCCAATCTCAGCAGTCCGGATATCTTAATTCACACGAAAAAAAACTGTGAGAGAGAGATTGACTGCTGTTTGAGATCGTCTCGTAGATCGTTGCCCACACAACGTCGAGACGTGGCTTAGGAATACCCACAACACGTGGCTTAGGAATACCCACAACAGAAGACCGGAAGGTCGTTTGCTGTTTCTGGCCGTCAATTTCACCAATTTTTATAAAATTGTGTAGGTGTCTAAATTGGACGTGTGATATACTGGTGGAAAGCCACAGAAGAGAGGATCGTTTTGGCACATAGATCATTACAATCGGAGATCGGATGAGGGAGTTATGGCCGAAACCGTGAGGGGCGAGAATCATTCTCCTTCAACATATCCTGGTGAAAGGTAATTCAATTTTGTGTTTATGCTTCCGCTGTGATAGAATTGTATGGATCCCTAACGATTCACGTTAACCAAAAGATCCAAACGTCAACAATTGGTATCAGAGCGTAGGTTCTATAGGCTAAACGTGACACTTTAGGCTAGGGTTTATGTGAATTATGTGTTTTTATTTGGAATATAATCACCTGATATATTAGGGTTTTGATTTTATGAATTGAATCCATGATGCCCCTATGAGAAATTCTTTCATGAATTATTGGTGAAAGTGTTCATGTATCGTTGCAAAACCCTATTCACGCTTGATGATCGAAAGAACCCTAGAAACCCATGTTGACCCTGTAACCCTATTCACGGATCGCACTACTAGATCACCGGTGAAAGACCTCGTTGGTGATGTATAACTCCTCCTGGTATCATGATCGACGACACGATGGTGAATCGTTGATGCCGTCGCGATCTGCTTGTTGCGGACTGCTGGGGAACGGGCGCCGCGACGTGGGTTGCTGGCGAAAGGCGTCACTGTCTAGAATGTGAACGGCGGAGAGGGGCACTGGCATGGCCCTGCATCACTGGTCGGTTGTGAGATGTTTGGTTTTCACGACGCAAGCAATGGGGCCTGGCAATTTTTCTGAACGAAAACTTTGGTTTTCCGATCAAGCCTCATGATGGTTTCGATCGGGTCTGATAAAGTCGTGATGAGGCTGATGGATGAGATGGAAGGCATCCTGATGAGGTAGTCGCCGGATGGTCGTCGCTGGTGGTCGGCACAACCATCGGAAAGTCGTGGGCTCTCGCATGGGGTAGGACCAGCGAGGAACTGGGCTGATGGTTATTCCGGTGAGTCGACGGCAGTTTCATACGGGACAACAGCCTGTACCAAGCGGTTCTGCAACAGTTACGACCGGGCTTAGGGAGTTTTCCGTCGGGTCACACCTGGGTTTCGATAGAGACTCTTTGTTTTTTCGATCGAGTCATAGTTTTTCTGGGCGGACCAAGCATTGTTTCCGGTCGGGCCTGTTTCATCGGGTGTGGATGCCGGGCAAAAGCTCGCTTGAGCAGTGTGATTGCGGTTACACCACCTGTGGGTCGATGGCCATAAGGTGGCAGGAGCGACGCTGCGAACGGCTGTTCTCCGGGCGGCACAAGCATGGCAGGAGCGGCCTGTTCTTCCGTGGTGGTCTCCGGGCAGTTGAGTCCGTGTGATGGGAGGATTGGTGCATTGTTAACAAGTACACTTGCGGTTTTTTCAAGCTTCCTATGGAATTGTGAGGATGTTGGGCTTAGGGCTAAGACAACTTATTGTTGCTAATAATTGCTTTTATTTATCAATTATTATTATGTATTTGGATTGTTTGTGCTATTTGATTTACTGCCGTATTTGCCGTAATAATAGCACGTTTATTTGCGTATTTTATATCTGTTATATTGTATGCATGCAAAACCCCTCTTGTTAAATAACTAATTATATCTGTTATATTGTATGCATGCAAAACCCCTCTTGTTAAATAACTAAGTGGGAGAGGAATTGGTCATGATCCCGCGGCCTCCATTGTTGATTTATTAAGTGATGCAAGTAAGTTTATGAGTCGGTTATAGTGCCTTCCTCCCCAACGAATGAGTTTTATTTGCGGATCACTGGAATAAACACGAAAGTATGTAATATCCATTTCCAATTCCTCCCACAATTACGCATCAACGAATGTAAAGGAAATCACTTCAGCATTCTCGCAAATCGGCAAAAAAATTCCCACCCTCACTGTCTCCATCCCTCTCTTCCACCTGCCGTTGCATCGGAATCGCCGTCGACCTCAGCTACGAGAGTGCTTACGTCCTCAAATGGTCGGTCGATATTTACCTCCGACCAAGAGATACCGTCATTCTCCTCAAATTTGGCAGCATACTGCAATTGAGATAAGAAATTTGAACAGCTTGTAGTCTCCAAAGTTATCTGATAATAGGGATCACAGGGTTCAATGAGCAGGCAGTGGAATTTACTAATCTCCGGCGGCGACTACTTTGTGCGACTTTACCGTCTGCTCAACCAACAATTTGTTGAGTATTGGAAGAGAAAGGCACAGGAAAGAATCTGAATAAAACACAAATAGAGAGATCAATAAATTATGTGGGATTACATTCTGATGAAGCTGACAAATGGGTAGACCAAATAAGAGGAAGAATACCCTTTGAATTTTGGGCGTTTAATTTACAGTAAGCCATTGAACTTCATAGCAAGAGATTTAATGGGTTTGCAACTTCTTTATGTTAAACGCCCACCACAATCGTACTCTTTTTTATTTAACTTTTTTTTACCCATAAAAGATCCGGTCCTACAAAATTTAAGAAAAAGACTAGCCCAACGTTTGTCGTGAGAAAAAGTAAGTATTATGTTGGGATATATGTGTAGATATATAAATTATTTTTTTTTGTCAATTTTAATAAAAGTAAAATGTGAAATACTCTGTGAAACAAATAAAAAAATAAAAGTAAAATGTGAAATACTCTGTGAAACAAATAAAAAATAAAAATTTAAAATACTTTTGAGGACAGAGAGTATATAATTTTTTTAAGAGTTGATTTCTTGTGTCCCTTAGGATTTTGTTTTAAAAGGTATATTCTTCAATTAATAACAAAATACTCCCTCCGTCCCCTTGATACGTATCCATTTTTTCATTTTGGTCCGTTCCATTACAAAGTATTCATTTTTCTTTTTGGATTGATGTGACCTACAACTACTACACATGACTCCCACACTCAACACTAATACAACTACCCACTACACATTAAAATATTATTTCTCTCACCTTACTATACATTAAATTATTATACTACTTAATCCATGTATAAAAAGTCAACGGATACCTTTCAAGGGAGGGAGTAATTTTTTATTGAATAAGTTAAGTTGAAATATGAATAGGATAAATATATTTGATTAAAAACATCATAAAAAATCAACGATATAAATTCTTATATGAAAGAATATACAGTAACACTTAATATTAAAATCTACAACTTTTAAACAGTGTGGAATTTAAGGACACGGCTTCTTGGAGGCACGTAAGCTCTTGCCTTTTCATAATATATTCTGCACAAAATTATTGTGGAGAAAGAAAAAATTAAGTTAAATTTTGGGAATAGTGAATATTTAATTAAATTTGCCCATATTTTTACTTATATAATAATTTATATTCTAATAATTAGCCAATCAATTATTTAATTTTATTGGGTGAGGGGTTGTGTTTGAATTATTTTTCTATTCGAGTTTATTTTCACACTTAGTATGTGTAGTCCCACCTTTAACTCACCTTTTCCTGTTTTTTTTTCTTTAATTGTTTTTTTTATTTATTACTGATAAATACAAGTTTTAATAGCCTAACTATTAAGTTACTTATATACAACATAATGCAAATACTTATTATACATTAAAATATTATTCTCCCACCTCAATACACATTAAAAATTGAAATATCAGTAATATTCCTTAATTTTTATAGCTGTATACAGATCACATCTTTTCAAAATCATTAAAAAAAAAAAAGGGCATTACAAATTAGGCCCGTTTATTTACCAATGGGGGTGCGTGAATGGGCTGAGTGGGCTGAAGTTTTGCATTTTTCATCAAATATAAACAATCAAATATATTTTAGGGTGGTGATATAATAATAAAATAATTAAATAATAACTAATACTCCCTCCGTCCCAAAGATATTGATACACTTTTCTTTTTGGGTTGTCCCACAGAAATTGACATATTTCCTTTTAAGAACATGGGACCCACACAAAAATAATTTATTTATTTACATGGACCCACACACCCATCACACTCACCACTAATACAACTACCCACTACACATTAAATATTATTTCTCTCACTTCACTTTATATTAAATTATTATACTCCTTAATCTCCGTGCCCAAAAAAAATGGGTCAATACTTCCGGGAGGGAGTAATAAATATGTATTATTTTAAAATATAATAAAAATTATTGAGATAACACGTATACGCAATTTCTTTTGAGATGCCATGAGTAATATTTTAAAAGACAATTATATAATTGATTCTGCATATAATAAAGATTTTATATTTCCTCAGTTCCATTATATTTTCACTTCAGAAAAATAATTAAAGTTCTAAATACAAATAACCTTATATATTATTTTTATAAATAGTTTGATTTTTTTTAATAAATAAATTATAAAGTACATATTAATATATATTTTAAAAATCTGATTAGTGTTTTTGCATATTGCAAATTAATTAATTGTATATATACATTTTTTTTTGTCTATTTTGAGTGTTTTGCTTTTAAGTCATGCATATGAATTTTGTCGCATGCAGTTATTGATGTATTTTGTTGTTTATTTCTCATTATTGTTATGGGTAATTATTGGTGTATTTTGTATTTATGTGTTTTTTTTTCTATTATTTTTTTTTTTTTATACCGAGGTTCCGGGCTTACGCCCGACTAGTCCTCGAGGAAACAGTCCCTGCCCCTCAGAACTGCCTCATTCTATTTCATTTTCTTTGGTGATGCTTGTTTTCGGTTTTTAAAACCGAGAATTGACTTCAAAATCCATACAAAACCACCTCTATATACACCTACAAACCCTATAATCCTCAACATATATTCTCTCCTCATTTAATATTCATTCTCTCTTTATCTCTCATCTCTTGTCTCTATTTTAATATAAATTAATACTTTCTTATACACTGATTTGACATAAAGTTAAAACATACCTTATCTAAAACTCAAAACAAACATATTTTATTATTCATTAGATTTTCAAACTCTAAAATCTCAATTACATTCCTTAACCAAACATCCCTTTTATGTTCAACACATCTTACTATTCATTTTTCTTTATATTGGAGACGCATATTTTCTATTTATAATATTTACTCGCCATCTCCTTTTCTGTTCATTTGTCTCCATACCGAAGAAGCGTATTTTCTGTCTTTTTTGGTTCATTTGTTTCCACGCTGAAGATGTGTATTTTCTATGTATAATATGAGTTTGATTGTAGTGCACCGGATGCACTAGTGCACCTGGATAATCTAAACCGTTGGATTAGATTTTTATTTAATCCTAACCACTAAATAAAATAAGGGGTAATTCTGGGATGCATCGGGTGCACTTAAGAGTTTAATATTGTAATTTAGGGTATAATAGTAATTACATAAATTAAAAAGTTTGTTATAAGGTGGAGATTGATTGTTTTAAATTTTAATGGATTAGGCCTTATAGGTGGATCGGTACACCCATGCACCCCATAATAACCCTTATAATATTTACTCTCCATTCCTTTTTCTATTCACTTGTCTGTATTTTCTGTTTTATTTTATTTATATTCCTTCTATTTTCATGTTCTCTTTTATTTACTTTACTTTTTCTTTTCTGTTTATTTGTTCATTCTCTACGCCGCTCCCTACATGTTCGACACGCGTCTATCAAGCTCTTTGCATGTTAAACACGCATCTCTCAATATTCTGCTTACCACACCCATCTTTCAATGTTAAAACGTTGAATTTTTATTATTGAAAAGCGTGTATAGATACGTGTAATGATCCCACCAAACGTTTAATTTTTATTATTGCGATGCGTGTATAGATACGTGTAATGATATGCTACCTATGTTCATTACATCCTTTCATCCTACCGCTTCCTCAATATATTATAATTTATTATATCAAAATATTGTAATTTATTATATCAAAAGATATACGTATTGTTCTGATCAACTCGATTATTGCAACGCGTATATTGATACGTGTAATGATATGCTACCTCTATTCATTACATCTGTTCATCCCACCGCTTCCTCAATACATTGTAATTTATTTTATCAAAAGATATACATATTGTTCTGATCAAATTGTCAACGCGAATATTTAGATATTAATAATTTAATATTCTTTATAGTATTTAATGTTACTGAATGTGATATAGTTATATTTAATTAACTTTTTTTTTAGAAATTCAAAGTTCAAAAGATTTATGAAAATAAAATAAATTAAAAATATGTGGAATACTAATTTAAATTTATTCTACTATAAATCTAAAATAAAAATACACATTGAGACTTTCTTGTTCATTTTACAATTTCATAATTAATTATTATTATACATTAGATATTATTAATTTTTTAAAAAAAATATATCACTTTTAATATATAAAATAATTTGCAACCTCATTATTACTTTTTATTTATTAGTCACTTTTTATTATAAATGTTACTAATCTCACGTAATTATTGCAATTAATATAAATGAAACATCAACAATTTAATAATGAAAATATCGAAATATGTTTCAATATTTTTACTCTTAAATAAATTTATTCTTTTAGAAATTATAATAATATTTAATATGGTAAAAATGGATATTTGCACTTCCCTTTTTATTTTAATTAATACGATATTGAATATCCATTGTTTTTTAATTTTCTTATATTAATTAAACGGTGGAAAGCAATTTATTTTTAAAAAGTTAGTATATATACCTATAATTATCATTAAGGATGCACCACTGTCCCTAACCATTTATTCATATTGATCTGTAAAATATTGAAAATGAGTGTTCTTTAGGAGTGGTTTATCATTAATATACTAAAGTTTTTCTTACTCACAATTAATTTCTTATGATATGTAAATCGTTATTATTTGTTATGTTTGATAGTGAGTTTGATGTATAATTTTTTTTGTGAGTTTGATATATAATTTTTGAGTGTATATTGGATGCATCCGGGTGTAAGGGTGCACCCATATGTATATGTCTTTTTATTCTATTTTGTATATATATTATTCTATTTTATACACGTGTTTTGTAATAATTGTATATTTTTTTCAAATTAAATTTTCATTAAAAAAACTAACATCCATATGTGTATAACTTTTTATTGAATATTATATACAATTTTTTATTAAAAAAATTAACAATTAAATTGTATACATTTTTACTCTTAATTATATATGTTTTTACTTATATTTTTATATGGGTGCACCCTATCTTTAGGTGCACCCGGGTGCACACTATAAATTGCCATAATTTTTTTTGTTGATAATTTGGGAGGTCAAATTTAGGAATCGTATGGTTGTATCTATAAAATCTACATCATTAATTAAAATAAAATAAATAAATTTTTAAAAAAAACAACTATATACTACACCTGATAACAATAAATCATCACACAGATAACAAAAGAATATACAAATTGAAAGAAAATAGTAGTCTACATATGGAGCTGCTTGACATGCTTAATTTCTTCAAATAGTTCCTTCACAGCATTGCAGATATCCGTTTAGCAAAGCGAAGTTCGCCATCAATATCTACTTTAACTTCAACCACAGCTGAGATGTTTTTGTCACTCATTATTCATAGATATATCATTACTTCGTACTTTTTTATTACACAAAAATATTATTATACTCTCCAAAATTAATAAAATTAGTCTAAAAATGTAACTTTTCTTCATACTTTTTTATTACTCAAAAATATTATTATACTCTCCAAAATCAATAAAATTAGTCTAAAAATGTAACTTTTCTTAAATAATGTGAAAATTAATATTTAACGAAGGGAATATAAAATAACACACTTGGACAATTATATTTTTCATTAATCAATTACCGCTTTTAAATAAATTAAGAATGTTATTATCTATCTTACTCGTATCATTTAAATTATTCTTTACCTACAATATTTATTTACAATGAAATTAAACTCGTCAACCCCCGAATATACGAATAAATAATTAGCACAGCTAGATGTAGAAGTCAAACACTCATGCATAATCTAATAAGAACTAAGATGGATCATTAGAATGTACGGGTTGACAGAAAATGACAGTAACAATCCAATACAAATTCCTACTTAGGAATGAGTAATCCAATATAAATTCCTAAATTCTAGAGGTAGTATGAGGAATGAGGGAGGTTATGAGTAAAGCTTGTGAAGATTTGGGCCAACTCAACAGTTCTTGAACCACATTGTCAAACTTTTCTCTATCCTCAATCTTCACATCTCGATTCAAAATCTCGAATCGAATTTCCATCTTCTCTAAAGCCACTGCTCTTCTGAGCAGAATCCGAACCAAAACTAGCATCGAAGAGGATTCCACATTTACCTCATCAATCGTCACAGTTATCTTCATTTCAACCATCTTCAAGTGCAATAAGTCGCAGTTCAAGTCATCACTCGTCGACAGACGAGAGTGTAGAGGAGACTCCTGCATGAACAAAATAATTTAACCTTGTATTCAGAGGTCGAGTAATCAGGGAACAATATTTATCCAAAATGAGAAACTGATTACCTTTGTGACTTCATATAGTTGCAATGTCTCAAGATTTGGACAAGATTCAAGCACGCTTAAAACGCTAGACTTAATGTTGTTAATGTAAAAAATATGATCAATTTTCAAAGATAGCAGTCTAGATTGTTGTTGAAGCTGAAATCCATCTGCCACCATCATTGATAAATACTATCACATAGAACAAAGAAATAATCAATATATCAAAGGGCACCAAATCAAAATTTTCTTCTTGTACGTATCAATACATCATTACCACATATAACATAAAGAATATTACAAAAGAAACTTATCATGAATACACACACCTGAAAGAAGTGAATCTTCATATGAAGCTTCTTGATATGCTGAATATCCTTAAATAGTTCCTTCACAGCATTGCTCACATGTGCAGGAGTCTCCTCAGTAAAATAAAAACCAGAAACGAGATCTACTTCAACTTCAACCACAGCTGAGATATTTTTGAGCCGGACCTTTCTTCCATCAGGTGGAATAATAATTTCTAAAATGCTTAAATAAGGTGCTGAGATTTCTAGCATTTCCACCGATGCGTTCTCCTCTAACTCAATCACACTAAGTTTACGAAGACGCGGAGAGTCAATCTTCAACCTATTGAAGCCCCAACATCCACATAGTTCCAAACTACTCAATACAGGACATCCCAATAATATATTTTCAACCACACGCTGATGCAACTCTACACATTCCAATCGTAACTTATTGAGAGATTTCCAATCCACTCGTCTCCCAGGGGCAGCTGTGCAATATTCCATACTCAACTCCGTCATAACAGAATTCGAATACAACAACCCCGGGGGCAAATACCGAATTGAATCATGTGTCGGAAGCGATAAATGAACTATTTTGGACTTCAATTTTAAGGCAAGCTCAACCCAGATATCCACATGTGATGCCCAAGCCTCATTGTAATCGAAATTGACATTAAATTCCTCCAACGTAGCATTGCGAGAAAGAAGGACCCTGTGAACCATAGCCACAAACTTGCTGATTTCAACAATATTATCAGCACCAAAGAGAGAGAATTGAAGGCTTGTCAATTCACACCAAAGATATCTCCATCTCTTCGACAACACGCTCGTCCTTGCAGCATCCCTTACATTGACATTGATATCGGAATCGAGGCTCACAAAAGAGAGAATATGAACAAGTAAAGAATCTGGCAGAGCACTCAACCGATCAATTGATCCCATAACTCGCGTATTCTATGATTGCCCTAATTTTTTCTGCCTTTCACCTAATTAACAACAAATCTTCCATGAAATTTTAGAAAAATATAGTATGCTTCTGCTGAATTTCATTTCATCAAATCGTTTCTCAATAACTTAAAACCAGAGTATAGTTAAGAAGTCGAACCTCAGTTCACCGGCGGACGGCGGCAGCGTAATCGTACACCGCTCAGTTTACTTGAAGAAGAGGAGGAGCTTAAATACGGGAGTGACATCTACTTTCAGGGCTGTTTAATTAGTAAAGTTATGTTACTAGTTATACCCGTGCACCCCACCACGTTAGCGATGATTATTTTAATTTAAGTGTATATTAGGTGCACCTGGGTGTACCATTGCACCCATATTTGTATAATTTTTTATTCTATTTTGTATACATGTTATTCTCTTTTGTATACGTGTTTTGTAATATTTGTATACTTTTTTCACACTAAGTTTTTCATTAAAAAAATAAGCATTCATATGTGTATAACTTTTTATTCAATAGTGTATACATGTATTTTAATAATTGTATATTTTTTTACACTCAATTTTTTATTAAAAAAATTAACAATTAAATTGTATACATTTTTACTCATAATTGTATATGTTTTTGCTTATATTTGTACGTGGGTGCACACGAAGCTTCGTGTGCACCCGGGTGCACACTATATTTAGCCTTTTAATTTTGTGTATTTATGTATTTTTTTCTAATTAGGTAAATAGTAAATTTTCAAAATAATAATGATAAATTATGCAAATTTGATATTTATAAATTAAATTTAAACTTCTTTATGAACAATATTTTTCATAAGATATTGCTCTTCCTATTTAATCAATACTTTTGCATTTTTCATGGATATTTTTCTAGAAAGGGCAACGTACAATTGTTTATACACTCCAACATTTTGTACTGTCGATCCTTGAGTCTTATATATTACCATTGAAAAACATAGTTTGACGGTAAATTATTTTCTGATAAATAAATAAAAATATAAAAATATAAAAACAAAAAATTGTAGTATTACATAAGTTTTGGGATTAATTACTACTAGGTACACACTTTATACCCTAATTACTACTAGGTACATTGATTTAAAATAATTATTATTATATATAAAATATTAAAGTAAAATAACAAATATACCCCTAAACCCATACACTTTTAAACCACCAATCCCACCCCTCACCCACCACCGTTGACCGACAGTTGACCGGCGTTGACCACCGTTGACCGGTCGTTGAACGGCATTGACCGGCCGTTGACTGCCGCCGTCGGACCACCACATTTTTTTGCTGCACACACTTTTTTTCTACTGCATATACCTTGCTGCACACAACATTATGTGCAACACATTTATAGGGGTAATATTGGAATATCACTATATATTTTTGTAGTTAGTAGTAATACTTTTGTATGTTTGTATCTCATAGTAATTAAGGATTTTTTTGTGTACCTAGTAGTAATTCTCCTAATTTTTGGTTAATAATGTATGCAGACATTATGAGAAAAAAAACTTATTAAAATCATAAAAATATGTCTAATTATGTTTAAATACCTTTTATAATCTTAAAATCTTATATTTTTCTTGGACATTTAAAAATTTGAGATTTTAGATTATTCAAATTTTAAATTGATAAAATTAATCTTAAAATTTTTATATGAATTATTTATTTTATTTTGTGGGTATTTATCTAAAAATTCTATTTTTGACTTTTATGTAATATTTAAAAGTAGGGTTACCTACTATGGGATATATAAAATAATGCATAATTGCTATAAACTACATGACTCAAATAACTAATACTCATAATTGCACAATTATATATTGTGATACCATAATTGTCCCTATGTGTTTGCACAATTTATTTTTGTACAATTTATTTTTATACATTTTGTTTTGCACAATTTGTTTTTGCACATTTTGCTTTGCAAATTTTTTTTCACATGATTTTCATTTTAGTACTTTTTTCACATTTTTTTATTTTCTTTCCATTTTTTTACATTTCTTCACAATATTTCCACCTGCATACTCACTCCTCTCACCTGCAGATCTCCGCCGTCCTTCCCGGCGCAGTTCACCGCTACCGAACCAGCTCGTCATCTCCAACAGCCACCACCGAGCCATACCGGAGCCGCACATCTTCCGTCAGCCAGTGCCGTCGCGCCTCCACCGCTTTCACGCTCGTGATGTTTACCACCCGTTTCTTCACCGTGTTGATCAGAATCCACCTTATCCTCAGGTGCTCCAGCGCGAGTTTTGTGCACGCGCCGTAGAATGCCAGCAGCATCGACACCGTTTCCTTGTGCGACAGCAGCTCCACCCTATACGGCGAGCTGAGGAACCAGCCGGAGCATGGCTCTGTCATGATCACCTTCGAGTACACTAATTTTTCATCATAGAAAATATCGACGACAGAGATCAATTCGGATGTTCTAGAAGCAGTACTACTGATTCTATACTTGTGGCCAGAGGTACTGTGGTAGCGGACAGAGGAAAAATTGTCAGAGTAGAATAAGCGGTGGCCGGAAGAGAAGACGGAGATGGCGGCGCGAACGGTGGGGTGGGTGGTGGCGGGCCAGTTAGAGTTGCAAATTTGCCTCAAGAGAAGATCTTCACTGTAGAGAGAGAAATTGAGCGGAGGCGCAGCTGGTAGAGGATTAGGGGTGGGGAGAGGGGGTTGGAATTGGGCAGTGGGATACAGCTGGATTTTTGTTTAAATAATAAGGGTATATATGACATTTTAACATATTATTTTGTAGTGGATAGTAATTTAAAATTTTTCATGTATCTTATAACATTAATGACATAAAGTGTGTATGTTATAGTAATAATTTATTTTATTTAATTGAGTTGAAATTTAAAATCTGTGAATACTAAACAAAAATTAAACAGGGTTAACGTTATGATCAATAAATTAAGATGAACTTCAAAATTTTTATTTTTAATTTCTTTAAAATACATTTCTTGAACTCTTATTGTCAATCTTTTTTTTAACCACCATCTTTAAACTACTAAACGAAGATTTCTACTTGCTTAGGGGGTAAACTCTCATGGATTTAGGTTTCTACTTGCTTAGGTGGCAAGCTTTCTGAGTCTGACGTGTCATGCCCTCCATTTTTATAATTTTTTTTAACTTTCAGTATTTTCTATATTGCAACTCAATTCAATGTGTAACTCAGTATTTACAGTTTTTGCGTTATTCAATTAAATGCTCTCTTTCCGTTTTATGTTATGATTTTTTTGCGCTATTCAATTCGATGTTGTCCTTTCATTTTGTGTTATGAAAATTTAGTATCTCATTCTCAAAATCCATTTCCAGTGGCTTTATTTACGTCGGCGACGCATTGGATAAAGGTGAAATTTTTGTAAAATTTTAGGTCTGAGGGTTTATAGCGATTTGCGCGTGAAATTATCGATCTACTCTTTTCATGGTTGTTACTTGTTACTCATTCTTGCGATGTTTTTCTCCCTCACTCTTATTATATGTTCAAGCCTTAACAATGAATTGGGACTTTCTTCTTTTTCCTTCGATGATTAATTTGTGATGGGTTGAATTAGTTTGTGTTTTACATAAGTTGCAATATATTCACAGGCTTTTATCTGTGTAGACTGTCTAAGAAGCCAAGTGTTATTTTTGTTGCAGTTTTAAGTTTGGTATATTTGTGGTTGATCTATGATGCATGAGATCACACCAGTATTGTAGTGTAATGTGTTGGAAAGTTTATTGAATTTCTATCAATGCATGTAGTGAAAATCAGGTTGCAGTGTGATGCGCAACGGAACAAACCAAGCTGCTATGTTTATGGCCAAGAATGAATTTGTGGGATAGTATGGAGGAAGCATGAAGGGGACAGAAAAGTGCTTCAGCTGTGGCAATTTATGATATCAGTATTTACAGAGGTATGTTCATGCCATCAAAACTATCAGTATGGATGAAGAATCAAAAACTGCATAAAATATAAGTTTGAAAGCCCTACCTTTATCGAGTGTAATTACTTTAATGGAGAAGTCGAAAGATTGATCGTTTAAGCCCTCAACAATTTCTTTTAGCTGTTGTAGAATGGATGACAAAATCAGATAGTGTACCGAGTTAATCTTTAGCTTTGGAGCAATTACTATTTCAGGGTAGCGTTTTGTTTGGATATCTTCATTAAGGTTTTGATCATGAGGTGGAAAGAGAATTGCTTAAGTTATTCATCAGATTATTAGAATTGGCTATTAGATCGTGATTTTATTAAAATAATGAATTAATTTTACATTGGGTGATTTATTAAACATCTTAAGTCCTTTTCCTTGAAGGGTTGAAGATCTTATGCTATCCACTGTCCAAGTAAATTGAATGACAAATTGTGTTATGATTCCATCTCTTTTGTCATGGATTTTGTTTATTAGAAATGATAATTATTTTGAAAGAATATATCTTCCTCATAGTCAGGTTATAATTGGAGGGAAGGGGTATTATTTAAAATGCATTATTTTTGTTTTAACTTATGTATAGAATAACTACACATTGAATAATGTTACTTTTCCTAGATGCACATTGAATTGTTCTACGCATGTCTTGCACTAATATACAGGTTATTTGCAACATGCTTAATTTAGAAGCTTGATATAGTTGCTTTAGGATTAAAAATAAGTCCCTCCATCCCTATCCCCACCCCTATGGATGTTATATGTTCGGTAAACAGATATATTTTAATACTCACCATTTGTATTGGTGAGAAGGAATAGAACAGCAGACAACCATATTATAGGGCTGCAATAAAGTGCAAAATGAGGTAAGAATATATATGACTAATAAATATATACATACACAGAGAGAGCGAGTTCAAATGAAGTCCATTAGTTAGTTGGCTACGTAAGGAGCCAACTTGCTTTATGTGGACAAATAGAATTCTGCAATAACCCTTTATGTGGAGGGTGATTCTGCTTGCCAAATAAGCATGTTGGCACTCTCTTTCTCTCTCTATTTCTCCCTCTTTCTCTTTATATATATAGAGATTAGAGAGAGACAATCATGGATTATTGATAGCAAAGAAGAGAAATCTTGGCAACTAAGAAACAACCTTATTCCGACTACAACGCTGAAGTCATCTTCCAGCGACCGGCTTATATATTTCTGGAAGTTGAAAGTTGACTGGTAATGAGATGGTAAGTGCTCCTGAAACTAAAAAAATCAGACATTTAGAAACATAACATTCATCAGGTTGTCTTAAGATTGATTGCCTTTTGTTGTTTGTTGTTGACATACTTTGCTAAATCAATGTCTAAGTGCTAAATAGTCTACTTTTGCAATTGATTTGAAAAATTGGATGAAGAAGCACATCTACATAGAGTAAAGAATCAGAATGAACTCTACGGGTGAAACGTGAATTGGATAAGGTAATTTTCTAAAATGAAATATGAGTTCAGTTTAGTAGGTAGAAATAATATTGGGTTTTGGCAAAATGGCAATTCTATTGAAGATGAGGTGCTAATAAATATATTTTTTTGGAGCATTGCACAAGAAATATATGTTTATTTCCTATGATATTTTTAAATACTGTTCGGTTAAATTACATTATTAATTCACTATTAGTGAAAGTAGAGTTTGGATGTATAAAATTACAATTCTTGGTTACAGATTCACCACCTGTTAGATTTCCTGACTAGGTACTTCATGTTCATAATCTTGATCTAATTTGTACATTTGTAGAATCTCATAACTGTTGGGATATGATATCTTGATAACTTCTTTTTTTAGGTAACACCATTTCTTTTTCCCATTAAACTACGACCAACTTTATAGAAGCAGGCACCAAAGCTAAACCACATAAAAAGATATTATAATTAAGCACTTTTCTTAATTAATTGCAGCGCTTATAAAGAATTATATATTCAAGACATACTATACTACCTACTCTATTTTCCATTCTGCCATTTGCTTTCGGTTTGCACTTTTATCTCACTTTCTAATTTTGGGTTTGGTGTTATCTAAAATTGCATATCCATTTTTTTTACCACCCATGTCTACTTCAAGCTTGAAACTCTGTAATGTATGATCTAATTTTTGCCTCTTTAATCAAAATCAACTTTCCTTTTTAAAAAGTATAAAGTCGTGTTAGTCTAAAAATTTCAAATCATGATGAAGAAAAGTATAAGACCAGATACAAGACCCGACATAATATGTTGTTTGAGGAGAGGATTTTAATAGTGTTGAACAATGGTTTTTAATATGCAGATTATATTAAATATTGGAACAAAAATATTATTGTAATTATTTTAATCTTGCTACTTTATTATCTGTTTTATAATAAATATCAAACTGCCTCACTGTAAAATCTCCATGAAATGGATAAAAAGTAATAATATTTTAATAAAAATTGATTGTGCTTTAGAGAATTATTTCATGAACCATTCGAAAAAAGTAATAATATTTTAATAAAAAATAATTATGCTGCAGGTAATTATTTCACGAGTAGTTCGAAAAAATATAAAAATTATTTTATGTGAGACAATTTTCATTTCACATGTTGTCTCCACAAAATAAATACTCACACATCAATAAATTTATAAATACAATTTTTATAAAAAATAATAGTGTGACGCTAGTTTTATACTAGAACAAAATACAACTCTATCACAATGCTAATTTTTATTTTCAATAATTTTAGTGAATTCTGAAATTTACTATGTACATTTCTAATACTACGTATCTCCAGTCATCTATTGAAAAAATCACATTATTTAAGAAAAGAAAATACTTTTTTAAGTACATATTTTGTGTTTAATGTAAGACAATGCTGAGCTTATACATTGTTCATGAAATAACGATGTTATTTACTCCTTGAGTTGATAGCAAATAGCACTAGGTTAAATTTAACAAAAGATATTTCCAGATGAAAACAAAGCAGACGTCTAAAAATTACATGTGGTTTATTAACCTTATGCCATGATATGCTTAGATATAAATTTGCACACTATTCTTTAATCTCAATCAATGAATTTAGGTATCCATTACCATTAGATTTGTTTTAGAAGTTTGGTTCTTATTTATGAATAGAAGCATGATATCCATTTTGGGTATTATATTGCTACCTATATAATACCTCTATTTTAGAAGTTTGGTTCTTAATTATACATGGGAATATCCGAAATAATAATAATAATAATAATAATAATAATAATAATAATAATAAATTTTTGGATGATACATAAGATATTGTGTTAAAAATAAATATTTATAAAAATATTAAGGAATATTAAATTAATATTTTCATAAGTAAATCATAATTTTCGTTGCAGATATTTTAAAAATAATAATTTGTTGCATAATTTTCGTTGAAGATATTTTAAAATAAAACTCATTGATCCCGTGTAGCACGCGAATTACATGCTAGTTCATTTCTATAAAGAAGTATCTCTTTAAAGAGTTTGTATTATAGACAAGGATGAAAAAATATCTCAAAATTTTCACGATATATCCATGATATATCCGTTTTTAGAGAGTACCAATATCGATATTGGCAAAAAGATATTTCTTTTCTGATATTCAGGAAATATCGAGAAATATCAATAAAAATGTCGATATCGATTTGCCACAGTTCAAATTTTCCTAGATATCGAGACATATCGAGGAAATATCGATAAAATATCGACAAAATATCGAGGATATATAAAAATATCAAAAAATTATCTATATTAATATATATATATATGTGTATATATATATATATATATATATACTAATATTTTGATTTACTTTTACTACCCAAATACATTTTTGGTTATTAATAAAACCGGTTATGAAGGCGGCCGCGGACGACGTCCTTCTTTTCTGTCGAGCATCTGTCATGAATTGTAGACACCTCTTCCAAATCTGAAAAAATAAATAAAAAATAAAGCAACACTTGCGTAAAATCATCTAATAGTGAGATTGTTTTACGTTTGATTAATTCGATAGAACAAAGTATTATTGACACATTCAGAACTATGTTTAGATTTTCTCTAATTCGATGAGCTTGTACCAATATTTTTTAGATCTAGACGGCATAACATATTTTACATTTGAGCCTCATATATCATCATTTTGATATTAGTTATTATGTACTCCCTCCGTCCCGAAATATTTTGCACACTTCCTTTGTAAAGTGTGCAAAATATTTTGGGACGGAGGAGGTATTAAACAATAAGTAGTGATTATTGTATAATTCCATGCTATTTAAATATATTGTTATTGATTTGATTATCATGTGTTATAAGTTTAATGAGATTTTAAAGTGTATTTTTATATATTAAAATTAATTATAATATATTAAAAAGTTAATTAATTAACTTTCTTCTCTTTTTTTTTCAAGTTTTCGTAATTTTTA
Organism: Pogostemon cablin; assembly: GCA_023678885.1. Taxonomy (NCBI): domain Eukaryota; kingdom Viridiplantae; phylum Streptophyta; class Magnoliopsida; order Lamiales; family Lamiaceae; genus Pogostemon; species Pogostemon cablin. The sequence goes on along the minus strand of CM042969.1, from coordinate 29,900,923 downwards.
AAATTTTATCGATATCGATATTCAATATATCCATCGATATTCAATATATCCATCGATATATCTATAAATTTGAGGTGTCGGTATTTTACCGATATCGATATTTTCATCCTTGCTTATAGATTCATATCTAAATAAACTTAGAGTAAAAATTAGTAGATAGCCTATTGATGAGTAAAACAATTTGGACTATTGATTTTAAATAAAGTAAAAGTAGTAAAGCACCTTTCAGTTCATGAGAAATCGCATGAAATTTAAGTTCTTCCATTGATCCAAAGCTACTCTTATTTTTTCTTCTTCTAAAAATTCAAATTTTAACTAATGAAATATGGCATCTTAACCATCAATCATGATGATATGGTGTTAGCCATCATGAGAGTTAAAATTTGCGACTATTAAAATTTTCATTAAAGGTGGCACCACATCCCATCAAGAAATATTACCATTATACCATAGGGGATGACCATCAACATTGTTTGGTAAAAATATCTCTCAAACACCAAATTCATCATTCTAATTATGACCACAAACGTGTAAATCGGGTTCACGGTATAAACATTTCAATTCTATATACCTTATTTATTGCTAGGATGTTTAAATTAAAGGTAATTACAGGATTTACAAGAGTTTATGATAGGTTTACAAAAAACTAACTCAATCATGATGGGGTAAAATAAACATCTAACGACTAGCAAAACGTAATCAGAAATTGGAGTTATATATTAGCATCCAAGGGAGAAGGAAATGGAATACCACTTCTTCTTTCTGGCATAGATATGGCTTTGCTTATGCTTCGGCGCAATCTTTTGAATTTGCTTATTACCCGAGTAATTCATCCAAGTTTATTGTTGTTTATTGCTACCGCAGTGCAGTTGCAACACTATTGTCCGAGGGAAACGACTGATTATCTAGAAATGTAAATAAAAGTAGAACACCAAGACAAATCATAGAGAGAAAAGGTAACAACTAATACAATTTTGAGTTCTCAAACAATATTTGGTAATTAATTCACAAAACTTTAGCTTAACTGCACAACAATTCCATATTACCAGTTGATAGTTGCTGGAAGAACAGTTCATAGTTGATTTGGAAGAACGTGAAGCGCCATTTGTGGAGTAGATTGCCTTTTTTTTTTTTGCTAAAATTTTTGTTGTTTCTTGAGAAGACTCTTTATAAAAGCAGTGCTCTCCCTAATCTCCGCAAGCTCTTTTTGCTCTCCCTGAAAATATTGGTATTCTTCACCTTACCATCTAAAAGCTTTATGTAATTGTTTGGTAATAAAATTAGGGTTCATAATCACATGCAACGTCCAGCTGCAATTATGGTTCAAAAAAATGATCCCATCATGGAAAGTTTGGGAATAAATTGTGGAGAAAATCTTTACTTCCAAATATATATTTTCTTTCCTTGCATAGCTATTTAATAGAAGTTAGTGTAACATTAGGAGACTCTCTCTCCTAGTGCACATATCACCTATTTGATCGGTATAACAAGAGATATAACAAGAAAATGTAACAAAGCATTCGAGCCGTTTTTTACTACTCCCTCCATCCACTAAGCTCTTCACTCTTCCTTTGTAATTTACAAAGGAAGAGTGAAAAGTTTAACGGAGGGAGTATTGTTTTTCTCTAAAAGTTCTTTGTTTTAAATGGGCAATTGCAGATAAGCGTGTGATCAAGTCTTTTATCGAACCCAAAGGATAATTCTAGACTTACTATTTAATCTATTTATAACAATTCTAATATAAGACAAATCTGGGTATTTTTAGAGAATTACGTAAATTAAAGATGCAGAAAATAAGTACTAAAAATAACAAAATAGCAGATAAAATTAATTGGGAAGTGTTCAAGAGAGAAGATAAGATAGCTCTAGGCAATCCGAGTTAAATTAATTGGGAAGTGTTCAAGAGAGAAGATAAGATAGCTCTAGGCAATCCGATTTAAATTGATCAAATTAAATCACTGGACAATCAGTTAGAATTCCTGCAGATTTCATTAAAGCAATCACCTAATTATGTTAAAACTCTTTAGTGAAGTAAACTTAACACATAAATCTGGTTCAAACCCTTAGATGCAGAAGAATAATTTCTGCTCTCTTCTAGGTGCTTAAGAATTAATCCTCAATTCCCACCTAACAATCTAAGAAACCAAATCCTCTAGAATGGTAATTAATAGATATATTAAGTGTGTAATATTAATTATTCTACTGAATAAAGGTTATAGGGTTAAGTCTCATTTACCCATATTAGATAGACAAATATAATCCCTCTATGACACAAGCAATAATCATAAGCATGCAAAGGTAATTGACATCTTCATGAATAAAGGCAGATCATATAAGACAAAAATATCAATCTCAATTCAAAACATTAATACTAAAATAAGAATACTGCAGAAATTCATAACCTAGTCTAGGTCATCAATTCAATCCAATTAGCTCATGGTGTTACAAGCAACACCCATGGTTAGGTAAGAAAACAATCCCATAGGTCTATTATTCAAAATTAAGAAAGAAAGAGTAAGAAAAACCCTAGATATGGCGTGATCCTCCATTCTGAACCTTCTAGTTCTCCTTCTCAAGTAAGCAACAGTGATGAACTCTTCGGGATGGGCGGATGGGATGGTGAATCTTGATTTCAATATGGTGGCAGGAAATGGGTATGGAAAAGTATGTAGAGTTGTGGAGAATTATGGGTTTGGAACACCCCAAGGGCTCCTTTTATTTTTGAAGGCTGGAAAATTTCGAACTCTCTCTCAAAAGTGAGCTTTTTCACGTCAAAAATACGAACGGGTAAAAAAATACATTTCGAACATGCTGGAGCATGGCACGAGTCGTGCCGGCCATGGCACGGGTAGTTCCGCCCACTAGTGCCACACGCCGGCATGGGTCGTGCCACCTGTCGGCAGTCTACGCGACCTAACGATTTTGCTCATAACTTCTTCATCCGATCTCCGATTGAGATGATTTTTGCGCTCACGTGATCCTCTCTTCCTTGGCTTTCCAATCATATAAAGAACCTCTAAAAATTCGTCCATTTGAGTGTGGCACGATTCGTGCAAAGTATGGCACGAGCCATGCTCTTCCGGGACGTGTTGGGCGGTCTCAGCGCTCGTGCCCGCCCATGGGCGGCACAACTGCCTATCATGGCCGGCACGACTGCCTATCCTGTCCTTCCCGACTTTGCTCCCGACTTCCATTTTGCTCTTTTTATCCCCGTTTTCCACCTAAAAACATGGCATAACACCTCAAAAGCATCTGTAACACAAATATATGCAATTCAACCAAAAGATGCTCAAGTACGGATATAAATTCTACACAGCGGTGCTAAATCGAACCCTAAAATACGTAAATTTTCACTCTAAACAATGGGAGAACATATTGGTTGTGAAAATATCATAGCTAAAAAGATGTGGGAATTACGATTAGGTCTCTAACCAAATTATTTACTCCATCCTACCCATAATTGGCTTCATCTAATCATTTTTTATTTTTTTTTGAAAAAGGAATTTATTATTTTAGAGTATGTGATTTATCCTAAATAAAAGAGTACAAAAATACAAAAATAGCACACCTACAATACCTCTTCCTACAACAGGATCAACCTGTAAGTCATAATTAGCCATTTCAGCTAATCATCTTTTAAATTTGATTTACAAACAAATCAAGTTTAACCATTAATATGATTGATTTTTTTAATTAATTATTATTTTTCATTAAAAAAATTTACTCCCTCCCCCCTCCGTCCTACATTAAATTTCACACTTTCGTTTTTGTCCGTCCCACATTAAATTGCAGCACAAAAAAAAAATAATTTTTAACCTCAAAAGTATATCTTAATTACAAATTTATCATTCTTATCTAACACACAACATACTTTATAATTTTATGAGATGGAAGAAGTATTCTTTTTATGTATGAGTGAGGCTTGTGTGCGCCCGGGCATACGGGAACACTTTCCGTGCGCCTTTAGAATTTAATATTATGGGTAAGAGTACATTGCTTTGGTTTAAAGGGTATACACTTTAATTAATAAAGGTACACCATTTTGTTTTAAAGGGTATACACTTTATTAATATTTTTTATTTTTCTTCTGAAAATAAAGGGTACACATATTTATACAATTTAACACAAAATTTTAAAGGCGCACGGAATGTGTTCCCGTGCTCCGGGCACACACAAGTTTTTGCCATGGTACACATCTTTATACTAAAGGATGCACAATTTAACACAAATTCTAAAGGCGCACGGAATGTGCTCCCGTGCGCCTGGGCACACACAAGTTTTTGTCTTTATGTATATTTGTATATAAAATAATACACACCCGGACGATAATATTTATCATTAATCAATTATCACATATTATGTTATATTATCTATCTTACTCATATAATTTAAATAATTAATTTATTACTATCCACCACACATTAAATATTATTTCTCTCACTTCACTTTGTTTCATTTACATTAAATTATTATACTCCTTAATTTTTCATGAAATAAAAAATATGCTAACTTCTCCGAGGTAGTTTAGAATGAATTGGAGAGAATATATATATATATATATAATTATATATCATTAATAGCTGTATTTCATTAAAATTGTTAACATATTTTAATTATATTACGAATGAATTAATACACTTCTAGCCTTTAGGACAAAAAAACATTTTTCATCTTTTACATTTTATTAAATTAATTAATCCATATGTTAATATTATAATCTATCTTGCTCATGTATGAAATTATATTCTTACCGTATAAAATAAAATATATTATATTCTACTACATTTTAGTGATTTACTGTCAATACAATCAAATTAAACGTGCCAACGGCTGAAAATACGAACACACAATTTGTAGAGCAAGATGTACAAGATAAATGACTCGTGCTCATATAATAAGAATAGGATGGAGGATTCACGTGTATGAGAGATAGAAAGAATGACAGAAATAATATAAAAGACCAATTCAAATTGACAGAAAGACTGAAAAATCAAATACCAATTCCTACCCCCTAGAGTTGGTACGAGGAACAAGGGAGGAGTACGAGGAACAAGGTAGGTTATGACTTATAAGTAACGCTTAGCATCGGAAAGGATTCCACGCTCATCTCATCAATTGTCACACTTATCTTCATTCCAACCATCTTCAAATGCAATAAGTCGTAGTTCAAATCATCACTTATCGACAGAGGTGAGCGTGGAAGAGGCCACTGCATGAACACAAAAAAGGTTAACCTTGCATTCAAAGGTCGGATAATCAGCAACAATATTTATCCAAATCAAGAAATTGATTACCTCTGTGACTTCATGTAGTTGCAATGTCTCGAGATTTGGACAAGATTCAAGCAACCTTAAAACTCCAGACGTGATGTGATCATCGTAAAGATTATCAATTTTCAAAGATAGCCATCTAGATTGTTGTTGAAGCTGCCATCCATCTGCCACCATCTTTGACACAAACTAACACATTGCAGAAAGAAATGATGAATATATCAAAGTGCACCAAATCAAAATTTTCTTCCTCTTCAAATAGCCATGAGAAAACATCAATATATCATCACATGGACAACACAAGAACATTACTACAGAAACTTATCATGAACACACACACCTGAAAACAGCTAGTCTTCATATGAAGCTTCTTGATATGCTGAATTTCCTCAAATAGTTCCTCCACAGCATTGACCGCATCTGCAGGCATCCATTTAGCATAACCGGAAACAATACTTACTTTAACTTCAACCACAGCTGAGATATTTTTGAGCCAGACCTTTCTAATTCCCTCGGGATGAATCATAATTTGTAAAATGCTTAAATAAGGTGCCACGATTTCAAGCATTTCTAAATATATATCATCTTCCTCGATCACAATAAGTTTATGCAGACACGGAGAGTCGATCTTCAAACTATTGAAGCCAAAACACCCACGTAGTTCCAAACTACACATAACAGGACATCCCGATAATATATTTTCAACCACATGCTGATGAAACTGCACATATTCCATCCGCAACTTAGTGAGAGATTTCCAATCCACTCGTCTCCCAGGGGCAACTGTGCAACAATCAAAACCCAACTCTGTCAAGACTGAATTCGAATACAACAACTCCGGGGGTAAATACCGAGTAGATTCTTCATTCAAAAGCGCTATATGAACAATTTTGCACTTCAATTTTAATGCAAACTCAACCCAAGATCCATATGGGATGCCCAAGCCTGATTGTAATAGATTTGAACACTAAATTCCTCCAAAGACTTTGAAGTGCGACAAAAGAAAAGCACTGTAAACCATAGCCACAAACACGCTAGTTTCAACAATATCATAAGCACCAAGAATCGAAAGCTTGTCAATTCACACCAAAAATATCTCCATCTTTTCGACAACACGCTCGTACTTGCAGCATCTCTTACATTGACATCGGAATCGATGATCGCAAGAGTGAGAATACGAATGAGTAATGAATCTGGCAGTGCACTCAACCGATCAATCGAATCCATAATTCGTTTATTCGATGACATCCTATCTATTATGCCCTAATATTTCTGCCTTTTCATCTAATTAACTACAAACAGGGCCGGCCCTGGGGTATGTCGCGATGGGCGACGGCCAGGGGCCCCACAAAAAAAAAAATATATATATATACATATATATATATTTACTAATTATTTTATATGTTTTTATCAAATGTATTAATAAAATAAATTATATTTTAAATATAATTAGGTGTTTTTGTGCGTAGAGATTAAGAATTTTTATTATTTTTTTATTTTTAAGTGTATCTATAAAGTAGGGTAAATGATGGGTGTTTAATTAATTTAATAAGAAAAATATGTATAGTTATTTAAGGTAAAATAAAAGTGGTAATTTTATAATAATATGGTATTGTGTGAATTGTTATTTGGAAATGTGCACAGCTTTTAGAATGAACGAAAATGAAAAGTGTGGAGTAAATATTGACACGGAAAATATAATTTAAAGATTTTATATATTAATAGTTCTCATGTGATGAACGAGTGTTCACACTTATTTTTTCATGACTTAAAAATTGACTTTAGTAATTGCTTTTTTTTTAAAAAAAAAAAACTTTCTCTAAAATAGTCTAATATGTTTAGATAAAATGAATAAATAGTAATATATACTATGTATGTTAATATAAAATGAATGTCAATTATTATATTAAATGTAGTTTTGAGGTTATCGCATTAGTCATATTTATTTTTTTTGAGTATGAAGGACGAAATAAAGATGGGAATAACCGTTACATGTGATGGAAAGTGCACACAACTAAAAAGATAAATACTCTCTCAATCTCGCGTTAATATTTACGTTTACTTTTTGCAGTAGATTAAGAGATATTATATTTTAATGTGTAGTAAAGTGATAAAAAATAATATTTAATATAAAGTGGGTAGTAAGAGTAGTATTTATATTGTGTGTGGACCTACGTGAAATAATTAATTGTTTTGTGTGGGCACAACTTGATAAAAAAATAAACGTAAATCTTAACTTGGACAACTAAAATGGAAAACGTAATTTTTAACGTGCATGAGACTGAGGAAGTAGATTATAGGGCCCCACTTTTTTAGTTCGACAAGAGCCCCTGAAATGTCAGGGCCGGCCCTGACTACAAACATCCATGAAATAATTTTAAAAACATATGAATTTGCTGCATTTCATCCAATCCTTTCACAGAAATTTAAATACCAGAATATAATGAAGAATTCGAACCTTAATTCATGGTTCGGCAGAGTAATCGTACCCCTCTGTCGAGATATAATTATGGATCACAATTTTAGTTGTTGTAGTTAACTTGAAAAGGAGGAGGAGATAGGGGAGTGGCATGAATTTTCAGTGCTAATTAGTAAAGTGAAAATGCCTTACCTAAATTACTTATGCAACCTTCTAAATAATTTCTCTCATACCCAATATTTTGTATTCCCAAATTATTAACTTAACATAAATTTATAATCCACTGTGATAATTATAATTTTAGGTGTTGATTTATTTATTATATAATTTGAATATCTAATACTCCATCTGTTTTCTAATTATTTTAAACTTTTATTTTGATCCATCTCAACACTTATATACGTTTTTAAAAATTGTAGAATGCATCTCATTAATATCTATTTTCTAAACACATGTCAACAACTTTATACGTATTTAAATTATCTAAAATACTCATTTTTCACATGAATCTCAGCAACTTTATACATATGTAAATATAAAAATTAATTTTTTTTAATCTTCGCACATAAATAATATAAAAAATACTCCATTCTTGATTTTTAAAATTTATAAATTAATTTTATAAGTCAAGCATCAACTGAAATTTTTTTAATTAAAAAAATAACATTCTTATTGTGATGTTAACATCATACATACGTATCTAGGGTAGATAGTTATTTTAAGATTGATTTTGGATATGTTGCATGGAAGAACCGGTTGCAGCATGGAGAGAAAAATCAATTGTAGATGGTGCATCACTTAAATCTGATTAGTTGGAAGCAGTTTGGTTAGGGTAGTTTGAAGCAATTGGATATGAGTTCTTTGGATGAGATAGAAGGAGTTACACATATGGATGGAAAGCTCCAAGTGTCAGCTATCTGTTGGAGGCAGATTCATGCATTTTGGTAACCGTTCAACAGCTTAAATGAAGGCTCAAAGTCACAACAGAAAACTGGTCATATATCTTTCAAGTATTCAATTCTTTGTATATATAAGGTAGTTTGCTGGCTTATTGAGAATGTAATCACCTTATACGTCTTAGCAATGAAAGTATAATCTCTCTCCTCTCATGGACGTAGAAGTTTCATCTCCGAACCACGTAAATCCTCTCGTTTCGTTTTTCCTTTCGTCTTTTCTAGATATGTAATTTCTTGTGCATATAGTGCAGAGAGTCTTGTTTGAGTTTCTTGCCACTTCTCACGACACTTACTAATTAAAATAGATATTCTCAACATTTGAGTTGATGTTTTGTAAGTTGCATAGATTTAACTTTATGCATTCAATTTTTTTCCGTAACAAATTATATTTATGTTAATTCAATAATGTATATATATTTTACTCCCTCCGTCCCAAACTTGTTGTCTTACTTTCCGTTTTTATCCGTCCCAAACTAATTGTCTTGCTCTAAAAAAGGAAAAATTTTCTCCCTAAAATACCCTTGTCATATCCAATATTTTCTAAAACCCCAACCCAATTAAAATCACATTAACCTTAATTAAAACATCAAATTAAACACACACACTACTTACACTTAATCTATCCCACTAACACACATACTGATTAACACACATACACAAACCCTAATCCCTCTATCCCTCTCTGACATCTCTCAGCCGCTCTTTCCTCTCATCTCTCTCGTTCTTGAGCGAAAGCCCTAGCAACTCTCTCTGTAAATTGACTCTCTGTCCCTCTCTCACATCTCTCAGCCGCCTCTCTTTGTATATTTGGCATGGCTGAGTCATGGATAGCATCGGGTAAGGGTTATTCTACACCCAATGATTCCGACCATCAGGTCCAGGAGTCCTCGGGGGTAGAAACGACCTCTGACGTCTTGGTTTCATCCGATGGAACCCTCGACGGTGTTTATCCGGCGCCGATGGTTCCTGATTCCCTCGACTCAACCTTCGATGCAATGGATCCACTATTCATGGCACTTGATTCGCTCGATTCAACCATCGACACAGTGGATCCGGCATTGATGGTACCTGATTCGCTCGATTCAATGGTCAATGGTGTGGATCCGTACTTGATGGTTCCTGATTCCCTAGATTTCACCCTCGATACAGTCACTCCTTGCTCTCTCTCTCTCTCAAGAAATCAATCTGGTGGGTCCTGATACGGTGGATCCAGCCATTGCTCTGCCGGAAGAAACAAGCGATAGCTTCTGAGACTTCATGTGGGAAATGATATATCTCTGCTTCCCGGTGTGTAGGTAGACCCTTTACTCTTTCTTGATATGGCCTTGTGAGGTCTTGCATGCGATTGGGAATTTATTTGGCTTTGTTGAACTTGATTCGTGGCCCTGTGAGGATTTGTTTGTGATAGCCCTGTGAGGCTTTATTTGTGGCTTTTGATTTATTGAGCTTGATTCGTTGCCCTGTGAGGCTTTGTTTGTGATAGCCCTGTGAGGCTTTATTTGTGGCTTCTGGTTTTTGTTGAACTTGATTATGTGGCTTTCAGGTTTCTGTTGAGCTTGATTATGTGGATTACGTGGCTTATAAGACTTTGTTGAGCTTGATATTGTGGCTGTTGTGCATATTTGGTCTCTGTTGAGCTTGAGTTATAGCCTTGTGACGAATTTTTCCGAGGATATGTGAATATGTTGGCTGATTGTTGGTGTATTGACCCTATATTGATGCATATCTTAGTCACCAACAGGTTTTTAAATCTGTTTAGGAGATTTTGAACATGTTGTATAGTGAACTTAGAGTTACCAGCATATCTAAGTCACCAATAGGGTTTTAAACCTATTTAGGAGACTTTAAACATATTGTATAATGAACTTAGAGTCACCAACATATTTAAGCCACCAACAGGTTTTTAAACCTGTTTAGGAGACTTTGAACATGTTGTATACTGAACTTAGAGTCACCACAAGGTTTAAAGGCCTTGTTAGGAGATTCAATTACCCTATGATGATATTTTTCTAAGGGTAATACAAGAAGCAGAAATTTCATTATGCAACATGTATGTTCACAACTTAAACAATTTCAAAACAACAAAAGATATCCTGATATTTATTGTTTAAGCTGTAAACATTAAAAAGTTTTACCCACATCTCAATATCCCAGGCTATTCATAAGCTCTGATATGTCATATATTGGCTTATAGACATGGCCTTCCTCGATTAATTTATTGATGCATCCCTTCACCAAATCTTCCTCAATCTCTAGTGATATAGGCAGTGCACCCTCTTTGATTAACTTTACTTTTCCAATGTGAGGCAATTTGTAGTTAATTCCTCCATCCACTTTCATAATCTCAATGAGGCAAGCTTGCAAACTTAGAAACACATTGTTCAATGTGAGAGCTGTCATATCTTCATAAGTCTTCATAATATTTTTCACCAATTATTCAACATTATAGCTTGTTGTCTTAAATTGTAGGGATTGGATAGTTCTGAAAAAGCCCAAGTCATTAATGTTAGTGTCCGGTGAGCGTGGGGGTTGGCAAACAAGTCTAATGTTAAACCCATCAGATCTTGCAGCCCTCCCAAACTCCAAGTCACTATCTTTTATGTGGGGCTTTGCATTATCCTGTAGTATCCAAATCTCATTCCCCAAACATTGTGGCCATTTCGACTTGATTGCTGGAATAATCTATGAATTAAAGAAATACTGCATGTAACAGTTACCCTTTTGATAAAACAAAAGTAAGGTGACTACATACATGCAATATATAGGATGATGATCTTATTTTTAAGGTCTGACTATTACCTGATTCACTATGCAATCTTTGATCACATCTTTGTTGACACAGTAAATAAGCTTGGTTACTAAAGTTCCTCTTACTCTATTATTTGAGTTTCTCTTTGCTGGCTCTATTGTTGTGAATGGGAAAGTTCCAATTTTCCCATCAAATATGACATGTCCTTCACTATCAAACAATGGCCTTGACACCGCACATATAAACATGATTTTCTGGATGAAATTTTTGGAGTTACAGGTTCTATGTGGTTCTTTCTCATCAGGAACCATGTAATACCTCTCACAAACTTTAGTAAGAAATAACCATTTCTCATCTATGTGCACTACATTATGCATTTCCTTGAACTTAAGATTTTGAGCATACCTGCCATAGTAGATGGCATCCAAACAGTAATTTAGCCTTCAAAGCTTGTTCTCTGGAGTTTGCTCAGGCTTGATTGCATTTGCGTGTGCCCTAAGAGTACCCTCTTTAACCCCATCTTCCCACTGTTGATTTGCTCACACTTAAAACTTTGGATAGATCTCTGATTGTTGATCTACTTTGAAATGGAATACTCTTCACTGCATTAGCATCAAAGTGGACCCTTTTTTAAATTGATACACCTGCCCTCTTGGATCCAAGGTGTATTGATTTTCCTTCCTCCATTTGTTGCTTTGCAACAACCCAAATACGACTTATGGTCCTTGTAGAAACAGAGAATGTTTCAGCTGCTTCTTTTGCTTTTCCACGATCAATCTTTCCATCTATGGTGTGCCTTATCAAAAACTGTGCTATTAAGTTTTTTTCTATGGAAATGTGAGAACTTGTGGTAGTTACCATTACTGTATGTGTATTAATGACCATTAAACTTCCTGATACTTGTATTTATCCTTGATGAAATGGGGGAAAATTAAAAGGAGGTTGGGCAGTTGGAGGGAAAAGTGATGGCAGACATGCTGAAAAAACTGATTGGTACCAACTTTTGGACACTTTGGAGGGAATTCTATTGATGTGACACAAATTTTTGGAGGGAAGCACCAAGGATGATTCTGAAAATCTGAGGTATAATGTGTATCCAACTCCATTGTGTAATAGTGTAGGTATTTGTTTTGATTATTGTAATTTTAACATATTGATCCACCTTTTATATTTGTAATTTTTAAGAATTATATGTACTGCCCAACAGTAGATTTATTTTTATTAAAAAAAAATTTCTGAAATTTTTTTTTATTTATTGGGTAATTTTTTAATTAACACTAATGATGTAATTAATCAAAAAAAATGCCCAATTAGTTTGAATATTTTTACCCTCAAACAGTAGAGTTGAAAAGTAAAAAAAAGTAACATTTCTTAAACTCTGTATCTACAGTAATACAGACAACAAGTTTGGAACGGAGGGAGTAATAAATACTCGAGAGGGACTAGGGTACAACCGGTTGTACCAATTGAATTGGTACAACCTTGGTCCCCACCCTTCTCAATTAATCCTGCTGATTCATTAATATTGTTTTTTATTTTATTTTTAAATTTATTTTATTTAAATGACAATTATACCCTAAACCCTAGGGATAAATTATACCCTAAACCACAAGGGTAAAATTACAATTATACCCTAAACCTTAGGGATAAATTATACTCTAAACCACAAGGGTAAAATTACAATTATACCCTAAACCCTAGGGATAAATTATATCCTAAACCACAAGGGTAAAATTACAATTATACCCTAAACAACAAGGGTAAAATTGCAATTATATCCCTAAAATTAAATAAATAATAAAAAGAACAAAAAAATAAAAGAAGAAAACACACACTGAAGGTGAAGAAAAGAGGTTGTATCGGGAATTGTACCAATTGAAGGTTGTATACAAGTCTTTGTCTAAATACTCCTATAGTATTACTTTTTTAATATTCAACTGTATCATAAAATTTTCATTAAAATTTTAATAGAAGTTCTCAAAAAAATTGCTAAAAATTCCATATTGATGCTAAAAATTCTTATGTAGTGTTTTAATGTGCTAAAATTTTCTAAAATTCATGTGGAGTGTTATATCCAACACTGAAAACTGAAAAGTGCTAAAAGTTCATTAATGTATACTCTATCGTCCCATTTTATTTGTGACATTTTCTTCGTACAAAAGATCAAAGATTACGGATAGTGAGTAGATATTTATTACTCCTTCCGTCCCATAATATTTTTCACGTTTATTATTTCATATTGTTTAAAAAAATGTACACTTTTTGACCAACTTTATTGATTTTGGAGGGTATTATAGTATTTTTAAATAATAAAAAAAAGTATATAGTAATGAGATGTGTGTGAAAAATGAGTGGCAAATTTGAAATTAATGAAACTTTTGAGGTTGTTAGATAAAGTAATGTTTCCTTTTTTGGGGTGTGAAAGGTTTTATGGGGCAAACAAATGAGGAAAGTATGAAAGATTTTATGGGACGGATGGAGTAGTATATTTTAATCTTTTAACCTTTAATTTTAATTTAATTTTAGGGTTATTCTGGAGTGCACCTGGTGCACCGGTGCACCCCCATGTTAATAGTTAAAAAAGAGTTAGTGGGTGGTTTTCTTTAAAAATAAATTTAATAATATTAATTTATTTAATGGTTGAGATTAGATTATAAATGAATCTATCGGTTGAGATCGTCTCGGTGCACCGGTGCACCGCAGTTGGACTCTTAATTTTATGGTAAATAGTGTAAAAATTTAGAGAAATTAAATTTTTAGTAAGCACCTCCACTTTCCAAAATAGAAAATGCAACAATTGAGGAAAGCCGTACAAATTAGTAATAATAATAATAAAAACTGAACGGAGGGGATATGTATTAATTAAAATTTGTATTTCATTCAAATTGTTAACACTTTTTCGGGTCATTATATGGTGCACCGGTGCACCTAGGGGTTAATGGATTAAAAATAGGGGTTCGTGGTAGTTATATTTTAAAATTTTAATTATTTTATTTTATTTAATGATAGAGATCAAATTATAATATAATCTAGCGGTTAAGATCGTTCAGGTATACCGGTGCACCCAGTTCATAGCAGTTGGACTCCACTTTTTCACTTATATTAAGAATTATTATTGAAATAATGCAAAAGAAAAATCATTTTTCATCTATTACTACTTTTCTTCTTAAATTAATACATATGTTAATATTATTATCTACCTTATTCATGATTGAAATTATATTCTTTACCTATAAAGTTTAGAGTTGATATTAGGTGCACCCGGGTGCACCCATATGTGTATAATTTTTTATTTTATTTTGTATAGATATTATTCTATTTTGTAAATGTATTTCTTATTCTATTTTTTTTACATTAAAATTTTCATTAAAAAAACTAGCATCCATATGTATATAACTTTTTATTCAATAGTGTATACATGTTTTTTAATAATAGTATATTTTTTTACACTCAAATTTTCATTAAAAACTAACATTGTATACATTTTTATTCATAATTATATATGTTTTTGTTTATATTTATATAAGTTTTTTAGAGTGGGTGCACCCTATCTTAGGGTACACCTGGTGCACAGCATAATTAGCCTAAAATTTATTATATTCTACTACGTTTTAGTGATTTATTGTCAATTCAATCACATTAAACGTGTCAATCTGAAAATAAAAAACATATAATTTGTACAGTTAATTGTAAATGTTAAGAGTGAGATTTGCGTGTGCCCGAATGCACACCGTGTGCCTTTAGAATTTGGTATTATGGATAATGGTATATCATTTTGTTCTACAGTGTATACACTTTAATTAATAAGGGTGCACCATTTTGTTCTAAAAGGTATATACTTTTCATTAATATTTTTTTATTTTTCTTCAGAAAATAAAGAGTACACATCTTTATACTAAAGGGTATACAATTTAACACAAAATTCTAAAGGCGCCCGTGCGCCCGGTTGCATACAAGTTTTTGCCAAATGTTAAATGACGCATGCATAATAATCTATTAAGAACTAGGATAGGTGATTCACATGTACGAGAGATGGACATAAAGACTGAAATTATCCAAGACCAATTCAGATACACAGAATGAGAGAAATAATCCAATTACCAATTCCTACCTCCCAGAGTTAGTGGGAGGAACAAAGGGAGGTTATGAGTAACGCTTGTGATGATTTGGGCCAACTCAGCACTTCCTCAACCATCTTGTCAAACCTCTCCTTATCCTCAATCTTCACATCTCCATTCTTCATCTCAAATCGAATTTCCATCTTCTCTAAAGCCACTGCTCTTTTGAGCAGAATTCCAACTAACATTAGCATTGAAGAGGATTCCACACTTATCTCATCAATCGTCACACTTATCTTTATTCCAACCATCTTCAAATGCAACAAGTCGCAGTTCAAATCATCACTCATTGACAGAAGAGGGCGTAGTGGATGCCACTGCATGAACACAAAGATATTAACCTTGTATTCAAAGGTCGGGTAATCAGCAACAATATCTATCCAAATCAAGAAATTGATTACCATTATGTCTTCATGTAGTTGCAATGTCTCGAGATTTGGACAAGATTCAAGCAAGCTTAAAACACCAGATGTAATGTGTCCCCTGTAAAGATTATCAATTATCAAAGATAGCCATCTAGAATGTTGTTGAAGCTGCCATCCATCTGCCACCATCTTTTACACAAACTAACACATTGCAGAAAGAAATGATCAGTATATCAAAGTGCACCAAATCAAAAATGTCATCCTCTTCAAACTGTTGTGGAATGGGGTCCTATTCAACTAGGACAGACAATACATACAATGATATATCGGCACAGCGGAAACACAATAAATCCCAGATTATATCAATGCACAAATCATTCCACTCAAATATCGCAGAAACCACAAATCAATTAAATATGCAGAAATGTACGCAGAATCAACACCAGGAATTTTAACGTGGAAAACCCCTTCAACCTGAGGGTAAAAACCACGGGACCTCTCGTCCAGGAAACAATCCACTAATGCACAATAAAGTACACAGTTCAAACTCCCTATCACAAGTAGGGGAACACCATCTCTATCACAAGGTAGAGGAATACCAATCTATCTCCCTATCACAAGTAGGGGAATACAACTCCCTATCACAAGTAGGGGAAAACAACTCCCTATCACAAGTAGGGGAACACCATCCCTATCACTAGTAGGGGAATACAATCACAGAATCAACAGAATAGCCTCAAGAGAACCCCTCTTGGAATACAAGACAACAATGGAAGAAAAGAGAATAAAATAGCACAAATAGAATACGTGTCACCCGATTCTCATTTGTACCTCTTGGAGATGTTTTTACAAAATCCACTCCGATCAATGTGTAGAGAATGTCGTCACGAACTCCCCCTTGAAATTTGGAGTGAAACGGTGAAGAAACGGACCTCCAAATCGGATATCTTCTCCCGAAACCCTCTTTCCCTTTTCTTCCCCTGCTTCTCCCTCCTATTCTGTATCTTTTCTGCTCCTTTCTTCCTTGTGCATAACTCACGACCAGCAGCTATTTATTTCATTTACATGACCAAAACTTGGTCATGCTGTTGGGCCAATCCATTTAATACCTATTGGGCTTCTTTAATTTATTTTTCTTGGGCCAACTTTTGGGGCAAGCCCAACAATCTCCCCCTCCCCAAATAGTTAGCTGCATCATCACACTTATCTCGAGCTCATGCCGGTCAGCCCGGCACACAATTCATGCTCAAGTCTGTTGTGCCACAAATTCGGAGATGAATCATCAACATCTGCTAATAACTGGTCCCGAGCAATCCTTAGCTTTGTCCTGTAGAGCGTACAACAAAGCTTCCCTTCGCCAACAAGCAAAGAATCCTTGGTAAGCCTCCAATTACCATTTGCAAAATTTTGCTCGAACCCCTCCCTGTCAAGAACATTAACAGCAATCAAGTTGTGGCGCAACTCTGGGACATGTCTCACGTTCTTCAAAGTCAGTCTGTGTCCCAACTTAGTCTCAACAACCATGTCGCCAACACCAACTACAGGTGCAACACTCTTGTTTCCCATGAACAAGCGACCAAAATCTCCTGATCTGTAGCTTGTAAACAACTCTCTCCTTGGAGTACAATGATGTGAAGCTCCCGAATCAACAATCCATTCAACATCGGGATCTTCCACATGAAAACATTCATCGCTCACACAAACTACAGTATCATGATCGTCGTAGTGCGTGACAAAGGCTGCTGTATTCTTATCCTCTGACTTTTTCTGATTCAATTCTTTTTCTTCCTTCCAGATTCTGCAATTTCTTTTCAAGTGGTTGGGTCCACCACAATGATAACACTTGAATTCCTCCTTGGATTTAGACCTATAGTCTTTGTGTCCTCCTCTCCAGCCTCTACCTCTGTTTTCTGTAATAAGTGCCTGCGACGAATAACTGGCTCCTACTTCTTTTCTTCTAGTCTCTTCATTAAACATACTTTCTTTGACCATGTTCAATGTCAACTTTCCATTCGGAGCTGCATTACTGAGTGTCACCACCATAGTCTCCCAGCTATCAGGTAGAGAACTCAATAAAAATAAAGCCTGCACTTCATCATCAAATGTGATATTCATGGTAGAAAGCTGATTCACCAAGTCTTGAAATACATTCAAGTGCTCTGCCACAGAACTCTCATCTTTATACTTCAAGTTCACTAACTTTCTGATAATAAAAGCTTTATTCTGTGCATTCTTTCTCTCATACAGTTCCTGCAATTTTTTCCATAATTCCCTTGGGTTGGTCTCCGTAGCCACATGATGAAATACACTAATATCTACCCACTGCCTGATTGTAGCAATTGTCTTTCTACCAAGCTTTTCCCATACTTTATCATCCATTTTTTCTGGCTTAGCTTCTTTATCATCTTTCCCACTAATAGGATCATACAAATCTTTGCAGTAAAGTAAATCCTCCATCATAGGCTTCCAAATAGAATAATTCTCAGCATTCAGCTTAATCATAGAACCAATACCCTCCATGGTTTCTGCCTAACCAAAGCTCTGATACCACTGTTGTGGAATGGGGTCCTATTCAACTAGGACAGACAATACATACAATGATATATCGGCACAGCGGAAACACAATAAATCCCAGATTATATCAATGCACAAATCATTCCACTCAAATATCGCAGAAACCACAAATCAATTAAATATGCAGAAATGTACGCAGAATCAACACCAGGAATTTTAACGTGGAAAACCCCTTCAACCTGAGGGTAAAAACCACGGGACCTCTCGTCCAGGAAACAATCCACTAATGCACAATAAAGTACACAGTTCAAACTCCCTATCACAAGTAGGGGAACACCATCTCTATCACAAGGTAGAGGAATACCAATCTATCTCCCTATCACAAGTAGGGGAATACAACTCCCTATCACAAGTAGGGGAAAACAACTCCCTATCACAAGTAGGGGAACACCATCCCTATCACTAGTAGGGGAATACAATCACAGAATCAACAGAATAGCCTCAAGAGAACCCCTCTTGGAATACAAGACAACAATGGAAGAAAAGAGAATAAAATAGCACAAATAGAATACGTGTCACCCGATTCTCATTTGTACCTCTTGGAGATGTTTTTACAAAATCCACTCCGATCAATGTGTAGAGAATGTCGTCACGAACTCCCCCTTGAAATTTGGAGTGAAACGGTGAAGAAACGGACCTCCAAATCGGATATCTTCTCCCGAAACCCTCTTTCCCTTTTCTTCCCCTGCTTCTCCCTCCTATCCTGTATCTTTTCTGCTCCTTTCTTCCTTGTGCATAACTCACGACCAGCAGCTATTTATTTCATTTACATGACCAAAACTTGGTCATGCTGTTGGGCCAATCCATTTAATACCTATTGGGCTTCTTTAATTTATTTTTCTTGGGCCAACTTTTGGGGCAAGCCCAACACAAACAGCCATGAGAAAACATCAATATATCATCACATGGATAGCACAAGAATGTTTCTACAGAAACTTATCATGAATACACACACCTTAAAGAAGTCAGTCTTCATATGAAGCTTCTTGACATGCAGAATTTCCTCAAATAGTTCCTTCACAGAACTGATCGCATCTGCAGGCATCCCTTCATCATAATGGTAAACACCAGCAATTTCTACTTTAACATCAACCCCCACAGCTGAGATATTTTTGAGCCAGAACTTTCTTCCCTCTGGATGAACCATAATTTCTAAAATGCTTAAATAAGGTGCTGAGATTTCAAGCATTTCTTTATATTCGTCATATTCATCCTTCACAATAAGTTTACGAAGAGGCGGAGAGTCAATCTTCAAACTATTGAAGCCCCAACATGCATATAGTCTCAAACTACACATAGCAGGACATCCCGATAATATATTTTCAACCACATGTTGATGCAACTCTGCATATTCTATCTCTAACTTAGTGAGAGATTTCCAATCCACTCGTCTCTGAGGGGCAACTGCGCAAAATTGACAATCCAACTCCGTCAAAACTGAATTCGATAAAACAACTCCGGGAGCAAATAAGGAGTTGAATCTTCATTCGCAATCGATAAATGAACTATTTTGGGCTTTAATTTTAAGGCTAACTCAACCCAGATATCTACATGGGGTGCCCAAGCCTGATTGACGAAAAAGAAATGGACATATAATTCCTCCAACGATTTCGCAGTGCGAAAAAGAATAGCCCTGTTAACCATAGCCACAAACATGCTGGTTTCATCACTACGGCGGTTAATGAATCCAAGGCTTGTCAATTCACACCAAAGATTTCTCCATCTTTTTGACAACACGCTCGTCCTCGCAGCATCCTTTGCATCGAAATCGATATCGGAATTGACGTTCAATAATGTGAGAATATGAATAAGTAAAGGATCAGGAAGTGCACTCAACCGATCAATCGATTCCACAACTCGTTTATTCGATGACATCCTATCTATCCCTATTCCCTGCCCTAATTCTTCACCCTTTTCGTCTAATTAACTACAAACATCCATGAAATAATTTTAAAAACATATGATTTAGCTGCATTTCATCCAACGATTTCACAATAATTTAAATACCAGAGCATAATTAAGAATTCGAACCTGAATTCACCAGCGACAGGCAGCAGTGTAATCGTATCGCTCCCTCGAGAAATTGAGCACAAGTTTCGTTTGCTTGTTTATATTGGGGGCGACATGTACTTGCCGTTGATACTCTCTCAAAATGAGGAGTTTAAATAGGGGGTGACATTTAAGAGCTGCAGATACGGTAGAAATACCATGTTTCCATTTGTAGAGTCAAGTCTGTGGTACTTCTAGAAATTGGAGGTAAAAATAAATGAAAATTATTAATTAATAATTTATTTATGTTTTTATAAATAAGAATATTTAAGTTTTATATTTATGTGTACAATTAAGTAAAAATTGCGGTACAAATAGCCGTGCCAACTTATAATGTGGTCTGTATCCGTGTTCAATTAAATCACACTAATGATTAATTTAGTTTTGGAGTATATTTGTGTTTAATTAGGTCTTAATTATAAATGGTGTACCCCACCATTAGGGGCCCCCACCGCCTCTGCCCTGGGGATTGGTGGAGGAGGTAAATCGCAGGATGTGCCTCAAGTGGCTTATAGGGAGGGCTCACTGTTAAACTTGTGCTTGCAAGGGGCCAAATCCATGCCAAAGACAGGATTCGAACCCCTACCCTGCAGCAACCAAGCTCAGCTGGAAGGTCTTTCCACCCTATGAATTTGTAATCCAATAAATTATAGATTCAACTACTTTTTTGTAATTTCGAGTATTTAAATTGTTATGGTTATAATTAAGGCATACAAGAATTTTGCTAAAATTTGGAGTAATTTATAACTTGACTCTTTTTTAATTTTTTTCAGAGAAATAAACTTTTTCAGTATAATTTACTAATCACTCTTTAATACATAAAATTTTATTTTTTAAATATATGAACTATCATTTTTCTTAATAAAATTCTAAATTATTATTTAATTATAAAAGTTTACATTTTTAAGAAATGAATTATTACTTTTCAAATTATAATAATATAAGGTATTTTATATTTTTATTGAGCATAATTTAAGAAGTAATAATTTTTTTATTCAAAGGTATTGATACATTTTTCTAAAGAGTACTTATTTTAGTTATATATGTATTAAAAGTAATTTAACTCAATTAAGATGGTAAATTGGGTCACACACGAGTGATTTATGTCAATATTATCAAATTAAACATGCCAACCCCGAGTATATGAACACAAAATTTGTACAGCTAGACGTATAAGGCTATAAGCAGACTCAAGCATAGTCTAATAAAATTAGGATGGTGATTCAAATGTAGGAGAGATGGACAAAATGACTGAAATAATCTAATACCAATCCAAATAGACAGAATGACTGAAAAATCTTACGACTTATGAAGTAGGTATTTATTAATATATTTTAATCTTTTTAAACTTAATTTTAATTTAATTTTATGGTAAATAATGTGATACTGTAAAAGTTTTAGAGAAATTAAATTTTTAGTAAACACCTCCACTACCAAGAAAGAAAATATAAGTATTCAAGTAAGTCGTATAAATTAGTAATATGAGGAGTAATAATAATTAAAACGAAAAGGAGGGAACATGAATTAATTAATAACTATTTTTCATTAAAATTGATGTAACTTTTTCACTTATATTACGAATTATTATGAATTAATACAAAAGAAAAATTATTTGTCATCTATTACTTTTTCTTAAATTAGGAGTACATGATAAACTATGAGATGGAAATTATGTGAGACGAATTGTGAGGAGGTCGATTATTATTATTTAGGTAAAATATACTCATTATTAATTAAAGTATGTTTTTTTAAAGTATGATAATAATGAATTAAAATACTCCCTCCTTCTCGAACCAAATGTGCATTTTGCTTTTTTGCACGTAGATTAAGGAGTATTATAATTTAATGTGTAGTAGGTAGTTGTATTAGTGGGAGTGTGGACCCCATATTATAATTGTATTAGTGGGTGAGTGTGGGACCCATGTGTATATAAAAGGAAAGAGAACTCTTTGGATGGGACGACCAAAATGGAAAAAAGAGACCCTTAGTGCAGGACGGAGGGAGTATACTAAAGATATCACTACAAACATACTTAAGATACTAATAAGCATAATTTATTTATATAACAACCATACTTTATCAAGGTCGCTCCGTTTCACAAACTGTCTCGCATATACACGTGTTACAAGAGTAGCTCATATGTTAATATTATTATCTACCTTACTCATGACTGAAATTATATTATTTTACATATAAAATTTAGAGATATCCAGTACACCTAGGTGCAAGAGTTTAGAGTTGATATTCGGTGTACTGGGTGCACGCTTGAACCCATATGTATAACTCTTTATTCAATAGTACTCATTTCGTTCGTCAGAAAGGTATATATTTTGCTATTTTGGGCTCTTCACCAAAGGTATATATTTCAATTTTTAAACATATGGAACCTATACACATCATTAATACATTTAATATGTGGAACTCATACACCCCACTAATACAACTACCTACTACACATTAAATATTAATACTCCTTAATCCACGTGCAAAAGCAAATTTATATCTTGAGGGCGGACGGAGAGAATATATACATATTTTTTAATAATTGTATAATATTTTTACATTTGATTTTTAATTAAAAAATCTTACAGAAAATTTGCTAACAAAAGTGTATACATTTTTATTTATAAGTGTATAAGTTTATGTTGGGTCTACAGAATAATTAGTTTAAAATATTTTATATTCTACTGCATTTCTGTGATTTCTTGTCAATACAATCTAATTAAACGTGTCAATCCGAAAATACGAACACATAATTTGTACAGCTAAATGTACAAGTTAAAAGGCTCATGCATAATCTCATAAGAACTAGGATTCACATGTATGAGAGATGGACATAACTGACATTATCTAAGACCAATTCAGGTAGACAGAATGAGTTAAATAATACATAACCAATTCCTACCTCCTAGATTTAGTACTAGGAACAAGGGAGGTTTTGAGCAACGCTTGTGATGATTTGGGCCAACTCAACAGTTCTTGAACCACCTTGTCAAACCTCTCCCTATCCTCAATCTTCACATCTCCATTCTCAATCTCAAATTGAATTTCCATTCTCTCTAAGGCCACTGCCCTTCTGAGCAGAATTCGAACCAACATTAGCACCGGACAGGATTCCACACTTATTTCATCAATCCTCACACTTATCTTCATTCCAACCATCTTCAAGTGCAATAAGTTGCAGTTCAAATCATCACTCATCGACAGACGAGTGCGTAGAGTAGGCTTCTACATTAACGAACAAACATTGTATTCAAAGGTCGAGTAATCAGCAACAATATTTATCCAAATTAAGAAATTGATTACCCTTGTGACTTCATGTAGTTGCAGCGTCTCGAGATTTGGACAAGATTCAAGCAAGCTTAAAACGCCATACATAATGTGGTACCCGTAAAGATTATCAATTATCAAAGACAGCCGTCTTGATTGTTGTTGAAGCTGCCATCCATCTGCCACCATCTTTGACACAAACTAACACATTGCAGAAAGAAATGATCAGTATATCAAAGTGCACCAAATCAATAATGTCATCCTCTTCAAACAGCCATGAGAAAACATCAATATATCATCACATGGATAGCACAAGAAAGTTTCTACAGAAACTTATCATGAATACACACACCTTAAAGAAGTCAGTCTCCATATGAAGCTTCTTGACATGCTGAATTTCCTCAAATAGTTCCTTCACAGCATTGATCACATCTGCACGAATCCCTTCAGCATAACTAGAAACACCAAAAATATCTACTGTAACATCAACCACAGCTGAGATATTTTTGAGCCAGACCTTTCTTCCCTTGGGATTAACCATAATTTCTAAAATGCTTAAATAAGGTGCTGAGATTTCAAGCATTTCTTTATATTGGTCATCTTCATCCACCACAATAAGTTTACGAAGAGGCGGAGAGTCGATCTTCAAACTATTGAAGCCCCAACATGAAAATAGTTCCAAACTACACAAAGCAGGACATCCCGATAATATATTTTCAACCACATGCTGATGCAACTCCAAATATCTCATCACTAACTTAGTGAGAGATTTCCAATCCACTCGTCTCCTAGGGGCAACTGTACAAAATCCAAAACCCAACTCCGTCAAGACTGAATTCGAATACAACAACTCCGGGAGCAAATAAGGAGTTGAATCTTCATTCACAATCGATAAATAAACTATTTTGCACTTCAATATTAAGGCAAACTCAACCCAGTTATCCACATGGGGTGCCCAAGACTGATTGACGAAAAAGTAATGGACATATAATTCCTCCAACGATTTTGTAGTGCGAAAAAGAAGAGCCCTGTTAACCATAGCCACAAACATGCTTGTTTCATCACTACGGCGGTTAATGAATCGAAGGCTGGTCAATTCACGCCAAAGATTTCTCCATCTTTTCGACAACACGCTGGTCCTTGCAGCATCCTTTGCATCGAAATCTTTATCGGAATCGAAGTTCAATAATGTGAGAATATGAATAAGTAAAGAATCAGGGAGTGCACTCAATCGATCAATCGATTCCGTAATTCGTTTATTCGATGACATCCTATCTTTCCTAGCCCTAATTCTTCTGCCTCTGCATCTAATTAACTACAAACATCCATGAAATAATTTTAAAAACATAAGATTTTGCTGCATTTCATCCAACGATTTCACAATAATTTAAATACCAGGTATAATTAAGAATTCGAACCTGAGTTCACCGGCAACAGGCGGCAGTGTAATCGAACCGCTCTCTCCAGAAATGGATCACACGTTTCGTTTGCTTGAAATTGAGGAGGAGGTTTAAATTGGGGGCGAGATGAACTTGCCGTTGATACTCTTTCAAAATGAGGAGGTTTAAAAAGGGGGTGACAATGAACTCTCTGTTAATACTCTTTCCAATCCGAAGGCTTAGATTCAATTATCGACACAATTTCAATTCTCACAACTAATAATCGAGTTGTGTTCTATTAAATTATGAGTCTTACTAGGGATAAGATTTAATTCATTAAAATTTAAAATAATTAATCTCCACCCCTAAATTTTAATTAATAATCAACTTTTTAATTTATATAATTACTCTGAATTACAACCGTGCAACCAGAATTAGCCTTAAATTAATTACTAACGATTTTGGAGTATATTTGTGTTTAATTAGATCATAATTATTTATAATTGAGTTCGTAAAATGTTAGAGTCACTCTCAACAAAAAAAAAATAATAATAATTAGGAATTTAATCGAAGCGATCTGAGGTGAACATTATTAGATTTGAGTATTGTTTATTAAGAAATAACCAAATTCGAGCCTAGGTTCAAATTCGTCGAAAAAATATATACCGAACTTGAGCTCAAACTGAGACTGTTTGTTTAGGCTCGTGAACATGTTCACGAACGCGTAATGTAACTTTTTCATGAATGTGTGTTGATGAACATAATCCCTCCATCCTAGACAAAGGTGGCCGATTACTTTTTGTACGTTGATTAAAAAATATTATTATTTTATGTGTATTGAGTAGTTGTATTAGAGGGATAGGATGTGTAGTGGTGGGCTCTTTTTACTAAAAGAGAAAAATATGAACCTTTAAATGGACGTCTAATATAGTAAAATTGAGACATTTCGATGGGACAAAGGGAGTAATATGTTTGTAGGCATTAAAAGATGATGGATATCTAATGTTTTCATAAATGTTAATAAACAAACCAAATAAAAAATAATAATAATAAAAGTTAAAAAGACATATTTCAATATTTAAATAATCATTTAAATTATTATTATATTTGTGTTTGTTAAATTAAATATTTTATACAACCCTCTTCTTATCTTTTTAGATAACACATCTTCTATTTTGAATTATCCCACAAATATTTGTATTTATATAAATTTAAAAAAAAATCAGACACCAATAACATTTTCCATACACTTTATTTACAAAAAAAAACTACATATACCTAATACACCTAACATACTATCATTTATTTATTATAAAAAAAATATCATTATATCTCTAAAAATTGTCACTTTTCTCAATTTTCGTATCGGGATGGGGACGTAGACTTAGACACCGGAACCGGCGGTTCAAACTGGGGAACTGCCGATTTTAACTGAAATTGGAATCGGAACTGCCGATTCCTGAACAGCCAAAAAATGAACCGAAATCGGTAGGGGAAGGTTCGATTCCGGTTCCTTATCTTTGGGGGAAAAATCGGCGGTTCCGGTTCGAACCGCCGATTTTTTAGTTTTTTTATTTTTTTACTTTTTATGCTAAAACAAAAAAAATTAAAACCGAAACCGACAGTTCCGAACCGAAACCTTCCTACTCCGGTTTGGTTCCGGTTCCGGTTCCGATTCCTCCTACCTTGGAACCGGAACCGGCAGTTTCGAACCGGGTGCATGTCTACGTAAACTTAAATTGGACAGAGGGAGTAATAAAAAAATCCATTAAGAAATTATCTTTGTACTCAATATTTGTATTTATTTTATCATAAATACAAAATTTGTTGTTACAATAATAATAACACCTTTAACGTCTTATGCACCCAGTACACAAATTCTAATTGTTTAAATACCTAATATCATAAATTGACCTAAAAATAATAATTTATTTATTTATGAGATAATGATCCTCTTCTTAAATGTAAAATGTTGTATAAGTGTAGAGAAGTGAATTTCATTACTAGACATAGCAATTGCTATCAAAGTATTTGTAATAAGAGTTTTACACACTTCCATGGATTATAAATTGAAAAGATAGTTAACTTCACAAATTATTACTAAATTCAAGGGTCGTAATAATAAACTGAATTATAAAAATACAACATGGATGATTTATTACGTAAACCATGCTAAAAATATACTCATATCCAAAACATAAACCTAAATCCTAAAAATATAAATTAACTCTAAATGCATATATAGAATAAGAACTCATTTAATAGAGAAAATATCAAATTTAGTGATGTAATTTTAGTCTAATTAATTTTAGTCTTATAATATTTACCTTTTTAAATTCAGTTATATAATATCAATTTTAACATGTAAGTTATCAATTTTTATTAATATAGTACTTTTGCAAAGTAAATTGCACAACTCAGAGAAATTATTGAACTCTGCAATTCCTATTGGCTAAAACTTATGTGCTTGGAGACCATGTGCTTAGGTACCTTTAGTATTAAATAGTAGTATATCATTTAGTATAATGAGTGTATCCTTTATTTTTTGAAAAATAAAGTTTATATACTTTAAAATAAAATGTTATATCCTAATTAATTAAAGTAGTATATTCTTTACAACAAAATATTGTACTCTTATTCATCTTGTGCATATGGAACATAAGACACAACTCATTCTAAGCTTTAATTTTTTAATTACCTTTTTTCAAAATGATGAAAATTGAAAAAGCGAAAGTTACAGTTAAAAATTGAAAAATAAAATAAAAAATATAAAAAATTTTAGGACTAAAATTGGATTCCATCGCAATTGCAGAATTGAAAATGATATTATCTACTACATTTAAGTACAATGCAGAAATCCTTGCATCATAACTAAAAATCTAAATTTAAATTAGCAAATTATTCAATATACACAAATTAGAGTATATAGAAAAATTAGAGTACTAGAATGAAAAAACATAACTCTTTTTGATTTTGAATGAAAATAAAAGTCCTAATCAAATTCTAATATGTTAGTGAATTTTTTTAAATCTTTATGAGTAATATTTTACATTTAGAAAATTAATATTCCATCTCTTATAGTGTTATTTTTTTTGTGCTACTAATTTCGGTAAAATAACGTGTTCATAACAAACAATCTCCTCGAAGAATAATTTAGCCTAATGACAACATGAAAAATATATATCAAAGAAATTAATCATAAGAATAGTAAAAGCTGCTATTAATCATCGGAAAGCAAAATAAACGATACACACGAAATGATTGAAAATTATACAGTTGAATAAGCTGCAACCACCTAATCTGAAATTTCAGCAAGGGCAATTCTTCCCGGTCCATTGTGCCACCGTTCGATTGCTACAAGTGGAAGCACCATGATGATGCCGTGAGACGGGTCGAAAGGCAATCACATCCGCAACATAAGACGGAAGAATACCTCTATACTTTCTGAAAGTTTAAGATTAATTCTGTTCTACGGGGGGATATTGCATTATCAACCAACTGGGACTAGTTGGGAGTGTAACAAAACACATACACGGACTTGATCAATGATCGTTACTTGGAACTACATGTGGTTCTTGCTCCCTCCCAACGACAGATTTCTCCTCTTCAACGACTTCATCATTGAAATTCTGATCAGTCACCTCTGATTGTAAAGAAAAACAAAGAAACGATTCAATAATGCTGTCGTTTTAAAATCAATGCAGCGATAATAGCTATGTTAACCAAGTCAGAACTCAATGAATACAGAATTTCTCTTCATTTGTTTCTTCTTAGAGTCTTTCCAATCTAGATAGCAATGGTGCAAAAAGTGTGAGTGAAAGTACCTGCATCTCTATCAATAGAATCCTGATTCTCGATCAATTCTAAACGAGCTTTTGCACAAGAAGCTCGAGATTTTCTGCTTGCCTGTACTTTTGAGTTCCTATAACGCTGGATCCAAGGATTCAGTTTAAATTCCTCCTTTTGGTCATTTTCAGGCTCATCCTTTCTGAAGTCAACCTTGGACCAATAGCCATCGCGAAGAACCTTAAACTACATAAAAGAAAGAATTGCGAGAAAGGGAACACTCAGTGTTTAGAAATGATTTTGAACATGGAAATCATAAGTATATACATTAATTAACAGTGATCTGGACATGATGAACAAAGAATTAGCAGTATTGACCTGGCCTGAAGATGCACGCGTGCTTGTTTGCTTGTGCTTTAAAGATTTTGATTCCGACTGATGGCTTTTATGAGAGAGCCTACACGACAAATCTATTGATTTGTAGAGCTGATTGAAAAATGTAGATTCCATAGATTTGAGGAACAAACAATGCTGCTCGTCTGTCCATTTTTGGGACACAGGTCCAGTCTCCTGATTATGCAAAAACAAAATGGCCGGATCAGGAACCAGAAAATCTTGGTACAAGAAGATAGATAAAGCAATGAACGGCGACCAAACTACAACAACGACAAACTAACCCTTGATATCACTGTGGGATAATCAAGATGGATCATAATGTGTCAATGTGTTCGGACAGGTAATGGTGACATTTTCCATTACAGATAATCCAAGTGTGAAATTTGTTAAGTAATCTAAATTCATTACCTGATAAGGTGATTATTGCCTTCTTTTACAATACCAGCATTGAGAACACTGAATTTGGTAATAATCATCATGTGTTAAAAAAGTTACTCAGGCCAAAATGCTCAGGCTTCGTTTCGCTCAATGACATCATAATCTAACATTATGCGTACATTCATAATTAACATAAGCAAACTGAAGATAGATGCCATAGATTCTTGAAAACATCATCTTCAAATACAATTAAGCACACAAAACGCGCTACACTCCAAAACATTAACAAATCATACAAAATCAAAGAATCCTCTGTCTCTAATCAGACATTACATGAACCCAAAAAGAAAGAAGACTCTAAATTTCACTGTACAGTATCAACATGCTTTGAAATAAGTTGTGCTAGCACACAAGGTGACAACATAGAATCATACAAGACCTTATCCTGTTTTTAAGATTAGTAGATAAACATAGGGTTAGAACTAAGAAAGACGAGTTCATCCATCCTAAAACTATCATGTCCTGCAAACCAACCCTGAGCTAATTCAAACTCACTCACAACCCACAATAAAGAATTAAGAAATCTGTTCCTGCTAAGATTAAAAAAAAAAATGCACAAATTCAATTTCTTCTTCCGATTGGTCTACGATCGACTCCACATCTCTACTTTCAGTTCAATAAACACCAAGCCAACAAAAACAACAGCATCGTAACAAATTAGGCATCATTTCCTAGCACGATTCAACGTGAATTTCAAAACAGATAAAAGATGAACAACGATTTACCATCAACGAAGAAGTCTCTTCCTGCTCCCCTGAATTTCTTGCAGCGGACGAATTCAGGTTATTTTCCATGGCCTCCGTCTGAAAATCTAGCCGCAGAATTGAAGAAAATGAGGTCTTCTGCAAATTAATTTTCTCGATCGGAATTCGAAGCCGTAAACGGATTACGGGTTTGTTTGGAAGAGATTTCTGGGTTTTCGCACATCTAATCTAACTTTATTTCATGATTCATCAGTTTTGAGGTGCCACGTGTCGCCGCTTTACATGTGTCAGCCACATAGACGATGTGCTGTGTTTGGATTGGACATATTTCAAAATTTTAAGATCTTGACATTAATTTTAGGCGAATTTCATCGAAAATATCCTAAACATAAGGTTAGGATTAAATGAATTTATTAATGTAAAACAATATTCC
The DNA here is from genome assembly GCA_023678885.1 of Pogostemon cablin. NCBI lineage: Eukaryota > Viridiplantae > Streptophyta > Magnoliopsida > Lamiales > Lamiaceae > Pogostemon > Pogostemon cablin. Next base: position 29,870,017 of record CM042969.1, on the reverse strand, counting down.
GTGTATTAAACTCGACATCGCAACTAATCTAACGTGAAGACTTGGAGTTATAGATTTCTAATTATTATTACTTTCTCTTCTATTTTAATGTAATTGATTTAAATAAAATAATGTATATATTGTGCTGTATTATTTTTGAGTTTTTGCTCTATGAAATTAATTTCATATAAAATTAAAGAGTGTTAATTTTTTTTTACATGACCCTCTATATAATAAAATTACTGTTTTTGAAAAATAATTCTTTTTTAGGACGTGCAAAAATAATCATCAAAATATGAAATTTATTCTACATTATTATCTTTATGTGGAATTCTTTGCTGTTATTTTTTTTTAAGTTGCAGTCGATGGTTAATATATATATTTTTAAATTATTTTAATTATGTCAAGAATACATGTTAATTAGCTTCTTAATTTAATGTAATAATTAATTGAATTTAATTATATAATAACATATTCGGTGTGAGTTTATTAATTACTATTAAACTCGATTTGGCAACTAATCTAACATGGAGCTTGCTATAGATTTTTAATTAATACTTTATCAAATATGGAGTAATATAATTTATTAATTTATACAAAATTCAAAATAAATAGTGTATGTATGGTGCTTTAATTATTCTATTGACCAATCAGTTTCAAAAGCTAAGATATTTTTCAGTAGCAAAAAATATCATGGCACGTGATTCGATATAAAAATATCTCTTCTGGTTCACACGTGGCCAAAGGACACGCTTTCCTTATTCTTATTTTTATTTTTATTTTAACAATATTATTTTTATAGTTTTACAATTTTTTTATTGGTTTTTATGCTAGATTGACTTGTCTTAGTTAGGGATGGGGAAAATACGAAATTTTAGTATACTGCACTTACCATATTGAGAAATACCGAACTTATCGAAATTTTAGGTATACCGAAATTTTTGGTAAAGTATGATACCATATTGAATTTTTTGATACGATAAAGGTACGCAAAATTTTAAAACCGTGGTATTTTGGTATATAACGAAATACCGTAAATTATTTTTGTAAGATATATATACTTAAAAAAATTCTAATATATTAAAACTATTGATCCATCATTGAATTTAGTGAAATTTTGGATAATATACGTGTAAGCACTATAGGGTCTATTATTTTAAATTTAAAGTATAATTATAATTATTTTTATTTTAGATTTAATCTAAGAGTGTGTATTAATTTTTAATTAATTAATTTAGAACTTAATCGTTATCAGGTACACCAATCACTCATTAGGATTAAACTCTTACTTTTATTATACTTTATTGTTTTAAAATTTGAACGTTTCAATACATATGTTTACTTTTTGCACGTTGATTAATGAGTATAGTATTTTAATAGACAGTTGGTAGAAAAATATATTAATATTTAATGTAAAGTGTGTAGGTATATTAGTATTGGATGTGGATTCAATGGTGATATATTAATTCTTTTAGGTGGGTCGCATGAAAAGGAAAACGTAAAGATTAAAATGGAACGTCCAAAATAAAAATATGTAAAGATTGAAGTGGGACGAAGAAAGTACCATAATATCGGTAAGAAAAGAGTATGTCATTTTATTATACCGAAGTTTCGGTATACCGAACTAAGGTATACCGAAACTTTCGGTAAGATAAAAATATGATTTTTCTAAATACCGATATCTTAGGTATGGTATACGGTATAGCTAAAAAAAACTTAAGTATACCGTACCGCCCACCTCTAGTCTTAGTTGATATACTCACTCCATCCAGTATTTTTAATTTGCTTTTTATTTTGAGTGTTACATATATTTTTATATGTTCCATTAATAATAAAAATATATTATACTACATCTTACTTACTTTTTATATTTTATTTATCAATTCAAAAAATTCTACTCCCTCCGTCCCATAGAAGTTGGTATAATTTTTTTGGGCACGGAGATTAAGGAGTATAATAATTTAATGTAAAGTGGAGTAAAGTGAGGTGAGATAAATAATATTTAATTTGTAGTGGGTAGTTGTATTAGAGGTGATATGTGGGGCCATGAGAATAGATTAATTATTTTTTGTGTGGGTCCATGTATTAAAAAGGAAATGTGTCAACTTTAGTGGGACAAACTAAAAAGGAAAGTGTGTCAACTTCTATAGGACGGAGGGAGTATTTACTTTTTCATCATTATTTACCTTTTCATCATTATACTAACAACTTTGAGAGGGACTAAGGGTCACCCTTCTTAATTAATTTCTGCTCCTTCATTAATGTTGTTTTTTATTTTATTTTTAAATTTATTTTATTTAAATGACTATTATACCCTAAATTCTATGGATAAATTATACCCTAAACTATAAGGGTAAACTTATAATTATACCATAAACCACAATGATAAAATTACAATTATACCCTAAACCCTAAACCCCAGGGAATAAATTATACTCTAAACTACAAGGATAATATTACAATTATATCCTAAATCCTAAACCCTAGGGATAAATTATACCCTAAACCACAAGAGTAAAATTGCAATTATATCCCTAAAATAAAAAAAAGTAATAGCAACAATTTAAAAAAAAAGAGGAAAACACACACTGAATGTGAAGGAAGGAGGTTGTACAGGGGTTGTACCAATTGGAGGTTGTACACAAGTCTTTGTCAACAAGTTTACTTATTTTTTCTTTCAAAATTACCAATTTATCCATATTTTTTCTTACATTATATATTTAAAAAATATACTTTTTAATCTTCGTGTTTATTAAACGGATAAAATTATCAAGAACAGAGAGAGTATGTTTATTTAAAAGATGCTCCTTCCATATACTCACACGTAGTTTAGGAAATTTTATTTTTTAATATACTCCCTCTGTCCGCTTGAAAGATGGTATTTTTTCTATTTTGGTCGTTCGCTCCAAAGAGAGTCATTTCCTTTTTTACACACATGGGACCCACACATACCCACTAATACAACTAAAATATGGGGTCCACACTCCCACTAAAATAACTACCCACTACACATTAAATAATAATATTCCTTAATCAACGTGCACAAAAGTAAAAGACAAAGACTAGAATAGGCCGGTTTTTTTTAAATTGGTACAACCAGATCTGCCATATCATACATTTTAAAGTGGGTCAAGCCCACTTGTAAACAGCGATATTTCCTCCCGCAATTATCTCCTCTCTCTTCCTTTATCAGATTTGATCAGAAGCTTGAAATTCTTCGGCACCGCTCTCGTCTTATACACTGTCTTCTTCATTAGTTTCGCCGTCGATCTAGGATACGCCGCCAGTGATAATCTTGTGGAGACTCCCAGATGTTGAGCTATTTTTCTCTTTGTTATTGGGTTTTGGATCTTCGATGTTGCGAATAACATGCTGCAGGTTAATTGAAATCAATTTTCCCCTTCTTCATGAACTCTAATTTGATTAATTGAGAACTCAATCGATACTTTATGTAGGGGCTGTGTATGAAAATCTAAATGAGCCTGATACAGAGAGTGTATAAGCTGCAAGCTATAGGCAGTCCACTCCAATTCAGTAGTACTCCCTTTTGGTGAAAGTCGATACCATCAAATATTTCCGCCCACAAAATTGATCCAAGTATGACCATAGAAGCTATGAACCCAGTAGCAGATATGTATGATAGGGTGCTCATCTTATAGTCATCTTCTTCGTCGTGGAAGATGGTGATGTTTTTCGAAGACAAGAAAGGAGGTTAGAGAAAATGGGTGAAGAAGAGGATGGAGAGAGTTGTATTCTTGAAATTGATCTCATTTCTTGTTCTAAGATTTTTTATACGTTGATTATTTTTTTAAAAAAAATTGATTCACAAGAAGAGGTGGATTGTTGATCTTACTGCAAGGTTTGAGAGTATAGTTAATTGTTTTAATTGTGTATGAGATGAGAGAGAGTTGTAGAAAGTATAAACTGATAGTTGGGTAGAGAAGGATATTTAGCAGGAAGATTGTTTTTTCTTTTCTTTTCTTTTATTTTATTTTTCTTAGTGGTCATCAAAATTTTCTTTTATCACTTTTAGTTCTTGCTTTGTCTTAATTTACTTCAAGTTATTAGTTAAATTTTGAGTTGATAATCTCATCGGAAGGTTACTATTTCTAATGAATTGGATTACTATTAATAAAATTTTAGATTACTCTAGCTTTATGTTGAGTTGTTAATATATTGTTCTATTGTTTAACATCTTTTAGGTTACTTTTTAATTAATTGTGTCACTCTTTATATCGATTTACTCTTTATAAAATAGATTTTCTTATTTTAAAAAGATTACTTGGTCAACATCTTTTAGATTACTCTTTCATATTCATAAGGTTACTCTTTCTTATTGATTGGGTTACGATAATAGATTTTTTTTAAGTTACTATTTAATTTGAATATTTGGTCAACATCTTTTTAGTTTACTCTTTCATATTAACTATGTTACTCTTTCTTATTAATTGAATTATTCTTTATAATAATATACTTGGGGAGCAAAATCGTGTGATACATCATCCATTTGTGAAGTTGAGAATAATTCAAAGTGTAAATTACAGAGAAAATGAAACCTCCATTGATTTTGCTGTGATATATACTCAATCATAAAATAGCTAATAGCTAGAATTGTTATGGTACATAAACACCACAATTCGTTGAATATGATCACAAGAAGCGGTAGCACACAAGTGATGCACTAGTTTCACTCTGCTACAACAAAGAAGCGCAGAATATATATTGTAGGAAAGAGTGCACTCCATTAGTTTTCAAGTGTGTTTCCATGTCCAAAGAAATAAAAGTGTTCCATCAAACATTCTAATTTGATTGAAGTGCCATTGCACGGATCAGGAAACATCACCACAGAGATTCATACATCAACATCGTTGACAAGAACAGAAACATTCAACTAATTGGGATACTAGCTAGTACGTTTTATGAACTTCCAATGAATGCATTCTCTATCTACAAATTTATTGGATTACTCTTTACAATGAATTGGATTACTCTTTGTTTTGAGGTTCTGATTTTCTAACAATAAAATTCCTTTTAAGGTTACTCTTTTTTATTAATTGAGTTACTCTTTATAACAAATTATGTTACTATAAACAAGTTTTTAGATTACTTATTATGCTGATTTTTTTTATATTATTCTTTTTGGTCAACATTTATTAGGTTACTCTTTCCTATTAATTGGGTTACTATTTATAGTGAATTGGGTTACTATAAACAATCTTTTGGATTACCTTTTTCTGTTGATTAGGTTGTGTTCAGTTCTCTTTGGACAACAAAATTATTATTTTTTCTATTAATTGTGTTACTTTTTATAATGAATTTGGTTACTATTTGATTTAAGGCCATTCTACTATATTAGTTTAGTCTTACGTTGAATTTTTATATGGTTACTATTTTCTATTAACTGTATTACTCTTTATGCTGAATTAAGTTATTATGAACAAGTTTCTGAATTATTCTTTATATGATCAATTTATATACTATTATTTTGTTTTGTCAATATCTTTTAGGTTACTCTTTTCTATTAATTGGGTTACTCATTGTAATGAATTAGTTTACTCTTTGTTTTGAGACTCTAATTTCTAAAAATAAAAGTTTGAATTGTGAAGAATTAAATTGTATGCAATCTGTACATTGTTAGATCATTCTATAAAAATAATTAGGTTACTATTTGAAATCAATGAGAAAACTGGGAATTAGTTGAATCACTAGTAATTTAAGAATTTGAATATACATTAGTACAACTTGAAAATGCCTAAAATTTTCAATAGGATACTACATTTTAACGAATCACATAACGTATTTTAATTATTCTCACAATAATTCAAAATTTATTATGTATTCTAGTACAAATTGACTTCCTCATTAAATGAAATACAAGAATAACACTTTTCAAATCTTTAGATTACTACCCTATTTTGCCCATCCAAAATGAAATGGGCTTCTCCCAAACTTTTGGCAAATGCCAGTCAAATCCAAAATGTGATAAATGGAATAATAAAAGCCAAACAGAAAGTAAAACTGAGGCATAAAATGAATTGAAGAACGTGAAAGGCTTTCATGACTATCCCAACAATGAATTTCTAAAAAGGTAGCCTTGCAGGAGCATTTTCAGCGAAAATTGGAATGAAAATCGATGTTTACAGACCTGCAATAAGCATATAAACAATGAAGTTCAGCATTGAAATTTTTTTAAATTTACAGGGACAGAAGAAAGTAAATCACAGAGAGAAAAGACATTAAACACTCATCTGTACTATTATTTAAAAAAAAGGAATCAAGGGCTGATAAGGAATATGATTAGTATTATTCGATGATTGGTGAAAATCATATACTCCCTCCGTCCCAAAGATATTGACACACTTTTCTTTTTGGGTTGTCCCACAAAAATTGACATATTTCCTTTTTAAGAACATGAGACCTACACACAAACAATTTATTTATTTACATGGACACACACACCCATCACACTCACCACTAATACAACTACCCACTACACATTAAATATTATTTCTCTCACTTCACTTTACATTAAATTATTATACTCCTTAAGCTACGTGCCCAAAAAAAGTGTCAATACTTTCGGGACGGAGGGAGTACTACTAAATTTGTTATTGCAACACATTGAAGAATATATTAAAAAATGTCAAAGTATTAGTACCAATTTTACCTCTTCGAACAATTGAGCAATCAATTAAGGTTTTCTTCATCGTCGGCCACCAAAGCATCACTCTTGTCGACCACCACTTCTTCGACAAGGGTGACTTCCCTCAATGCCAGATCAGGCAGCGGAGCATCGGCGGCAGTTTTGAGTACCAAAAACTTGCTGGAACATTGTGACTGGCGCCGGCCATTGTTTGCCTATTTTTGTAGCACTCACGAGCAAGAATACTCGATCGTTGTAGTAGTATATCCCAAGAAAAATTATCAATCCACAAAGGAGTTATGTTCGAACTAGCAAAATACGTGAGCTCATGTTCATGTCGTTTTTGTAAAGATGATAGGGGGTTTTGAGATTGATTAACCACTTAAGCAAGTAGCAAGTAAATAAAAATAACAAATAAGAGAAACGACAAGTGAAGATGAATGAAAATAAAAGAGGATAGGTGTTAAAGTTCAAGGATGAAAAACATGGGATTAGAAACATCCAAGCATACTCAATTCATACTATCATGCAAAAGGAATCCAACTTAATTGATGTAGACTAAGGGTGATCACGATTGTATCCTAAGCTCCCTTTCGGGTTACAAAGGTTGTTGATCCATTTTAGACTCCCAAAAGCACTTAAGATCAAAGCCCAACATTAACCCCTTCCATCTAGGTACTAGTTAGAGTAAACTCTCTCTTTTTGTGTACTAAGGCCAACGAATGGATTGGTTCCCCTCATCGAATTCAAATATCCTTTCGGTCAAACCCAAACTCGATGTCTAATCATGCCTTCCTAATACTATAGAGGGTCGTTTCCGTCTCACTCCAAGCAATACATACATGAACATTATGATAGCATTTAATCACCATAAATCAATTCATTGATCAACAATCCATTAAACCAATAATCAATTATGAATAACAAACCATGCCATCACAACATCAAGACAATTAAACTCCATGAATAGAAATCAACATCAATTAAATCAAAAACCAATTTAATCCACATGATAATACAAATCTAATATTCTCTTCATGTTCCTAATCCCACTAGAGGAATTAGCCTAACATGATAAAGGTAACAAAACACATAAATGATTCATTACATATACCCATAGTCTTAGATCCAAAAGAAAATCAAAAGAGATGTGAATCTTCCCTAGCAATTTCTTGTAGAGAATCTTCAATACTCATGGATCTCCAACTCTAGCTCTTGATTTCTTGAGATCTTCAACACCCAAATGGAAGGGATGAAGAATTGATGAAGATGATGGAGATGATGAAGATGGATCAAGATGGATGAAGGTGGATGGAGATTATGGTGTGAAATTGAAGGAAATGTGTGTGATGTGTGTGTAGAGGATGGAAAATCCGATCTTATCTATCAAAATGTTGAAAATGGGGTCTATTTATACCCCATGTGGGCCTTCTAGAAGATTTCAGCAATTTTCTGCATTTTTGCACCAACACGGCTCGAGCTCCGCCGCACGCCCCGTGTTCTAACACAGCGCACGAGTCGTGTTCCGCACTCGGCCACATGGGTGGCCGTGTTGTGTAATCTGACGTCCTAACACGGCTTTCTGGACAGGCCCGTGCGCGGTGCACGAGCCGTGTGTCTGTACTGGGCACGGGTCGTGTTCTGCACTCGGCCACAGGCATGGCCGAGTTGGTGTTTCGGGTGTCAGCGCACGGCCATTCTGACAGGGTCGTGCGCTGCACACGGCCCGTGTTGTGCAGCTTCTTCTCCTCTCTCACTGTTTCGGCTCGATCTTCCTCGTTTCAACTCCAAATTTAGATCTGTTTTTTCCTATGCCTTCCTTATCATATCTAGCATCCAATAAAAATTGAAAATATTAAGTTTAAGCTCATTCACACATATTTCCATAAAAACACAAAATACAACCAAATAACATACAAATACGGATAAAATAATACGAAAACACATATAAAAAGACACTAAAATTTAGGTGAAAATAGCGCCAATCAGCCATCTCTCGGTCGAACACCATCGCGCAACCAATGTTCTCGTCGCGGATAAGGGACTCCAGCATGATGGCGAGGTCGACGCCGTGGTTGCGAGCGATGAGGATGCTCTAATGGAAAATGTCAAATGAAAATTTGGTTAATATAATTTGGGCAGAACACCGAAAAAAATATGGGTCTTCATATTTACTCGCAATTGACATTAAGGATGGTGATTTGGGATCCGGTTGTATCAAATTTGATAGGATTGGTTGTATCCTAGTCCTTCTCAAAATAAAATACTCTCTTTCGGGCGGACGGAGGGAGTATAATGTAAGAAAAAATAAAAACAATGGAAGATAATTAATAAATATATAAAGTTCCGTGATGTAGGTAGTATTTTATTATTATTATTATTATTATTATTATTATTATTATTATTATTATTATTATTATTATTATTATTATTATTCATGGTCTAATCCACGCATATCTTTAAAAAAAACCACGCATATATCTGCAAATTAACATTCAAGTCACTCAAGTTCTATGTATTTTATTTCTCATTCATAAAATTAATAGAAAATAATAATATTTTTAATAGAACTGATATTGATCAATGAAGAGTGAAAACTATCAAATTAAACCATTTCATAAAAGGGAGTATTCATTATATATTAATCCCATGTAAAACATTTGTGGTCATCACAATTCACAGGATTTACATACTATTATGTTATTCAAATTAAAACTAAATCCACGAATAAACATTAGACCACAAGAACCATAGCCATAAACTAAACCATAGAAAAAGACAAAATATAAGAAGAAAATAATTTTTTTTTTTAAAAAATTTATACGTTGATGGAACGATTCTATTGAATAATTTATCATTTTGTAAATCTTTAATAAAAAATGATAAAGTTAGGTTAAAAATTCTAGACTAATTATAACGTGCACCCTAATGCACCCTATTCACTTTAAAAAATGTATACAAATATAAACAAAAATATATACAATTATCAACAAAAATGTATACAATTTAATTATTAATTTTTTTAATGAAAAATTAAGTGTAAAAAAATATATAATTATTAAAAAATATATATACACTATTGAATAAAAAGTTATACACATATAGATACTAGTTTTTTTAATGAAAAACTTAGTGTGAAAAAAGTATACAATTATTAAGAAATACGTATACAAAATAAAATAACATGTATACAAAATAAAATAAAAAGTTATACACATATGGTGCACCTAATATCAACTCATATAGTAATCCCACCGTCCTCCAGCGTACACTCCACCGATACACATTATTAAATAATAATACTCTTTAATTCAAATTAAAAAAAAAGGTATATTTATCGGGCGTTTGGAGGAATTATTTATACTACTCTCAATAGCTCATTTAGTTCGATAACCAATCAACTATATCACTCTAAACCCAAATGATGAATTACTTTTAAAGAAATAACATAAAATATTTTGCTCAAACTATACTTGATCTTTATAGGAATTTACTATTGATGGTCCCATTTATATTTTTAGGAAGAAATCTCAATTCTCATGCTTTCCACCTACACACAAACTCAACTTTTGTTTTCTTTTCAAGATCAAAGTGAATAATTAGTGTAATGATTCGACTATCAAAGCTTGCCATTTAGAATGCCAGGAAATATTGTGCATCTCTATTTTAAAAAAAATCATTCAGATATTAACATTTCATGGATTTCACCACTTATTGTGTGGAATTAGACAGAGCAACAAAGAAGCAAAAAATTGGCCAAAATTTTCATCCAATGCAAAGTGATTTCTGTTCTCTTCCTGTACAGAAAACTTAACGAATTCGAACGGATGTATAACACGACACCTCTTCGATGGATCAAAACCGAGCACAGGCATAGAATAGACGCGATACCATCAAGGATGTGGCTTTGGTTCATCCTCTGCTATTACCGAGTCCTGTAGCCCTACCTGGCCTGCATTTCGTTTTCGAAAATTAACTCTTAAGGTATCGACATTCTAGGTTAACATGCCAATCAATCACAGCCATGATAACTGTAATAAGAGACTCTTGTTCTTTATTAAACTTACCGAATAATGACACTAAAGATGGAGGTTTTGAAGATGCATTTGGACTCACATCTATCCCTGTATAATTATTGTAAGATAAAGACATTAATTTACATTGATTGAATCCTTGGTGCTAACTTAAGAGGTGTATGATGAACCTGTGGTTCCAGGTGACTTGAGAAGATCCGATTTCTTGAAAGTGTATCCGATGAAATTGGCATCTTTTGATGTTAGCATCTGCTCGACAAGGAATGGTGTAAAACGGTTCGTTAAAACATCCAAGAGACGAATGAGCAAAGCATTCATAGCATGTAGCCTAGTATCTAATCATAGATCATAACTAAGTACAGAAAATTACATCTTTTCCAGAATCTACCCTTGCGTAAGCGGGTATAAGAAGGTATCAAACACAGAGATATGATATTTGTGTTAAGATCCTTTGTAGTAGAAGTGAATGGATTTACCTTTCTCCAAGGTCCTACTCTTGGTGCATCTGATGGTGGATGTGCTCCCTGAGAAAGAGAAGCAATCACAAACGTTAACTACGTCATTAAAACAAGGAGAAAAAAGTATGCATTTTCGTACTCACTTCATCAAACTTTTCAAAATTCTGTGTGTCCAAATCTCCATTTACAGTTGGTTTGTAGGCAGCTTCCATTTCATAAAGGCCATCCCATTTAACACCTCTAAACCATGGATGCCCCTGAATTTAAAGCAACCGAAACCATAGTTATTCGAATCCATTTCCCTGTCATTGCAAGCAAAAGTACACGTACCTTTATTTCTTCAACACCTCCGGTCCCCAACCTTTTGTCAACGTCACACAACAAATGACAGATGAGATCTCTTGCCTCGTCCGAGATTCTTGGCTCCTCCGGAAACTTTAGGCATGTTTTCCAATTTATTATCTGATACAAAGGGAAATAAAATTTTAGTCTAAATGTTTTCAACAAACAATGATTCAAAAGGTATGAAAGATTTGAGATCATGCGTCTGAAATGAGAACTGAACCAGAGGAGATCAACTCGAGCAATGAGAGCAGTGTACCTTGCGACACGTCATCCTGGGATCATCAGAGCAAAATGGAGGATAACCAATGAGCATCTCGTACATTATAGCCCCCAACGACCACCAGTCACACTCCATCCCATACCCCTTCTTCAATAACACTTCTGGTGCCATGTAATCAAGAGTTCCTACTGTAGAATATGCCTAAAAGGGAGGGCATAAACATAAGAGATTTGATTCTGGATGGAGAAACAAACGCGAAAAGGATCCTTAACCAATTTTATCACCAAATGGAAAGGATGAATAAAAAAAATACCAGGGCACGGCGGTTCTTCTTCCATTGCTGTAGTTGCTCCTTTGCCATTAGCCAGGGAGCAGTGTATGCATTATTCCCGGCACCCTCGTTACTACTATCCTGAGCGGTAAAATCGTCATCTTCCAGCAGCATCGATGAGTATTTCTCAAGAGGCTTACACAAGCCAAAATCAGAAAGCTTTAAGTGTCCATTTTTGTCCAATATCAGGTTATCTGGTTTAATATCCCTACAAACATCAGATATTTGGAATGAGTTTATGTTCAAAAGAGTTAAGTAAAAGAAATAAATGGAACATAAGAAAGACATGAAATAATCTGATCTTCACCAACTACAGCTTTTCCGTGATTAACAAAAGATAAAAAGAGAGGTAACTGCTAGAGTGACTACAAACTGAGAACAAAAGATTCATAGAAATAGCTCGACAACTATGTGACTTTGGCCATCATTCTGAGTCCGAGTCGAAGAATGTACACATACCTATGTACATAATTATGCTGGTGGATTGAATGGATAGCTAGGATGCTTTCTGCCATGTAAAACCTGGCAACGTCTTCAGAAAGAACATCTTCTCTCATCAATAATGTCATAATATCACCACCGGGTAAATACTCCATGATAAGGTACAAGAAATCAGAATCTTGGAATGAGTAAAATAGCTTCACTATGCATCGACTATCAACCTCCACAAGCAAATTCCTCTCGGAACGAACATGCTCGACCTACGTGGAGTAAACCATGCATCTTCACACAATTGTTTACACAAACATAAACTACTATGAAACTCAGTTGAAGATTGAAAATATTACTCTTTATTGCTATTTTTACTCTCACCTGCCCTCGGCTAAGCATCTCCGACTTCTTCAATTTCTTCATGGCGTAGATTTCTCCTGTACTTTTAGCACGGCATAGTCTGACCTGTATCACTTGACCAGGTCAAATAGATAAATTTGTGTTTCTACAATATGGATTTTATTTTTCTACTGTGCTTATCAGTTTCTCTGCGAAGTTCAATTTCAACTGTTTGAGCTTGAACGGTGATATTTTCGCTAGCTTAAAATGGTGAACGATGACATGAATTATTTGCTTGAAGTTAAGCTAGTACACGGAAAGCTCTAAACTAGCTTAAATTGGTTAGTTAAAGCCTCATAATTGCCTATACGAAAGTGCGAAAATTCAACATCATAAGACTCAAATCAACTCACTTATTAGCATTACAGAAGACATTCATAAAACAAGAATCACATGAAAGTAGTCCGGTGGATAATATAGTCACTAATCATGACTGTTTATGCCTCTTGACTTATATGTGCATTGAATCCCTGAGATCAAAACCTCAAATCAGTAATGTTTTAAGTTGTGAACATCGAATAGTAACCATTACTTCCTTGGCAGACCAAGACTTAAGTAATGTGATGAACTCGAAAAACAGATATGATGGCTCGTAGACTTCAGGGGATGACAAAGTATTCTTTACAACGAGTTCACCTAATTACCAAGGGTTTACTTTATCGTACACTCTGAATCACAATAGACTATTTCTCTCAGGGAATATACACTAACAAAAATAGATTATAGGTTTAACTTTTCCACTCTCTCTAAAGAACAGAATATTGGCAATGTTAACACCACAAGAAAGGCCATTTCCCTAAAGTTTCCTTCAATGATCATCCAAGATTGAGTAATGGCAATAGAATAAGCATAAAATGAGAAGTTTAAAACATCATACCTCACCAAATGCTCCTTTTCCAATAATAGTGAGTTGTTCAAAATCATCAATCCCAACTTTATGCCTCTGCAATCTCATATACTCCGTCTCTCTCTTCTCCAAATTCCTCAACATTCTCTCTTCCTCCTCGCTCGATACCTGCGCTTCTTGTGCCCTTATCTGCAAAGCCCTCCTCCTAAAAATGAACACAGAAATCAAATCAATCACCCCTTCAAGAAATCCCTCAAATCTGGAATTTCAGAGAAGAAAAGATTAGACCTTTCCTTGCGATCTTGCAACCCCTGCAAGTAATTCTTGTAATGATTCTCAATGAACTGTTTGGCGGCGGCGGCTTTCTGGCGGGTGACCGGAGAAGAAACGGCCTCATCGGGCTCTAAAGTGAAGGCCCGATGGGCCTGCATCTTCATCTGGGGGCCCTCCATTCCTTCACCTCCCTCCATCAACACTCTCCTCAGATCAAGAAACGCAGCTGTTGGTGGAAGCTTCCTTCTCCAAGAAAAGGGGTGACAGATAATGGGGTGAGGATTACGAGGTTAAAAAGTGAGAGAGTGGGTTAATCAGGGAACAGAAATTGATGAAAAAAGAAACAGCAGTTGGTTCGAAACGGGAGTTTCGATGGGGGATCAAGATGTGTGTGTGTGTGTGTGTGTGTGTGTGTTTATGGATGGGGTGGGACGTGACAGGATGTGCAAGCAGATGATTAGCTGTAATTTGATGGATTTGTTAGCGTAATCTAGTTGTTTAAATATGGGAATTGATTAATAAAATGGGATGGATGGATTGAAGGTGAGGCAACGTAAATGGTAGAGAGAGAGAGTTTTTAAGGTTATTTTTGCAGCATGATTGAAAAGGTGAGAAAAGAGGAAGACTTACAAGAGTAGAGACAAGTATTTAGTATAGTGTCAGCGATGACTGTAGCTTTTAATATTTCAAGATTTGAATGCTAGCTTTTTACCCAATTATAATTATAATTCCAATTTAATTTCAAAAGGCAATGTTCGACGCATCTTCTGATCTTCAAACATTTTCCTTTTTTATTTCAATAATTAAGAATATTACTCTTTTCATTCTTTTCTATATCTATGTATTTACATTTACATATTGTGTTAGGATTAATGAATATTATCTAAAAGATTACATTCGAGTACAGCGGTTAAAATAAACGAGTTAGCTCAATAGTTCGATAAGATTCAAACTTTGCTAGTGATTATTTGAGCTTAAATTTGAACTCGTCTAAATACTCTTTATGTTATTGAGCCAAGTTCGGATTGACTCGATAAAGCGATATAATAATAATAATAATAATAATAGTAATAATAAGTATTATATAATATTAATTATATATATTATATAATATTATGTATATTTATTAAAATTCAGCTCGAAAGCTCATCAAGATTCAAAAGCTCGACTCGTTTTGCTAAATAATTCGAGTTGAGCTCGAGCTCGACTGAATAATTTTCGAATCGAACTTAAGCTCGATTGTAAGCTTGTTATCAAATCGAGCCGAGATTGAATATACTATTCCCTTCGTCCCACACCTATCTTCACACTTTTTATTTTCGTCCGTCCCACACTTATCTTCACCACCAAAAAAGAAAACTTCACATTACCCAACAACCTCAAAAGTTATCCTAATTTAAAAAATACAACTCCCACCTAACATACATAACATACTTTATAATTTATTTATTTATTACCTAAAAATACCATAATACCCAGTGGTAGAATCTCCGAAAATGGGCCTTGTCTTTTATCGTGTATTGGGCCCAATGACCCAATAGCCCAGGAATGGCCCAATAAAAGTTTACCCTCCACGCGCGAGAATGACAGCCTATACTTGGCCATATGATCCAGTTGCCGCAGATACGAATATCCAACGAGATATCCGAATAGGCAAAAATCCTAGATCAAATCCTAGAATAGTCACGTGAAGCTACCTCGCATTTAATGCTCGCACTGTACACGATAATCTATCAACTTACCCAGATACGGGTGACGTCAGATTATCCAATATAAATATGGAAAACCCCATAGCAATACAATCATCCCCTTTACCCCCTAAAAAAGGCACAATCACGCCTGGGGACAAGTATCTCTTTTTATGTTAGCTTTGCTCAAATTAATGCCTCTTTATACCATAACAGCCACATTAATCCACCATTAAGAAGAGATTAAAATCTGACAAGCGACATTTGGCGCTAGAAGGAAGGGCGCGCCCCGCCTTTGAAGGGCCCCACGCACTGTTGGTGGCCTTCGATCTCCAGGACGACTGCCTTCTTCAGTTTGCCCCGACTCAACTATACGTAAAATGGTGGATGAGCAAGATGAAACCACTCCTAGTAGGGACGATGCGATCACCAGCCGGTGCCGTCCGGAAGACCCTATTCTCCCCCGGACGGTGGAAAAGGAAGTTCCACCGCACGACACGAACCCGAAAGAAGACGATCCACAGACCGACTTCCGGAAAAAGTACTTCTACCTTCTCAAACAGATGAAAGGAAAGCGAGCGACGACTGCCAGTCGGAGGCTCAGATTTAGCCTCGAAGAAAATTCAGCAGAACAGACAAACGAGCGGCGACATGAACAAACTCTACCTCAGAAGTCTATACACGAATGAATGATCCAAAAGGATACTTCTAAGGAACCAAGGAAGGCCCAGAAAGTGGTAGACGAGGGACGCGAACGGATGAGGATGGCATCCCAGGCTAACTAAGTCACCAGTCGTTCCCCCGCACACACGACTGGATGCGTAAGCGCAAAAGATCGACTGGAATCAGATCTCGCGAAGACTCGACGCGAGCAAGTGGGAGAAAGTGCATGAGACGACCCTGTCGCCCGACTCAAGCTACAGCATGATGAGGAAATCAACGCGCTGAGGAGATGACTCGACCAAATGGAAAGAAGAAGCGACGTCGGACTCTACGGTATCCCTGACCTGGAATCGGGGAGATCCCCATTCACTCACAGAGTGATTATGACAGCAGCCTTGAAAAAAATATGAATCCCTCAAATCCTCCAATACGCCGGCAAATCCAGCCCAATCTCCCACCTTAATAAATATGTTGGGTGGATGATGGCGCAAAGGTACTCAGAAGAGGATCGATGTAAGATGTTCCCCTTAACATTGGGGGACAAGGCGCACGCGTGGTTTGAGTCACTCCCCGCTAACTCCATCGACTCTTGATCACAACTCGCCACTGCTTTTTCGTCCCACTTCGCCTATCTGGGATAAGAAAAGGAGCCCAAGCAAAAATTAGCTTGTCTACGGCAAGCCCCGAAGGAATCTTTGAAGGACTTTATGAAGAGATTCAACGAAATTGTTGGATGAAACGTCAACCATTTTGGCAACCGCCGCCTTACTCCCAAGATCTCCTATGTGGACTAGCTGCTAACAGAAATTGCCAAACAGCTACGTAACTTTCATGGCCGCAGCCCAAGCATTCATTCATAGCGAGAAAATTCTCGAAGAATATAAGAAGTCTAGAGTCGACCCTAAGGAAAGCGACAAGAAGAGGAAGAAAGGGGAAAAGGATTACAAGGCTCCCTCTTCTTTCAAGCCATTCCCAGACGACGACCAAATTCAGGAGATGACAGAGTTGCTTGAACTCACACCCGAGGAGATATTCAGCAAAATACAAGACACCAACCTGCTGAGTCTCCCACCTAGGATACGCGCAGATCTGACTAAGCTTAACAAGAAAAAATTCTGCAAATATCACAAATCCATCAGCCACGACACCAACAAATGCCAAGATCTGTTGACCGAACTCATTAGACTGTTCGAGGATGGGAAACTAGATCGACTGGTGGCTAGCCCGAAATGAAGGAAAGAACAACCCCAAGCTATAGCCGAACGGCCTAATGGATCGGCCCATCCTCAGGGACATGGGGGATTGGGAGACCGTTTGCCCACACCATCTAGGGAGGTATACATGCTGAACGAAGGATACATAGGGACTTTCCAGGCCCTAACCACCCTGTCACGAAGAAAGCGGAAAGCCGAGCTACGGGAGCTCGACAGGTACCAACATGTGCTTGCAGCAAGTCCGCGACCACCTTTAAAGATGCTGATGTCTTCTTTTCCAAAGAAGACCTCGTCGAAACACGGACTCCTCACAATGACCCTTTAGTAATTTTGGCCATCATATCAGGGGGTGAAGGTGCACCGGTGTCTGGTCGACACATGCACATACACAAATATTATATTCGAAAAGACATTCGAAGCTATAGGAGGACTCTCCCACCACAAGATGTCCCCCTGCGACGACGAGATCTGAGGCTTCAAAAATACCGTCACTACCCTCTTGATGCAAACAGACTATCAGTCCAATTGATAGATGAGAAGCAGGTGGTAAGAGCCCAACACGCCCTCGAATTCAAAGTTATGGATCTTCTGTCACCCTACAACTGCATCTTAGGATGAACGTTCATTCATCGATTCAACTCTGTCCCCTTCACACTTCACCAGTGCATAAAGTTCGTCACCACGGATGGCTGAGTCGGTACCGTTAGAGGGAGCCAGAGGAAATCTAGAGAATGTTCGTTCATCAAAAAAGGAGATGGGCTCAGTTACCACGACCCAAGTTTCCAGTTGATGATGATGGAACAACAAGATCATGAAGAGAAAGCAAATCGTGAGGAGGTTCTGCCGCTGGATGACTCGACGACAGGGGATGGCCAAAAGTTCTGACCCTTCGACACGCAGGGAGTCGATCTGCCCTCAATAACCGATGAAGATCCAAGATCAGATAAGAAAAGAAAAAGGGAGAACTAGTTTAAGAAATCGAAACGATAAGGATGGAGCCAAGTAACCCAGACTTGGAGTTGTATATCAGATCACAATTAAAGGATCCCCATCGAACGACTCTGATTGAATTTCTAAAGTCCAACTTGGACGTGTTCTCCTGGACATCCAGCGACATCTAGGGAATAGACCCGAAACATGCATGCCACCGACTTAACACGAACCCATCCTATCGCCCTGTAGAACAGAAGAAAATGAAGTATAGCCCCAAAAAACATGAAATCATTGAGGCGGAAGCCAGAAAATTATTGGCGAACAATCTGGTGAGAGAGGTGTTGTTTCTGTTGGTGCTTGAATCATTTGGTTAACATGACCCGTTAGAATATCATGCGTTTCTAATATCACAGCGGAAGCAATAAATCATAGAAACGATTACCGTTCACCAGGGTATGTTGATGAAGATTGATTCTCGCAGGCAGCCTGCGCAGTCCCACGAGAATGGCCATAACTTCCACGTTTGATGTCGGAATTGAGTGATCTATGCGTTCAGACGATCCTCTCTTCGACGGCTTTCTGTAAATATATTGATCATCAAATTCTGAGCACTTTACGATTTTATATAAATTTTGCAAGGCGGCAGACAGCAGCAGCAAACTACCTTCTGATCTTCTGCCGTATGTCCCAAGTCCGATCTCGACGTCATGTGGGCGGCGATCTACGAGACCTCCTCAATCTGATCTCAACCCTCATCACACGTGAATAATGAATTAGATTCGATTAGGGTTCCAGATAAGTTGAGGTGACTTATATACATGGGCTACAGCAGGGACCAGGAGGAGAAATTGGGTTGGGCCTCCATTGGGCTTAAGTATCCAAGCTTAGCCCAAAGCTTATACTTAAGTCCAATAATAATAATATATTCCACTAAAATATTATTATTGCACTACCGTACCAATCCCAAAATTACGTTTTGGGCTCCTTCTTATTATGAGCCCGTTAGTCTCCCCATGTTTAAGATATACAATGTCCATTAATTAATTTAAGTTACTGACAACTCAATTAATTAATATCTTATCCAAGAGTAGTACCACTCAACCTCATTATCATGCCGGAATAAATTCCACCTGCAGGGTTTACATGATAATCCTTATGAGCTCCTCAAGGGGACATCATCAACCTATGACGGACATGGATTCCTTCTACAATCAACAGCACACCATAGAAATAGCACTACTTCCCAACTCACCGAGTTTATTGATTTAATTACATGTAAATCTCACCCATTGATGAATCAAAGAAATACATACTGCCCTATGTGTCGAGGTTATTGTATAGGGATTAAGAGCACGAACATCCATAATAACTGAGATCAAGTTCTCCTATAAGTCAGTATAAATCGAACGATCTCAAGCGATCCTGCTCAATACACACAAGTGCACTAATTTGATTCTATAGCCAAGACAAGCTAATACCAAACCACACTACAACCATCCCGATAGAGAGTCCCCGTCTATCTCGGTTGTGAGCATCTGTTTATACTTTATAAGAAAACCGATAATATGATCTTCCGCGTGTTGTCGCACAACATATTATCTACAGTATAAAGTAAGTGGACTATTGCATCGAACATATAAATAAATTATAAGATGCAATCATTTGATCATATGATTCTCATTTCAAATTAATTGTTATAACATTGTTCATACAAAAAGCTAGACTTTTAGTATACAATCCAACAATCTCCCACTTATACTAAAAGACTATGCTGTCATGTCTTCTGCCATACATCTGATTTCCACTCCCACTACACGACCATCAAAAGCTCTCGCCTTAAGGTCCTTGTAAATAGATTTACTAGGTTATCATCCGATGCAATCTAGGTGACAACAACCTTCCCCTCATCATACGATTTCTCGTAATAGGTGGTACTCGTGCTCCATGTGTTTAATTTCCTTATGGACTTGTGATTCCTTCAAGTTTGCAACTGCACCTAATATCATCAATATAAATTGTGATAACCTTGGGCAAACTTAGAATCACACCAAAGTCCATCATGAAGTTTCTAGAGTCATGCAGATACTTTGGCTGCCTCATGGCTCCAATTTATCATCTTTCTATGATGGAATTCGGAGTCTGAAATATATTTCTATATAACACTCCTCCACATTATGACTATACTTCCTAAAATTAAACGCATAACCTTTGAGGTGGATTTACTGCCGTCCCTATCTGATTTGAAAAATCTGAATCTATGTAACCCATAAGAATTAGTGAATCTGTTCGGTAAGCCCACATATAGTTTCTAGTCCTTTTCAGGTACATAAGTATATGTCTTACCACAGTTCAATATTCTTATTTTAGGTTACCTTGATACCCACTGTTCATGCCATCAGCAAAACAGATATCCAATCTCGTGCATAGCATTCCTTAGATTAAGCTTCCTCATTTGCCGAAGCATAAGGAACCGCTTTCATCTTCTTTATCTAATTTTGTGTCACAAGACACATTCACTTATATAAATTCACATGCTAAACGAGTAAGGATCGTATCGTTATATGAAACTTGAGATAAGCATAACATCCTTTCTTGTGATCCGTATTACCGTGATCAAAAGGATATTTTTGCTCTTCTTAAGTCCTTCATCTCATACCGCTTTATCAACCATACCCATACGCCCGACAATACTCTTTCATTGTCTCCAATGAGCAAGATACTATCTACGTATAGTACAAGAAATACCACCACGTTTCCATCATTCTTTTCAATACACAAGACCCATCCGATCATTGATTAGATCCATGTCACTGGATTACCTCATCAAAATGGATGTTTCATGATCTTGAAGCTTGCTTTAGTCCATGAATGGACACTTTTAAGCTTACTATCACAATGTTCTTAGCTCTTTGCAATGAATCACTCTGATTGCTTCATATAGATGTTTCTCTTAAGACTTCCAATCAGGAAAGCTATCTCGACATCTATTTGCTATCCATCATATTTCATATGAGTAGCAACAAATAAAAGAGTCCGGATCAACTTAGGCATAGCTACCGGCGAACAGGTTTTCTCATAATCGAACCCTTTCTTTCTGAGTATACCTTTTCGCAACAAGCTGCTTCCAAGGTTTTCACCTTATTCTATGATCCTCTTTTATTCTTGCATGCCCGCTTCCAATGGCTTTTACACCATTTAGCGGTTCAACAAGCATCCAGACCTAATTTAAAATCCATCGATTCTATTTTAATATTCATTGCACTTACTAAGATCCCGCATTTTAATTTTGTAGTGCAACGTCGTATCTCTGGGATAATACCATATTTACTAGGGATCAAGTCTTACGATTTTCCCAAAACATGTATCTCACGGGTTGTCGAATAACCCTCCCACTGCGACAAGGCACTACATGTAATTGTGTATCAGACGTGACATGCGTTGCAGTTTACCTTGTGGTATATCCTCTTGTACACTTGGTACTTATACTTTGTGTTTTCTTCTCACTACCTTTAGAACAACTCATACATGGGTTTGTGATTTATTACATAGTCCATTTCCAAAAATCTAGTGTTTGTGTTAACAATCACCCTTCGATCTTTTAGACTAAATAAATCACCTTCATTTTTATAGCATATCCCACAAACAGACAAACATTCAAATGAATTACTGTTTCTAGGGCTTATCCATAAAATGAATTAAGTAATTCCAAATAATTCATCATCTATCTAATCATTACCATAAGAGTCTTATTCCTTCTATCCATCACACCATTCAGCTGGAGCATGCCCGGTGTAGACTACTTGAGATTTAATCTCAACCTCTGATTAATAGCTCCTAATTATCCTAAGAGGTACTCGTAATGACGATTAAATCGTCATTACTTGATATATTTTCCATGATGCTTTACTGTACCAACCTTGCAATTCTTGAATAAATCAAAGAACTTAGACATGCAGTGCATCAAATAAATATATCGGTATCTAGAATAATCTTCGATTATTCATTACCACCTCTCGCCTGGATAATATTAGGTCCGCTTGAATTAGAATGAACCAATTCCAATATATATATCTATGGCTCTACACCCCTTTACCTTGAAAAGGTAATTAATCATTTTTACTTCCAAGTGAGACTCGCAAGTCCGATAGTTTCCACTTCAGATAAACCTTACGGTCCATTTGCTATCAACTTTTGAATCCTACTCAAGTAAAATGATCTAGTCTTAGACGCCAAATGCATGTTTAGTTCATCTCCGAAGGTTACTTTCTCTTACTAAGATCAGAAGATGCATTATTAATTACTATTTGTTGCATTTGTGGAATATACATGATTTAAGAGTATACAAATTGTCCATCAACGTACCATAACAGATTACAACTCTATCCTTCATTATAATGACCATGTCATTTAAATGAAATGGAGTATCCATCTATTAATGCATAGAAACCGAAATCAAATTCTTTCTATGAAAATGTACGTAAAGATAATTTCATAAAATCAAACGTCTACTCATATCATTAGATAAATAAACAACTCCCACTGCAATAGCCACCATTCTTGTAGTTTTACCCATGTCTATAATAATCTTATCCTCACTTAGTAATAAACATTCAGTGATTCCAGTATCTACACACTTCGTGTCAGTAGATGCCATCACTAATCATGTTTAAACAACTAGCAAGTAAGATTCTATCCTTGTTCACTCCTTTTATGAAATTGGATTTCTTTTACCACATGTTTTGTCAGAAGTTTCCTACCATATACAACCTCTTGTAATTTAGGAGAAACTTACTCAAAACATCTAGGCAATTATGAAGAATAAAATTGACTTAGGTTTCCCCTTCAACTTCTATTCCATGTAGTTCTAATTTATTCATCAAATTCAATCATGACCTACCGCCTTTTAAATTACTCAAGTATCCGAAGAGTTACATGAGACCATCATATTTCTATGAACCTCTCATCTCTTCACTAGAGACTTTAATAGGCATCATGAGACGTCCTTTGTGAGAACATACATGTATTTTCTTAAGCAGTAAAATTCAAAATCAAGATTCTTTTCTAATCATCTAATTTGGACAAGTAAATATAATTTCTTTTAGTTAATAATAAGTGAGATAAAACCATTTGAAAATCAGAGAATCACAAATAAATATACCAATCAAATCTTCGAATTTTATCCTTTTATATTGATTCCCTCAAAACAATATAAAATAAAATTCACCGTCATCTCAAGCACCGTGAGTCTGCAAGCCACGTTAGTGTGGACGTTTACAAACCCGAACATTTACAAGAGAAGGTTTTACCTATTAATTTCATTTGTCAACCTAACTTTATGACAAAATAATTAATAGTCGGTTCCTCTTTAGCCATGCAAATAATAGCACTGACTCCGTTGGGGAGGATACTAATTATTTACATCTAAGTGTGCACCATTATTTGATTCCAAGTCCGCTGCCCAAACTTATGTGTCTTACTGTTGGAGAAGTACACACGCGCTCAGATAACTTTCTACAACCATCAATTATATAAGTTTGTACTAGTGAACCGCATATAAGCTCATCCTTTAGGGAGGAAGGCACTATAGCCAACGCGCAAGTCCATATGCATCACATTACAAACAATAATTATTTAAAGAAGTTTGTACCAGTGATCCGTGAATAAACTCATCCGTTAGGGAGGAAGGCTCTATTGCCAACGCGCAAGTTTACTCACATCACTTACAAACCAATAATGGAGGCCGTGGGAATTAATTACCAATCCCCTCTCCCACTTAGTTATTTAAGATCGAGGGTTTTTACATGCATATAATATTTCAGAATAAAATATGCAACCTAGCATGCTCATACTTCCAAATATATAACAATAATTGACCAATAAAACAATTATAGCTGTTATATATAAGGAAATAAATTGCCAAAAATAAGTTGACTTGATCAACACTCCAACATACATGCATATAATATACCAAATATAATATGCAATCTAGCATGCTTCTATTTAAGGCAATAAATCATAGAGAATCATGCATACATATATAACAATAATCAATTAATAAATCAATTATAACAGTTATATAACAGCGAATTCGATTGTTTGCCACCAATCACGAATGCGGACAACTGCGATGGGGATCGACCTCCCAGCAGCCTGCTCCACCACTCTGGCACCCTGCCCGATCATATTGTGAAGACTCACACGGAACCTGATGCAGACCAGTCGAACTTGATGCAAACCCGCTCGAACCTGGTGCAGAGTCGACCAAACCTGATGCAAACCAATCGAACCTGATGTGAATCCGCTCGAACCTAGTGCAGCATTGATCGAACCTGATGCAGACCAATCGAACCTGATGCAGACCCGCTCGAACCTGGTGCAGCATCGATCGAACCTGATGCAGACCAATCAAACCTGATGCTAATCCGTTCGAACCTGGTGCAGCATCGATCGAACCTGATGCAGACCAATCGAACCTGAATCAGACCCGCTCGAACCTGGTGCAACATCGATCGAACCTGATGCAGACCAATCGAACCTGATGCAAATCCGCTCGAACTGTCGCTCGTCCAAGGGCCTACTTGCACGGAACCAAGTTCAGCCCAACGCGCAACATCAAACTACACCAACTGTCGTTCAGGGTTCGTAACTGTACGATCTTGAGAATCCAATCTCCACCGTCCAGAATCTACGTCTGTGAGTTTTGAACATGCTGTCCAAATTACAGGTCGATCCAACGGTTAGATTGTGAGAAATAGCTCTTTTCCCTCGACTGCGCAGAACAGAATCGCCCAAAAAACTGCTTCTGTTTTCGGCGTATTCCCGATAACACAAAGCTTAAAATACGATCTTCACCGTTCAAAATGTACATCCACAAAATCCGAACGTGCTGACCAAAAATCAGCCTGATCCGACGGTTGAAACTCCGGTTATTGCCTCTGAAATATCACTGCGCTGGATTTTCTCTCAATTTCTTCCTTCCATGTGAAATTGACGAACAGTTTTCGTCGAATCCTCTCACACACAACCATTAACAAACAGATATGATATAGGGTATATTTCACATAGGGATATTCATGGTTTGCGCAGTAAAACCAAACCCTAAAATGCGATCCTAATTTCGAAAAATTAATCACATAAACCCTAGCCTAACGTGTCACGCTTCACCACGAAACCGAAGCTCTGATACCAATTGTTGGTGCTTGGATCATTTGGTTAACGTGACCCGTTAGAATATCATGTGTTTCTAATATCACAGCGGAAGCAATAAATCATAGAAACGATTACCGTTCACCAGGGTATGTTGATGAAGATTGATTCTCGCAGGCAGCCTGTGCAGTCCCACGAGAATGGCCATAACTTCCACGTCTGATGTTAGAATTAA
The DNA here is from genome assembly GCA_023678885.1 of Pogostemon cablin. NCBI lineage: Eukaryota > Viridiplantae > Streptophyta > Magnoliopsida > Lamiales > Lamiaceae > Pogostemon > Pogostemon cablin. The sequence continues at coordinate 29,844,177 of CM042969.1, read as the reverse complement.
GTTATCTTTGCGTTCAGACGATCCTCTCTTCGACGGCTTTCCGTCAATATATTAATCATCAAATTCTGAGCACTTTACGATTTTATATAAATTTTGCAATGCGGCAGACAGCAGCAGCAAACTACCTTCTGATCTTCTGCCGTATGTCCCAAGTCCGATCTCGACGTCGTGTGGGCGACGATCTACGAGACCTCCTCAATCTGATCTCAACCCTCATCACACGTGAATAATGAATTAGATTCGATTAGGGTTCCAGATAAGTTGAGGTGACTTATATACATGGGCTACAGCAGGGACCAGGAGGAGAAATTGGGTTGGGCCTCCATTGGGCTTAAGTATCCAAGCTTAGCCCAAAGCTTATACTTAAGTCCAATAATAATAATATATTCCACTAAAATATTATTATTGCACTACCGTACCAATCCCAAAATTACGTTTTGGGCTCCTTCTTATTATGAGCCCGTTAGTCTTCCCATGTTTAAGATATACAATGTCCATTAATTAATTTAAGTTACTGACAACTCAATTAATTAATATCTTATCCAAGAGTAGTACCACTCAACCTCATTATCATGCCGGAATAAATTCCACCTGCAGGGTTTACATGATAATCCTTATGAGCTCCTCAAGGGGACATCATCAACCTATAACGGACATGTATTCCTTTTACAATCAACAGCACACCATAGAAATAGCACTACTTCCCAACTCACCGAGTTTATTGATTTAATTATATGTAAATCTCACCCATTGATGAATCAAAGAAATACATATTGCCCTATGTGTCGAGGTTATTGTATAGAGATTAAGAGCACGAACATCCATAATAACTGAGATCAAGTTCTCCTATAAGTCAGTATAAATCGAACGATCTCAAGCGGTCCTGCTCAATACACACAAGTGCACTAATGTGATTCTATAGCCAAGACAAGCTAATACCAAACCACACTACAACCATCCCGATAGAGAGTCCCCGTCTATCTCGGTTGTGAGCATCTGTTTATACTTTATAAGAAAACCGATAATATGATCTTCCGCGTGCTGTCGCACAACATATTATCTACAGTATAAAGTAAGTGGACTATTGTATCGAACATATAAATAAATTATAAGATGCAATCATTTGATCATATGATTCTCATTTCAAATTAATTGTTATAACATTGTTCATACAAAAAGCTAGACTTTTAGTATACAATCCAACAGTTTCCCACCTGGGTAGCCAACCCAGTACTGGTGCAAAAGGCAAACAAGTCATGGAGATTATGCATCAACTTCACGGACCTCAATAAAGCATGCCTGAATGACAGTTTCCTACTGCCGCATGTTGATCAAATGGTGGATGCCACGGTCGGCCACGAGCTGATGAGTTTCATGGATGCATACTCTGGCTATCACCAGATCTCTATGCACCCAGACGATATTAAAAAAATGGCTTTGTACACCAAAAGGAATCTATTGTGCTGGATAATGATGCCATTTGGGTTGAAAAATACAGGTGCCATGTACCAGAGATTGGTGAAAAAGATGTTCCGAGAGGAGTTAGGGAAGACCATGGAGGTATATGTGGACGACATGCTGGTTAAGAGTGTAGACACAAACGATCATGTGCACCACCTGAGAAAAGCGTTCGACACCTTACGACAATATGGAATGAAGCTCAACCCTAAAAAATGCACATTCGGGGTGTCCGCCGAAAAATTCCTCGGATACATTGTGAGTAAGAGAAGAATAGAGGCAAACCTAGATAAGGTGAAAGCCATAAAAGACATGGAACCTCCCAAACACTCAAAAGGTGTACAAAGGCTAGCCGGAAAGATCACGTCTCTCAGTTGTTTTCTACCCAGAACGTCCGATAAGTGAAAACCCCTCATGGACGTGATTCGAAAAGAAAAATTCGACTGGACACCTGCAGCTCAAAAGGCCTTCGAAGAATTAAAGGACGTATTGGCTAACACTCAAACCCTATCAAAACCACAGCCAGGTGAGCCTCTCAGCCTGTACTTAGCCGCTTCCGAGTCTGCATCAAGTGCGGTACTGGTTCGTACTGAAAGAAAGCAACAGGAGCCAATATACTACGTGAGTCAAATGCTCCATGATGCTGAACTCAGATATCCTGCAGTTGAGAAACTTGCTTACGCCCTGGTAATGAGAGCACGAAAACTAAGACCATATTTTTTGGGACATTCAATCGAGGTGGTAACATCTTTCCCACTAAGGCAAGTGCTTTCAAAACCAGACATAGCAGGAAGACTAATGAAATGGGAAGTAGAATTAAGCCAATTCGATATTAAGTACGTGCCCCTACTGGCAATCAAAGCACAAGCCCTAGCCGAGTTCATAGCAGAACTCACTATCCCCACTTTACCAGGAAAGGTGACCTACAAACCCTGGAAAATATCGATAGATGGATTATCTACGACTTATGCCTCCAGAGCCGGAGTAGTACTCACCAGCCCCAAGGGAGAGACGTTTTGCTCGGCCATCAGATTCGGATTCCCAGCAACTAACAACGAAGCTGAATATGAAGCTTTACTATCCGGCATGAGAATGGCATTGACAATCGGGGTAAAGAGAATAATGATCTATAGCGACTGGGAATTAATTGTCAATCAAATAAGAGGAGACTATAAAGCAAAAGACCAACAGTTGGTCGGATACCACAAGCTAGTAGCAGACATGATCCAAAAATTCGATCACGTCTACATCACGCGAGTCCCTAGACTGCAGAACACCCAAGCAGTCGCGTTAGCTCATTTAGCAATCTCGAAAAATGCTGAGCGACTAGGAAGCATGGACATAGTAAACCAAGAAGCTCCAAGTGACCAGGCGATTTGGCAAGTCAGCGAGGAGAAGACATGGATGACCCCCATTAAAGCTTTCCTGAAAGAAGGAGAGGAACCAGAGGACAAGGCGGAAGCAAAGCGACTGCGGCTTCGAGCCTCCAGGTACACATTGATAAATGATATGTTATATAAGAAAGGATACCTGATGCCGCTACTAAGGTGCTTGAATAAAGCGGAAGCCACCAAAGTGTTGATGGAAGTTCACGAAGGAGTCTGTGGAAATCACTCGGGAGGACAGGCACTGGCGTTGAAGGTAATTTGACAAGGATATTTCTGGCCTACTCTTAGAAGGGATGCTATCGAATATGCCACAGCATGTAAAAGTTGTTAGATTTATTCCCCCATAATCAGAGCTCCTTCTACAGAATTGATCACGACAGCGGTGCCTTGGCCTTTCGCCAAGTGGGGAATCGATCTGATAGGCCCATTTCTGCCCGCTAGAGGAGGCGCCAAGTACGCTGTGGTCGCGGTCGACTACTTCTCGAAATGGGCAAAGGTGGAATCATTAGCCACGATTAATGAGGTTAACATGATAACCTTCATATGGAAAAACATCGTTTGTCGCTTCGGAATACCCAATGCAATTGTGACGGATAATGGAAAGCAATTTGAAGGCATGCAACTTAAAAAATTTTGTGATGGGCTGGGGATAAGGAAGCTGTTCTCAACACCTTACCACCCCCCAGTCGAATGGACAAGTTGAGGCGGTCAATAAAGTAATTAAACATACCCTCAAAACTAGACTGGAAAGCCTCAAGAAAAATTGGCTTCACAACTGCCTGGTATTCTCTGGTCGTACCGCACCATCACCAGAACATCAACCGGAGAGACTCCCTTCTCGTTAACATACGGAACAGAAGCAGTCATACCAGTAGAAGTAGCTTGCCCCACATTTCATGTATCTCAAAAAGGAGGATAAACTAATTTAGAAGCCACCAAACTCAACCTGGACCTGTTGGAGAAACTTCGGCTACAGGCAGCGGAGAGACATGGTTATATACAAATCAAGGCTAGAATCTCAATACAATAAAAAGGTACACAATAGGGATTTTACAGTTGGAAATTTAGTGATGAGAAAAATATGCCAACCAAGATGAGTGTTCGGAGCAAACTGGGAAGGCCCATACGTAATAAAAAGAAATTTGGGTAATGGAGCATATGAACTAAGTGAGCTCAGTGGCGAAGGCATCAAGCATCCATGGAATATACAGAATTTAAAATGCTTCTATGCTTAAGCATACTCGGTGAAATTCCTATATGCACAAATTGTAAAGTTAAGGCTACAGAGTTATAAAGCCATAATAAAGAGTGCAAGAAAATACACATACCACCACAATGTCAAAATAAAATTTACAGCAAAAGAAAAAACACAAAATAAAGGAGGAGCCTCCATCAGACACCACTGGGGCCCGCATCACCCACACCACTAGGACCTGCTTCGCCTATACCGCTAGGGCCCGCACCATCACCAGCCCCTGAGAAGTTAAGAAGACTCCTCATCCATGCTACCTCCGTCTTCAGTTGGGCAACAAGCTCTCTCTCCTGCTCCAATTCATGCTCAGCTAGGTAACGTGCAGCCTCCAACTGATGAATTTGATTTTTGGCCATGCGTGCTCTCTTCCTATAGGACGTAGCTCGAGTGTTAGCCGCAGTAATAAGTTGCTCCGCCACCATAGCTTGACGAGTCTCTGCCATAGAAGGAAGCCCCTCAACACTGGTAGAGGCCCACGCGCTAAGACCGACTCCAGAAGGGATAGACTGCCCAGACTCTGTCACAAGAAAGAAGAAGCACAGAAAAGTCAATGCAATCCCAACATTCACCAAGGTGGCATTCCCAATTTCATAAGGCCCCACACTCTGCAACCAGCGAGACAGCATAGGATTCCATGAACGAGCGGGAACAAAGCCGGCCTCCGAGACACTCAGCTCTGACTCAATAGCCGATCGAGCATCACTCATACTCCTTTATCGTAACAACTCATCCAACGCAACTAGGGAATGCCCCCACCAATGCTGCCTTCCAGGGCAAAAGTCTCTCGTACCGGTGGAACCCGAGGTTGGGCAATGTTCTCACCCCCTTCCTCTCTAGGAGTTGGATCGCTATCGGGGAGGGGAACTTGAGGCTGACTGGCACTAGGTGAATCTTCAATCAGATTGATCTGAATGCTGGCGCCCCGATTAGCTCTACCATTGGCTTCCAGGATAGTTGTCTCTAAAAGTTCACCTTCCCGCACCTCAGTCTACTTCATAGGAGCTTTTCTCTTGTCCAATGAACGAGGATGCACCGTCTTACTGGCCGAAGCTCCACCTTGAGTCATACCCACCACCGCCTTCTTAGTTCCGTCAGCATGAACAATTATAACTCCGCAAAGACCAATCCTACCCCTTGCGACAGTGGAAGCATCTTCGGCCACGATCGTGCTAGGACCGGCTTCTTGACGGGGCCTCCGAAGCAAAGGAAAAATAACGTGATCCAAAAAATACTCGTCAAGAGCAGCATCCCAAGATGAGAAATTATCACTTACCCTCTCTTCGAAGCTTACCGGCTAAGCCCGAGTCAGATCCTGATAAAGATTCGCCCCCGACAGTCTGTTATCCGACAAAAGCGATAACACATCGTGGAGAAGAGTCATGCGGTTGATCACGTCAAAAGCACGGCAGAACCCTAGGGATAGCTCTTTCTTAGTCGGCCGAAGCAAGGCTACCGAAAAAAAAAGAGGCCAGTAAGTTACAGTAAGAGCACAAGAAAAAAGACGACGATAAGACTTACCAGATTTAGGAGTCCGAAAGACACACAGTACGGGCGGCAGATAATTTCCATGTGGGTCACGACATTCAAAAGCCCACACCCAGAACCACTGGCGTCTCCAATGCTGACCACCGATTGAATTTCTACTGAATATAGGACGAACACCTCTCTGCACCTGTAAGTAGTAATGGCCATGACAATCAGGGTCGCGGACGAAATGATAGACGTAATTGATATCCCGAGCAGAAGGAGAAGGACATCCGTTCTTATGGAGCAACACTAGTAAACCAATCAAGTTCGCCCAAGCTGAAGGGATTATCTGCATTGGGGCCAAACCCCAATTAATCAATATTCGCCCAATAACGTGGGCCAGAGGTAACCTGATGCTGACAGCAAACATACCCGTTTTAAAGACAGCGTGATCAGACTCACCGCTCCAGGAACGTTCGCGTAGCCCAGACATGCCAAACTCGATCCCAGGATAACTGTATAAAACGAAGACCCCGTCCAGATCCTCATCCCGCATACTGGAGGGATAACCTCGCAGAGTAGAATCAATCATCGTGCGGCCCCGACTAGAGGGACGGCTTGTACTATTAGGGCTAGCAGAATCTTCTAGGTTAATGAAGGATGTAGAGGCTAGACTTTCAGTCTTAGGAACTACGCACCGCCACGAAGAACCCTTCCCCTGAAAAGCAGCCTTCCGGGGAACCTCATAACATGGTGGCGGAGGAACTGAACAACGGCCGCTCCGCGTTACAGGCGTGATGGAAGGAGCCCTGGCATTACTGGCCTCTTCGTCTTCCTCAGAACTAAGAAATTCCTGTGAAGATCGCGAATCTACCACTATGAGTGGAGGACCAGCAGGACACAGAACGAGAAATACAAATAATGCAAGAAATGAAACAATCACCATTCTTTTTGGTACAAGTTCAACAGAGAGAGAAATTTGCTCTGGATGAAAAGTTTAAAGCGTAGGCTTAGGTTTCAACATGGCCAACCCCTTTTATAGGGAGAAGCAAAGGAGAAGAGGAGTGGGGGCCCAATAATTGGCCCACTGCCGGGCCCAATAATTGCCCCACTGTCGGGCCCACCACTTGGAATTCGAAGAGTTCATTTGTAGGAAAAATTGTGAAGCGTTCGATCAAGACACGTAGGCAAAATCGGGCCTAGGAGATCGTGGGACAGCGATGCTGATGGGACAGTTTGAAAAGAAACTGGCGGCAAAGATACGAGGGATCCACCGCATTAAATGTGTGATAGATACATGTCAGAACCACCATTAAAAGTAATCATTGCTATTAAAGAACAAGACTACAAGCCAGGTGAAAAATCAACAAAAGAGAATAAAAGTTACAATTCCTTCCTAGAAGCTAAGTCTCACCAGGCGGAGTAGGGATAGAAAATGTGGGGACCACGACAAAGGTCGACGCTGTAGAAGGCTGGGATGCCACTCGACTAGAAAAATCGGGGACACGGAAAAAGTCCGACACTAGCCCTAACGGAGCTAAGTTCATTCCCTCCGACTCCCAGTCTACGCCAGCCGGCAGCCCCAAAGCTGTTATACAGGCATGTAATATTTGATGAAAATTTTTTGTAAGAACAATCGTGCCGATTCCATTAGCCAATCGCGCCGAATGAGCCAGGGCTTTGGCAAAACCCACTATTCCGGCCATTTTTCTCTCGAAATTAATCAGAGAGGAGAAGTCGGCCTCATATTTGTGTGACAAGGAGGTCACCTCCATTCCCTTGACCTTCAGCTCCTCTTGGGCATCGGCCAGCTGCCTCTCCGCATCATTCAACTCTTGAATGAGTCGGTTCCTTCCTTCCTTCCTATGACACTCTCAAAGGTCCCTCGGCTACCCTTGCTGACGCTTCGCTTGAGAGGAGCTTTCCCTCAACCAGCTTCAACTCCTCCTGAAGGGCTTTTAAGGCATCTTTAGAAGCCTTGCGTTGACGATCAGCCTCCTCTTTAATTACCATCATCTCTTCCGAGTGCCTCTGCTCCGTTTTCTCCATCACCTCCCTCAATTAAGTCAGTTTCGCCTCCTTTTGACGATTAATGACAGCGACTTTAGCCGCCTCCTAACTTTGGCGAGCTAAAAGAAGAGACGCCTGACTTGAGTAATTTAAGAATCTTGCATGGTACCTGGTCGCCGCATATATGAGATCATTCGAATTTAAAGCCCCCATTATATCACTTTCCTCCTGAGTGAAACTGGTGGGGATGGACTCCATCGCCCTCAACATATATGCCGAAAGAGTAGGCTGACCGGGATCATACGGGTTTGACCCGTACAAGCTGCGGAGTACAGGGGGGCAAAGAACGAACTTCTGGAGTAGAGATACCAACCTTAAAACCGAGATAAGGGGTCTCGGTGGAAGGTGCCCCTAAAGCAGCTTCGCCGGAAAAGAGACCATAACTATCAACCCTAACCCTCTTGCTTGGGGGCACGAAAGGCCCGCTAATGGGCGCTGACTGATTGTCCATTGCCATTCCGCTGGAACCAGAAGGACGCCTCTGCACCATCAGGACGACTGGAGAAGAGCAACTAGAGTCGTGAAGTATGAGGCCCTCCTCGCGTCCCTCATCCGAGATGACTACCACGTCATCCAAACCCCCTTGAACCATGACGCCAACTGACTCATCACCGGTACGGCCTCATCTCCCTATGAGGCCCGAGGACTCATCTCCAATGGAGAAGATTCGTCCACCTCTATTATATCGGTCAAAGCGTCGGGCCTTGAAACCACTTGATCATGGGAGGTGGACGGCCCTGTAGGGATCATTACCACCCCAATAGGGACGTCCAGATCAACGAGGAAAGCCGCTGGGTGCTCTAAATGAGTGATAGCGTGAGCAGCCACAGTCACCGACGGCAAAAGAACCGGAACCCTCGAGTCCACCATGTGCCTATACTCTTTCAAAAGCTCATCAGTGATAATATCGGTGCTCCTCTCTTGGGCGCTCATTTTGCTTATAACGCCCACCAACTCCAAGAATTCTTTGGAAGGAGGGGGACCAGGATGAGTATTCCTATCTAGAAGATAAAGTGGGAGACATTATGATTACACCACTCGTATAGGGAAGAGAAAGAAAGAGGGAAAAAGACATACCTTCGCGAGGACGAATCAATTGAAAGGCGGAAGGGACCCTGATGTGCGACGGCTTCCACACACCTGAAGCCCAGCACCACCACTCCTTCAAATTCTCGATGGAGGTGGACTTCCCCGAAAGAGTCAATCCTCGAGAAGGGTTGACTCGGTAGAACCCTTTATGCACATTCTCCTCCGAAGGACGACACAGGTAGTCAATTTCCTTGGGAGACAAGTGCCGATACCCTTTCTTGTAGAACAAAAGTATGAACCCAATAATCGTAGCCCAGGCATTCGGAGAAAGTTGATGAGGCGCCAAATTCCAATAATTAAGGAGCTCCGCCAAACAAGGGTGAAGAGGCAAGCGAAACCCTAATTTCAACATATGAACGTTCACTGCCACTCACCCTGGGGCCGGTCTGCTCGCCTTTTCATTTTCGACCGGCAAGATAAAGTCCACTCCTGACGCCGCATATCTCGAACACAGCTCCTCAAATTGGGCATGAGGAATAGTACTTTCATGAAAATGGGCCCACATCCCATTGTGGGCTCCGTTGTGAGATGCGATTCATGCCTGAATATTTTCTAGATCTGGTACGTCTTTCGCCGTAGCAAATGAAGAAGGCAATGAGCGGGTCGCCGGTGGAAACCTCCGACGGTACGAAGAAACCTCTGTCTCTTCCTGTAAATCCTGAAAGGCTCTCTCTAAGAATTCTGACACCGCCCCACCACCGCTCGCCGCTCATCGAGGACCCGACTGACTAGCCGGCTGACCACTGGAACTCATGCTTAAGTGCGATTGATAAACGGAATGAAAAGATGAAAGAATAAGCAAAGGATGAAGATAAAAATGTGGCAGCGGAAAAGGCCCCTTTTAAAGTAAAATTTACTGATCGACGTGACCCCTAGTTAGAGGGTCATTAATGCGAAGCATGCCAAAACAGCTTGAGTGACGGAAAGGCGCGTCGAAAATACCCCGAATTTCGAAACGTCACCTCAAGACATCATTTCGGATTCAAAATTCAAAGATCGGAACACGCGCGTGCTACAAAAGGTTCCGCCTCCATTGGCCACGCGCCAACATCAACGAAACCTGAAGGCTAATGTGGTAGAACCTCAAAAAATGGGCCTTGTCTTTTATCGTGTATTGGGCCCAATGACCCAATAGCCCAGGAATGGCCCAATAAAAGTTCACCCTCCACGCGCTAGAATGGCCGCCTATAGGCCACTTGGCCATATGATCCAGTTGCCGCAGATACAAATATCCTACGAGATATCCGAATAGGCAAAAATCCTAGATCAAATTCTAGAATAGTCACGTGAAGCTACCTCGCATTTAATGCTCACACTGTACACGATAATCTATCAACTTACCCAGATACGGGTGACGTTAGATTATCCAATATAAATATGGAAAACCCCCATAGCAATACAATCATCCCCTTTACCCCCTAAAAAAGGCACAATCACATTTGGGGAAAAATCTCTCTTTTTATGTTAGCTTTGCTCATATTAATGTCTCTTTATACTATAACAGCCACATTAATCCACCATTAAGAAGAGATTAAAATCTGACGAGCTACAACCCCTAAAAAATCAATAAAATTAATAAAAAAATAACTTTTCAAAAACTTTGTATTTACGTTATCAATGCAGATAATTATGGGAGAGACAGTATTTGCTAAGAAGCCTACATTCGAGTACACAAAATTAAATAATGTGCATCCAATTTATATTTGACCCGGTTTCATTCTATACATATTTAATTTTTAATAGATGGAGTATATTACACACCAACACACAACAACAAAGTACGAAAAGAAATTACATGCCCATGTAAATGTAGAAATAAAATAGAAAAAGGCAGGCCTTCTCTCCATAAAAAAAAAAGAGATTATTTATTTATTTATTTTGGGTGATTTGCTACAATGTTCACATAATTTTTTTAAAAAAAAATTAATATTAAAAAGTTAAGTCGATAAAGACTTTTTCAAAAATTAAAATCATGTCATAATCACGTCAATGGTTTTTTTATTATTACTTATTTATGACATTTTTTACTTTTACCTTAAAAACTTGGTAAAAAATGAGTTTTTTAAACTCTGACAGGGCACTGTTGCCCATTATATATATTTTTTTTCCTCTTAATTTTAAGATTCAATTGATTTTCTAGTTGATCACATGAATGAAAGGGAGTATTGCAAATAATAAAACAAAGATGCAATTCCAGGAAATTGTGTATTTTTACCCTACGGAAATTTCACTATGTGACACTTTGCTGTGGGTGAGACTATGAATTTCGTTGGGTGTGAGAGTAATTTTATTTTAGCAAGAATCATGAAAAATGTTTAGAGTTTATTATAATATAATAATCCAGTTTAATGTTTTTGTAATTCTTTTAGTATTTAATAGGGGTGTAATACTAAATTTCATAATGTAGGAAGTGGATTGTATGATTGGAATTTTCACCAAAAATAAGATTAAATAAACGGGATGATGGAGTACCTAGCATAGCAAAATACAAGACATTTACGCCAATTGGATTCAGCCACCTAAATTCTAAGTGTATATTGGGTGCACCGGGTGCAAGGGTGCACCCATATATGTATATCTTTTTATTCTATTTTGTATACATATTATTCTATTTTGTATACATGTTTTGTAATAATTGTATATATTCTTCACATTAAGTTTTCATTAACAAAACTAACATCTATATGTGTATAACTTTTTATTGAATATAATATACAATTTTTTATTAAAAAAATTAACAATTAAATTGTATACATTTTTACTCTTAATTGTATATGTTTTTATTTATATTTGTATATGAGTGCACCCTATATTTAGATGCACTGGGTGCATACTATAAATCACTTATCATTAAATCCAGGACTAATAATGTTATTCAAGGAGACATCTATCAGTGGATCCATTTATGGATTACACCTTGGTCACACTAATATTATAGTTGGCATCATAGATACTCTTTTAAGTCTTTTTCTTTTCTTTTTTTAATCAAACAAACGAGCGAGCATATATTAAGTTAAACAAAATAAAAATTGTCGAGAAGATCATTCACAAAGTAAGGATGTCTAATATATCAATGGAGACTTGCAACAAACCGCGAAGTCAGAACTATACAATGCGTTATAGAATTGGGAGTACAACTAATAACATTAACAAAATATAAATTGCTAGAAGAAATAGTTTTTTAGACTCAGAGATAAAATTTACAAACACCAAATTCTCCATATCTTTTCTTGAGATTGCATTATGGATCATCTAATCATCCACTTCAAATATGACTCGAACAAAACCAAATTCCTTAATCCATGACAAGACTTCATAAAGTCCTAAGGACTTACCTTCATCAACCCTAAGAGAATCAGGAATCACAATTGATTTTCTAGCAACAAATATTCTTTTATCTCGGAATACCATGCCTATTCCAGTCTTAGACATGTCTTAAAAAAAAATAACTGCATCGGAGTTAATTTTCATAAAGGAGGTTGGAGGTTTATGCCACTCATTGCAAACTTCATTTGTGCTACTACTTGTTGGAGGATCCTTTCTTGTTGAGCTTTATTTTGTGAGTGAACTTTTTGCTGGAAAAATTGTTCATGGCCACCAGTTCTCATAGTCTCTCCAATACAGATTACCATGATACAGATTAGAAAGGTTAGTTCAGTGAAGGTCAACTCATTTAATCATAAACAATATAGGGTTAATTTTGTATAAATTGTAATTCGCTCAAATTCGAGATTGATTAGCCTATGATCTTATATTGCTAGTAAAAAACTAATGTCTAATAATAAAGAATAAAAGAAACAATCCCACCAATTTCAAACAAAATTTTGCCTAATTACTTTCATTTCGAGTTCATGGCCTCAAATCATTAAATTTTGGTTAATTTAAAACTTAATTTAGTCACAAACAAATTAAAACCATCCCTTCCCTGATACAAATATGGAGTATATTGATTACTAATTCATTCCATCCGCCTAATTTATTGTTAAGCTGTAACTATTGATGCTAAAATAATTAATTGATGGTTGCAACTTGTTATCAAGAAAAGGGAATTAACTAATTTTTGATGGCTCAATAATTATTTCATTTTCATTATCTGATTTTCTGTGTGTAGGGCCCAATAAAGCCATAGTGAAGTCCAGTGAACTTTAACTTAATATGAGGGCCCAAATTTGATGGTGATAAAGTGCAATACACTAACCCAGTTTCAGAATTGGTCCAAGTAGGTTACATCATTGATAGTTCCAGCAAGTTATTTATAAACAAAAGAAGAAGAAGAAGAAGATGAAATCATAAATACATTAAGCACTATTTTGAAAAATAGAAAATAAAATTAAGACTTTTGACTTTTGAGTTGGTTTTTGTCATGTGGAAAATTTGTCATTTGCTTTCACTAAAGTTGAAAATTGATTTGAGTCTTTCACACCAATTTAATATTCCACTATCTTGCCCAAATATTTATATTTGTTTTTGTATGCATATATGAAATTTTCTACTTCATTCTCGTATTATCTCACGTATTATAATGAGTAACAGGTAAGAGGGAAGAAATTCTAAATTTAATGATTTGTACTTTTCTTAAGCTTGTGTTGCTCATCCACAGGTACTATCCAAGACATTAATAAGTAAAAATTAATAAATAAATAAAATAGTGCATAAAATCCAAATCAAATAATATTCCATACGATTCGGTTTAAAGAATTTCATTTGCTTTTTACACGTGAATTAAAAAATATTACCCAGACCTTCAAAAGGCTAATTTGCTTGCCTAACCACTAAGCCATTGAGAAATTTTGTGCTATATATTCTATATATATTTTTAATTGTATTAGTGGGTGTGTGTGGATCCTCCTATTTAAGAAAGAAAATGAAATCATTTGGAAGTCCAAAACAAGAAAAAAGATTAAATTACTCATTAAAGTGTATGGAGAAAATATAATGTTACATAGTTTAAAGGACACAAGTAATTGATTATTATTTTTTAATTAAAAATGTTATTACTATTCTTTAAAAATATGTCATTTTATAAAATTGTTTAATTAAATAATGCATGCAACATAACTACTTTTCATAAATTGAATGGAGTACTATTTTTTAATTAAAATGTTATCATTTATCTTTTTAAGTGAAACTTCTTAAATATTCAATCTCAGTGATCTCCCTCGTTCAATAATGCATGGTTTCACACAATCGAGAGTTTGACGGAGTAGTTCTGATGTAATTACAGATTGAAATGATAATTCTGTACAATTAATGGATATTAATTATCATAAATCTCAATATCTAGCTACCTATGATTATCTGCCATCTGGATCTCCACCAAGTTTGGTTCCACGTGTGCATTCATCCCACCAATCTCTTGTTCGAAAAGCCATCGAGAGAGCACCAGTGATGCCCACGTGTAGCTTCTGTTCCTCATCAACACATGTTGTAATGAATCCTGAACACTATTGGTCCACCTCAGCGTAACCCAACGAACGAGAGCAACCATGAACACCAATCCCAAGATGCCACCTAAGACTTGAAACAGGCCCGAGAAAGGGCCCGGCCCTAATCTGATTTCATCTGCTGCTTGTTTGTTGGATGAAGTGCAGTTGGACAGATGAAGCATGTTCTGCTCCAATGTGTTCACTTGTCCACTCTGCGTCGCTTTCAAAATCGCCTCCGACATGTCGATCGCCAACGGCGATCCCTTCTGGAATGCCTGAGATCGAAACACGTGAGACTAAGATACTATTTCTAGGCAAAAAACGCAGCACTAAAACGTGCTAGTTTTAGTTGCTACGTAGTTGCACCTACATAGCAACAGGTGGTGCTGCGTTTTATGCCTAGTAAATTGGACTTGAAAGTAGATAAAAAAAAAAAAAGGCAAAGAATGGATGAGCCCCTAATTTGAAAGCACAAGAGATTTGATTACAAGAAAAGTATAGAGAGGACGCTTGAGAGTTAAGAATGAGAATTTTAGATCCGAATCCTCTGTTGTGCATGAAACGCAGCACCAACTATGCGGCAAACATACACTAAGTGGTGCTGCGTTTTCATGCAGAACAGAGGATCCGTTTAGGAGAACTTGGTCTTACAAAGCCAAAGCCACCCAATTTGAAACTAGGCCCCGAAATCGTGTAGCCATGGCAATACTCCGCGAGGAAGACTTTGGCATGCGGGGCGACAAAGAAAGCCGCTTTGATCTCACCATGCTCGAAAGCACTCGGATACTCATTGATGGAGTTGATCTCCTTGATATTCTCCGGCTTGAATCGCAGAACATTGATCAGATAATGCACAATGAACGAGTTCTTATTGCATCCAACAACTGCATTCGTGTTCCGTAGGTAATCAATCTCATGAACCGATGGTTGAAGCCGCGGAACAGTCATCATTGAGCTCAGAACAGCAGTAAAACTTGCTCCCACCACGAAAACTACACTTATCCAAGCTGCAAGTACAACCTTTGATGCACTACTATTGATGTGTTCCCCTACCAATAGCATTAAACACACTCATTAGGCCTAAAACAGATCTTAAAATCAGCTCAAAGATGGAAACTTACTCTGTACAAAGGGGATTAGTGTGACAGAAAGCCATAGAATGCTACAAATGGCTTCAAGGAACGAGTTCTTGACGAATTGCTCGTTGCCAGCCGAGTACTCGCTGAACCAGACGATACCACCCGTAACTATGCTCAATCCTGTTAACTGGAGCCACATCATCTTAGTGAAGGGATTCAAAGCAATGAACTTCGACTCTTTTAGGCCTGGCTTCACTGTCACCACCATTACTAGCCCCGACTCAATGTAAGGCTGCGAAAACTCACCATACATGTAGCGATCAGCCATTATCTCTGTATCGCCTACCGCTGCATCCAAGCTCTACACATTTTACGCGTAGTTAGTAGATAGAACTGCGAAATCCGTGTTAACATGCTATAATGTTGTGGCATCGGATTTCCTGCACCATACGTTAGATGAATGACACGTGACAATAGGTTTAATACTTAGATTCTCTTATCACTCCAATTAGTTATTCATCCAACGGGTAGATACAGGAGATGTTATACCAGAATGGCACAGGAAATCCGGACCTGTTAACGTATTATACCTTGTTGTGTACCTCACGAAGCATGTCATCATAAGAACCATAATAAGGAACAAATTCATAGTACAAATCATAGGGGAGATTTTTCACAGCAGCTTCAAAAACATCAATGGAAAATCCAGTGATATGAGTTTTGTTCTTCTCTTGATCATGTACAACCTTCACAAACTGATTGAATGCACCCATGGCAGGCACTCCAACTTTCAGAGGCTTCTCATGGCTCCCCAAACTCCACCCCTTAGGCACCACCAGCTCACCACCTGGCCAGAAAACCGAACTCTTTTCTCCGGTGAGGCCATCGCCTAGTCTCTTCCGTTTTCCATAGAGACCGAAATCAGGGGACCATGATGCAACTTCTACGTAGCTCTTGCCGATCACATTGACAATACGAAAGACGGGCTTCTGTGAGAGGAAGCCATTCTTGAAACTTATCTTGCCACTAAGGCCATCAAAATCAGTAGCTGAAACGAGATCAGCTAATTGTGATGGGATATCTATCTGTCGTTTTGATATTTGTAAGGCTTCCATTATGGTGGACATTGCATCATAGCTACGGAGGAAGAATATACTCAAATATGGATTCTCTTCTTCCGGATATTCTGAAGTGTATTTTCTCCTAAACATAGTCTTAAATTCTTTGAATTTGTCACTTGAATCTTCATACTCTGTCTTCAAACCAAGAACACCTTGCATGTTGAGCATAACTGATGCATCCACAGAATCTAGAAGGTTCGAGATTTCATCCGAAACAATCCAAACATATCCTCTTTCCATCATCCCCAAAACCTTAGCCTCCTCGAACAAGATCACTGCAAACTCCAACGAAGATTGCGCGACGAGAAAGACCCTAACATGCTTGCTGCTCTTCACCTTCCTCAGCTCTTCTCTGATGAAAGCTTTCGGGTCGGATAAGGAGTCGAGATGAGGGAAGGGCACGTGGTGTTCGATGGACGAGCTGACGGCCTGTAATGAGTGGGAGAGATGAGTGAACAGGGCTGATGATCCGCTCTCGAAATGTTCGTTTATGAGTATGACCTTTCTCCACCTGAAATGGGCAACGATTGCAGAGATGCATTGCATCTGGTAGGTTATTGGGGTGGTGATGATCTGCATGAAAGATGGAAGTGGTTTAAATGGGGTTTGTGGTGGGGAGAGGGAGAGAATGGGGGATGGGTACTGAGGTTGTTGTTTTGAGCAGCAAAGCTTCTTGGACAGTTATTCTTCCGACAATGGCGTCAACTTGTTTGTGGCTGATAACATCAATTGCTGCATGAGACAGATGTAATAGTATAAGATGATAGACTGATCGAAACGTTTTTACTACAGTAGACGTAATACTATTGTAATTACTCATCATTCTCGCTATAAAATGTTATCAATGTTTATTTTATTATAAATTATTTATGAAAATGGTATCACAATTTATTAAATAATTTACTGCATCATTATCATTTTTCATTAATAATTTTATCACTTTTTATCTAATTCACTAAATCTACTGTCTTACACAATTCTTTGACATATGAAAATGTAATAGGTGATTGGGATTCAATCTGTATCTCTTATTCCACGATTATATTCCCTTACATTTTAAGAGTAGTTGTAAAGTAATTATTTTTTAATCCCAATGTAAAGTAAGATATGTATAATCCAAACCATTAGATCATTTTTTTATACTCTTACATGTGTGAATCATCCAATAATGCGTAATAAGAAATGTAACACTAAAATATAATAAAAGAACCAGAATATATTCATCTAATACAACTACTCTTAAACATAAAATAAAATAATAATATTCCTAAATCTACATGTAAAAGTAAATGATGATATTTGAATAGGAGGGAGCAGTACAATTATTTACATGGATTTTCATTTTTCACAAATTAATATTCTCTCAGTCTCGCATTAAGGTTTACACTTTTAATTGTGGATTGTCCCAAGTTAAGGTTTACATATTTTTATCAAGTTGGGCCCACACAAAACAATTAATTATTCCATGTTGGACCCAAACACAACACTAATACAACTACTCAATTTGCATTAAATATTATTTCTCTCACCTCACTACACATTAAAATATTATATCTCTTAATCTTCGTAAAAAAACAAACGTAACGCAGGATGGGGAGAGTAATTGGTAAACGGTCCGTTGACTTTCTACTTGTGCTAAATTAGTGCACTGCTAATATATTAATTCTTTAATGGTACCTATCCAACTTGAATGCTATCAATCCAACTTGACAACACCCGCGATTCTCAGTATATTATATTACCTGTGCTCCTAATATAATCCACAATTAAGATGGAAAGAATAAACCAAAAAATTTATATTCTTTTTAGGTATAATTTTTTTTCTTCTACACATTGACATCATTCATCTAATGAAAGAAATGTTACTCTAAAAAACACAACTTGGTCATTTAAATCGGAAAAGACTGATCAACACTCCACACCATTGAACATTTACATTGCACTCATTATTATAATTATTATTCACTAGCAATTAATGATGTTATCTAACCTATAATTTACTAATCAATCACCAAGATTCCAATACCCATTTAACCTCTTGATTCATGTGTAGTGTCCAAATTCAGTTTCATCAATGTATGAACCTAAGCCTAACTCCTACTTTGTTTACACTGATGAAACCAAGGTAAGCAACTTAATTAAAAGAACCTCATAAGTCATAAGGACAAAGGTTAATAATTAGGTAATTAAGGTGAATATGTTAAAAAAACTGCCAAGATAATTGAGCTCAATTTGACTTGCAATTTGACCTCCACGAGATGTTATGTGACATTTACTAGTACACGCGTTAAATAAATGACATTTAGATGTCGTTTATAACCAAAATATAATAGAAGATCCAGAATGCGCGTATCCTCATTATATACTAGGAAAGCTCGAAACAAAAAGGAAAATTACCGGGAGTAGTAGAGTGGAGGAGGAGGTAGCAGCCGTGGCGAAAATGTTGGGCAGCGATTTCCACTGCAATCTTCTGTTCTCTCCCCACTCTGCTGCTCTCATCCACCACAACACCGATGCTCAAATTTACCCGCTGTTCGTCGCATCTAAACGCCGCCGTTTTTGCTTCCATACTTGGTATTAACCAGCTAACTACGAAGAATGACCAGAAATATTTGAAACTATGCATCTTTTTATTTTTAATTTCCTCCCTTTTTTGATTGGGGAACTGATGACTTCTAACTACTTATTACAACTACCCAACCTATTTCATGGTATGTATTATGTATCTTCTTGCAACTTGATTATAATTATAATTGTTTTTTTATTTATTTTTTAATAAGGCAATGTGCATGCGTACGTTTTATATCCTTTGGTACAAAAATTAATATTCCTAATGAATCTTCTAGAAAAAAAAACTGTAAAATATTAATATCTTTTATATTTTGACCCTTCATTTTAATAGAATAATAATATTTTTATTGATTAAATAAAAAAATTATTACCCTTAATACTTTGTGCATTCAAGTTCATAAGAAATTAATCAACTCATAATATCATGTACACCTAACGATTCACGTCGCAATTTTCTTTTTTCTCAAAGTTTTATCTTTGCTTAAGTGTTCAACCTCTTTATTTATGTAATTTTTTTTTTTTTGAGATTATACATATCTTATTTTACATTGAATATGGGGTAATTCATAATTACTATAAATATGGGGTAATTTGTTCTAAGAAAGTTACTTTTTAATTTGCTAACAGGGGCAATTTGGTATTTTTAAATAATAGGAGTAAATTATAAAGTAAAATATGTGAGTTATAAAGTGGTGATAATTTTGAAATTAAAATTTATTGTGGAATTAAAGGATTATATGTTAATCCTTCTTTAATTGGGAGGTGTGAACTTATATACGTGGGAGAATAAAAATAATAAATGTAAATTTATTTATGAGACAAATGAATAGTATTTAATTTTAGAATACAATTAAATTATTCAGGTTCTATTAGATGAAAAAAACTCCCTTAGGGAAAATAACCACTCTCAAATCTCAATCCAAACATTGTAAAAGAAAAGATAACTGAAGAAATTAACTCAATTTGAATTGAATTCTTCTAATTTTTCTATCATTGTGTCTTCTTTCTCTATGTTTCCTTACTTTCTTTGTCTCTCATTTCTTGCGCTATCTCATCTCAAAGTCACCAATAGTCGGCCTCATAAACAAATTTGACAAAAGCTACGTTGAACCCAAGTTTCTAACCTAATTTTCGACCTTACATTCTCATATCTTTCTTTTTCTTAAACGGCAAATGCTTGTGTGAAATCATCTCAAGGAAAGACTTTGTGAAACTGTGAATATTAAGTAATACTAACAATTATAAAAATTTTTTAAAAAAATACTTAAATTAATTAAAAGTAAAAACAATATAACGAATTAATATTTTATAAATAATTTGTAGTATGAATAAAAAGTGATAATTTTAATAAAAAGTAACATCTATTTAAAATAGAGTTAGTCTCTTGTAAAGGTTTATATAAAAAATTATTGTAAACCCTATAGTACTCTTAATTTAATACCCTAACTATACCTATGATAATATATGATTAGAGGATCCCGGAATTTACACCGTAAACCCGATTTACACAAATATTTGTGTTTAAAATAATATTTTTACGATCTCATACTAGTGTTGAGGTAATAAAAAAAAATCAGATCTCCACCTTGCCGCATGTTGATATTGAGCTCCCATGCTCAACCATACGACAACACTATATGAGTTGGTAATTAATTAATTGCACATTGCATTTGCCAGCAAGAAATTAAAAAAAAAAAGTGACTTGTTCAAACTGATTCTTGTTGGCTTAATTTCTTTAATTTAGTCAAATAAAAGAGGTTATTTCTTTTTCATATGAGACTAGTCAAGTTTTCAACCTAGCTAACGTATTTACTGCAAAATTTTTGTGAAGATGCGACGACTTTGAAGATGACTTGTAAATACTATATCAAATATAATTTGGCAAAATATTGCGTACAATCACATACAATTAGTATATTTTCATTAATAAAAATATGCTAGTGACTTAAAATTTATAGGGTAAGTATTGCGTGAGGTCGTCTCACGTGATATTATTTTACACTTTTTAAAATAGTTATCACTTTTGCTATAAAACGTTATTACTTTCGTTATAAAATCTAACTTCTTCCATTCTAAGAAAATACTTGCACACTTTTTATTTTGGTCAATCTCACCCTTAAAATAGGAACAATACACAATATAAATAATCTTGCAATAATACTCGTTAAAGAGTATTATTATTTATATATTATGAATAACTTATATTAATTGTATGAGTAGGTCTTTTTAAAAATATATAAATAAAAATATATATACTTAAGAGTACACATCCAAAATAATACTACAAAATGTAGTGTAACTTTGAAAGGACCTAAGGAGTATAAATTTCTTGAATATAATTATTTTTTAACTATCAATTCAGTCAAAGACTCAACTACTTCATGTATGTCCCATGCTATGAATAATTGCATGAAATGCTAGCCTTCAACTTGCATATATTTTGGTGAAATGCAAGTCAATTGATTAATGTTTTTTTTTTTAATTTCCTTTTCATTTTTCTTGAAACCAATTGATTAATATTTCTAGTAAATAAACCAGATTGGGCAAAACTTTGCCTTGTCATGGGCTTAATAGTACTACTGTTTGACATAAGACGGTGGGCCATGGCCCATTAAAATTTTAGCTAGCCCAATTGATGAAGCCCAAAAACTACTGAATTAAGTCCTATTGCCGTTTCTGCAAAATGGAGCCGCCTAACAATGGTGTCCAATTTGCCATTTGTTGTATGTTATCTCTGTTCCCCTTGTGAAGCAACTACTGAGGGCGAAGAAGAAGCAATTCTGTAAGACTTCGAAGGACTGATTATCCCCTTTTTGTGTGAAATTGAAGTAATTATAGCGTGATTATCTGTTGTAACGGAGTGTATGTGATTGTATTTGCTCTGTTTGATAGTTATGGCTTCTTCAATCGCTTCTCCAAGTTCGGCAGCTACTCCTTCCTGTTACAGAAAACCCATCTCACTTAACCTAATTTTATCCCCATTTTCCATATCTTTCCCGCTGCACAAAACACGGCTGTGCGGCATAAAAACCATGTCGGATGGCGGCGGAGCGGTTCGGAGTAGCCAAGAAACGGCGGCTCATGGGGCGGATTTATTGAGGAAGCCGACGACATCGTCGCTTGACAGCGAATTGGCGGCGAAGGAATATTCGGATGATGATGAAAGTGGGACCAAGGGTGGAGATGGTGGCACGTGGGTGGATTGGGAGGATATGATTTTAGCTGCCACTGTGCCTCTTGTAGGATTTGTTAGAATGATTCTTCACTCTGGAAAGTAAGGTCACTTAATTTCATTTCTTCAGCTTTTGTCTTCAACGTGGATGTGTTTATATGATGAATTCAGTTTCTACTCTAGAAACGAGTAGCATTAAAAAATGTAGTACTTTTGGAGTTTGAATTTGTTGCACCTTGTTCATCCCTCTGGTAATCAAGTTTTTAAATTGATGAAATGATTGCCAACTAATAATATATCTATCTCTTATGTTGACCATGTTGTGTTTATGGCTTAATTAATCTTAATGCTTTGTGGGATTCTCCTTAGGGAATAGTTTTGAGAATTTTTTTAAAAATTTTATTTGGGAGCTTTACATTCTTTATTTGCTCCACTCCAACCAGAAGATTGTAGCTAGTTTTTAGTTCACAAACGTTGTATTATTTCCTGTTAATCCTGCATGAATGTCATTGCCAGAGACTCTATTTCCATATGTACTTAAGAACTAATGATGTGAGGTTTTTTAAGGTTAAGAGTTTTTGGCAATTTTTTTTTTTCCTTTTGAGAAGTGATTAAAATTTGAGACATGGCTGATTTGGGAGGTAGCCTTATTCCATCTTGATGTTTAGATATTTTTATTCCGGTGCTTTTAACTCATGTCTTGCATTAATCGGTGGTAAACGTTATTACTCAATTAAATGCAGTGAGTCATAATATGAAACAAGTGAAATAGGAAATATCATGCCATTTGGTGGAGGAAGGGGGTATTGTTTTTCAGACAGAGATGTGATTTCTAACAAAAAAAAGGAAAGAGAAGTTATAGTGTTAGATATTCCAAGACCCCTGCTTGTAGATTTTGGCTTAATCTGATTTTTTTAGATGAAGCAGTGAAGTGCAAAACGTTCTTTTTCCTTTTTTTTTTTTTTTTTTTTAAACTCTTTAGAGGAATGATGAACATACTGCAAATATTTTTGTTAGCTTACACCTATTTATAAAATTTCTTCTGCAGGTATGAAAGTGGTGATAAATTGAGTCCTGAACATGAGAGAACTATACTAGAGAGGTTGCTTCCTTATCATCCAGAATATGAAAAGAAGATTGGCTCTGGGATTAATTTTATAACGGTATCTCCCTTATCTCCCCCAGCCCCCAACACCCTCTTGTAATGGATCATAATTGGCTAGTTTGCGTGAGTTTTGTCATACTAGGAGAAGCATTAGGAAGAGGGTTTTTTTAAACAGAAGTTAAAAGAACTCCACTGCCGAAACTTTATGTTGTAGATGGCCATCATGTCATTAGAAAACCACTAGGGTGTTACATATAGAAGAAAATAGTGTTGATTTATTATCATCTATATATATTAATTAAATTTTTTATAACTGCTATGCATTTCTTAAGGCATCACTATTTGCTCTTAGGATATGCTGTTGAAAGGTATGAAAATGAAAAAGAATCATGCATTTATATAGAGCTTTGTACAATATGATCTCAGAGTCTGCATTTTTAATCAAGCTTTTTATAAAAGATATTTTCTTAAATCAAAAGAGCAGAATTAGCATGGATGCAAAGAAAACATGATCCAATGTATTGGTTGAAGATTCCATTGTTTAATGGGAACTCTAAAACCAGGCATTTTGTTTGCATCTAACATTACAGCTGAAGTGAAAGGGGTGATTTGCCTGAAGTAGAATTCTTATTAATCTTACCATTTACTGTTTGTATTTGTTATTGTTTTGATAAGTTACAATCATCTAAGACTTGGTTTGACTTATTTATGAGCTTCTACCTCTGTGCTTCAGTGCATGCTCTTGGAGCTCAACTCTGTCTAGAAATGTGACATTTTGTAACGGCCAAATTTTCTATGTCTGAACCGTAGATTACCAAGGCATGCTTTTTCACGTTTGTTATATGTTAGAAAGTTGGCTAGGATATAATCGAATGATATTTAGCAAATGGGGAAATGAAGGGAAGTGTGAAAATAGTTGAAGTTGTTGTAGGGTGTGTAACCTCTATTTCTTGAAGTTGTTGCTGCTGTATGCTTTCAATTCAGATTGTGTGGTTGCTTTGTCCCACATATAGATGAACCAAAACCAAATTTTGGAAGGAAAAGCTTTCTGATACTGCAATATGTGCCAGTTTCATTATTGTTGTCATGCCTTCTTACCACATCAGATAGTTAAACTTTCCTCATTCCATTTCTCTTATAATAGAACAAGAATTAGGGTATGTTTGGTAAAAATATGAGGAGCTGAAATACTATGGGAATAGAAATGGAATGGTTTGGGTTTCATTCCCCCCATTTGAGAGGGGAATGGTGGATTTCCAATAAATTGGAATTCAAACCCACAGTACCATTGTAGCAAACATCAATTTCAACTTTTATTCCCATATTTCTCTTTGAAACCTTTTAAATAGACACCCCCTTATGACTGTCGGATGATGAGTGAAGTTCTAGGATTCTATCCAACTTGTTAACCGCATAAAATGTACCAAAAACAGCTAGGTTGTGTACTTGTGTTTTGATCAAGGGACTTGACTTGAAATTAGTGGACCATCTGAATTAAGTGGAATTCAAATCCCACCCTAGTCAGTCAAAAAATCCAACTCCAAAGGAAAAATAATGAATTTACGATTAGGGTTTCGGATCCATCTCCAAACCCTATCATCCAAACAAATCCTTTAATTTTCCTCCATTTAGGTGTATCATTTATGATTTTTACATTGAAATTTGCAGTACCGTAAGGCCATGTTACATTCATTTGTAATCTATTCATGTATGTTAGAAGCCCAACTGTGGCAGGTAATTGATGAAAGTTTCTTGTTTATGTTCAACAGATTGGATACCATCCTAATTTTGAAAGCTCGAGATGTCTATTCATAGTTCGCAAGGATGGAGAATTGGTCGATTTCTCATACTGGAAATGCATAAAAGGTTTGATACGAGAAAAGTATCCTCTATATGCGGACACCTTTATCCTCAAGCATTTTAGGAGCCGTAGACGTAGCTACTGAGGTAAAATTTTCTACCGGTGCTTGTTGTTTCATGCTTTGACGCAAGTCTTTCACCTCACGTCATTTGATAGCTTATTAATACGAGCTAGTTCAAGATTGGATGCTGTATTTATGTAGAGAGCAAATGGAAAGTATCGTATTGAAAAACAGTGCAGTTGGATTATGAATTGTTAATGAAAATAGTAGCCTTTTCTCAGTGTTTATCATCCAGTTGTTGGGCTAGTGTACACATGCATTCTTGTAATTTCTTGATCGATGATGTTTATGTGTTATTGAGTATATTAATTTTTTTGTGAGAATCGAATACCTCATCCATGTTTGAATTTTTTTATTTTAATTTTATTAATTATTTTTTTCAATATCAAAAGGGGTTGTCGAATAGATCCAACTTCCAAATGAGAAGTATTGTCCGAGATGATTTACTAGGGTTCTTTTACCCATTTATTATTACTACCTTGCAAAAACAAAGGAAGATAAGTAAGCATGGTGTGAGATCATTTTAATTTTTCATATTTAATAAAAATATTATAGCTACTTTTTTATGAAATAGTTTAATTGGATTTTTAATTGATACGTAGAAATTTTATAATGTAAAGTAATATTCATTGATGAAAATTAATATGGTGCTGTAAAATTATCTCACACAAGTTCACCTCTTTTATTAATGTGCTCTCACTCATTCAACGACTTTTGTGTGAAATAGTTTAATTAGATTTTTCCATTTATATGATTATTACTAGTATCTAATTTTTAGAAATATACTAATATAATTACTCAAGTTATTGCCAAATAAAATTACGTCTGTGACTGTGAGGAATATTTTTAGCAATTTAGATATTTGTAATCACAATTCACAACGTGTTCTATACTTTTATATGAGTAATAGTAAAAGAAAAAGTGAGCTTTTCTGCACTCGATAAACTTTTCTTTAAACAAAAATGTATTAATAATAAACTTTGGAGAGATGTTAGTATGGAATTAAGTGTAGGTAATTTCTTTCAAAGAGTGTTAATTTTAGAATACTGAGTATTATTTTTCTAAAAAAAATTATAATTTGTCATAGATTAATATATTATTTTTTTTACTAAAGAGTGACCTTTCAATGCATATAAAATGTTACACAAGCCAAGAAATCTTTAAAATCATATTTTCAAAGTAAGATCAAAGGTATTTAAGCTGCTTTGAAAAAATGTACACTCCCGTCACACACTACCCTGACACTTTAAAAAAAATTATCTAACAACTTCAAAAGTTACTTTAATTTTAAATTTGTCACTTCTTTTTTACACACACATACTATTATTTTATATTTTTTTATTACCTAAAAATACTACAATACACTCTAAAGTCAATAAAATTTATCAAAAAGTATAATTTTTCTAAATAATGTGGTACGATAAATGATCGTCAAAAGTTACTTTAACTATAAATTTGTCACTCATTTTTCCACACACATACTATTATTTTATATTTTTTATTACCTAAAAATACTATAATACACTCTAAAGTCAATAAAATTGATAAAAAAATATAATTTTTCTAAATAATATGGTACAGTAAATGATCATCAAAAGTTACTTTAACTTTAAATTTATCATCTATTTTTTCACATACGTACCATTATTTTATATTTTTTATTATCTAAAAATATTACAGTACACTTTAAAGTCAATAAAATTGATAAAAATAATATAATTTTTCTAAATAATGTGTCACAATAAATGATCGGGAACGGAGGGAATATACAATTTATACTTTTTAAATATTTTTTACGCATAGCATTTTATGATTTAAGTTTATCCATTTTTTTATGCGCATAATTATAGTAACGTCTATCAACTACATTTATAAGTGCGTGTTCTTTTGTTTTAAATTTTTAATATAATTTGGAGCTTTTTTTTTTCTTTATATCTGAAAATTTTATAACAGATTTAAAGGATAATTAAAATTTAAAGTCAATGCACTGAATAATAATCTAAATAGTTTAATTAGATGTTCATTAAATCTTCACAACTAAATAAATTTAGAGGCAATGGATCACAAATTTCTAATTTCACAACTTTCACTCTTAAATGTTTTAGATGTATTTTTGTTGTGGTTCTTTCTCTTGTAAATGATTTATTTCCATCCTCAATACAGACTTAGATTTTTATAGTTGAACCATTATAAATATTGTCTTCAACGTTTTTATATTTCATTTTCTTCTTACTGTTAAATAAAGTGTTAGTGTGAGTATTACAACATTTAGAGTAACATCT
The DNA here is from genome assembly GCA_023678885.1 of Pogostemon cablin. NCBI lineage: Eukaryota > Viridiplantae > Streptophyta > Magnoliopsida > Lamiales > Lamiaceae > Pogostemon > Pogostemon cablin. Next base: position 29,816,775 of record CM042969.1, on the reverse strand, counting down.
TACTAATTAATCTAACTAAATATAACTGATTATGAATTTTCATCTTGATCAGACATAATTTTATATTACTTCTACACGAAGTTCTGCTAAAGTAGATTATCTTAAGATTATTATTATATAATAAACTAATTAAAAAAAAAAAAGACAAAAGTCAGAGCATGTGGGGTGGCAACTTTTTTTTAAAGCAGCGAACGTGTCAAGAAAATACAACTCCCCAAATATTGGTATGGTTTGGGGTTTTAAATGGAGACAATAACATTTCACACTTGTTATTTCTTTTTCACAAAATATTAGAGCAAATGTAGTATAATTTACTTTAATAATAAATTCCAATTTTTTTATTTTATTTTATAATTAATTTTATCATAAAAAAAATATAAACATCACTTTAATATTATAACTTTGAAATATATTTTAATTTTAAAATTATCACTCTCACATATTTTATTTATTACATTAAAAAATTACATTACATCCAAAAATCATTTAACTTAGTCAAAAATAATTTTTTAAAAATTTTGTATCTATATTATGAATTGGTGCAATTTAAATTTAATTTGGGACGTTGGAAGTATTATAATTTATTAGGTTAGTCAATTTATTTAAAACTAAATCATCTCTCTATTAATGCGGGGATACAATAAAATTATTTTATTTTTGATTTAGTATACGTTGCTTATTTAAATAATTTATTCAAAGTTAAACTAGTATATATATCAACTTTATTTTCTTTTCTATATTATTTATTATTATTATTTAAAATTAATTTGGACGGTTTGAGAATGATGTTGATTGTTGAGGGTTGTAATCAATTTTCCACTTATAAATTAAAATTATTAAAAAAAGAAAGCTATCTTTCTTGCGATGGGGCCTACGCCTTCCCAAGGATAATATAATTATCCTTACAAAATCAATACACCAATTACAATTTATAAATTTTATCTCCATAATAGGAAGTGGAAAAATACAACTAGATGAGGTCATCCATCACCACTTGGATAATATATCTTAGGGAATTTTTCCATTTCAATTCATAAAAAAAAAAAATATCGTAAATACATACATGCAAATTACGTACTGTATATAAGTAACAAGTTTCTATGCAATTATACTTATTAGTTTTTAGTATAATGAACAATTATTTTTTCACAGACGATTATACATCAGCGCAAAAAATAATAATAATACATATTATATATATAAAATAAATTATAATTTTTCTAAAAAATAATAAATATTCTAGAATTAACACTTCTGATCAGAAACAGTACGCACATAATGCACATTCAATTTCATAGTAATATGTTTAATAAAAGTTGAGTTAGTCTTTTGTGCACCGGGGTTACCGTGTAAATACTGTGATTTCTTTTTAATTTAAACCCCTAGCAATATATAAGGTATATAAGAGATTGGAAGGGAGAACCACATGTTTAGAGTAAAAAAAAAAGATTCAAATTTACATACTGAGTTATGTAAACTGAATTTATAAGAGTGTTTGTGATAATAAACCGAGTTTACGATGTAAACCATACGATCCCCTTTAATTTAAGGGTATTTCTTAGCTGACCCAGATTCATGGTGACCCAAATCTGCAGCAGGTTAAGGTAATGTGGGATCCACCACCCATTTGTATACTGTTAAATATATTTATTTTAATTTTATAATATTTTATTCTCTCTTCATTAATTCCTACTATACACCCTCTCAATTCTTATATTGGATACGATTTCACACATCAAATATTTTATTTTCTTTTTCTTTAATATTTAAAAATAAATATTTATACATTGTGGTATATTGTTTTAAAAATAGATAAAAATAAATTGATAATTTTAATTTAGTTGGAAAGTTAAACGGGAATGATATGTAATTTTTTTCCCTTCTTTTAAATAAAATTATTTAAACTATTTTTTATTATTAAAAGTAATATGTAATTTATTTTTAAAAAAAAATTTATCACTGTTCTTATACTAAAGGATATACCACTCAATACTAAATGTTATAATTTTTTAAATAAAATACGTAATTTAGAAGCACAGTGTTCCCAGAGGCACACAAGTTTTAACCATAATTTAATTGGACATATACTTAGCTATAAGTTTTTATTAAAAACATCATTACTATTTATATGTTCTAATTATTATTAATAAAATAGTTTAGTTAAACAAACAATCACTTTTTATTGATTAGATAAAATTTTTTATTAAAATTTTCTATAACATTTTATTCGTCCCGTTAATGAAAGTATACTTTAATTGATAAAAAGTGATAATGGTGTAGTAAACTATTTCATTAATTATTTATAGTATAAATAAAAAGTGTAACATTTTATAGAAATTTTGATAACATTTTTAAGAAAAAATAACTGATTAAAAAATATGTAAAATTGTCTTGCCGTGAGATAGTCTCACCAAAAATTGCCCATAAAAAAATTAATTCGGATGAATTAAATATTAATTACAATTTTAAAATTCAAAATTTTATGAATTAATATTATAAAATTATAATTCGAATGAATTAAATATTAATTACAATTTAAAAATTCAAAACTTTAAAAAAGAATTAATGTTATAAAATTATAATTGAAATAAAAAATAGATTGAATATATGCATATTAATAATAATAATCCAAATATAATAAATATTCTTTGTATATTTAAGTTAAGATGTGAGTTAAGATCACGGATTTATTGAGAGAAGGCTAAAATTTGTGTGTCCAGGGACACTGTGGGTCCAGATACCTTTGAATATTAACTAGTTTATATAATTTATTATAAGAATGTGTACCTTTATTTATTAAAAAATAAATAATAATTAAAGTGTATACCCTTTAAATTAAAATATTGTATCCTTATTAATTAAAGTGTACACCCCCTTTAGAACAAAATATTGTATCCTTACATATATTGTGTATCTGATGACACAAGAAACCAACACCTCATAAAATTATATTCGTGAAATAGTTAAACATAAATGTATGTTTACATTAAGAGTCCAAATATGGTGCACCGGTGCAATTGAACGATCTTAACGGTTTGAATTATTTTTAGTTTAATCGTCACCATTAAATAAAATAATATTATTAATTTTCTTTTTTAATAACTACCCATTAATCTATTTTAAAGCTATAAATATGGGATGTCTATAATCACCCTTAAATATTATGAGTCTAACTGGTATGCACCTGAACATTTTAACAATTAAATTATATTTTAATTCGATCTCTATCATTAAATAAAATAAAATAATTAAAATTTTAAAATATAAGTGCACATATGCACCGCATAATCCCCTAAATTTAATAATATTTTTAAGTAATATAGTAATAAATTTTAATTATTAAATTTAATTAAAAGTACTTTAATTAGTAGTAAATTTACTATTATATTTTAAATATTTATTATATAGTTGATATGGGTATCAAATTAAAGATTTTAAAGTGACGAATAATTTTATATAATTTTTATTAATAATAAATATATAACATGAGAATTATAAACATTTGAAAAATTTCACAAAAAGTAAATTTATTAAGAAGATAAAGTTTAATAGCAATTAAATGAATGGTTAGAATGAGAGAGAATCTATTCAATGACTTTTTTATAACCTGTTAGGTAGGTATTCCACCTATCTTTAAAAATTTTAATGGTCAAGATTGAAAGAATCTAATCTAATGGTGGAAATGATCCTGGGTCATATATGAACTTAGGTCAGCTAAGTAGCTCTCTTAATTTAAATTCTAGCAATATATAGAGTATGAGTGAGGCTCTTGTGTGTCCGGATACATGGATCTAATTATGTGTGCCCGGATCGACCCATAAGAAAACGGGTTATATATAAGTTAAAAAAGAGATTTTAAAACACATTCTACACCAAATAGTGTGTGATTTCAGCGTTGATGCGGAAGACAGAGTGCCGAAGACGGGCGATCAATCTAGGCGATTCTTCATCCAACTGCGTGAGATTCTACCTTCGATGCGATTAATTTGGGTGATTCTTCATTTAAGTGTGTGAGATTCTACAAATTATAACTTTCAATCCCGGAGTAGATAAATAGACTCGAAATTCAAGGATGAGCCTCCCTATGATCGATTGCCGGAGTTTGATCCAGTTTTGCCGAGCTTTCCCCTCTTAAAATAGCAACAAAAATCTCATCAGGCAGCGGCGTGAATCCCTAAACCTCTTTTCATATAATTTGTGCGATCGCTCTCCCCTGAATGCCTTAGATCTCATCATACTTGCGCTCGTGCTTGCTTCGGTGACCTTCTTGATCCTTCCCTACATAAAATTATTCATGTACGAGATTGTATCGAGCGTGAATGAGTTGATTGTGGAGGTGATCATGGATGCCTCGGTGGCATACATTGTGGGGGTGGTTGTGGTGGTGTTGGGGCTGTTTGTTGACATGAGGTTGGGAAAGTGCATGAACCCTTACTGCAGAGGGCTAAAAAGGGCGGTGGAGTACGATATTCATCTGGAGACAGAGGATACGCAAGGTAGTCGACGACAGGTTCAGGTGAATTGGGGGTGGGAGAGGTTGAATTAGGGGCATACAATTTACACGACCAGTATACCCTTTGCATGACAAACAATAAACCCTTTGCACGTCGATAATGTAACCTTTACTCATCCACAATATACCCTTTTATGCCATATCATAATACCTTTTATAATAAACTTAAAACACTTTAAACTCTGTACCATTTGCATGACAACGTACCCTTTACTTATCAATAATATATCATTTGCAAATCCATACAGTTCACATGACAACAATATACCTTTTGCATGACAAAAATGTACCCTTCAACAGTAGCTGATATACCATTTAGTTGTAATGATTGTACCTGCGCTCAAAATCTTTATTAGTCATTCAATAAATTTGCAGTTAGTTGTGCATGTGGAGATCTTATTCTACTCTCTTCATCTCAAGATGATGTTTTTTAATCTTCAATGGCGAATTTTTCAGCACAATCAGGATAAGTTGTCCAAAATAAGAATTTGTCTAATATGGTGTTCTATCCAGTTAATTCAGTTACAAAAGGAAGGAAGAAGAGAATAAAGAGTCTATTTCATAAAATCAAAAGAAATCATGGGAAAACGAGTTAGTAAAGGAATTTGGATCTAAAACTTCAAATGCTCATTTAATTAGTAATGTAACAAGTTAAATGTTGTGACAGACTTGGATGAATTATTACATTTTTTTAATGAATAATTTCTTTTTTTTTTATTTATGAAATGCTTTTATTAAAAATACATTGTTAAATGCAGGTATTATACTAACATTTATGTTGTTGTGATGTAATAACCTGAATTGAATTTACTTGAAAACAAAAATGGAATACCCTCGATTTACACTTTGTTAACTTGTATTCCAAACATTTACATAATAATAATATACTCTCTATTAAGTTCTAATCGCTTAAAGTGTTTCTTTGGCACTATTATTGAATGTTATACCCTTTAGCATTGAGTGTCGTACATTTTTGTATAAAATCATATACCATATGCACCATGCCATAATAATTTAACAACATAAACTTGAAACATTGTCAACAACAGATGCTCTAAACTCAATTTCCTTTACCTGATAACAATATATACCCTTTACTCATTAGTAATATACCCTTTACTCATCAGCAATATACCCTTTGCAACTACATACTATTTACATGAAAATAATATACCCTTTACATAACAATAATATACTCTTCACACTATGTTATAATACCTTTATTACATAAATTTAAAAGACTGTCAACAACATGAGCACTAAACTCCATACTCTTTACATGACAACAATATACCCTTTACTTATCAGTAATATACTCTTTACTTATTAGCAATATACCCTTTACTCATCAGCGATATACCCTTTGTAACTACATGCTATTTACACAAAAACAATACAATCTCTTTACATAACAATAAAATTCTCTTTACACAATGTTATAATATCTCAATAACATAAATTTAAAACACTATCAACAACATGATATTAAACTCTATACTATTTACATGACAACAATATACACTTTACTCATCAGCAATGTACATTTTACTCATCAACAATATACCCTTTGCAACTACATACTATTTACACGACAACAATATTAGTCAACAAGCTTCTCCATAGGTTTCTACATTGCATCTTTCTTTTTCTTTAAATTGGTCACACGTTCAGAAGTGCACTATATTGATCTCATTATACAAAAATCTGGAAAAAAAAGTAATCATATGAAATAGGAAGCTAAATAAGAATAATTGGGAGGAAAAAGATCCAATGACAAAAGTAATATAAAATTTTAAATATTCTACTTCTACAAGAATCTAGAATTTTATAAATTGAATTCATTAATTATAAGATCTAACAATTAAATTAATATTGGGAGAAAAAAAAGTTCTCTCGTTAACAAGTTTAAAGAGATGACTTTTTGTTTGCTGCTAACCATTGAGAATACATGTATAGCATTTCACTTGTATTCTAGTTGAATGAATGCAATGGTGAAAGGATAATGAAGCTATTGCACAACAAGATAACAAAAGGTACACCAAGCTTGGCACAGATCCATATAGAGAAAGGAGAAAGAAAATGAATTATCATCCATATTTCATACTCAAAAATATATAACGTAACAAGCATAATTATAGGAAAGAAGAGTTGAGGTTCTTTAACATCTAATGGAATGCAGAATGGAAGTATTTGCCAGGAGAGACGTGATTGTAATAATGCAATACTTTTAAACAGAGCAAAGAAAAATAGATTTTGAGTACACAACAAAAAACAAAAGTGGTTTCCATATTTCCAGTTGGAAAAACCATAATTGAATCTTAAGCCTATAAAGCTTATAATTTACTTAAACCACAAGCTTATATGCACATTACTAAATCAAGAACACTACACAACCAATAGGTTAAACAAATAAATTATGAAAAAACCTTACATGGGTGAACTTACATTTAAACAGAAGCAAATGAAAGCATTTCACACAAACAATGCTGTGTAATTTCATCCCACAAGACCAAGTCAATCATAACTCATCAAATAATTAATCAAAATTAGTTATACACTTTATTAACCAGGGAATCCTTTATAATGACATAACACCCTAGTAATTAAAATTACTAAACATGCATTTGTAAAACCCTAACAATTTTAAAAAAATAAGATTAAAAAGCAAAAAGAACAAAAATAAGGGTGCGTTTGATTCATATTCTAATTGAAACAAACTTCACAACTCTGCTACAATTAGGAAAAAAGTAGATTGATGAATGGAGGTTAAAGAGGCGAGATTCTGAAAATTGAGAGGAATTGAAAATTTTGGAAAAAAGAGTAGAGAAATTGTGGAGGGAGAGAGAGTGTTTATGTAGAGAATCAAAAGAAAGTAGGGGATTAAATGAACTACACCTTCTCTTTACATTGTTGCCTCGCGTGTCATCTCCGTTGCAGTGTTCCCATCGATCATTTGACCAATTATTGACTCATGCATCGTTTTCTTCACCAATCAAAGAAATTCCTCGCTTCGTCCTCTCGCACCTACTCCCTACGTTGTTGCCTTCACTGTCATAGATTGCGACGATACTGCCGCCTCATGCCGTCGATAATCGGTGGAGAGCGGTGCCGAAGAACAAAATAATTAGAGAGAGAAAGTGAAGATGGAATTAGAGAGAGAACACACATGGTGACGGTTGGAGAATGAAACCAGGGTTTTTTTTTTCATTTATATTTCGGGTCGGGTCATGATACGGGTAGGGTTAAGTTTGGGTACACGGATCTTAGTTTGTGTGCCCGGGCACATAGGAGACTTTGCCATAGAGTATACTTCATAAAATTAAAAAGGAATCATAGAGTTTATACGGTAAAATCGATTTATACAATTACTTATCTAATTTTTATATGTATAACCGTTTCATGACAAACATGAATACTCAACATTAGAGTTTGCCAATTGGCACTAGTCTAGTAGCTAGCTAAGGCTGGCAGGTATGATTTATTGCGCTGTTCATAATAAATTAAATTAGTCAACTTCATTAAATTAATGGACGTGGATATAATTCTCATTCTTTGTTTCATTTTTATCTTCTTATTTAATGTAGGAATGCGAGTTTAAAAAAAAATTAAATTATTTTTATAATAAATAAATAATAAAATATGTTATAATAGGTGTTAAAATATAATAACAAATTTGAAAATAAAATTTTTAGTGGTATAAAATGTGAAGTTGAAATTACTACGGGTGAGAATTTCATTAACGCAAGGTTGCGTCCTCCGGAAAATATAATATTCCTAATTTAAAAAAAAAATCATAAATTGTGTTGTATGAAATAAATAAGTTAAATCTTGTGAACTTGTTATACAGTACATCTGGATTTTACTAAAATTATTATTTAAAATATATATTCAACAATATTACTTTTTAGATAATGAAATTTTAATCTTTTAAATAAATAATAAAGTTCATATCAATAAAAAATATAAGAAGTCACAATAATATATCATTTTACGTAATTGTGTGTGAGACCATTTCACAGCATTCATAATTAATTATTCTTTTTATTAAAGATGTTACGGAGTATAATTTTTTTTTTTCAAAATTATAATATTATTATTTTAATTTATATCATAAATTATTCATGAATTAATTCACAACACCGTTATCACTTTTCAATAAATTGAATATCACTTTTTTATTAGTCCCACAGATGTCATTCTACACTTATTTTTTCACAGAAGTCAATCTGTATGACAGTTTTACCCAAGTCTTAACATTTTCTAAAAGGCAGAAATACACACATATATTAATTAGAATTTATAACTATATTTATGAAGCGTAATATTTGTTATTAAATATATTATTATTTTTTTATTAAAAATATTACTCCCTCCGCCCCGGAATTTTTGCACACTTCCTTTGTAATTATAAAGGAAGTGTGCAAAAAATTTCAGGACAGAGGGAGTATAAGCTTTTATTTATTGATAAAGTCTCTTGTGAGACGATAATTATGTGAGACGGGTTGTGAGACGGATCGATATGTTGTTAAAGTATACTTGTTATATATATAAAGTATGTTAATTTATAGTTATAATATGTTTTTTTAAAGTATGATGAATAATGAATTATAGTATATTTTTAAAGTGTTATAGTATGATTCACTACAAACATATAACTACTAACCAGCATACTTTATTTATATAACAATTGTACTTTAACAACGAGCCGACCCGTTTTACTATCTATCTCACATAAAATCGTCTCACAAGAGAGTCCCTCTTATTTATATTATGAAATGTTTATGAGAAAATTTATTGTACTATTATTATTATTTTATTAATTTAAATATCACTTTTTATTAAATGTCATCACCTCTTATATATTCATTTTACAAAAAGTATTCTGATGAAATGGTATTATATGAATGTTTGTCTCATTTTAATGATGTTTCAAAATTATCACATGTACATGAACTCTTAAATTTTTCTCATGAAGTCGTTAATATATATATTACAAACACGCAAGTCATAATTACAAAAGAGTTAAAGCTAAGTGAATTAATTCGTATCCTACGCAGCTAATTGTACTCGCATTTAATATTGGTTTTTGTTTGTATCACATTTGTTTGAATTTTGTGCGAGTGCAAGTGATGTACGTTTTTTAATTGGTTATTAGAGTATTATTCTTTCTGACAAACACGTGTGTACAACCAGGGCCAATCCAATAAATTTTTAGGCTTGAGTCGTATTTTAAATTGGGCCCCTTATTTTGCTTCTTAAAACGTATTATATATAATAAAAAATTTGATAACTAAAGATAATATTATAATTTTTAAAATACAACGTGCCTAACAGTTTTGATGACAAAAGTATTAATAAAATTAGTATAATCAAGTTGTTCTATAAGTTCTTTCATCATTATTCTCTACGACAATCTTTTTTATTAGAATTAAAGTATTTATTGATATCACCAGCTTGACTTTGAACTAAATTTTCAATTCTCACTTTCTTTTTTCTCATTAAAAAAATAAAAATGAATTTAAGAACTAACTAAATAATTGAATCATACTTCATAAATTAACATTAATAAAAAAATAAAGATGTTAACAAAAAAATCACTTTCTTTTTTGCGCGTCTCATTTCAATGTTAACGTTTTCCTTCTTGGAATATGGGACCCACCTAAAACAATTAATATATCAACCAACACTGATACACCTACCCACTTTACATTAAATATTATATTTTTTCACCCACTATCTATTAAAATATAATACTTTTTAATCAACGTGCAAAAAGCAAACGTAAACATTGAAACGGGATGGAGGGAGTATAGATAATCATTAAAAAATCATATCTACTTAAATAAAATGATTTAACATATAAGAAAATTACATACCTTTGAATAAAATTGAAATCAAGGATTACTATAAAAAAAATTAAAAAGAGGTGGATAGAAAGGGATTCGGACCGTATAACAAAATATACATGTATTCTATCTTTAACCACTTGGACAAGACTCTAATTTTATAAATTCATCTAACTATATATATAAAGAAATTATTTGAAAAATATGGGCCCCTAAATTTCACCAAAATTTTTGGGCCTGAGTCGATCGACTCGTTCGACTCAAGCAAGGACCGACCCTGTGTACAACCTGTCAACATTTCATTGATATAACCCCCAGTACAACCTCATTCCTTCACTTTCTGTGTGTTTTTTTTTAAACTGTTGTTACTGTTTTTTTCAGGGATATAATTGCAATTTTACCCTTGTGGTTTAGGGTATAATTTATCCCTAGGGTTTAAGGTTTAGGATATAATTATAATTTTACCCTTGTGGTTTAGGGTATAATTTATCCCCTAGGGTTTAGGGTATAATTGTAATTTTACCTTTGTGGTTTAGGGTATAATTTATACCTTAGGGGTTTAGAGTATAATTGTAATTTTACCATTGTGGTTTAGGGTATAATTTATCCCTAGGGTTTAGGGTATAATTGTAATTTTACCCTTGTGGTTTAGGGTATAATTGTAATTTTACCCTTGTGGCTTAGGGTATAATTTATCCCTAGGGTTTAGGGTATAATTGTAATTTTACCCTTGTGGTTTAGGATATAATTTATCCCTAGGGTTTAGGGTATAACAGTCATTTAAATAAAATAAATTTAAAAATAAAATAAAAACAATATTAATGAAGGAGTATGAATTAATTAAGAATGGTGGAGACCAAGGTTGTACCAATTCAATTGGTACAGCCGGTTGTACCATAGTCCCTCTCTATTTTTTTTATTAAAGATGTTTTATTTAAATGTTATTACTTTTTATTTACATTATCAATTGTTTATGAAAGAGTTGACAACATTATTATCACTTTTAGTCAAATAAATAAATAATACTATTATTTTTCATTATAAAGGTTATCATTTCTTATTCTTACATAAGTTTTTGCCTATAATTTTATATGAGATTTAAAATTATGAATAATAATGATATACTGTATTTTCATACACATATCAGTACACTACTCTCTTACATCAATTAATATTCTCATACACATATCAGTACACTACTCTTATACATTGATTTGACATAATTTAAAACATATTCTACCAAAATTATAAAATCATAATTTAAAACATATATATATTCTTGATCTCTTCAGAAACGTCTGCGTCTTCAGATGTTTTAGTGTCACTGAGTGAATGGAGGAGGGCTCCTTATATAGGTGAAGGGTGAGAATGCCCCATAAATAACTGGCAATTTGATTGGTCAATGGCTGATTTGACCTAATTCTACGGGCTTGGGCTTTCCATCCTTACAATTTGATTTGTCAATATTGATTTGACCTGATTCTGCAAGCTGGACCTTTCAAGGCTTTGTTTGACTTTGGCTTATTTGATTGGATATGATCAATTAGCAATTATTCACTAATTTATTTTAGAAATTTATTTATCTAAATTCTTTAATAAATAAATAAATGATAATTATTGTATTAATTTACCACATATTTTCTTTTAATATGTAATAAAATTCAAGTGGCTACATATCCCAATTGATTAATTATATCTTTATAGAACTTAAGTTGTATTTATTATACACCATTAACTCATAAAAGGAACACTCAATAACGATTATTAAGGTAGGAATATTATTTATGTAAAGAATGATCATGGAATAGTTAAAATGTATATGATTTAGTAAAATATGATGAATGTTAAAATAATTTTATGATGATATAATATAATTAATGAATTGTACTTTAACTCTCTACATACAATTAATTAGACGTATTTTAATGAATCATTTATCATATTATAGTTATAAATTATATTTTAATCATTCAATAATTATATTTTAGCTATATAATAATTATATTTTAATAATAAATTAATTTGTCTCAACAGACACCAATTCAAATGAGACTTTGTCCTAAAATGTCTCATATTTACCCATATTCTTCAAAATAATATAAAAGAATATAATTTCTTCTTCTAAAGTATTGTCCATACTAAGAATAGGTTTTGTGAGGTGATCACATGATAAAGTTTCACTTAAATTGACAATGAATTATATTTACTATGTGACAATATCGTCCATTCTTTGTTTGTAATTTGTTAAATTCCAATTAAAGTGCAAAGCATATGTAACATAAATCTATTACATGAATGACACCCTCTTAATCATAAGACGGATATATGAGAGATGAATTGTGGTATAAATCGATCAATTATTAAAATATACTTATTATATAAATAAAATATATTTATTGGTGGTTAAAATATGTATATAATGAAACATATTATAATATTCAAAGTCATACTTTAATGCATTATTCATTATACTTTAAAAAAATATATTTTAACAATCAATAAATATATTTATTTACTATGATAATTATATTTTAATACGTATTCTCATACAAACACCACTTTTATCTTACATGAATGACATAATTAATCATGATTAATTGACCCATCATATTATTTAAAAATATTGATAAAAAATGACAGAGTAGAAATAAAAAAAATATTATAATTACATTCCAAACATGTAATCTTATCCCTAACTCAATTATTGTTGAGTATTGGTCAAGAAGCAATGATATATTATCACAAACTTATTATGGAATGTCACTTGTATACCTCATCAATACCATATTTGGCAAAAAAATAACTTTTGCAGTATTTTGATTTGAGATGATGGTTGGAAATGTCATAATGATAATTTCCTTCTATTTGTAATTATGTCAAATATTATTAAGAACTTGCATATTATACTCTAAAGTTCATTTAGTAGGTTAACCTATAAAAGCTAATATGTGTATTGTAAGGGTTACATATATAACACAATAATATTAATTTAATTAAATTATAAATACAATAGATAATAAAGTGTAAGACTAATGTAGACGCACACTTAATTTTATACTCTTTAACACTGAATGTTATAAATTTTAGTATAAAATTCATACCATTGATTTTCTGATTTTTTTTTGTTAAATATTACTCCACCTTTCATATTTTAAATGACATTTTAAATAATATTGTAGACACTTGAATTTTATTGCCTTTTAAAGGAAAATATGTGGCAAATTAATGCAATAATTATCAATTAATTATTTATTTATTAAGGGATTTAAATAAATAAATTCCTAAAATAAATGAGTAAATAATTTATAATTGGGTAAGATCCAGTCAAATAAGTCAGACTTAAAGCCTAAGAAAGTGAAAGGCCCAAGCCCGCATAATTAGATCAAAACTGACCAATCAGGCTGCGAGTTATTTATGGGGCATGCTCATTCCTCGCCTATATAAGGAGTCCTCCTCCATTCATTCCAGACACACTCAAATACTTGAAGACATAAACGCTCTGAAGAGATCAAGAACACGAGCAGCGCTCCCTTGAGATCTTCAAGCATCTTCAAGTCAAGAACGGCAAACGATTCGGGATTAAGGTGCGGAGCCCCCCAAATCAAGCGTTCTTCATATACTGAGTTCTTCGGTGTTCTTCGTGCCAAGAACAACATACGACCCGGGATTAAGGTGCTAAGCCCCCCAGATCGAGTGTTCTTCGGATCAAGTACGTTTAATCCAAATAAAGGCTCGACGCCTCTGGATTAACGTTATAAGATCCAAATCCGAGTTCGGACAAGCTTCAACTGAAGATCCGACTCAACACACACAATCAACGCGGTCCACGCAGTCAAAGTCAAAATCAAAGTCAAAGTCCAAATTGGTTCGAGAGAAGAATCAGAGGAATGATAGAGATTGTTTCCTTAATCATCAAGTTCAATCCGTCTGGATTATCATTGTAATTCTCCTGTGTTTATTTCGTTATAAATACAAAAATTTATTGTTACAAATTTTGGCACGCCCGGTGGGACAGTCTCTACCTCTCATCTCTTCTCTCAACAAGCTCGAAGATACAAAGTATGACTCCTCTTAGGATCGCGATAAAAAGGTCATCTACCTCAAAGCCTTTAGAGCTACAAGCTGTGAAGACGCAAGTTATGACTCCGCTAAAGATTGCGATACGAAGGACTACTGCATCAAAGCCTCCAGAGTTGCAAACTGAAAAGGTTGAAGTCGTTACAAGAAGTATGTCTGAAGGCTCCTCAAAGACAAATTGTATGGTGGGGATTACTCTCAATAAGCCATTGCACATCGACAAAGATAGTGAAGATGACTCTATCTGCTCAACTCCTCGCTCCACGCCAAGCTCACCACCTGCCTCAACTGAAGCTGCAGTGATGACGACAAGTGCTATGACCATTGAGGATCAACTCGCAAGTATGATGAGAGCCATTGAAGGACTCAACAAGCATATGGAAGCTCAAGACGCAAAGATCTCTGTACTTATGAAGAAAATGGATAATGCGGAGATAAGCCATGCAAATAAGAAACAAGTTGAGGATGAGCACGATGAGGAAGACTCGACGAAACATCATTCACCTGAAGAAAAGCCAGCTGAGGATAAGATACAAGTTTCAACTGATGGAACGCTTCCTATCAACCAACTAAAGAATATCGTGATAAATACGATAAAAGATAAGCTTGAAAGGAGCTCC
The DNA here is from genome assembly GCA_023678885.1 of Pogostemon cablin. Taxonomy (NCBI): domain Eukaryota; kingdom Viridiplantae; phylum Streptophyta; class Magnoliopsida; order Lamiales; family Lamiaceae; genus Pogostemon; species Pogostemon cablin. Next base: position 29,801,719 of record CM042969.1, on the reverse strand, counting down.
AAATCTTCTTCAACCTATGTCAAGCCATATACAAAGAGGATTGATAACTTGAGGATGCCAATTGACTACCAACCTCCCAAGTTTCAATAATTTGATGGCAAAGGCAATCCGAGACAACATGTGGCGCACTTCGTCGAGACATGCAATGATGCTGGGACCAACGGAGATAACATGGTAAGACAATTTGTCCAATCTTTAAGAGAAAATGCCTTTGATTGGTACATCGACTTGGAAGCCAACTCCATTGACAGTTGGGGGCAAATGGAAAAAGTATTCCTCAACCGCTTCTACAGCACACGAAGAACTGTTAGCATGATGGAGCTAACAAATACTCATCAAAGTGATGAAGAATATGTCATCGACTACATCAATAGATGGAGGAGCCTCAGCCTCAATTGCAAAGAGAAGCTGTCAGTAACTTCAGCTATTGAAATGTGCATTCAAGGGATGCCATGGAATCTTCGCTACATACTTCAAGGAATTCAGCCAAAGACTTTTGAAGAGTTGGCTACAAGAGCTCACGACATGGAGTTGAGCTTGATATCAAATGATATTGAATGGCCATCTATTCAAGACTCCTACGAGTTTGAGGACATGCCTTCTGTTGAGCTCGTGGAAGATGAACCACAAACAAAGACTGCAGTTTCCATAAAGATTCATAGAAATGAAGTGGAAGCAAGAGAAAACAATGCATCCCAGGATTTGGGGCAATGAACTGTTGATAAATCAAAGACAAAGCTCCTTGACATGAGCGAAAACTGTCCACATAATGCTCCTTGATACGAGCTTAAACTATCTAAAATCTCCCAAATCAAACTTTCAGCTCCTTGACACGAGCTAAAACTGTCCACATGACGCTCCTTGATATGAGCTAAAACTGTCCACATGTTGCTCCTTGATACGAGCCTAAACTATCTAACACAAATCAAATGCCACGCTCCTTGATATGAGCTAAAACTGTCCACATGATACTCCTTGATATGAGCCTAAACTATCTAACACAAATAAAATGCCACGCTCCTTGATACGAGCTTAAACTATCTAAAATCCTCAAGTCATGCTCCTTGATATGAGCTTAAACTTTCTAAAATCCTCAAGTCAAAGCTCCTTGGCACGAGCGAAAACTGTCTACATTACGCTCCTTGATACGAGCTTAAACTATCTGAAATCTCTCAAGTCCACACAGCGCTCCTTGATATGAGCTAAAACTATCTACATGTTATGCTCCTTGACACGAGCTTAAATTGTCTAACTCAAATTAAATCTCCTTGAGAAGAGACAAAACTCTCTACATGTTCGATACTCCTTGATATGAGTATAAACTATCTGCACATCAAATCAAATCTCCTTGGGAAGAGAATAAACTCTCTACACATAAAGCTCCTCGGCACGAGTGAAAACTGTTCATACAATACTCCTCGACACGAGTGAAAAATGTCCACACAAGGCTCCTTGATACGAGTATAAACTGTCTACAAGTTCAAATTCAAGACTCATTGACACGAGTATAAAATGTCAGTAAATTCAAATTCAACGCTCCATGACGCACGAGCCTAAACTGGATGTTACTCCTGGCCCACATGAGTATAAAATGTGTACGGCCCCCCATTCAAATCAAATCATGTCTCTTTGAACTACGTTTTGACTTGATCCTCTTCAAAGAGGTACGTAGGCAACTTAGCACTCTGCTAAGTTCAGTCATAATTCAGGCTATTCATATCAAATTGGGGAGGCAAACAATAAAATTCAATCATGTTGATCAAGAAATGGATTGTCGCAATTTGTTCACCTCAACACAAAGGCGTCCGTGAACAAAATGCGAGGGGGCATTTGTAGACACTTGAATTTTATTGCCTTTTAAAGGAAAATATGTGGCAAATTAATGCAATAATTATCAATTAATTATTTATTTATTAAGGGATTTAAATAAATAAATTCCTAAAATAAATGAGTAAATAATTTATAATTGGGTAAGATCCAGTCAAATAAGTCAGACTTAAAGCCTAAGAAAGTGAAAGGCCCAAGCCCGCATAATTAGATCAAAACTGACCAATCAGGCTGCGAGTTATTTATGGGGCATGCTCATTCCTCGCCTATATAAGGAGTCCTCCTCCATTCATTCCAGACACACTCAAATACTTGAAGACATAAACGCTCTGAAGAGATCAAGAACACGAGCAGCGCTCCCTTGAGATCTTCAAGCATCTTCAAGTCAAGAACGGCAAACGATTCGGGATTAAGGTGCGGAGCCCCCCAAATCAAGCGTTCTTCATATACTGAGTTCTTCGGTGTTCTTCGTGCCAAGAACAACATACGACCCGGGATTAAGGTGCTAAGCCCCCCAGATCGAGTGTTCTTCGGATCAAGTACGTTTAATCCAAATAAAGGCTCGACGCCTCTGGATTAACGTTATAAGATCCAAATCCGAGTTCGGACAAGCTTCAACTGAAGATCCGACTCAACACACACAATCAACGCGGTCCACGCAGTCAAAGTCAAAATCAAAGTCAAAGTCCAATTTGGTTCGAGAGAAGAATCAGAGGAATGATAGAGATTGTTTCCTTAATCATCAAGTTCAATCCGTCTGGATTATCATTGTAATTCTCCTGTGTTTATTTCATTATAAATACAAAAATTTATTGTTACAAATTTTGGCACGCCCGGTGGGACAGTCTCTACCTCTCATCTCTTCTCTCAACAAGCTCGAAGATACAAAGTATGACTCCTCTTAGGATCGCGATAAAAAGGTCATCTACCTCAAAGCCTTTAGAGCTACAAGCTGTGAAGACGCAAGTTATGACTCCGCTAAAGATTGCGATACGAAGGACTACTGCATCAAAGCCTCCAGAGTTGCAAACTGAAAAGGTTGAAGTCGTTACAAGAAGTATGTCTGAAGGCTCCTCAAAGACAAATTGTATGGTGGGGATTACTCTCAATAAGCCATTGCACATCGACAAAGATAGTGAAGATGACTCTATCTGCTCAACTCCTCGCTCCACGCCAAGCTCACCACCTGCCTCAACTGAAGCTGCAGTGATGACGACAAGTGCTATGACCATTGAGGATCAACTCGCAAGTATGATGAGAGCCATTGAAGGACTCAACAAGCATATGGAAGCTCAAGGCGCAAAGATCTCTGTACTTATGAAGAAAATGGATAATGCGGAGATAAGCCATGCAAATAAGAAACAAGTTGAGGATGAGCACGATGAGGAAGACTCGACGAAACATCATTCACCTGAAGAAAAGCCAGCTGAGGATAAGATACAAGTTTCAACTGATGGAACGCTTCCTATCAACCAACTAAAGAATATCGTGATAAATACGATAAAAGATAAGCTTGAAAGGAGCTCCAAATCTTCTTCAACCTATGTCAAGCCATATACAAAGAGGATTGATAACTTGAGGATGCCAATTGACTACCAACCTCCCAAGTTTCAATAATTTGATGGCAAAGGCAATCCGAGACAACATGTGGCGCACTTCGTCGAGACATGCAATGATGCTGGGACCAACGGAGATCACATGGTAAGACAATTTGTCCGATCTTTAAGAGAAAATGCCTTTGATTGGTACATCGACTTGGAAGCCAACTCCATTGACAGTTGGGGGCAAATGGAAAAAGTATTCCTCAACCGCTTCTACAGCACACGAAGAACTGTTAGCATGATGGAGCTAACAAATACTCATCAAAGTGATGAAGAATATGTCATCGACTACATCAATAGATGGAGGAGCCTCAGCCTCAATTGCAAAGAGAAGCTGTCAGTAACTTCAGCTATTGAAATGTGCATTCAAGGGATGCCATGGAATCTTCGCTACATACTTCAAGGAATTCAGCCAAAGACTTTTGAAGAGTTGGCTACAAGAGCTCACGACATGGAGTTGAGCTTGATATCAAATGATATTGAATGGCCATCTATTCAAGACTCCTACGAGTTTGAGGACATGCCTTCTGTTGAGCTCGTGGAAGATGAACCACAAACAAAGACTGCAGTTTCCATAAAGATTCATAGAAATGAAGTGGAAGCAAGAGAAAACAATGCATCCCAGGATTTGGGGCAATGAACTGTTGATAAATCAAAGACAAAGCTCCTTGACATGAGCGAAAACTGTCCACATAATGCTCCTTGATACGAGCTTAAACTATCTAAAATCTCCCAAATCAAACTTTCAGCTCCTTGACACGAGATAAAACTGTCCACATGACGCTCCTTGATATGAGCTAAAACTGTCCACATGTTGCTCCTTGATACGAGCCTAAACTATCTAACACAAATCAAATGCCACGCTCCTTGATATGAGCTAAAACTGTCCACATGATACTCCTTGATATGAGCCTAAACTATCTAACACAAATAAAATGCCACGCTCCTTGATACGAGCTTAAACTATCTAAAATCCTCAAGTCATGCTCCTTGATATGAGCTTAAACTTTCTAAAATCCTCAAGTCAAAGCTCCTTGGCACGAGCGAAAACTGTCTACATTACGCTCCTTGATACGAGCTTAAACTATCTGAAATCTCTCAAGTCCACACAGCGCTCCTTGATATGAGCTAAAACTATCTACATGTTATGCTCCTTGACACGAGCTTAAATTGTCTAACTCAAATTAAATCTCCTTGAGAAGAGACAAAACTCTCTACATGTTCGATACTCCTTGATATGAGTATAAACTATCTGCACATCAAATCAAATCTCCTTGGGAAGAGAATAAACTCTCTACACATAAAGCTCTTCGGCACGAGTGAAAACTGTTCATACAATACTCCTCGACACGAGTGAAAAATGTCCACACAAGGCTCCTTGATACGAGTATAAACTGTCTACAAGTTCAAATTCAAGACTCATTGACACGAGTATAAAATGTCAGTAAATTCAAATTCAACGCTCCATGACGCACGAGCCTAAACTGGATGTTACTCCTGGCCCACATGAGTATAAAATGTGTACGGCCCCCCATTCAAATCAAATCATGTCTCTTTGAACTACGTTTTGACTTGATCCTCTTCAAAGAGTTACGTAGGCAACTTAGCACTCTGCTAAGTTCAGTCATAATTCAGGCTATTCATATCAAATTGGGGAGGCAAACAATAAAATTCAATCATGTTGATCAAGAAATGGATTGTCGCAATTTGTTCACCTCAACACAAAGGCGTCCGTGAACAAAATGCGAGGGGGCATTTGTAGACACTTGAATTTTATTGCCTTTTAAAGGAAAATATGTGGCAAATTAATGCAATAATTATCAATTAATTATTTATTTATTAAGGGATTTAAATAAATAAATTCCTAAAATAAATGAGTAAATAATTTATAATTGGGTAAGATCCAGTCAAATAAGTCAGACTTAAAGCCTAAGAAAGTGAAAGGCCCAAGCCCGCATAATTAGATCAAAACTGACCAATCAGGCTGCGAGTTATTTATGGGGCATGCTCATTCCTCGCCTATATAAGGAGTACTCCTCCATTCATTCCAGACACACTCAAATACTTGAAGACATAAACGCTCTGAAGAGATCAAGAACACGAGCAGCGCTCCCTTGAGATCTTCAAGCATCTTCAAGTCAAGAACGACAAACGATTCGGGATTAAGGTGCGGAGCCCCCCAAATCAAGCGTTCTTCATATACTGAGTTCTTCGGTGTTCTTCGTGCCAAGAACAACATACGACCCGGGATTAAGGTGCTAAGCCCCCCAGATCGAGTGTTCTTCGGATCAAGTACGTTTAATCCAAATAAAGGCTCGACGCCTCTGGATTAACGTTATAAGATCCAAATCCGAGTTCGGACAAGCTTCAACTGAAGATCCGACTCAACACACACAATCAACGCGGTCCACGCAGTCAAAGTCAAAATCAAAGTCAAAGTCCAAATTGGTTCGAGAGAAGAATCAGAGGAATGATAGAGATTGTTTCCTTAATCATCAAGTTCAATCCGTCTGGATTATCATTGTAATTCTCCTGTGTTTATTTCATTATAAATACAAAAATTTATTGTTACAAATATCTTTATTAATTAAAATGTATATATCATTTTTAATAAAAAAAAGTCAATACCATTGAACACAGGAATTGTAAATGGATGCAAAAGAGGCCAATTCTTACAAGAATGTTAGTATAGTGTATTATAATATATTTGAAAAAATACATAAATAATAACTTGAAATAAAAAAAAGTGTATCAAAATGATTGCAAAGGAAAAAATAATTTGATTAATTTATTTCCAAATTAGGTATGCATGTAATAAATAAAAAGAATGGGGGCATAGTATGTACTTATTGCTAGTATGACTTATAGATACTAATTAAGTTAATAAAATAATAGATTTTCAAATATGCCCAATATATATAGTTGATCTCATGTGTCCTTAGGAGAGAACACAAGACTTTAAATAGAAATTTTGTGTTTTCATGGAGTAATGTGTGTTCTGTGGGGCACACAAGTTTTTCTCGTATAACAAGTAGTGCACCTTTTAATAAGGTAACAAAGCACAAAAAAAATGCAAAAATTCATGTGGACACTCATGCACGGAATTGGCTAACCCTAGTTAATTATTCTTGAATAGGGTGAAATTCGATTATTATCTTGTACTATAGATTAATTATTTTTGGGATTCGATTTTAATGACAAAGAGAATATATTCATTATACATGATGGATGTGAATTTATTAAGTAAAATGATTCATAATACTTCAAAAAATATATTTGTTAAATGGTTTTACACAATTTTTAAAACAAGTTATGAAATAATATATATATATATATATATATATATATATATATATATATATATATATATATATATATATATATATAAATTAATAGGAGTACATTACATTTTTTTTTATTTTTTTTGTGAGCATGGTCCACTAATACTATAGAACTTTTCAAGATGAAAAGTTAATCTAATTAAGCCATCTAAGTTGAAAAGAAAGAATATTTGAAAAATTAAATATATTAAATTCATTAATCATTTTTTAAAAATACATTACAAAAGAACTATGAGAATGAAAGATCTATTTCCTCTCACCATAGGGCCGATCCGATAAATTTTCAGACTTGAGTTGTATTTTAAATTTGACCCCTTATTTTGCTTCTTAAAACGTAGTATATATAATAAAAAAATGATAACTAAAGATAATATTATAATTTTTAAAATACAACGTGCCTAACAGTTTTGATGGCAAAAGTATTAATAAAAGGTAAAAACTTCTGTGCACCCGGGCACACAAACCACATTCCGTGGGCCTTTAGAATTTTGTGTTAAATTGTATACCCTTTAGTATAAAGATGTGTACCCTTTATTTTCTAAAGAAAATTATTATGTGTATCTGGGCGCATGGACAACACTTCGTACACCTTTAGAATTTTGTGTTAAATTGTATACCTTTTAGTATAAAAATGTGTACCCTTTATTTTCTAAAGAAAAAAAAATATTAATGAAAAGTGTATACCCTTTAGAATAAAATGGTGTACCTTTTATTAATTAAAGTGTATACCCTTTAGACCAAAACAATGTGCCCTTACCCATAATACTAAATTTTTAAAGGCGCACAGAATGTGTTCCCGTGCGCCCGGGCGTACTCAAGCCTCTCTCTTAATAAAATTAGTATAATCAAGTTGTTCAACAAGTTCTTTCATCATTATTCTCTACAACAACTTTTTTTATTAGAACTAAAGTATTTATTGATATCACCAGCTTGACTTTGAACTAAATCTTCAATTCTCACTTTCTTTTTTCTCATTAAAAAAAATGAATTTAAGAACTAACTAAATAATTGAATCATACTTCATAAATTAACATAAACAAAAAACAAAGAAACAAGTATAGATAATCATTAAAAAAATCATATCTACTTAAATAAAATGATTTAACATATAAGAAAATTACATACCTTTGAATAAAAAAAATGAATTTAAGAACTAACTAAATAATTAAATCATACTTCATAAATTAACATAAACAAAAAACAAAGAAACAAATATAGATAATCATTAAAAAAAATCATATCTACTTAAATAAAATGATTTAACTTATAAGAAAATTACATACCTTTGAATAAAATTGAAATCAAGGATTACTATTAAAAAAAAATTAAAAAGAGGTGGATAGAAAGGATTCCAACCGTATACAAAATATACATGTATGATATCTTTAACCACTTGAACAAGACTCAAATTTTATAAATTAATCTAACTATATATATATGAAGAAATTATTTGAAAAATATGAGCCCATAAATTTCACCAAAATTTTTGGGTTTGGATCGATCGACTCGCTCGACTCAAGCAAGGAACGGCCTGCTCACCATTCACATGAATATTCCACTATTTAAATGTTTATATGAACTATATATGTGAGGATCTAAATCCAAAATAAACAATTTTGTTAATTATTTTTTTAACTCAATAAGTTTTTTATAAATATTTAAATGAAATAGGATATCAATTTAATTTTTTTTCCTAAAAGATGGAGCATGTAATACAGAGTATTAGTTGAAACTATACCTACCGTGAATAAAATAAAATAAATAAATACATTTATATGCGAATAAATACCTCTTATTAATTAGAAAACGACCTTAATTACAATTAGCATGTGATTAACACACTAAGCAAGTGTAGTTATTGTGAGCAGTGTTGTAAGATGGACTTATCCATTCCACCGTACCAGAAAATAAGTGGAGCCCAGTGAAGGCCGGGCCGGGCCGGCATCAATCAATGGTTTATGCCGCCACGTCACAACGACAAAACCCAAAATCACATCGACCGTTGATTCCGGATGTACGTGGACGGTCCAGATCGACCCACTTAGCTTTAATTGGTTGGCCCGTTGTCACACCAAACACCTCCTACTGCTCAATTATGATTGGGCCACGACTCACCCAAAATGGGACCCACATCACATTATTTAATTAGCCCATAAATTTTCATCCCATTCCTGTTGAAAAGTCCGTAGAGGGACACATGGCGGCAGCCCACAAAGTTTTCTTGGTAATATATTTCTTTTTTATTTTTTTTATTTTTGGGTATTTTAATGTCTTTTTTTGGAAGGAAATTTTTGCGTCTGTGTTGTTATTCTTTCCTGTATGCATCATTTTTATCAGTTTTCTGTTAATTAAGACTGGTTTATTCAGTGTACAGCTTGGGTCAATTCGAAGAGATTTGCGGTTGGTTTCTAGATTTTTTTTTTAATTTTTTTTTCAAGAAGTAATTTTTTTTGGTGCGTGTCTGTGTGTGTGATCCCACTTCATGGGGGGAATCATGCTTTTGCTTTGATAGCTTCGTGGATATGTCAGGTGGGCTCAGTTAGCATTTACTTTCTAAATATGGCTGCTGTTTGCTTGTGCTGTTTTTAGTCTGAATCTTTGGTGGGCATCTTGGAAATCACTGGTTTGTATTCTTACATGGAAACTCTTAGTTTAACATGTGATGTGAAATGGAATGTGGTGAGATCTTAAATGGAAGTGTGATTTTGGTAGTTAGATTTTTCGCTCAAAGATTTAGTTAGGGTTTTCTGTAGCTTTGATTATATCTGCTTTTATAGAAATAGTATTTGTGTAGCTATGAATTTGCTCTTACATGCAGTTTTTATTTTCGTTTCTAGGTGTATATGTAGAGAGACTTAACGGATTGATTAGGGTGATATACTGTTGATTCGACTTGGTTGGTGATTGTATAGAGGATTGGGATTTGATTTGATTTGGATTGGTTTCACTGGGGACATAATATCTATTGGAAGTGTTAGAAATGGGGAGTAATTTAAATTTCAAGAATTTTGGAAACGAGCCAACAGCAGGTGGTGGTGTTGGTGGAAGGCTGCCGAATAATAGCCCCTTGACACGGCAGTCCTCAGTGTATTCATTGACTTTTGAGGAGTTCCAAAATACGATTGGGGGAAGTGGGAAAGATTTTGGTTCTATGAACATGGATGAGCTGCTGAAAAGTATATGGAGTGCTGAGGATAATCAGAACTTTGGGTCTGCTAATGGTGGAGGAGGAGGTGGTGTTGGTGTTGGAGTTGGTATTGGCAGTGTCCAGGAGGGTGGTGGCTCTTTGCAGAGGCAGGGATCTTTGATTCTTCCTCGTACGCTAAGCCAGAAGACCGTTGAAGAGGTCTGGAGGGATATGTCGAAGGAGGGAAATGGGGATAAGGACGGTAATAGTGGTGTTGCTGCTTTTGGTGTTCCTCAGAGGCAATCAACTTTAGGGGAAATTACACTTGAGGAGTTCTTGGTGAGAGCTGGGGTTGTGAGGGAGGAGGCTCAATTAGCTTCTAATAATGCTGGTTTCTTTGGAGATTTGTGGCACCCCGTGAATAGTAGTAGCTCGGGTCTTGGATTTGCGTTCCAGCAACAGCAACAGCAACAGAGTAGCAGGAATGGAGGGTTAATGGGAGTTGGGGCTACTGAGAGTAGTAATCAAATTGCTGTGCAATCGGCTGCTACTTTACCATTGAGTGTGAACGGGGTTACTTCAGCTACCACTTTACCGTTGACTGTAAATGGGGTTGCTACAGCTGCACAGCAATTGGAGAATCACCAGCTTCTACATCAACAACAGCAACGACAACATCAACAAATTCTTCCTAAACAATCTGCATTGACATATGGATCTGCTATGGGAATACCAAATAGTGGTGGCAGTCCTAGAATTAGGAACGGAATAGTTGGGATTTCTGATTCCTCAATAAACAACATTACTGTTCACAACACAGCTACACAGGGTGGCGGCCTTGGGATGGTTGGGTTAGCACCTAATGGATCTCCAGCTGTTTCATCAGATGGGCTCAGTAAGAGTAATGGAGATACATCTTCAGTGTCACCCGTTCCTTACGTTTTTAACGGTGGTTTACGGGGTCGGAAAAGTGCCGCTTTAGAGAAGGTGGTTGAAAGGAGGCAAAGGAGGATGATTAAAAACAGAGAGTCAGCTGCAAGATCTCGAGCTCGTAAGCAGGTAAAAAACTAAGTATTTAACAGATGTTATACCTTGATACTATGAATGACAATGAGTATTGTTATTGGTTAATCTAATTGATTTTATTGTTGATAACTTCTATTCTAGATTGTTAGTAGGCTTTAATTTAGTATTATACCCTGTTACAGAGACCCCTTTGGGTTTGCTGACGACTGTATGTAGATAAACCATCTATTTTGTTGCACTCTTACTTATTTCTCAATATTGGTTCTCTTTATAGTCTGTATATATGGTAGAATGTTTAATTGTTCCAAGAAGCCTTCTATTCTACTGAAATTCATGATGATCTCAGAATATTAAATGATTAATAGTTCAGGTGCCATTTGTGGATTCTTTGCTATTTAAAATGTTTGAAATAGTTGTTTTTTCAACTACTCTGCCCTTTAGGCTCTGGCTGAAGACTTTCTTTGATGCTAACTTGCTTATTTTGATATTTTCAGAAACTCAAGACCCTTTTGCATTTATGATATACTCCTATATGTTAGTTGCTTTCACGTTTGCATATTCTGCAACTTTGTTTTATTATATGGCCATGCATTAAGAAATCGAGCAATCTGTCACTTTTATGCAGAGAAAAGATTTGGCATGCCTTTAGTTTTTGTCATTATGGTCATCAATATTCTGCTTTTATCATCCATGAACAACCCCTAAACATTCGATAAAAAATAAAATAAAATGAATGTCTTGTGCAGCAGAGTTGTAATGTGATAGCAGTCTAGTGTGAGAAGGCATGAAATTTGTGACAAGTTAGCTTGTTAAGAAGCTTAAACATCTCAATTTTGTCAAGGTAACGTGGTGTGTGCTCTAATGAATGTGCCTGCGATTTATAAACTAAACTGAGTATTTAGTTTCTGCTGTGTATGCTGTAGCATCGGAATTGAGCTGGACTTTTTCGGTGGGATGAAATGTGAGCTTTAATAACTGGTTCCTTTCTTCTTTTCTTTCTCAAGGCCTACACTGTGGAGTTGGAAGCAGAAGTTGCTAAATTGAAGGAGGAAAATGAACAGTTGCAGAAGAAACAGGTTGGTTACTGCATAACCATTATAACATTCCTCGACAAATGAGGGGCTTTTTTTTTTTGGGAGGGGGGGGGGGGAGGTGGAGGAGGAGGAGGCAGGGGGTTTGCAACACTTATGCTGAAAAATGACATATTTTTGGCTTTTCTTATGATCTACAGGAAGAAATTATGGAAATGCAGAAGAATCAAGTATGTTGCTTCTTTATTTGGTGATTTGAAATTAAGTTTTTACTTTGAACCATCTACGGCAATCCTCCATTATAGAACTTCTGTGTTTTGTCCTATGATACGCAAATGCAAGAAACTGCTTTTGGGTCTACTTCCCTGTTTCGTCTAGCTTGTGTCATGGCCAATTTCTTTTTACTGTTATGTGCTCTCAAATGTTCATGGTAACATACAAAGCTACATGCGTTGGTTAAAAAATATCATCATCATTCAGAGCAGTTTCTGCTTATAAGCACTTCCTTCATCTTAAGACCACATTAGTAAATCACTGTATTATTGCTATACTCACCATTGAAGAGGGAAAACCTTCTCACAGTTGTATGTTGATGTTGTCAGGTTATGGAGATGGCGAAACAGCAAAGTGGGACTGCGAAGAGGCAATGCTTGAGAAGAACACAGACGGGTCCATGGTAAATGTGGCATTTGATGACTGAACATGAACATATGTTGAACTATGTAAGTCGTGTAAATATTACACAGTGACATGTTTGTTTGTGGTGTAGGTTGATAGAAACTAGATTCACTATAGGATGTTCCTTCTTTTTGATGGTTTCTCAGTAAAGGAATATAGGTAGTACGATTTATGAGTAGGTGGCACTGCAGCTTCGGCTTCCGAACGCAGTGGCCGACGTCTACAAGGCAGTTGGTTAGAGATACATTTTGATTAGAAGGCGTATATTTCTTCCTCTCTGTGTTGTGTAAAACTAACAGTCGTGTTCGTGTTGCCACAATCTAGAATACAAAGTTTATTTATGTGTTTATCTCTGTTGTTGTGAGCTGCTGTGTTCTGGTTTTTTGTGTTATATAGAAATCTGTTTTCCTTTTAAGATTTGAAGTTCAAATTTTTGCAAGAGCTGGTAGAAATACTATCCACATGAACATCCAAAATTTTACCAAATAATCTCAATTTGACATATTTACATAAATACCAAAACCATGAAAGAAATATAGTAACCATGAAAGAAATACTATTACTATAGATTTAAAAGTAAATACTTGTGCGAATTGAGTTTAATTCCATTTTGTTCTATCGAAATTAATTTATAATACATGAAAAATTATTTTTTTAAAGCAGTTAATTATTATACTTTTGAAAAAATAATATTGCTCCATTAATATGTTTTATTTTTTTATTATTTTTTTAATATGGAGTATTCTTGAAGATGAGTAATATTTTCATTTTAAATTGTACTTAATAATTTCTCTTTTAAAAAAAAAAATTTCATGCTAATTTTGTAAAAGTTTGGTGCACGACTCTGACAAACTCAATTTAAAACTAGTAAAACAAAAATGAGTGATTGTAATACAAAAATGTTCACAATTTTGATTATTAGTAATTAAAAATGTTCACAATTTTGATTATTAGTAATTAATTAATAATGTTAAAGAGATTTTTTTTTCCGGGTGTTACACCCAAATAATCTTTTCCTTTTCAATATACAGATGAATATGAGCCCACATCACTAATATACTCCCTCTTTCCTACTCAAATAGTATCATTTTACTATATTAGGTGAGTCGTCCAAATTGCACAATTTTCCTCTTTTAGTAAAAAAGGTCTATCAATGGCCCACAACTACTCATCACATCTCTCTAACACCTACCCACTTTACATAAAATAATAATACTCCTTAATCTACGTGCAAAAAAGCAAATGGTGCACTTTGACCTGGACGGAGGGAGTAATTACTTACTACACATTAAATAATAATGAGTTGATATTAGGTGCACCCATATGTATATAATTTTTATTCTATTTTGTATACATGTTATTCTATTTTGTATACGTGTAAGTAGTTGTATACTTTTTTCACATAAGTTTTTCATTAAAAAAACTAGCATCCATATGTGTATAATTTTTTATTCAATAGTGTATACATATTTTTTAATAATTGTATATTTTTTTCACTCAATTTTTTATTAAAAAAAGTAACAATTAAATTATATACATTTTTATTTATAATTGTATAGTTTGTTTTTGTTTATATTTGTATATGTTTTTTAAAGTGGGTGTACGTGCACTCATAATTAGCTAATAATAATTCTCCTCGATTCACGTGTGAAGTAAAAGCCACTCTTTCTACGGGAGGATTATGAATACGACTCACATCAAAATTTTAGGCAATGTTAGTATTTTGAAAATTATATTAAGATTTTGTATTGGTAAAATCTAGAATTTATTGTACTATGGTAACGAAACTCTGTAAAACACAATCTGAAAAAGAGATTATTGAAAGCGCAAAATAAAAGGAAGGGCGGTGAGGTTTTGTTCTACGGCGTCGACGCCTCTCGCCGGCGGGAACAAGTTGACTGTCTTTTGACCTGATTTTCCTTATTTACTTGGCAAACCAAAGCTTGATAAGCTTTCGCTAATTGCTACAAAAATCCCTCTTCAAGAATTGAAGCAGCATGGATATCTCTGTAGATGAATCGCCGGCGGTCAAAGCTCTTGGTTCGCTGTTTAAACTCACTGAAGTTCACTTATGGTGAGCAGGAACTCTGTCTCTCTCTCCCCTTTTGATTTAAAATTATTATTATTTTCTTATTCCATGTTTTATTACGAGGCTTGTTTTACATAAACATGCACGATGGCTCATATCAAGTGCAAGACTCACCTTTTTTCCGAGAATCGACTGTGAGTTGTTAACTAGTTTTAATGTTTACAGTGGGATTGGTTGAAGAAGTTTAATCTTGGTTCCATTATATTTTTTGGGAGTTTTTTGTTTTGTTTCTTAAAATCTGTTTCCACTATATATGAATTATGAAATGCAGAAGTTCACCTGTGGGGATAATGATTATGTTAAAGGAGACTATGAGAGAACCAATGGTGAGTCATGTTATTTTTTTTGTTAATATTCTAAAATACTTAGATTTCTTGATTATGAATTTAGAAAGGATAATTGTTTATCTGAGTCTTGGCTCGAGCATGGTTGTTTAGTGTTTGATGATTTTTTTATTCTCAGAGTTCTGTGTACCTGAAGATTTTGAACTAGCAAAACAGATGAATGATTTGGGACTTCCACTCTCTTTCCGCGCTAAAAAGGAGGTATGCATCAGCAGTTGGAATTTAATTTAGATGTTGAATTGGAAGTTATAATCAGTAAGCTTTGATTTCGAGGGATTTATTGTTATAATTTTAAGCAAATCAAATTATGAGCTCCTTCACAGGTGGCTAATAATGAGGTTTGAAATTCTAACAATGGTAAATGCATGGTTATATATTAAAGTTCTATCATGATATTCAGAAAATAGATGTTTCTGATAATCAAAATTATGTTCACTTCTGCAACATTTATTTTTAGGAAATGGAGTAAGTACTTTATTAGATTATTCTCATCAAGTTTCCCTGCGTGTATTAAGGATGTTGATGGTCTTGTCTTCTTCTTCTCAGACTTAGGTAACTGTTTCTATCTAGATTAACTGAAGTGATGCTGTTTTGTAGACGAGATGTGGAATGACTAGTGGAAAAAGGAAAGGATCAAGAAAGAGTCTTCAGCAAAGTCCAACTGAAATTGATGATTGCATGCTTGATTCAATAAAAGCTCTTCAGGAGGACAGTAGATCACCTACTAGTTTACTTGATACCTCCAAAGTTCAAGACCAGAGTGATATGCTTAAGATTGGGAATGTGGCAGAACTAGATGGTTTATTTAACCTCTCTCTTGAACGGAGGGACTTGCTGAGTTCCACTGCATGTGCCAGCACCATCAGCAATGAACATGAATTCAATGATCTTAGCTTTGTCGAGAATTTTAATTGCAGCTTAGGCCATGTCAATAATATGTTGGATGAAGCTGAGTCTATCCCATCCACATATGAATTGATGGCTACTGGCTTAAGGGAAGATTGTGGAACTTCAGAAGGAAGATGCTTAATAAATGATGGTGCTAATTGTGATCGGAAAGAAAGAGATGGAGAGTTTGACTCCCACCATCTAAGAATGGACCATTACAGTGATGCCCAATCAAATGATATCAGTTTGGAGGTGATCAAGGATGCAGACGTTGCTGCATATGAGCAGTTTTCTGAGCAAGATAATTATGTTATGATTAACAACCATCAAATAGCTAATTCTGGAGAATGGGAGGCATATTGGGATGATTTTCATAGCAGAACCTACTTCTATAATGTTGAAAAACAGGAATCTACATGGGACCCTCCTTCAGGAATGGAACACTATGTATATGGTAATATTGCTGATGAGTCAACTAATACAACAGCAGGTCTTTTTGAACTGGATACTAACCAGATAGATCCCAGGACATCTGAAGAGGCTCCAGCATCACCTCATGATTCTATAAAGGAATTGAGTCGTGATGCTGGGTCATTAAGTCAACAGTCGGTTGAGATAGAAGGAACCTGGCTTTCGGCTGATTATGCCCCTAGCATCAACACTAAAAGTAAGAAAAAGAAAGTCAGAAGATCAAAATCTAACAGGATGTTATTTATTTCAACTGAAGGTTTGTCCTTTGTCTAATTGGTTTTCATTTTCACTGATCTTTAGGCGATTTTACCTTTTTGTTTTAATCAATTAAAAAGTGATCACATAATTTGTTTTGCATCCTGCTTTCAACTTGAAGACACTTGATATAGAATATAGGTATAAAATACTAATTGGCCCAGTAATCTCCATTTTTTTTGGTCAGTGTAGTTACTTTTGGATGGATGATCATCAACGTTATTTTTTGAGTGCATAAGATTTAAATGCCCTTTCTTGTTGAAGATTTTGGTAGGTTGGTAGGAGGCTTTAATATATATACCTTATCTGTAAAGAGGCTCATCCAATGTCATTCCTTGTTACTTTCATGCATGGCCTTGTTACAAACTTGAAATTGTGTTCTGTGAATTTTTCTTTTCTCATTTCCTGTTTGCACAAAAATAAGTTTCATTAAATGACTCTTGGAATTTCTATGTTATCTTTCTTAAATATTCTTACTGTTTACCATAAATTTTTTTGTACTATTCAAAGTATCATTTCCTGTTTGCACAAAAATAAGTTTCATTAAATGACTCTTGGAATTTCTATGTTATCTTTCTTAAATATTCTTACTGTTTACCATAAATTTTTTTGTACTATTCAAAGTATCAGCATCTCTTAGATGGCCGTCGTATAGTGAAGATTTTTAGTTCGTTTATTTGATGGGCTTTACTATAGGTTGTACATTAGCTGTATTTTTTTTTATCAAGCGTAATATTATTTTGCCGTACACTGATGCTACAGTTTGCCTTAATCTTTAGAAATGATACAATTTTGACTAGAATTATTATTTATTTACTGATGTCTATAGATCCTGAAGGAGTTCTGTATGAAGTTACTCCTAGTATAAGCAAATACTGGTGCCAAAGGTACTTATTGTTCTCTAGATATGAATATGGCATCAAAATGGACGAAGAAGGATGGTTTTCTGTCACCCCAGAGCCCATAGCCAAGCATCATTCAGCTCGTTGCGGTAATGGTGCCATAGTTGATTTTTTCGCTGGAGTTGGTGGGAATGCAATTCAATTTGCTCAACGGTAAGCCTTTCTTAGCCATTTATTTTCTTATTCTCTGTCTCATCAATGTTAGGAGTCTCTTATTGCTTCAATATTAGTTGTCTTTTAATTGGTCTTGTGATCAAATATGAAAGGTCATTAAAATTTTTCATGCAGTATATTACATGAATCAGCTTGCCAATAATGCTGAATATGTTTTTGGGTTAGCTAGTCCATATTGTGTTTCATCCTGTAGATTTAGATTCACACACACACACACACATATATATATATATTTTCGGTTATTAAGCAATCAGAGTAGGAATAATTACAAAAATTACTCTTGAGGTTTAGCTAATGTGTTGGGGAAAAAAGAGAGAAGAAATTTGTTATCTTGCAAATACCTCCTTATTGTATCTCAGCCTTTGAGATTTTTATTTTTTTGCATATCCCCCTTAATGATAACTGCATGCTTAAAACTCTACGAGGGGCTTATGTCATTATGTGTCAATGCAACTGGCTGCTTATTACTGTTCATTTCAACATGGGTAGGGTAGTAAATTGCTTGTTGTGCATAGTGCTTTCTTTTACGAACATATCATATTAATAGTTTCTAGGATCAAGTTCAATACGTTTTAGTGATCAAGTCTACTATTTCCCTTTTTCAGGAGTAAACATGTGATTGCAATTGATATCGATCCAATTAAAATTGCCTTTGCACGCCATAATGCAGCCATATATGGAGTTAATGACAGAATAGATTTCATGAAGGGCGACTCTTTTTCTTTGGCCTCTAAACTGAAGGTAATCTCTGCTGCTAGCAAGATTTGCATAACCACTATTTTTTTATGCATGAATCTAAATGAGAGCTCACACACGCACATACACATTTTTTTTTGTGTGGGTTTCCAATCATGAAAATATACAGTAAAGAATATAATCATAATCTTTTTTTTGGGTCCGTGAAGCAAGTAGTGATGTCTCATGTTAAGATTTCTAGCTCCTTTTTCGTCATGGTGATATTTTGAGCTTTAAAAGAAAGTTGCTGAGATTATGTTCACGGCTTTATATTTCCATCATCATTCAAGACTTCTGGCGTATATATTGTCATCATGTACACTAGAGACACATCTCTCATTTCACTTTCTTTTTTCCTTGGAAGACCTAAAAAACTCATAAATGACTTTTCTAAAAATCATATGCATCAATAAATTGAAGTTCTGAATGATGATAATTCATGATTTATAATTGGAAATTTTCTTGCAGGCAGACACAGTCTTCATGTCTCCCTCCACCTTGGGGGGGTCCTACTTATTCCAAAGTAAAGAAATTTGACATGAACACTATGCTTAAGCCGCATGATGGGTATTACTCGTCTTTCAATGATTTGATCCTTTCTGATATCTATTGTTCCTCAACATTATGCTAATACAAATCCTTCTTTGTGCACATTAGGCAATTTCTCTTCGACGCAGGAAAACAAATTGCTCCCAAGATGGTCATGTTCCTCCCAAGAAACGTTGATGTAAATCAGATCGCAGAATTATCATTATCCGCTACACCTCCTTGGTCTTTGGAGGTAGCCATTCAAATCCTTTCACAACATTATTCTTCCACACACACACACATATATATTCTATTTGTATATCCTAATGAAACATTATAGTATATATCAGTGTTGTAAGTATTTTCTGAATGATTTTGTTGCTTCCTAGATGATCCTTACATAGTCAATTGATAACACAAATAAACCATAAATGCCTATTCTCCCGTTTGGAGCCTCTTGAGGTTATGATTCCAAGCAATGAATAATTTCAGGTGGAAAGGAACTTCTTAAATGGCAGATTGAAGGCTGTGACTGCTTACTTTTCTGAACCCTCAACATCTTAGCCTTAACTTTCTACTCTCCAATGACTGAGAAGCAACATGAAGTTGAATATTAGTGCAAATACAGCTCAAGAGGGAGGTCTTGTACATCGAATGCTTTTGGCTCGTTGCTACACGACGAAGTTTGGTTGGATTTAAAGAGTGTATGGGTGCTACTGAGCTTGTACAGATATGGAGATCTTGTTAAATGCTCGATAGCTACTTGAGTTCGTAAATATTTATGTTTTTTTTTCCCTTTCATTTGGGATGCGCTTGTATTTAGTTGCATTCTTGTTATATTCAGTTGTTCATTGAAAAACTAATAGGAAATTTTAGTTCGTTAACAAGATGTATAAGTTTTTATTCATTAGTGTATATGAATTTATTAGAGTAAATATATATGTTTTGAACGTGAATGCACGGATTATCGATTTGTGCATCACAAGATATTTGGCCTAATTTAATATACTCCTGTACTATAGCAAGTAAAATTTAAAGATGGTGTTGGAATCTGGAGATGCTTCAAGAATAAACATTACACTCTACCAATAAAATAGGCAAACGGTTGTCAATTCACATGAGAATCTCGTTTTACATATTACTTTTTATTATATAAAAAATATTATTTAAATAAATAAATTATTATTTTTTAAATGAAAAAATTGCTCTTCAAAATCTTGCACTGATTCACTAATTACTTTTTGAAAAATTAGAATTTAAAGAGATAAACTATTACATTTTAGAATAAATTTAATGTCACGACAAGATTATATGTACACAAAACATTGCCTTGAATGTACTATACATATCCTTCGGTTATTATTGAATAGCAAAATAATCTTTAGGGTGGTGGAAAATGAATTATCCATATACATACAAACAAATTAAAATACATTTTTGTATAATAAATTGGAAGTTTGACGGTATCCATCAAACAATCAAAAGAAGTACATAGCATTCTATTACAAAGACAAAAGAGAATGAGATATTTTAAACAAGTAGAAAAATGTTACATATACACAGAAGAATTCAATGCATTTGGGGAAAAAAGACTAGGTATGTCACATGCTTTTCCCTTCAATGTTTGACTACATTACAAAATTAATTCAACCAGATTCATGACATAGATTTCATATAAAATTTTTCTATAGTCAGCCTTCATCAATTAATTATTACTTTGAAAGCATATATTAAACCACAAAGATAAGTAATGCACTATAGACAAAGTAAAATTATGTAATTTGAATGAATTGACATTAAAAGCTCTGAATAAATAAATATATAAATCTTAAGATAAATAAGAGAAAATATAGATTAGGCGTATATACATTGGAATGTACACATTCATTTATTAAAGTTAAGTAAATATTACTACTTCCATTGTTTTAAGAGATCGTTCACTCATTTTTTTTTTAATTTAAAAAAGGAAAAAGTGAAGGATTTATTGTGTACATAATTGAATCATTCTAACAATCATTAGATCTTTGCATGAGATCAATTTGTCAAAATCACACACACATACATATATATATATATTAGAGAGAGAACATGATACTCACTAGATTTGATTGGATTGAATTTAGATCCGGATGAGAGTTTAAATGGATTTTAGTGAAGCATGATCCTTGAGACACCAACACTACATCTCTCTATTGGGAAACAACCTACTTTTGTAATAACAAACTTATTTCCATTCCATAAATTCCAAACCCTAGGAGTAATATTTTAGAATTTTTGTTCTTATGATCATTTTATTATAATAATGATAATGTATTCATTTTATTTAGTTATTCACTTTAAAAGTATCAATTTTCCTTTTTAGCAAAAGTAACTCATACATGATACACCACTCACTTTTAATACAATTACTCACTTTATGTATAATAATAATACTCCTTAATCTAAAAAAAAAACCTTTAGTATAACTTTGAATGTATAACTCTAATCTAAATCGGCTAAAACTTGTGTCTTTAGGGACATCGTGCCCTCCCAAGTTTTCCAATAGTTATACCCTTTAGTATTAAATGTTATAGTACCTTTTAGTAAAAGAACTTATTTATACCCTGATTTTCTTAGATTTTTTTTTTAATCAAGCATTTATACTATTTATATTTAGATCGATCTTTTTAATTAAAAAAATTATATTCTAATTAATTGAAGAGTATAATCTTTTGAATAAAATATTATACTTTTATACGAGACACAGTTAACCCACTCATCTAAAATGGGGGAAGTTTTGAGTAAACAATTAGTTGCGGTTGTTTGTACGATTCGATGGCTATATCAAAGTTATTAATTTACTTAATTTTGATGAATTCTGAATACTATTTTATGGTCTAAAAGATAAATATATTAAAGTAAATTAATAATAATAATAATAATAATAATAATAATAATTCGGAATTCATTATTACTATTGGTATTATTATCCAATTATATTCTAGTGCAGTGGTCCTCACTGGTCCTAGTTGTTATCTTCGCTCCGATCATGTATATAAAGTTGTTTCTAATATATTTTATTTATAGTATTTAAAATTTTCATTACTTAGATGATTAATTTAAATTTCTATTGACGTATTATATGAAAATTAATTTTTTTTTTTAGTTATGCAAACTTATCCCTATCGCTTAATTAGGTTAACTAGAATTAGAAACATGGTCAATGTAATATGAGTCGAATATTGCTATGTTCATATGTCGACATTTTTCTTTCATGAAATCGTTGGAAACATCACTTTAAAAACTTAGGACTTATTACATTGTCGTTAAAAACATCATCTTAAAGCCCACAGATTATAATCACATGGCTATGATGAGTGGTTCACGTGAAGTACTTCTCATGTTTAATCTATCACATTTATATATATGATGTTATATACTTCCTCCGTCCCTAGGTATAAGAGTCTCATTTTACCATTTTGATTGTCCCACTCAAAGGATTCCATTTCCTTTTTTGGACACATGGGACCCACCAACATCCACTAATACAATTAAAACATGGGGCCCACACACCCACTAATACAACTATCCACTACACATTAAATAATAATGCTTCTTAATCCACGTGCCCAAAAACAAATGAGACTCTTACCAAAGGGACAGAGGGAGTATATAAACAACCAACTCATTTAATATCATTAAATAAAAAATTGTTATCAAGCATACATTTTGACTAGTATAATTTATTTTCTCTGCCTTATATATTTATAAATTATTTATGACACATTCATTATATCAATGCATAATATTCACGAATAATGATTGTACTTTTTTCAAAACAAAAAATAAAAAAATTGAAAATTTGGAGAGATCACTAAAAAAAACTGTTTTTTTTAAACGGAATATTTCGTTGGTAAAAGTCTTAATTTCATTGTTAAATTGACTTACCAACGGATTCCGTTCATTGTTAAATGGACTTACCAACGGATTAGCAACGGAATCCGTTAGTAAAGTGGTGGTTGGTAAATTTTTAGCAATGAAAAATCAATTCCGTTGGTAAATAATTCCGTTGGTAATCCGTTGCTAATAATTCCATTGGTAATTTATATAATGATTCCCTTGCTAATCCGTTAGTAATTACCAACGGATTGAATTCCGTTGCTAAAATAGAGAATAAATCCGTTGGCATTCCGTTGTTAAAAAAAAAAAAAAAATTATTGCTAATCCATTGGTAATTACCAACGGATTGAATTCCGTTGGTAAATTTGGTTGCTAAAAAATACTTTTTTTGTAGTGGATGATTTGATTAAATATTAAAGCTAGCTTTTTAAACGAGATGATCAATTAATATATATATATATATATACTCCCTCCATCCCAAGTAGTTATGTACATTTATACAACGTTAACATGCATATTAAGAAAAAATAGTAGTTATGTATATTTATACGACGTTAACATGCATATTAAGAAATTTCTTTTTTAAGTGTCTTAAAATAAATTGGGGCAATTAATTAAGTTTAGTAGCTAGTTTAAAGGAAAAAGTAAATAAAGTTGTTGAAAATGATGAATAAAGTGAAAATAAAATTATTATTATTAATGAATAAATTGTAAAATAAAGCGTGCAAAAATACTTGAAACGACTCAAAATAAAAAGTGCGTATAAATATTATATAATATTAGTCATGACCTAATAAAATTTAAAGATTCGAATCTCATTGCCACCATTTCCAAAAAAATTTCATGTATAAGACTTTATACAAATAAACTTCTTTATGTGCTTAAACTTAAATTTTTAGATGAAATGATCATAAATTATACAAATCGATCCTTTGAGATGAATCAAATTGCATGATATTCCTTATTGGTAATTAATTAGCTAGCTAGGCAGAAGGTTGGAGAGTGCTCTCATCTAAAAATCCTCTAATGAGATTGAAATGGGGTGGATGAGACGATCTCACATAAAATCTACAAATTATGCAAACTCAAAAATTGGAGAGGGTCCTGATCTAAAAATCCCCCAAATGTGATAATCTAAATGATGTCTTTGTCACAAAAAATAGTGAGGGTTGCTCCAAAGAGTTAGAACATGTATATTTACAAATGGACCTACAAGTTTACAGTTTAAGGGGCATCTGTCCTTCTAATTCATCCTTTCTTGCCATGGATATTCCAACCAGATTGGTCCCTCTCATTACTTCACATTTAATTCATATAGCCATATGATATGATAACCTATACTTCTTCTTTCCTATAAGATTTTTTCTTAATTCATCACAAAATTAACATATATACTAGTATATATGATTAATTAGTATTGTTTCTAATTAATTTCACCACTCAAGTTTCTTGCATGAGAGAGACTAATGAGTGATAAGAGAGAATATTTGATAATTTATTTACAAAACTCTGTTCAATTACTTAAAACCATTCACTTGTGAGTGAATCAAGTTAATAGTATATAGGATGATAATCACATGATATTTCAATTGATATATACCACGGTGTAAATTACTCTGTAACAAATTCATTTTCATATTTACTTTTGTGGGTTTTACGATATTTTTTTGGTAATAAATAAATAATAAAGTATATTATGTGTATAGTGATGACAAATTTAAAATTAAAATATATTAGAGGAATATTACTTAGTTCTTTTTTCTTTTATTGAAGTGTAAAATTAAATTTGGAATGGATCAAAACGAAAAGTGTGAAGTTGAAATTGAGAGGGATTAATAAATAACTATTCATCAAAATTGTTATCACCCTCCACTAGGGTTTCATTTTACTCTTTTATGCATCCGCCCCAAAATATCTAATCTTTTTTTAGATATATGAAATTTATACCCATCAATAATACAATTAAGGATTCACATACTTTATTAATACAATTCTCCCATATACATTAAATAATAGAGTACCGAGTAATTTACATGTACATAGAAACGTGATCCAAACAGTAAAATCTAATTCCATAAGATACGTTGAATTATAAGTATTATTCATAATTAAGAAGTAGTCCATATTTCATGCATGATATAATTAGGCAATTAATAACGATGATATAAATAATAAACTCTCGTTCTTTACAGATCAAACTCTACAATTAATTAAGCTAATTAATCTCAGCTTAATTAATCATCACTTAAATGATGAACATTATACGCCGCCGACGGCGGATACTGCTGATGATGATACCTTTTCGCCACCGCCACCGCCGGAAAGTAGCTCCCGCTGGACATCGGCACCGGAAAGCCGACCCCGGGCGCCTCCGGTCGGTTCGCCGCCACCCTCTCGAGCGACTGCACCTGATTCTTCAAGAATTTGACGTAATGAATGGCCTCATCCAGCATCGACGCCGTGTCCATCTTTGTCCCGCCGGGGACCAGCCGCTGCAGAATCCTGATCCGTTCACTTATCCTCTCCCGACGGTGGCGCGCCGCCACGCTCTGCGGGTCGGTCGAGATCTTCACGTTCTTCCTCTTCGGCGGCTTCACGGACTCCGGGTCAATGTGCACCGGCTGCATTGCCGCAATCCGGAAGATCATTTCCCTCATCGCCGCCATTGAGCTCCGCTGCTTCTCCGCCTTGCCGGAGAACTCGTCCTGCCACCCGTTGGGTGGCGGATGATAAGGATGAGCCCCACCGGAAAAGGGATCCATAAATGGATAGGAATTAACATCATAATTGTTAAGAGTGGGATTGATGTTGTTGTCGTCGCTGTCTTCGTTGAATTCGACCGCCGGAATTTCTCCGGCGTCGTCGAAAGAGCCGCCGGAGAAATCGGGGAGCTTCTCCATCTGCATCAGCATCATTTCCATCTGATCTTCAGTGGCAGATTTCATGAACTCATGAATATCCATATGATTAATTAATTTAATTATTTGTACCACTTTTAATATATATATTAAGATAAGATATAGTAAATGTGAGAATTAATTAATTAATTAGAAGAGAGAAATGGGGTGGTAAAAATGGAAGGAAAACGTGGGAAATCTGAGGAAAGGTGGCGAACAGAAAAGGAAAGAGGAGTGTGTATCAGAAGGTATCAGTATAGGAGTAGTTGTAATTGTACAGTGTTTTTAGGAGAGAGAAAGAGAGGAGAGAGAGATAATAGTAGTGATATTGGGAACAGACTAATTGAGGCAGTGGGGAAGGTATATATATATATATAGTATAACACAAGGGAAGGGAGATCATTCATTATTATGTGAGAGAGAGATCCCACCTAAGATATATATGTTGGATCTTTATTACAAATCCAGATTTATAGTATTTTATTACACATCAAATAAAACATAATAATTAACTAGTACTACTAATTAACTACAATGCAGATCATTGATAATTGTTAATGATTTTCTCTCTACAAGTTTAACAATAATGAAGAAGAACATATATATTGGTCCATGCATTTGAAAATGGAGATAATAGAAGTTTGAACTTTGAAGTATATACACCTTTTATTATTTTGGGAATCGACTACATTTTGATATTACTTCTCGCATTATATGGGTGACTTTGTGTTTCACCTAAGTATCATTTATCAACCGATCATAACGGGAAAATTTAGGAGATTGGAAGGAAGTGGAGATTGAAGTTGGATGAATGTATTAATAAAGAATGGTTAAATGAAGTAAGTTAGTTGAAAGAAGGGTAGCTAAACCCCACTGCACATGAGAAGAGTCAGATCGCAGTGAGTATAAATGAGTCACTCAACAGCCGGTGGGGTGGGGGCAACTTCCCACTCATGATACCGGCCCGGCCCGGCCCGATCTGGATGCTCCTTATATTAAAAGATTCAAAATTACCACTAATACCACCCCTTTTTATTTATTTTAAAAGTAAAGATAATTCGAAAATTTTTAATACAATAATTATGCACAATAATTTTTAGTGACCCAAGTTCGATTCCATTTTAGAGCAAATTAGGAGGGGAGATATAAGAGGCTTTGAAAAAGAAGAGAATATAGGTGCTTGGTGTAACTACTAACTATACTAACAACTATAACATTTACCTATTTAAAAAAAAAATTTATACACTACATATAAAATAATAATATTTATTAATCTATGTAAAAAAAATGGAGTATATATTAATAATAGAGGGCGGGAATATTATTATTATTTTAATTAATTATTGTATGGATGAGATGCTTCAAAGAAAACATACATAAATATCAAATCATGAAACTCGTGTTACATGAAATGATATACAGAAACCCCGAAAATATACATATAAAGTTAGCTTTGTGTGGAATTAATGAATATAATATTTTCATCCCCTCATAAAATCTTTATTAAATCTTTATATGTCTGTCCCATAATACTATTTATATTTTAATAAAGGAAATGTGAGATTAATCCAACGACTTTAAAATACATTTTAGCTTTAATTTTGATATATATCCTTATGAATAAAATCATGCTGCCACTGGTGTGACATTAAATGATATACATAAACCCTAAGATGACACACATATATAAAAGCTAATTTTATGTGCTATTGGTGTATATGAATACTTCCATTGTCTCATGAAATCCTTCTTGCATTTTTTATGTATTAGTTCCATAATATTCTAAGCATTTTAATAGATTAAATGTGCGATTAATCCAAAAACTTTAAAAATGCATTTTTATTTCAATTTTGATATCTCCACTAAAACACATAAAATATATATTTTTTAAAAATTTTTATTACCTAAATAATAATAAAATAAACAAGTTTTTGACAGAATAAAATAAACAATTTAGTGGAATAATAAAGTGAAGAGTTCTATGGATGATGGAGTATAAATATACCAATAAAACTCTAAAAAAATAATATTAAATCCTAAAAATATAAATTAAATTCTAAAAATAACCCTTGAATCCGTTCACTCAGTTGGGATTATTCCATTTTCCTATTTCATCTATCCTTTCATTTATTAATATATGACTAAGTGTTATAATAATCATTGTCTGTCCATCAATCTTATTTTAAAGTATAATAGTTACTTCTCATGCCTATTAATATTAATATTTGTTTTTTAATCGATTAAAAAAATCATAGGTTAATTGTATGCTGTTAATTTGATTGTGTTTCAATTATATCTGAAATTGTATAATTCTAACTGCAACAACTTATTTAGACCGTCCGACATTAAGATTCATGAGCGAGATGGAAACTCAATGTACCATATTTTTCTTAAATAAATCAATAAATATAAGACCCACATACGTAGTATGTCTGACACTTATTTAAATTATATCTATCTATCTATCTTTTAATTGATTAAAGACAAAATATAATAATACATTAATATAATTTATAATTTGTAAACAATAGCCTATCTCAAAGTCTTACTTATTAATTTGTCGAATGCACCCTTCAAGTTTTTAAAATTACAAGAACAGCAGTAGGTTAGCCGTTATTTTTTAAAAATACACCCTCTCCAAATATGCAAATGGGATCAATGGATAATTGTAATTTTAAAGTCCTACATTTGATGAAATAAAATTAATGGGGGAGAAAAAGGTAATAATTAGAAGATGAGGGAGCGATTTAGAAATAAGAAAAGCAGGAATTGTGAGAGGTCCCCATCCCATCCTCCGTTTTTATATAGAAATAGTGGCACACTATTCGAGGTGGATTAGGTTTTGAGTGTTACAACTGTTTCATGTGAATCTTTTTATTTTCCTACACTCACCAACGGGTAAATGTTAATTAATCCATAGATTTATTAAAATTATTAGTGGATTAAAAAAGTTAAAAAATTTCATAATTAAGTAACAATATGAATTTTAATACTTTATTAATTAATTTTATGGGTTATTGTAACTCACATCCTCTTTTAAGTTCACATTCACGGAGCTTATAAAGAAAATAAAAGTACTTAAGTATAATTATTGTGTAAACTCTTTTATTTTTAGTATTTTTTTTAAGGATTGTTGATGCGTGTTCTTAGCTAGTTAATTTTAGGATTAAGGAAGAAGGTAAGGATGTGTAACTGAGTTAAGAACGATCAAATCAAACATAATAAACTGGTAAATATGTGAGAGATGGGAAATCCGACAAAAGATCTTAACCAATTTTATTACTTTCCTCAAGAACAACACTCATAAAAACCTCACCCTTACAAGTGCAATATCTAGTATGAGAATGAGTAATCAGCTTCTCTTCTGTGAGAGAAGATATTTATACTACCGACAAGCCCTAACGATTGTCCAATCTCGTGGCGCCACCTGGACGAAGACAAGCAGTCATAAATGGAGCTGGCCGGTACACCGACGACTTTGGGGCTAGTGCAGGGAGCTACCAGATGTCTTGCAGAACGCTGCATGTCTCCTTTTGTCCTTTGCTTACCTCCCATTGGCGGATGAAGAGGGATGTACCTGTCGTGTGTTATCTTCTAGCTGGGAGTGTTGTCCAAGACATCCTTTCTTACCGTTATTCTTGTCCTCTAGCCTGCCATCACTAGCCGTTCTCACAGTATGTCTGTACTTTGCCCCGCAAGTCTGATAATCCCTTTAACCATCAGATAGATGGGTTTCCGAGGCTATGCTGTCCGTCCGAGTCCCTGAACGTCTAGTTCGGCTTCGGAGCCGAGGTGTCCTGCCAAGATGTCGCGGTCTCCTATTCCCTGGGTGGGCTTCCTGTCTCTCGGCCCTCTCTTGGTCTCGTCTCCTTGGGTTCTTCGGCCCTTCAAGGATGGGCTTGTTTCTTGGGCCGTCCTTTGGGCCGTCGTCATTACATAAATCACCATTTATTCCTGTTCTTGAGTCTCTCTGTGGTTGGGCCTTTTGCTTGTGGTGGGCTAGTTTGTTGGGCTTCCGGCCCATTTGGCATGGGGATATAATACCCATAACAAGGATCATGAAGTAGTGTTAATTCAAGATAAACCTAACACTTCATAATACTTTTGTGGGTAAATATCAAAATTGGTCCTGTAAGTATGACATTTTTCAACTTTATTCCTTTATCATTTGCAATTCTCAATTTTGGTCATTTTTTGTCCACTTTTAGTCATTTTGGTCCAAATTTAGTCCTTTATGTTAAAATAAATCCAAAAATTATCTGAAAATATATACATTTAGGACCAAAAGTGGAAAAAAAATGATCAAATTTTGAAAAAAGGACCAAAACTGGACCAAAAAGACTAAAAGTTGACAAAAATGACCAAAATTGAGAATTGTAAATGATAAAGGACTAAAATTGGAAAATGTCATACTTACAGGACTAATTTTGATATTTACCCTATTTTGTTATATATACATCCCAAAATGTTTTAGTTTAAATGGATTTAAAAAATTAAGTAATTATTGATAAACTATGTTTATTTTGATTTTTTAGTTAGGATATTTATATACTTTCTAAATTATGCAAACATATCTGTATAAAATTTTATGTAAATCAATTGCAGTGGTACATAAATCTTATTGCAACATATCAACTCATTTATATTTTTCTTCTTTCATTTTCAAGTCATAATACTCCACCAACAACAAATTAAAAAATATAACAAAATGATGGTTTCATCGAATGCACACAGACATTAAAAACGGTAACAATAGAGTGAAATAATACATTTAATGGATCGAGTGACTTGGTGTGAAATTGGGTATTTTTGAAAAATTATTCTATAGAATATACTCCCCCAGTCCAATAGCAAGAGCCTTTTACTTTCATCACATGGATTACAGAGTATTATTATGTAATGTGTGCTGGATAATTGTATTAGTAGGAGTGTAGACCCCATATTTTAATTGTATTAGTGGATATGTGTGGATCCCGTGTATATAAAAAGAAAAGGGGACTCTTTAGGTGGGACGTCCAAAATGAAAAAAATACTCTCTTTGAAGGGTACAGAGAGAGTAAAAGACTACTCTTTAAAGAGTAATATTTTTTATTCAGAAAAGTATTAGTTCATCTCTTTAAAGAGTAGCTTTTAATGTTTTAAAGAGTAATTGGATTTACAATAATTTGAAAAGTAGTTTTTTTTTCATTTGAAAGAGTAATATTTTATGTCTCTAAAGAGTAATTTTTCATATATCAAAGAATAATTGTTGAAAGCAGAGTTCACATTTGAACCAAGTTCATACAAGTGTTTGCTCATTTAAAAATATAATTGGGAGAATGACCCAAATGCCCAATATAAATGGCCCAAAATCATTGACAACCATCAATTAAATTGTATAACATTCCTATTCATTTGCCAATTTTTGGACCAAAATATCCACAATTTTTTTTATTATTTTATTATTAAGTGTCGGTAATGGTGTTGAATAACCGACATAGGATACCGACATCATATTCCGACACTATTGTCATAACATCAGATGTCGGTTTCAGTGTCAAAACCATGACATAGAATACCGACACAGGATCGACAACGAATCCGACATCCGATGCTACGATGATGATGTCGGTATCTTGTTTGGGGCTCCAACACCATAACCGACATTAAATAATAATAAAAATTAAAAAAAAAACAAAGGGTGGGAATATTTTGGTCCAAAAATAAATAATTGAGTAGAATTATTACACAATTTAATTAATTGTTGGCAATAATTTTTTACCATTCAAAATGGGTTACTTTTGACAATTGCCTCAATGTAATTTTGAATTAATTAAGTATTACTTATATATATTTATAAAATAATACGTTATTATTCATATCGTATTGCGTTATTCATATACTATAAATACTATGACCAGCAAAATATTAGAATCCTATGTTTATTTTTTAAATTTCAATATTAATTGACTTTGCACTGTACTTTGCACTGTACTTTGTAAATATTGGGTCAATTGTAGCAAATGAGATTATCTACGTAACTTTCATATTCTATCTATGATTCTATATTCTAAATATATCTCATGTGTCCTAGTTATTTTCTAAATTATTATTAAAGTGATAAAATTTAATAATCATTTATTATAATATTTTAATAAAAAACATGTTATGAAGCGCTATTATAAAATAGGTAATTCATATCGTAATTGTCTGTGGATTATTAATGTTATGCTTGTTTAGAAATTTTTGTAAGATAAATTTTGATTTTATGTCAACTCATTACGTAATTGTTGGTGGATTATTAATGTTATGCTTGTTTTGAAATTTTTGTAAGATAAATTTTGATTTTATGTCAGCTCATTACGTGAGAACTGAGAAATGTATAGTGATATGTGTAAAAATCTATTAATTAATATGAGAGGGAGGAAAGAAATGGAGAAAATGAGTATTAATTGAGAGAAGATAATACAAAGAAGATGGATTAGTTAGGTATTAATAAAGTTCATAAGTGTATAAACAAGTGATTTAGAAAACTTGAGTGTAAATTTAAAAAAAAAAAACCGAATTTCAAAGCCAAAATCAAACATAACCAAATGTTATTGACTATTTATGGGATGTTTTAGTATTTTTATGTACAGTAATAAAAAAATATAAAGTGCACTAACAGTTATGAATGTAAATTTAAAATTAAAGTATACTCTCTGCGCCCGTTTTAATCTTTACGTTTCTATTGTGCGCGTCTCATTTCAATATTTACGTTTTTCTTTTTGAAATATGGGACCCACCTAAAACAATTAATATATCATCCAACACTAATACACCTATCCACTTTACATTAAATATTATATATTTCCACCCACTATCTATTAAAATATTATATTCCTTCATCAACGTGCAAAAAACAAACGTAAAGATTGAAACGGGACGGAGGGAGTACTAGAATTATGTGAATTGTGATTATCGTATTGACTGATTTTACAAATTTTGAATTAACGACAATTGTTGTAAGACGAATGAAAATAAAAATTACTCTTACTCTCTCCGTCCCATCCAAAGAGTTATTTTTTTCTATTTTGGACGTCTCACCTAAAAAGTTCTCTTTATTTTTTAACATACATGAGACTCATACATACCCACTAATATAATTAAAATATAGAGTATATATTCTCACTAATACAACTACCCAGTACACATTAAATAATAGTAATACTCCTTAATTTATGTGCAAACAGCAAAAATAACTTTTGAATGAGACGAATAGAGTATATTGATTTATGTAAAATTTTATTAATCGAAGTTTGAGTAGCTAAGATAGTGTTGGACAATAAAATGCATCTTATGTAAGGGGGGTTTAAATGAAATGTATGCTACTTCCGCAATTCAATTCATTCATTCACTTGATTTGTCCACTTGCAACAATGGGATAATAGTCTTGTACATTTGGTTGGTTTATTTAATTTTGGATGAATCTACGATAAAATTAAAATATTAAGAAATGAATGTTATGAATCCCTATAGTTAAAGATAATTTTTTAATTGAATTATTTAATTTTAAATGAATTGATGATAAAATCATTAATGATGAAATAAATTTAAGACAAATGCTAACTATAACATTTGGTTGCGTGTGCCACGGAATATTTTCCGAATATGTAGATTCTGAATAATGATTCTAAATACATTTTGGGTTTTTTTAGGATAAACTTTTTATTTTATATCAAATTAATCTATAAACGAGGAATATGACATAAGACAAGATATGAGAGAGAAGAAAATAAAAATTAATCGGGAAGAGTGTATGGATTGAAGATTAATAAAGTTTGCTTGTATAAATGGGGTGATTTTTAAAACACATCTAAAATAAGATTTGTGTTAATTTTAAGAAATATGAACCGATTAAAAAAAATTGTGGAAGACATGATACGTTTTGTGAGATGTTTTAAAGTATGTCTATTATATAGATAAAGTATATTTAATAGTTGCTAAATTATATTTTCTAAAGTAGATTGAATTATGCATTAAAGTACTCCCTCCATCCCATAAACAAATTCACACTTTCTATTTTTGTTCGTCCCATAAATAAGTTTACATCCTCAAATAAAAAATACACACAAATCAATAACCCAATAACACATTTTAATTTTAAAATTGTCACCCTTTACAACTCACACAACTTATTTTATAATTTATTATTACCTAAAAATACCAAAATACCCCTAAAAGTAAAACAAAAATCAAATTTTTCTTAAACTCCGTATCACAGTAGCCGAGAACTTCTCTTTGGGACGGAGGGAATATGATTTTAGTGTGTTATAATACGATTTATTATTGAGATACTTTAACTATATAAATAAGTATACTTTACTTATATAATAAGCATACTTTAGTGATGAATCGACTCGTCTCACAAAAATCCGTCTTACAAGAATGTCTCTTAAAATTTATTAAAAATACTACTCCCTCTGTCCGGTTCTAAGGTATCTATTTACTTTTTGCACGTGGACAATTCTAAGGTCTTTATTTGCTTTTTGCACGTGGATTAATGAGTATTATTATTATAGGTAAAGTGTGTAGTCGTATTAGAGGGAAGTGGTGGGTCATATTAGGTACTTTTTTTATTAAATAGAGGAAATTAATACATTTGAAGCGGACGTCAGAAATAGTGAAATGGATACCTTAAAATCGGACGGAGGGAGTAGTATTTACTTATTATTCATCTCACATTATACAATTTGTTAAGATAATTTCAAGGTGATTCTTAGCTGATTATGGGTCACTGATAACCCTCTTATATAGATGTACACAGTGCATATCTCATATAAGAGGGTCATTAGTGACTCACGTAGGTAAACCTCAACTTTTATCATTTTCAAAACCACCGACTTATGGGCTTGGACCTCTGTTTTGTTTGCAAGATGGCTTCATAGTCCAACTAGTATTTCACAATATTGTATGGTGATGTTTGATAATTTGATTACATTTCAATCTTAGAGATTTTTTGGATATCATATATTCTTGATAATGAATTGTATATAACCTGGTACAATAAACATGCTTCCTTTACTTTCAATGTGTGTTTTATTCTTTTTTTTAACTGTTGCTGTTACTGTTTTTTTATTTAATTTTAGGAATATAATTGCAATTTTACCCTTGTGGTTTAGGGTATAATTTATTTCTAGAGTTTAGGGTTTAGGGTATAATTATGATTTTACCCTTGTGGTTTAGGGTATAATTTATCCCCTAGGGTTTAGGATATATCTATAATTTTACCCTTGTGGTTTAGGGTATAATTTATCCCATAGGGTTTAGGATATAATTGTAATTTTACCCTTGTAGTTTAGGGTATAATTTATCCCTAGGGTTCAGGGTTTAGGGTATAATAGTTATTTAAATAAAATAAATTTAAAAATAAAATAAAAAACAACATTAATGAAGGAGCAGGAATTAATTAAGAAGGGTGGGGACCAAAGTTGTACCAATTCAATTGGTACAACCGGTTGTACCCTAGTCCCTCTCTATATTCTTTCTTACATAATTTTTTTTTCTTTTATTAGTTAAAAGAAAGTATACTAACTCGTAGGGGTGTAAACGGGTAGGGTATGGTACGGGTACGCCCAATTCATATACTACCCACATCTTTTTTTTTACCCTTACCCTACCCTATTACCCTCAAATGTATCATCGGGTAGGGTATGAATAATATCCATCGGGTAATGGATAATTCGCGGATAAATGGTTATCCGAAATTTTAAAATGGCTACCCTTGTCGACCAAATAATATACCACTCTAAAATACACAATGATGTAAGAAAATCAAAGTAAATGCAAAAGATTAAAAAAAACAGATTGAGATGTGAGTAGCCTACCTCAATCCCCCACTAATTAAAATAAAAATTGATATAAAATATTAGAGGGTATCATTTTATTAATCATACCCTTGAAGCCTTTTGCTTTCTTAAATCAAATAAGCAATGTGATGTACACTAGTATGTGCGTTATAAAGTGGAACCATTTTTCAGATTATACAAAAACATATACTCATATATGTCTATGTATAAATAAAAAATATAATAAACTATACTAAATATAAAATATGGAGTAATAAAATATACTAAATATAAAATATACTCATATATATAAAGTAAGCGGGTAATCGGATAGGGTAATCGGGTATTTTAAAAATATCATATCTTGCCCTTACCCTCAACATTTTCAAGAGGGTACGGGTACTACCCGATACCCGAATATGCTCTACCCTACTCTTACCTGATAGGGTATTACCAGCAAGGTATCCAAACCCGCAGATAAAATTAACAGCCTTACTAACTCGCCTGTCTAAAAATAAAAAATAAATAAATAAAATCACTTTAACCTTTTTCTAATAAATGTGGAGCTTGAGAAGCTTCTAGGCCAGTAGTGGGGCCATAACTCAAAAGACTTGCAAGCTAGGATAAGTGATCTTTATTCAATCAAATAGGTTTTTCAAACAACATATTATTAATAAAACAAAACAAAGATAAGGTCACATTCTACATGTCAATTCTAACGTGGTGAAATTATTAACGTAGGAACAAAACTTGTCTCCCAAAACTTTTTTTTTTTTTTTGGAAATTACTACTCAAATGGAATATTATTGTGTGCGGATGAGTAATAATTATATATATATATATATATATATATATATATATATATTGTGGAGTTGTCTGTTTAATGGAACATATTTTAAATATGATATATATACAAACAACTATTAATGTGTAAATTGAGAATTTTCTTAAATTTTATATACTTATATATTTTTAATCAACATTTTCTTAATAATATAAGCCTATGAAACATTTCTTATGCATATAACCTTCGTAAATTAATAAATTATTAATTTATCGATTATATAATATCTCTCTAAATTAATACTTCGTAAGTACAAGATATACTATAATATTATCAGTAGATACAAAGTATTTATTAACTATTACAAAATTATTTCATAAATAGTCCCAATTACTCCTGAATATATCATGTAGATAAAAAAAGGCATATATTTACGTTAGAATGATCGGATCATATCCTTCATTATAATTCTTTTCCATGTCAAAATTATTTCACACATTGAAATATCTCTCCCCCATTGATGCGCAGATTATGTATAAGTTTATTTTTGAACGCAAAATATATAATTTCTGAACACAAATATATTAAAAATAAATATTTTAAATACATAAATTTTGAATATCAACAAATTAAGTTAACTTTTGAACACAAAAATATATAATTTTTGAACACAAATATGTGTATGCAGACACGTTGATATAGTTATCTCCCACTATTTTTGTGGAGAAATTAGTAAGACACTTTATCTTTTTGCATCACACTTTTTAAATTAATTTTTTAATACAATTAAAATATGGATACTAATGGTATTTTATGCATTCAATTTGTATTAATTAGTAATATAATTTATTTGTGTATATAGTCTAGTAGTAATATAAACACATAATTATACTTAATAGTAATGAACCATTAATAAAATTTTATAGTCCCAACAATATTAATTTATAGATATTTTACTGTTATCATTTCCTTTAGAAGAAGAGGTCGATTTGAATAAAACCATTCCAGAAGAGAGAATTTGTTGTTTGTCATTTTTTTATTCAAAATATTGCATTATCACCTTATCTTCTGCTCCCCACTTTTTTTTTTTCTTTTCTTATACCTACCTCTATATTTATTTATTTCAAGCTTGTGATTAATTATTAACACCAAAAAATCTGTATATATACCCTGACTATTTTTATTTTATTCCCACTTGAGACAGAAAAAATGTAAAATATTCTCACTTACTATAGAATCGTTCAAATAAAAAATTGGAAAAAATAATTTCTTGAGTTGTTACGTGTCAGATGGTCCCTTTTTGCATATATCGAATTTATTTTGCAATCTTGATCAAGTTGGAATCCGAAGGATTTCCATTATCTTCCATTGTTAAATTGCATCAGAGAAACGTATGATTTTTGGTTACAAATCCTGTGATTTCATTGTCCCCTAGCAGTTTTATAATAATTATATATATCATATTTTTATTGTATATTGCTATGATTCTTTCCATAATTAAAAATAAATAAATAAATTTCATATTTTTGAAAATCCAATAAAATGCTATAATTGATGATTTGAGATGACATCTTTCATTTTAATTGAGGAGATAATTGTCACGGTTCAATTTTATTGATAAAGAATCATAATTCCTCGTGCGAAAAGTTTCTATTTCCATTTTTCTTAATACATGGTAAACAACCTAAATATAACATCCCTTAATAACACGCTTTAATTTCAAAATTATCATCTATTACCAACACACATAAATACTACTATTCGTACTATTTGATCATTTTATGCAAACAAGCTACACTATTTGAACCAAACTTCAAATTTAAACATTGTTAAATGATTTTGCTCCTAAAAAAATATTATGGTAATGTTTTTAATTTTTAAATACCTCTTGGATATGAATGAAACCGCCAAATTACCAAAAGCCCCATAATAGAAAAATAATGGGCAAAGGGTCGAATAGGCCACCGGAGTTATCTTCGAAGATCAAATTAGCCCTCTATCTTTTTTTGTGGTCATTCAACCCCTTTACCTTTCTAAATAGATCGATAAAACCCCTAATTTACTTAAAATAAAATATTGACGCCCTTCCGTTAAAAATTAATGTACCGGTGTTAAGAGTAGAAATTAAGAACAATTTAGTTGGTGGATAATTAGTTTAGTTGGTGGATAATTGATTAAATAAACAAACGTGATTTCCTAAGTTACCATTCACTCATATTATCAAACACAATCAAGCAATTTCTTCTTCAAATTCAATACAGATTTCTTCTGTATAGTTAAGAATCTGGCAATGGTTATTGGTTACGAACCAGTTGCCTAACTTTGAATGGCTTTGTTTCCACTGTGCAACCATACGCCATTTCGTTCAACTAGGCCTAGACCATCTTATAGCCGAGCCGACGCTTAATTTGGTCGGCTGCAGTAATGAGCTTAAACTTGTTCTAGCCCCCACCTATCAACATTCATTATTGCATCACCTAATTGATGCACCTATCTCTTTCTCGCAATGTTCTCTCATCTTACTCTCTTTTTCGCTTGTCAAAACCCGCGTAAGATTAATTTATAGTAGGATGAGGGGTGGAGGCCTTAAGCCTCGAGAGTGGGGAGAGGCTGACGGTGACGGGTGCTGAGAGACGTCTGGGGGGTGGCGGAGATGGTGGATCCACAGCTGCTAGGAGAGATTGATATGACAGAGGCAATAGCTCTGGCGGCACCATCGGCAAAAATGCCTTTACGAATTGCCCTAGCGTTAGGCTTAGGGATGGCAGTTTCGCGGGTTTTTCCGGGTACCCTACCCGACCAAACCCTAATGGGACGGGTTCGGGTACCTATAATAGGGTTTGGAAAAAAATAAAAATTCCCATTAGGGTTCGGGTAGGGTTCCGGTAGACCCCCATCGGGTACCCGCTACCCGAACCCGTATAAAGAAGCAGATAAGGGTAGCGGGTACACGCATATATCCGTCCCGTTTACTTGTATGTATGTATTTTTTAGAGGATTCGAACACTCAACCTCATTAAAAAAAATATCCGTTCATCGTTTAGACACAAGTATCTTGTTATATGTTTCAATATTTAAATAAATTTACAAATCATTAATCTAACCTATCATTTTATTTTATTTGTATGTTATTTAAAGTTTGAATTGAAGATCTTTAAACTTGTGTGGTGATTTTATGTCATGTTTTAATTATTATTGCTTAATATTGTAGACACATTTATTTAAATGTTTGAGATTTGAAATTTATATTTTAAGTTTTATAAAAAAGTTTGACGGGTTCGGGTACCCGCGGATAGAAACAATCGGGTTCGAAACGGATACGGATATTTCAATAATATTTTAAACGGGTAATGGGACGGATACGGGTAGTGATATTCTTAACGGATATGGGTTCGGGTACTCCCAAAAAATGCGGGTACCCTACCCGCTGCCATCCCTAGTTAGGCTTTGTGCATCTTGGAAATCACGTTGGTTATTCACTCAGTCATCCACCAACTAAACTATTCTCAATTTCTATTTTCCTACCACCGTACATTAATTTTCAACAGAAAGGCATCAATGTTTAAATTTTGACCCGGTTGGGTCACTTGAACAGCCCACAAAAAATCAAACTGGGCCTTCCATTCTCAATTGAAAAAAGGCCCAAGGGTAAAATTGAGTAACCACTTGATCTTATAAAGTGGGCTGGGCCCACAAACACTCCAGCTCGACGGGTCAGCCCACAAGAAATCGAGCATGAGCAAACATGGATTTTACATCCACTCACAACTCTCGATCTTAGTAATTATCAAATAAGTTTTCAGGAAATTGAAATCTGAAAAGAGGACCTAAGATTGCTTCATATAAATCAAAATTAAGTAAATTAATAACTAATTACTTAAGGGGTGTTTGCATGTGATTTTCATAGTTTTTAAGTTGTTGAAAAATCACCCCTTAGTCACACAACAAATTTCATAATCACTAAGGATCATAAAAAAGCCACTCTGCCAAAATTGTGTTAAGAAATTGAACAGCTGGTGTGTATACATTACCTTTATATATTATGATCCTTGGCTCTTTATGTGGTTTTCATCCAACAGCTCATCCACGCAGAACTGATGCAGATTTTCGTACATATTCTTCCATTGTTGGATCATTTGCAACGATCGTTGTTGTTCGTTTTTCATCCTTCCCACATCCACTTCAGCAGCTGCTGAAGAACCTTGTTGCTGTATGGAGAGGTGATTTAGAAAATTAGAAAAATCATTGAGCAATGGTGGATGAGAATGTATGCATGAAGAATAGAACTCACAGAAATTCAACCATATTATGATATGTACTGCATCGAAAGGGCACATCTAAAACCATAAATATGTTCTCAAACAGCATATCTTTGTGCGTTTTTCAAATTAAATTACTGCCAAGTTAATTAGATTTCGCAAAAGTAGCGAGTCTGACATATGAATACAGAGATTTATCTGCAGTCTGCACTTCGAACAATGCAGCAAGATCATTACATAGACTGCATATTTTCAAGTGCTAACTGATAAGAAGTCGAGCAATCACATGGTGTAGCAGCCATGGGAATTTTAGGGAGAATTTCTCATAGATAAAAATATAAACCTGTAATTCTTTGATTTGGGCCTCCATTGTTTGAACGCTGACGTAGGAGGATCCTAAGGGTTCATTGGAAATGGTCTGACCACCAACGTAAGCTTTGACATGGGAATTCTCATCAGGAGAATTAGCAAACCTTTCCAGTGGAGGTGGTAACGCTAAAACATGCCTCTTTAAATGGGAAGGCAGTTCAGATGCGGGAGGATTTATATATTGTGGATGTCTGATGACAATAACATTGTTAATTGGACCTGTGCAAAGAAGGCAAAAAAAATCAATTTGTGCTTCATTTCGTCTCCACAAATTATTTAAATGAAGACATTTTATTGTTGCAACATGTATTCAGATTGATTGCCATTACTACAATCGAAATAAGTATACAGCTCCTTCTGCTTGTGCCTTTTCCACCAACGGAGTTCATTCCCACCCCAATAAACAACAATTTCATTATCAGGCAGTAATGAATATGGATTAAATGAATCATGCACACAATTCTGCCCTAATACCTCTTTTATTACATTCACAAGGAACCAATAAATAATGAAAAACATCAAAAGGCTGAACTTCATCAATGAGTTCAAAGAGATGTGCCACTAGGAATTCTGTCATGTATCATGGTAATAATTTAAAATGCAATTCTGAAGTATCTTCACCATAAAGTATTCAAAGCATTACATAGTTTTTTAAATAGGATGTTACAGAGGTCAGCTCACTTAAATTCTGATATATGTGAAAAGGAGTGGGAAGAATGAAACTTTCAACATTCAGAATATAGAGATTGTATGTTTATCTCTTACATGAGTAATATTTTATGGTCAATGTACCATACCTTTTGTATGTCTATAGACACGGACAATGTTCCGAGTTCTAGTGTCCCACACTCTGATCATACCATCCTCTGATCCAGAAACTAACAGAAATCCATCAGCATTAGAAGCCAAGCAGGTTACAGCTTTGCTGTTACACAAATGAAAGATGACCCATAAAAATTGAGAAAGAAACCAAGGTCAAATGACATAAACTACGATAATCAGGCCGAAAGCAGAATGACAAGTTTGAACTTGCATTTTTTGAAAAGTTTTAAAGGCCATTGCTATACACAATAATCTTTTCTTCAGATAGTACAATAGTTATAATAAATGAAAAATTCAGAGAAACTAAGAAATATAAAAAAGGACAAGCACATGATGCTAACAAAACAAAGAATTATGTCAAACACAACATAAAAAAAGAATGTTGCAGTGCCAATTATGGCTAGCAATCAGGCAAAATCAGAAAGTTTTATTAGATATAGTTATAAAACATCCAATTAGATCCATGAAATCAAACCATGGCCTGGAAACAATCCTTGTTATGATCTTTCAGTAACCAATTACAACACTTAACCAGCAAGGGGTAACATTTCTTAATGAGAGAGTCAGGAATGCGGAGAAAATTAGTATTAGTTAAGAAATCTTGTAACTGTTTGTAGGCTATACATGCGCGCGCGTGTGTTTGTGATATAAGTAGAAGAAAAATGAGCAGAACTTATGGATCCCTATAATATACTCGAAAGCTAGCTAACCTGTGCTCGGAAAGTGCACCAATTATATGTAATCCATAATTGCTGTTGGTAGTAACAGGAGCATTTAATCCAGCAATGTATATCTTGCCATCTCTACCACCAGCGTAAAAGACATATTCTCCAGGGTCCAAGGAAATTGCATCAATTATTGAAGGGAAGACAATATTTCGTAATAGTTTCCCTTTAGACAAGCTCCATACCTGAGGTAAGAGTAGATAAAATAGTGAATCAAGATCACTCATAACTGATATCATAAAAATATATGACACTCAGCATTATGCTCTTTAATCGCATTCTAATCTCAGTAATTGCAAAAAAAAAGTCACTGGATCATGGGACCATTTTCTTACACTCAAAGAGAAGGATGAAGATAATCTGATTAGCAATTAGCTTTTCCAGAATTAAACTCATGTTCTTCAAGACCTATTTTTTTCTCGTGAAAATTTAGTTTTTGATTCAAAAAAATAAACTTCCCAATAACAGTTCAATTGTTATAGCATCAAATTTCATGATGTACCTTGCATGTACGATCCTCAGAAGCGGATACAATGATTGCATTACATCCACCATAACCAGTTTTAACATCAGTCACTCTCAAAGAATGCTCATGGAAACTGTACTCGAACAGATGCTTCGCTTCTTCCCTCCTCGCATCATCAAATATCCTAAAGTAGAACAAGAACGTCCATCAAATACACATTTAACAAATTTTGCACCATAATTATACCAAAACAAGTGGAACATACAAGAAAAGTGACCACACACGAACACATCCATCCTCTGCCCCTGAAATCAAAAGGGACTGATCATCATTAAAAGTCAAGCAACTGACTGCCCTGTAATGTGCATGCCATTTCTTAAGCAATTTTCCAGTCGCAACCTACAATTACGAAGGATGCAAAATATAATTCAATACATTCATAAAGATATTAATGAATGCACTTATGGGAAATAATATTCAACACTATTCACCTCCCAAAGGTATATATCCCCTGAAACACCTCCTCCAGCAATGTAATGTCCTTGACTGTTGCAGGCAAGAGGCTTTATAGGCTCTGCAGGGAAACTCCTCACTTCCACCTGAGGCTGTAAAATTCAGAACAAACTAACTTGAATATTTCCCAATCTTCCAGAATACAATTTGTGCTAACTTTCACTAATCATAAACTAGCTCAAAAATATTTCGGATTTCTCAATTGCAAATGATATTTCATCTCCTATTCCAACATTTCCAACACACTGCAAATAGCCAATCATTTCATACACATGAGGTGTGTTGCAACCATGAGAATAAGAAAATTAAATAATATTCTAAAATCGTGAAATTGCATCACATCACAGAACATGCCTGAATACAGTTCGAATTCAAGGTACCTTGTTCCAGGACCAATAGAGAATGGATCCAGAAGCAGAAGACTTGGCCTCTCGCACTTGGGAAGAGGCGAGGAAGCGGCCGGCG
Source organism: Pogostemon cablin (assembly GCA_023678885.1). Taxonomy (NCBI): domain Eukaryota; kingdom Viridiplantae; phylum Streptophyta; class Magnoliopsida; order Lamiales; family Lamiaceae; genus Pogostemon; species Pogostemon cablin. The sequence continues at coordinate 29,757,717 of CM042969.1, read as the reverse complement.
ACGGACACAAGGCCGTGGGGAGTGGAGGCGCACGACTTGTAGCGGAGGTTCTCGGCGCCGGTTTGGAGGTCCCAGCAGCTGATGCCGGTGTCCGTCGGAGATGAAGCAATTACTACTTCAGGTTCCATTGTCAACTCCTTCTGGGGTTTTAGTTCAGGTGTGAGCTGGGTGAAGAAGTAACATCAGGGTTTTAGGCCATCGTGATGGGTTTGGGCCTGACGTGTAGAATTTATCTGGACTAACATTTTTTAGCCCAATCTTAAGTGGGCCAGAACCCATTGGGACTTTGAAGGCAAAGTATTTTATTTTTAAATTAATTGTTATTTTCTCTTGTGAAAAAAATACGAACACCTCTCGACGCTGGTTCAAACAAAAAACAAGTTCTATAATTTTAAAAAGTTGAATATTCTAATAAAATACTCAAATAAATCTTATAATTAACTTTAAAAATAATTATTTTTTAAAATAAAAATAATAATCAATCGATTTACTAATACAAAGATTTGTGTGAGATTGTTTCATGGAATGACTTCCATGAGACGATTAAGAATGTTACCTTACATAACAAAAAGTGAGACCTAATTGATGAAAAGAAATAATGGTCTTGTGAACTATTTCATGAACAATTTTATAATATAAATAAAAAGTGATAACGTTTTAAAAGAAAAATAATATCATCTTTAATAAAAAGTACGAAAACGTAAAATGGTCTAACTGTGAAACGATCTCATGCAAGATTGCTCTATCTACTAATTATAGCTCGAAGCCCGTTATGGCTGACTCTAATGAATTAAAGCTGGTCAGTTTAACATTCCTATTTGAGACCGTTGGTAAGGAAATTATATCAAGATTTTTCTATACAATTTTTTTTTTACTTTTATATTAAAGTCACATCGAATCGATTTACTTCATGAGCAACTCATTCCATGGCGTGAAAGAATTCAAATGAGTAAATAAATGATGGGAATTTAGCTACTGAATCAATTGGACATTATTGTGTAATGATGTGGTGAGTATTGCAAGTTATACCCATAATATTATATGCAATTTGAAATAATCAATAAAGTGTGACACCTACTATATGCATGTCAACAAAGTTCACTAAAAAGACTAAACAAAGAAATTCCAATCAATACAAAAAATCCCTTCCTTTTTTCTCCCCTTTCCCTACTTTCAAAAAACTGGGCTGTTAAGCAACATGCAAACACACTCTCCTTAAAGCATCTTTTATACCTCATACTCTTCACTTTTTCTATATACAAAATTAATTTCTAGCGCCACATTTTTTTATTTCCTCTTTTTAAAAATATTAATTTAGTCATGTTAAATGCAAATGAATTGTTAAAGTTAACGGTTAATATGAATATATACATGCATGACCCTGCTAGAATTGCAAAACTATGATCTTGGTAGCTATGTTAATATCATTTTTTAGTCACTAATTACACTGAGTGACACAAAATAGAGAAAATTAAATCTATTTTTTGTTCATAGAGTATGTTTTTTTTATCTTTTCAAGATTTAGCAGCATTCCTCCCCTATATGCATGCCACTCACTTGCAAAAAAAAAAAGAAAGAAAGAAAAAAAAAAAAAGGCAATAACTTCTACGGAACAATCCTATAAATACTACTATTCCCTTCCTTCCCTAATTTTCGACCCCAAAATTGTATGCAATTTGAAGAGATAATTAGTTAGGTTAATTTATAGAATAAATTGTATCCATCTATAAAAATAATTAAATTACTCTATTCGAAAATATCTAATATTAGGTAAGACCGATCATACCATAGTTATTCGAAAAAAGAAAAAAAATCTATAGATTAAAATAAAATAAATAAAGGCAAAAGCTCCTGTGCCCCGGGGACACGGAGGATACTCCGTGTCCCCATGTGAACACAACACTCCCCCCTCCAATCCTATTTAAACCTATTTATTGTTAAGGGTTTAAATTATAAAGGGACATGAAAATTGTAAAGGCGCACGGAATGTGCTCCGTGCGCTCGGGTGCACAGGAACCTCACTCATAAATAAATTGTTTATACGTATCCCTATAAATAATTAGACCCTTATCTTGCACACATCTACGGAGCACGTGCAGTTCAGTAGGTCCTCAAAACAAGACAAGAAAAGGAAGCACTTATTTAGGTGTACTCACAACTAGGGTTAGGCCCATTTTTTAAATATTCAAAACAACCAAATCATCACACGACCAAGATTTTCTAATCTAACAATATTCCTACACTTGTTTCCCTCACCCAACATTATTTAATTCTTTAAATACAGAGAGTATTTAAAAATTAATACTAGTAGTCAAGAAAAAGCAAAAGGTAGCAGAGAAATAGTAGTCAAACTTTCCATTGAAACTTTACCTTTATGCTTCTTTGGACAAAGAGAGATGGGATCTCAACAAAGGTTGATTGGAATCATCCAACAAGTATACACACACTATACTACACACAGTTACATACTATACCTAACAGTCAACAAGGTGTGTGTATCTACATTACACAATACTAAGATTTTCTTGCATTATGGGATGTGGGTTTTGTGGGGTGGGTGGGTGGTGATGAAAGAAGGTGAGGGGGGATCCAAAGAAGTTGATAAAGAGATAGATCAGATACTTAAAGTAGGAAAAGGAAAAGGTTTTCTGGTCATCAGAAGAAGTATAGAAGCTTTGATAGAAACATTTCAAACAACATTTTTAGTCAGTTTCTTACCACATTTCGCTTTCATTGAATACCACACCCATCTTTCTTTCTTTCTTACAACACTTATTAATCCATTTTCTTGATTTGTTCTCTTCTCTGTGTTTTTTTCCTCACTTTTGCGTGATTGAATGTGCAGTTTTCAGATAATCGAGATCATGTGGAGATTTCAACCATAATCAGACCACACATGATAGACTTCCTTTTTTTTACCTTAAATAATTGTGGGCTTTCTAATTAGATCATTATTATTGTCATTAGTACTATGGGCGAATAATTATACACTTTGGAAATTACACATATACCAGGTTGTGAATTTCTATGATGTTTTCTCTATTAAACCTACATATCTCCTCTCTCTCTCTCTCTCTCTCATTATTATTATATTTTATTTAATTTAATTTTCAAGATTTGGTCATAATGTACGTATGAAACATTAATTCATTTGATCAGACGTTTCCGAAAGAACAAAAAACAAGAAAATTTTGCCCTTCAGCCTGCCTGCAACCCTTTCTGAGCTTGCTTTGCTCCAGGCCCCTCTCTATCTCACTCCATTTCTCTCTCTTGTTTGTGTGTATTAATTACTCCCTCCGTCCTCTGAAACGAAATGTATTTCACTTATTTTTTTTTAGACGGAGAGAGTATTAAAAGTCACATTTCTTATTTTTAGCTCAAACACTAATTTTTGGAAGAGTTTGAAGCTTAATTTGATCTTATTTTCAATCTAACAACATAAAACCAGCATTAAAACTATTTACAGAAACATCTTTTCGGACATCAGTTTCATAAATCAGATGGAGTACTAAAACATTTAATTTAAAAAAAAAAAAGTTACAACTTGGAAAAAAAAAAAAAAATTTGATCTTTCCTTATTTTTCCAAGAATGTGTGTTAGCATGGAGATGGCGGCATGAGATTCAACCTCAGATCATCCTTCTCGACGATCGATCTCGACTTGTTCGTGTCCATGGTGGAATTGAATTCCGGATGCAATCTTTTCTTCGAACCAAGCGACACACCAAACAGTTTCGTCCTGTAGGTTTCCTCTGAATTCACATGACTACTATTCGAAGATCCATGAACGAGATTTCCGGCGGCAGCAGACGGCGGCGTTGCGTTGCAGAGAAACAACGAGGAGTTGTAGTTATTGCTCGGTGAAACCGGCTTCACATGGTTCTGCACGAAGTATATAATGTCGTTGTACAGCTTCCTCATGTGTGCTAATTCCGACATCAGCATGCTGTTGTTTCTCCTCAATCTCTCGTTGTCTTCCGACAGCGCCGTCAGCGAGTTACCGCCGCCGCCGCAGGCGGATGGGGATAATAGTGGCGGCGGGGGCTGGGGCGAGTCGAGCCATGGCTGTTGCTCGTCTGAGTCGGGCGGAGAGACGCTGACTCGGGTAGGGTAGGGAAAGAAGCTCTGGTGGTGGGGATGGGCGATGGGCTGGTGGTGGTGGTGGTGGTTGAAGGCCACTTGCGGCTGAGATGTTTTCCTCCGGTGGATCTCACACAACAAGTGCTTCTCACCTTTCTTGAAGAACTCGTTGGCAAACTCCCATCGATCGGGGACAATCTTTCTAAAACCCTAGTTTCATTACATCACAATGAGAAAGATGAGACCATTAATCTATCTAATTTCATGCAAGAGAGAGGCAGAGAGGAGTATCAATTAATACTTAATTAATTTACTCTAACATTAATCGGTTAGATGAGGTGGTTATTTAATAGTCAGACGGCTTACATAGGTGTTGAGCTGTCGGACGAAGCTGGAGAAGTTGTTGTGCTTGAAGTAGTTGGGGAGGAGGTCGCGGGCGAACTCGGGCGGTCGCCAGACGACGAAGGTGGCGTCGTCTTCGCCCCAAGAGACGATGTGGTCGGTGGCGGGATCGTCGACGAGTTGGTATGTCTTGGTCAAGAATGGAGCGGGGACAGATTTTTGTGAATCCAAGGAGAGTAATATGCCTTCGCAGTTCTCTAACATCGACGCCATGTGAGAGAGAGAATAGGTAGGGAGATAGGATTTTATGTGGTTCTTGAAAATGAGGGTTTGTGGGGTTTTGGAAGGTGAAAGTGATTTAAGTGCAGTAGTAATTTGTATGGAAATTGTTAGGTAGGGAGGGGGTTGGGGGGGGGGGGGGTGGGTTTATATTTAAAAAATTAAATTTAGCATTTACCAAGAAGGTGAGGGTTGAGAAGAGGAGACCTCGGGTGTGTAGTGAGAGAGGAATATGTGTCTGTGTGTCTACAACTGTGCACAAACCCGTGACATCCTCTCTCCTCTCTACAAACCACATTCTATACTATATCTATCTACCTTGCATGGATTTTTAATTGTTTTTTTAAATATATATAATCCCTGAAAACACTTTTAATTTACTGTTTTACGTTCTTTGTCCATGATGCATAAACGTTTCCGTGTTTTTTTCATTAAAAGGTAAAATATTTTAATGTTTAATGAGTTAAAAAAATAATATTTTATGTGAAGTGATATTTTTATTAGTGTTGTGTGTGAATTCTATATGAAATAATTAATTATTTTGTATGGATCCAAATTGATAGAAAAGAAAATATAAACATTAACTTGTGACAAATCAAAATGAAAAATATAAACGTTAAAACGGAACGGAGAGAGTATATAATTTTCGTTTACCTCTCTAGCTCTATTGATATTGTACTTCTAGTTCGTGTCATTTTGGTAAATAATATTTTATGGCATATAGTTGGATGGATGACAAGTAATAAAGATAGGAAAATTATACCTCAAAATGAAAAGTTTAAAACCTAAGGCAATTGTTGAATTTCTCTTACGTATCAATTATATAAAGTGTGGCACATGTACGAAGATGACGCAGAAAATTCAGTGTGTTGGACTCCCACGACCCCATAATAAATATTCCCTCCATTTGGTTTTAAGGTGTCCGTTTGCTTTTTGCACGTGGATTAAAGAGTATTATTATTATATGTAAAATGGGTAGTTGTATTAGAGGGAAGTGATGTGCCATATTGTTTACTTTTTTACTAAATAGGGGAAATTAATAACTTTGAACCAAACGCCAAAAATAGTAAAATTGACACCTTAGAAGCGAACGGAGAGTGTGTCGGACCTTTCATTTTCATCTACCTTACAATAAATAACACATCCTAAAAATAAAAAAAACATCACATGAATCTATAATCTCAAAATAAATCTTAATCTAAGTCTTATTTTCTACATATCTATTCTGCATCCAAAGGGGGCAGTTTAGTCATTACGACACTCCCATATTTTGAATTTACTATATTTACTGGCGTAATAATTGAAGGAAAGGAAGGTGAAGAATTAAGAAGAAAAGGAGGGTGGGTCAAAATAGTTTCTTCTTTTCCAATTTGTAGGTTTCCTTTTGTTGTTTAATGGCAGCAAACCACACACACTATTCCCTCTCTCTCACACACAAATTGGAATCCCCATCATTTTCTACTCCTACTGCTTCTTCTTCTTTTACAGATTATATAAGGAAAAGGCACACATCGGATTATGTGATGGGATTTAAAGCCTGCCTCTTAAGAATTTAATATTATTATATGTGTATGTATATGTTCTTCTTCTATTGCTTCTAATTTCCCTTTCTTACATGATTTCAAACTTCTATACATCATTATGCATACAGACATATATACTCTGTGCTCACTCCATCTTTCTTGCTGTCTTCCTGTTTTTTTTTCTCTGCTCAAAACACACACTCCCATACATGGACCACTTCCATGTGGATCTCTCTCTTCTTTCTCTTTCATTTTTATATCCATTGCCAAATATTCATGGCTGTGAGTGAGATGCCTCTCTTTCATTTGAATTAATTAATATGTTGTACCCTAATATTTACTCCCTCACCTACATAGTACAATTCACCAAGTTAACCTATGTTTTTTGTGGCTCCCTGAAAACGCTTCTAGTTTATTATTCCACTTTATTATTTAAAAAGTTGCTATTTTTTATTAATTTTATTAAGTTTAGAGGGTATTATAGTATTTTTAAGAAATTAAAAGAAATTTAATATTATTGGATAAAGTGATATTTTCTTTTTTAGAGGTGTGAAGAGTTTTGTAAGATAAAAATAAAGAAAGTATGAAAAGTTTTATAAAGAAGTATTATTTTGTGTGATAAGTATAAGTTGTATTAGATGTATGGGAAGGTCTCTTTTCAAAAAGCGAAATGAATGTTTTTGTAATGGATAACTAAAATGATAAAATAAACATTAGAGGTGGAGGGAGCAAATATTAATTTGCATTGTAATATTTATAGACGCAATTTTAAAAGATTTACTCCTTCCATCCCCAACTCATTTCCACATTTTGACTTTCAAAGATATTAAGAAAATATGTCTTTTTGATGTATTTTGATTGCATAAATAACTTCATTCTTGAAATCTCATCATTTTAATTAATTCATTTAAATACATAAACAAGAGCAAAGTATGTGAGACTATTTTAGATGAAACTATTAGTTATCACTTTTTAATAAAAATATTTTTACTTTTTCATAAAATATGCTATCATTTTTATTTATACTACTAGAATAATTCATTAGACACTTATCATATTTTCAATATCTAGTATCACTTAAAATATTATCATTTTTTTACATCTTACGAAACTTCTTTCCTATGATGTTATATATTAAGTTTTTGTCAATAAATAAATATACATTCAAATGGTTTTTCTTTTATGCAATCTTTCCGTGGAAATTCATATACTCCTTCGTCCCATAACAAAGAGTGCATTTTGCTATTTTCGTCTGTCCCAATACAAGAGGTACATTTCCTTTTTTAGTAAATGGAACTCACACAAAAAAATTAATATATCTTCATAGTACCCACACACCATACTAATACATCTACCAATTATACATTAAAATAACCCATTAAATATTATACTCTATGTGCCAAAAAGAAATGCACCTCTTATTATTGGACGGATGGAGTATATTTTGAATTGATGACATGTTTTAATTATTAAACTAACATAGTAATTATTAATTCCGTCAATTATATTCAAACAGAATTTAATCTGAATTCAATGATTAATTTTTGACGAGGAAGGACAGTTTGGAAAGCACCAATATATGAAAATGATGAACAATAATTTGAGGATAGATAGGCTCATAGGCTAGCTAGTATTTTAGCGTTAAAACACTCATTACAGAGTGAAAGTTACACTGTTATAGTTCTCACGCCTATATTATCTATGAGTATATATTTTTTATGTTTTTTTTTAATTGTTAATTAGGTTCATTGCTTTAATAGCATAAATTGAATTTTAAAAAAAATACCCCACTTCAATCCCAAGTTGCAAATCGAATTACCGAGAAGAATGAAGCATGTTCAGTTGCTGATTTGTCGTTCTATCATCCAAGTCACCCTCCAAGTGTCCAAAACGACGTCATTTCGGGGTTTTATATAATTTTAGGGTTAATTGCTGAAAAAGTCTCAAATTTAACTTTGATTATAAATTAGTTCAAACCTATGAGAATTTGAAAGAAAAAAAAATCCCACTTTAATCCTAAATTGCAACTTAAACCACCGGACTGCCGAATATGGCCCAACTCGGTCGCTGACGTGTAATTCTATCACACATGTCACCTTCCACCTATTCACCTACTCTTATATATTGATTTAATATAAAGTTAAAATTTATCTGACTTAAATCTCAAAACAAATAAGTATAGATTAACACTATTAATTAAATTTATTAAATCTACCTAACCCTAAATATATACTATATTTTTTATTCTTAATTAAATTCGAAACAAACATCACCTTAGAGTTTTATTATTGGGTACAAATTTATAACAAATGCATATTTTGTTATAAAAAGGACCAAGATAATATTTTTTTAAGGGACTAAGGAAATATTTATGAATAAAAAAATAAAGTATGCTATAGATTTATCCTGTAGAACAGAAATGATTTCGAAACAGAAAGCATAGTAGTAAACAACAGTGCCACCATTTGATACTAAGTAGCATATGTGTCTTTTCTTAATGGGTTGTTTTCAATATTCATGATCTATCTCTATACTATGTTGCTAATTTAGTGGGACTTTCCAAAAAGTACTTTCTTGAATTTGCAGTTATAAATCTTGCCTCACAAGCTAAACTTTTTTCATTGAATAGCTAGAATAGCATACCTACTAGCTTTTGCTAATTATAATGTCACCACTTATAAAGTGAGAAAGGGTTGTTTGCAAACAAAAGTTACATCTAAAATCACATTTTTAAAAGAAATGTAAAAGTGATTTTTTTTTATGACTGATTAAATGATTCATTAATGTTTATGTCAATTTTTAGAATTAAGTTGTTGTGAGTTAATTTAAAACTCTAAAGAATTGTATAACCCTTAATTATTGGTCGGTTGAGTTACCATTATTTACCTCATTCATAAGTTGTCAGGGCGAAGTGTGGAGGCGACTGAAGTGAGCAAACCCCCCCCCCCCCCCCGGCCCCCCCCCCCTTTTTCACAATTTAAAACTCTAAGAAATAATTTAGTCTGAATAAAAATAACTTTTAGAGAGAGTACTACATGAAGTCCGTTTAATTGGAGTCTAAAGATTTAAAAACATCACCTTCATGCCTAACATGTAGTATTAAGTATTATTATTTCCTTGCATTAATACTTATGTTTGTTATTTTTCACGTAAATTAAAAAATATAATATTTTAATTGATAATGAATTGAGAGATATAATAGTATTTAATTTATAGTGAGTATATATATATATTAATTTTGTGTTTGATCTTTATGTAGTAATTAATTATTTTGTGTAAGTCCCGCTTAATAAATAGGGAAATGAGCATTGCCTTCACTTCGGAAAGATCAAAATGAAAAATGTGAATTTAAGAGTTTTTTTTTTAATCACGGGAAATTTCATTCATTTTTAGAGGTGTAATCGTTTGTTATATAAAAGATAACAATTGATATGCATAAGAGAGATACATGCATACGTTGAGAGACAACACATATATTAATATATGTTGTCTATTGGTGTGTTTCTAGAAAAATGATATATTGTCTAAGCCGGTGTTGTCGTACGCATTCACTAAACAATCTATACTTTAATACATTTTATTTCTTATATTCTCACATTACGAGACTTTGTAAGATAATAATCAATAGGAGTATATATATACTCCAATTTACGCTTTGAAAGGAATCTTAATTATTTAGTTATTTTCTTGAATAGAAACAAAAACAGCAATGTCAGCTTCAAGTCCCAATTATATCCAATAGTCCAATATTATTTGAAAAAAATAAAAATAAATAAATAATAATAATAATAATAATAATAATAATAATAATAATAAAAGTTTATTTCACGATTGAATTCTTTGTTAGGATTATCTAAAATATGTTTATAACGTTTTTTATAATTATTTATTCAAAATTTATACTCACTTCTAAATTTAAAAACTTAACAATTTAAATAAAATTAACACTCATATTCAATATTATAAATATATCATTTAATTTTGTACTACATTTTATTAACTCGTGTATTCCCAATAACATCATAGAATTTTTTTTCTTATGAGATTATTTAAAATACACCCTTATATCTTAAATTTATACACTTTAATTTTTTTTTCCATAAATGGAAAGCATCAACTAAATTAATTCATGAAATTTTTTTTTATATAAGAGTTGGTCTCATGTGCTCCGGGGACACACCGTGCCTCATGGAAACACAAGAATTTTTAGTATTAAATTTTTTCTTGTGTTCTCATGAAAACACGGTGTGTTTCTTGGGGCACACAAGTTTTTGTCGTTATATAAATGATAAATCATCTTTATTATATTTAAAGTGAAAATATTTTAGTGAAAGCTGTTGATTAAAAAAAATGGCAAACGAGGTCATATTCTCACATGATCTCTTTCTTGAGATATATAAGAAGTGATAACATTTGATTAAAAAGTAAAATTCAAATTAATAAAAAGTGATTTATTTCATAAACAATTCATAATATAAATAAAAAAATACTCAAATTAATGAAAAGAGATAGTGATGTAGTGAATTATTTTATAAATAATTTGTGGTATAAATAAAAAGTTATCTCCCTATGCCTAAATTCAATTTTGTACCCTTAATTATTCCTGAATATTATATTCCCTCCGTTCTCTTTATAGAGTTCGTTTTTTCCATTTTGGTCGTCCCACCCAAAAAATCTCATTTTCTTTTTTATATGCATGAAACCACACACATCTACTAATACAATTAAAATATGGGTTCATACACTAAAATTGGCTCACCATGAAACTGTGTCCCAAATAATGCTCTTGAAGTTTTAAATTGAGAGTTGAACATTATTTTTTCTAAATTATTTTCATTGATAAATATATAGTCCCTCTATCTAACTGAAAGATCCCTATTTTATTTTACTATATTAATTGTTCTACTCAAAGATCTTATTTTTCCCTTTTAGTAAAAGGGTCCACATATAGTCCACCACTCATTACTAATATAACTACTCACTTCACCACTCATTACTAATATAACTACTCACTTCACATGAAATAATAATACTCTTTAATCTACGCGAAAAAAAATAGAGACCTTTACCCAAGGCCCAAAGACGGAAGGAGTACTTTTTTCATTGATATTGATATGTCACCTAAAATATGAATATAGTATTAATGTATAACTATTTTTTTTTAAATCGAGAAATATAAGTTCTAATATACTAAAATGTGTAACATTCAGTACCAAAATGTATAAAATTGGATTTAGGCGCAATGCTTTGTCATTATTTTTTAGTATTTTATTATTATTATTATTATTATTAGTATTATTTTTATTTTTATTTTATTTTATTTTTTATTATTATTTTTTTAATAAAGTGTGCACATATTACACGGATGTATATATATAGAGAGAGATCTCTGGAATATATAGGCGTCAGTCCTGCGAGTTCAGCGGGTGACATGGAAACATGGCCCTCTTATCTTCTTAATTTACTGTATTATATATACTTCTTTTCTTTTATTAAATGTTTTCTTGGTTAATTATTTACACAATTTTCGGGACACTTATTTTGGATTTTTCTCAAACAATCTACAAAATTAATTCTTTTTTTCAAATACACCTCAATCGTAACTACGGTTATACTCTCTTGATTTAGAGCATACACTAAACGAAAAAAAAATGATTTTTAATATTTTATTAGTAAAAATTATAATTTCATTGTTAAATTGGCTAATTAATGAAAAACCAATGAAATTTGTTCAATTTTATTATAATAATCTCGTTAATAATTTATATAATAATTTTGTTGGTAAAATAGTAACATATTTTATTCCTTTAGTAAAAACTTAATAAATTCATTAATATTTCATTGCTAAAAGAGAAATACAATTTCTATTGACAATCCGTTGGTATTTACCAACAGATTAATTTCGTTGCTTAAAAGAAGTTTTTTAGTGATAACTGATAAGTCGTAATTTTACATGATTATTTTGGATGAAATTCACTTCTTTACGCCTGAGTTGTGAATTATTTAATGCTAATTAGGACTTATTTCTATTTCACACATTATACTTTAATTATTTTATTTCCATTTGAAACAGGTCCAGAAATTGTACAGTCACCATAATTTATTTTGTGTAACTGTTACAATAATTTTTACTGCTGAAAATAAAGAGTTGACTAAGTAAATTAAGAAGGAATTTGATTTGAAGAGTAAAAGAAAACTTACCAAAAAGACTGGAGATATAATGAACTTGGACAACTAAAAAATGAAGGTGATCAAGGAATTTAATTGAAAGGAATTAATTTATGATTTTGGGGATTATATTATTTGACACATCCAGACAAGCATCAGAGACGGTTCTGCATCTCACGCAGAAGGCAAACGCCAGAAGACAGATTGGCCTGGGGATGCCAGAAAACAGACTGGCCTGGGGAAGAACACCACTCATGAAGAACACATGAATATCGGTTCTATATTTTTAATTTAATTTTTATTATATAATTCCCTTTCTAGTGCGAGGGTTGTGAACCTCCCATGAATTATTTATTTTATTGTTTTGAATTTTATATTGCAAACTTTTATATGAATTTATTCCATTGCATGCATTGAACCGTTTTAAAGCAGTTTGATAATTACTTTAGACTGGCCATCTGGTTTGACTATTTAATTGCTTATTGCTATTTCATGATCCATGATCCGTAATTGTTGTGAGGATTGAATTGAGTGGCGAAATAGAGGAAGACCCTCTAAATATAATGGGATCTAGGTTGTATGATTCGCTACACCCATTTTCATAGCCTAGTAATTCTAATGTTTGGTGTCTTTAATGCATTTGCGAGTTCGAATCCATAGGGTCACTCGTAAATAGTGTAATTTAGTGGTCGTACCCTGAATTGCTAAATTTAAGGATATTTCGAGTTAATTGGTCGTACCGTTAGCTTAGGGGCTTGAGTTTATAAACTTGTTGGTATTTTAAAATTTTCATTCATGTAAAATTAGGATACAGGAGGGAATCAAATCCTTGGACTAGGTTGTTATTTTATTTGTTTATCTTATTTTATATTTACTGCAATTTTAATTATTTATGTTTTATGTTCATTAGTTGTTAGAACTCAATTCAATCCCCCCTTGTTACTTTTCCAAAAGCACAATTAATTCAATTGAAATTCGATTACTCCCTATGGGTTCGACCCGTACTTATCCTACTACACTCTGAATTTGTTAAAAAAATTAAATATCTTATTTTTTGGTGCCGGCGACAGCACACCAATAATTGTATTATAGCATTTCAAAGAGATTCTCTATATGAACATTTATTTATTTATAATTTAAAAATATAATCATAAAAAACCATCTCCAACAACCTCTTTAAAATAACAAATAATTTTACAATGATTTTGGCTTTTCAAATTTAGAGAGACAAAACAACTCTCTAAAATTTAATGCATTTAATATTTTGATACTTCCAACACTATCTATTCTTGAAAATCCCACATATTCATTATTACTCCATTCGTATACATATCCATTCAGTCGTCTGTCTCAATACGAAATATCAATTTTCTTTTTAGATTGATGCGACATAAAAAAATATTATTTTACTCAACTCACTATATATATGGCCCCACACTCAACAATAGTAATATAACTACCCACTACATATTAAAATATTATATCTCTCAATCTATTACACATTAAGTTATTATATTTTTAATTCATGTGCAAAAATCAAATGATTATGTTTCAAGGGGAGGGAGTCACTTCACATCTATAATAAAATAAATTAAAAAAGATAATATTTTAGAAAATATACAAATCTTATAAATAAATATTGAGAAATTTTTTTAAAGTAAATAAATATAAAGAGGGTGTTAGAAAATTAAAAAAAAAATCTATTTAAACTTTAAATTATGTCTATTTTACATGAAAAACTCTCTAAATTATAAAGAGATTTTTAGAGATGGTCCTACTTCTCTATCCAATTTTAAATATGGATTTTTTTTTTTGAATTCTGCAATACCCATGATGCTTTGGTGCATTTGGGATTGATAGGTATAAAATAAGGTAGGATGAGTAGTTATTTTTAATTTTTTATATTTATTTAATGATAGAGATTAAGTTAAAATTTAATTTAATAAATTAATAACGTTTAAGCACACTCTAGACCTTTTTTTTATTTTAATTTTCATGAAATGATCGAATGTTTTAAGTTACTAAGGCTAGCTCAGCTGTTCACACAATTTACAGTATATTTAGTATAAAAATAGAGCAGGAACAGTGATTCATATAAAAAACGTACAGTTTGCACTACATATATAACATTAAAGAAAAAAAATTCTTATTTAATTTTTTATAATTATTTCTATATTATACCTTTTAATTTTTATATTTATTTTTAATTTAATACGAAATTAATATAATTTAAATATTTGAAAAATATTTATTACTTAATAAAATACTTGAAAATTAAATTACTGTTTTAAATCACTAATCATAATTCAGAGTTGGAACTTGGAATACTCAATCTGCATTAGTTCATGTAATTTTATTCTTAACTATGTACTGCGTACTTAATGTAATTTAAATTTTATATGCTTTATGTTTGAATTTCATATTTATTTTAATTTTATTAGAAAAATAAAAAATACTCTCTCCGTCTCAATTTATACATTTTTAATTTGTGCGTTTCATTCTAATGGTTATATTTTCCTTTTTGGTATATGAGATCCACACAAAATAATCAAAATATCTCCATGGAACCCACCTACAATACTATTACAATTATCCATTACTCATTAAAATGTTACTCCTATTTCTTTTACCTCAATATATATTAAAATATTATATTTTTTAATCTCCATGCAAAAAACAAACGTAACTATTAGGAGGGGTTGGAGGGAGTATTTTGTTTGGAAATCAATGAATTCCACACATAAAAAAAGACACTTCTCCACCATTTGTGTGTTGTTAGGGAAGCCATCCAAACTGTACATCTCCAGTTTACTCTAATGCAACTTTTATACTGCTATTTATTCTAGTGCAAAATCTGCAATTCACGTTCAACTGTTTAAACTACATTTTTGCATTACATAAAATTTTTAATCTATTTTTTTCAATGTAAAATTAGACTTTATTATGTGTATATATGTCATCAGTATCTATACTCTGTATTAACAGTCCAGCACGTTTCTCACATAATCACACACTAATATGTGCTCCATAACCTTATATAAATTCATGATTAATTTGCATAATCACACTTTCTAATTTCTAGGACACACACCCCAAATAATAAATTAATACTATATAATTACTTAATTTAAATCTCGTAAATAAATTATTTTGAATGAATAGAGGTGGTTGGAGCGACTTAATTTTAGAAAAAAATGAATAATACTCCCTCCGTCCTGGGCGCGATTAAGACATGTTAAATATATAATGTAAAAAAAAGTAGGAATAAATTAGTAATTTAAAAAGAAAAAGTAAATAAAGTTGTTAGAAATGATGAATAAAGTATAAAAAAATAATTAAAGTTGTTGGGATTGTAAAAAGCAGTAGGTAATAAAATATTATGTAATTTTATCATTAATGTGATTGATAAAAATACCTAGGATAACCCTATGTGAAAAGTGATAAAAAATACCGGATGTAGGGAGCATTATCTTTATAGTTGAGCCCGTGAAATATATAGGGGCGACATAATTTCTAATTTATTGACAATATAAATCACGTGTAGAAAAGAAAAATAATTTTGACTCTTTCATTATACTCCCTCTATAAAACTTTTCTTATGAAGATTAAGAAAAGTATTAATTTTTTTTATATATATAAAGATATTCTTTTTAATAAATTATGTTAGATATGTTAGGTTTGAATGGTTTTTGTAAATAAAGAGTATAGGAGAGGGTGATTGTTTTTATATTTTTACCTTTTTAGAGAAGTAAAAATTTTTGTGCGATGAATAAAAAATGAAAAGGGTGAAAAATAATCAAAATTGATCGAATTTTTTAGCACAATATTATATACTCCATTCGTCCTATAAAGTAGTTCACAGTTACTGTAACTACAAATTTATAGAAAAGTTGTTTTTGACTTGTTTTTAAGGGTACGTAGTGTGGTATTTTTAGTTAATAAATTAAGAGTTACTCTCATGTGAATTGGGGTTACGTTATAAACCCGTTCTCCTTTAATTTAAACCCTAGCAATACATAGAGTATAATAAGATTGGAAGGGAGATCACACGGTTTACACAAGTGTTTATCATAAATTAATCATAAAGTGCGTAATGCAAGTTGTAAATGGATGATAATTTTTGAAATTAAAGTGTTTTGTGGGGTTGTTTGGATTGTGTCTATTTTTTTTATTTGAGGATGTGAAATTACTCATGGAGTATTGTATAGTACTTATTTATGTGAGGGAGAGAATAATAAGTTTTAGGAATTCGAACTTAAAATTTTGAGACCACGAGATAAGCTAAGAGAGCCAAGATATATAAATACCAAAAAAAACAAGAGGAAGAAACAAAACACACAGTATAAATTTTAGGGCAATTAGCTACAAGGCTTTCTTACTCTCTTTAATTTGTCCATTGCAATGGACCCTATATGCTCAAAAATAGTACTACAATATTTTAGTACTATAATCTTTACATAATAATTCATATAACACTAAACTTAAAAACTTAATGTAATTTTAAAATTTTATATATACTATAATACTAGTATTTTTTTTCGATCAATATGTAGAGCAACTAATTTGGATTGTGACAAAAAATAACCATGCACTCTAGGCCATCTTGTAACTGTGGCATGATAAATTGAAAACACATACATGTGTGTGCACAGAATGTTGATTGATGGTCAAAGATGATTTTCTCTGTCAGTACCATCTACACTTGCATTGTTTGGTCTCATTTATTATTGGGTAGGGAAGAAGGCTGGAATGGGGCTTCACTAATGAATTACACCCATTCAATTACTTACAAATTTCACCCCACATTTATTTCTTTTATGCATATTAGTTAAAATTATTTTATTAATAATTTAAATAATTGATATTTTTAAGTAATAAATAAATTACGAAATATAATTTTTTGTGTATTAAAAAGGATTATAATTCTTAATTTTTTTATTAATATGTATTCAAATCACGAAGTTCATTTCATGAGACACTTTCCAATAAGTATTGGCAAAAGCTCCTGTGCACCCGGGCGCACGGAACACTTTCCGTGCGCCTTTAGAAATTTGTGCTAAATTGTATACCTTTTAGTATACAGATGTGTACCCTTTATTTTCTAAAGAAAAATCTGGGCGCACGAACAACACTCCGTGCGCCTTTAGAATTTTGTGTTAAATTGTATACCCTTTAGTATAAAAATGTGTACCCTTTATTTTCTAAAGAAAAAAAAATATTAATGAAAAGTGTATACCCTTTAGAACAAAATTGTGTACCTTTTAGTAATTAAAGTGTATACCCTTTAGACCAAATTAATGTACCCTTACCCATAATACAAAAATTCTAAAGGCGCACGGAATGTGTTCCGTGCGCCCGGGTGCACGCAAGCCTCACTCATAAGTATTTACTATGTATCCAATTGGATACACTCAATAATTAATACAATGTACATAAACAAAAGAAAAACTAAAATTTATAAATATGTAGCACCAAACCTTATTTTACCACATGGGATTTGGAAGTGAGGTATGATCAATTCTAAGAAAGATCATATTAGCTCTTAACTTGTCTCTAGTACATATATAATTTAATGTTGGGGATATGAGATACTCCAATATATCAATTTGTTTTTTGCACGTAAATTAAAGAGTATTATTATTTTATATATAATAGGTAGTTGCATTAGTGGAGGGCGTTAGTCCCATAATCCAAAAAGGAAAATGGATAGATTAAGAATAAATGGCCCAAAATGGTAAAATGGATAGATTTACAGTGGACCGAGAAGTAGTATTTAAAACGATTTAAGGTAAATTTTTAAAAAGTTGCTCTGTATTTCAAGTACTTACGGACTACAATAATCGCATCTAAGATACAACGACTTTGATTTCGGACTTGTAGCATAATAAGTTCAAAATTATTGGCAAACGAACGAATATTTTAGGGCTTAGTTGGGTAATTCTAGAAATTGCAGGCTAGAGTATAATATACTTGATTTGCATTGCGAGATGGATTGAATTCTACATAATGATTTGCGGTTCTATTTATAGTAATTAAATAGATGTGCTTTTCATGAATTAGTACATTGATTTAATCTGAGTCGTTGGATCATGTCCTTTAATCTAAAACCTTCATTTGACGTTCATAGACCGCACCTCCTGAGGCTAGACCAAATCCATGCCTAGCCGCATGAACCAACCCGTCTGATGGTTTAAATTTCAAACCCCGCGCACTTATGCGCACCTACGTGCCGGTTGCTTGTTTGAATTATGTTCAGCGCATTACTCCGCGACCCATAAGAATGCCCCAAATCTCCCGCATGTTGACTCGTTCCGAGCCGCCTTCGTCTTATTGAATCATGGTTTGAACCCTAAGGTCGTTCCATTCCTAGCAAAAATAAAAGACTCCTCGCGACGTGCAAAGTGCGCCTCGAAAGCACCCAATGCGACTATATATGACTTGTGAACTCTAGGCGCGATTAGCCCGTTGGGCTAACTTTGTGGCATCCTTTGTTTGTACCTTATGAGTCACAAATATTTAACTCTTTAAGGAGTGTAAATTCTTTTAAGGTGTTTGAACTCACAATAATTATTTTATGTGGGACAAGCTCCTCTCACTTTCTTTTTTCTCTTCATTTTCCTTATTTTATTATAATTAAATTGTAAACTTCATATATTAATTATTCATTCATCCTGAATTGAATTTGAACAAACTTATACATTTAATTAATTTACTCGAAACGTAGTATCCAAATATGCAATTAGTTTTATTTTCGACAAACGAATAATTACAAGATTATTGATAAAGATGAATTTGACCCACCAATTCCAACATTTTTAATGGTTGAGAAAAGCAAAAAAGTATTTTACATGAACTCACTATTTCAAGAAAGAGCGCGATTCCTATCTTAGTCATGGGCATTCACTACACCCTAAACGCTAATAGACAATTGATGTCTATTTCACCAAGTAGCCGATGTTAAAGCCCCCGATGTTGTAAATAGGCGCTGATAGACATCAGTTTTTAACCGATGTCTTTTCTTAAAAAGACATCGATAGATAACCGATGTCTTTTCACATTCAACCGATGTCTTTTCTTGAAAAGACATCGGTCGCTATCTTTAGACATCAATTATCAACCGATGTCTTTCTAAGAAAAGACATCGGTTGGATGAAAAAAGACATCGGTTACCCACTAATGTGTTACCAAGAAAATACATCGTTTATAAACCGACGTCTATCGAAAAAAGACATCGATTGGGACCAAAAGACATCGGTTTTCAACTGATGTCTTTTGTTAAAGACATCGATTTCACCCTAAAAAACATCGCTTTTCCATTGATGTCTTTCCTAGCATAGACATCAGTTTCACACCAATAGACATCGGTTTATACACGATGTCTTTCATATTTATATTTATATTTATATTTATTTTATTATATATATAAATTTATATTATTATTAAATAAATATTAAACGCAATCACACTATTTATTCAAAACTTACGAATTTTTTTACAAGAATTTTCAATACACACAAATCATCCTTTAAATCTAAAAGTACAAAAATTTGGATCCTAACTAATTAAATCCAAAGTTCAATTTTACATAAATAAAAAATATTTATAAGATAAAACCTAATGAAGCTAAATATAAATTCTTCCAGCTGTTCTTTGGAGCTGAAAGAAACATGATTGAATGCCTAAATGACCGTAGGCAGTTTATATCATCAAATGTTCCTAACTGACCATAGGCAGCTTATATCATCAAATGTTCCTAGAGAAAAACTTCTGATATTGAGAAGAAAATTCTTTAAGAGTTGCAGTTTCTTTGATTATCTGTAAAAAATAAATATAAAGTTTTTATAAAGAAAGCAATGTCTATAACATAACCTGCAACTCTGAATCAACACCAACACAAACTGAAAACTAATGATTAAACTAGACAGATAGTCCAATAGAGTACGTTCATAAGAAATTACCACAACTTTCCAACTTTCTAGATACATAAGTTGGTTAAATATTCAGATGTACAATGAAGAGATGTCCACCAGAAAATAATATTTATGTGCATTCCACTGATCAATTCTTTTGATTCATGAGGAATAAAAGCAATTGCATTAAAAGGTGTTAAACTATCAATATTTATTTCGATAGAAACCTAAACTATTTTTGCATTAAAAGGTATTCGTGTGTTGAAATTTTATTTCATAAGCTCCCTCTAGATCACATTCAGATAATTTTTTAAGTCATCATTTGATCAAATACATGTTAGCTTCAATCTTCATTACTGATATTCAGATGTGTTCTTTCAAGAATTTTTAATCCTAATTGTTCAAGCAACAAGATCCTAAAATGGTTTGCAAAAACATATCCAGATATTAATTAAATTCAATAAAAGTGATGTGTGCTATCTGATTGGTCGTTAATAGTCTGGGCGACCAAGCAACAAAATATCGAACCCAAGAGAATTTAGGATTCGTGGCCTTCAAGTTATAATCTCGTATTAGTTAGGGACGACCGAGAAGAGAGATAATAAAAATAAGAAAAGAAACTAATTACAATATTTTTGGAATTTTCAATGCAAAGGAAATCTTCATGATGCAATTCAAATGGATCAATCATGTAACACATCTAATTGCCTCCCAATTTAAGCTATCATAGTAAGAGCGATCACTATTTTCACCTAAACTCTCTCTCGAGATGAAGAGGATGTAGGCCCTTACAAAGACCCCAAAGTAGCACATGGGATCGATACCATAGCGAACACCTCCCAATAGGTACTAATTACACGTACGAGTTCCCTAAAAGGTACTAAATCATAGGTAATATTCCCTTTCTAGGTACTATGAATTCACTAAGGTTGGGTTCCCCTCACTAGATTAATTGACCTCTCGATCTAACCTCTCTAGTGTCCACTTATGTAGTTCTAAACATGAGAGGTCGTCTCCAACTCTTCCCACATTAATCCACATAACCCACATGATGAATTGATTAAATTAATTCCTAAAACACATAATTGAACTCTCGTTCTAACCACATGCACTAGATAATTAACCACACAAATCAAACATATAGATTAAATAATTAAGCATCCATAAATGAAACTAATCAAAGCCGGGATTGCAATTTAAATAATATCACAAATTAATCCATAATCTAAACATCACTTAAACATCCAAACATAGAAAATAAAAAGATAATAAATAGGATTAGATTACACCTTAATGAAGTTTTACATCCATGAGAATCATCCTTTCCTTGGTGTCCCCACCTTCTTGGAAAACAATAAAATCCTAATCTAGAAAAAATATTTAAACTACGGACGGATCCCTCACCCCGAAAGGGGGAGGGATCTCAACTATGGAGATCTTAAAAAGCTCTCCTTAACTATTGAATCTAATGATTCAATTTAATGGAATTTAATGGGTGAGAATTGATCCATGGTGGCTTTCATGGAAGAGGGTATTTATAGTAGTAAGGGTGAGAGAAATTTGAGTGAGTTTCCAATGTGGGATAAGTGGGTTCATGTAGTGATAGAGTGGGAGGAATTTGTGGTAGGTAATCAATGTGGGATAATTTAGCTCATGCCACCAAAAATGGGATTTATAACAATTTTTTCTTTGGCCCGTTCTTGCTCGTTTCAACTCCAAATCGAGCTTCGTTTTCTCCCACATCTTCCTCTTCACTTGTAGAATCAATTTTTATCAAAATCACCTATTTTTCTGCAAAAATAAACAAAAATACCTTTCTTCAAATAATCAAGCAATTAATAGTATTTTCATTAAAATCATGCTCAATTATTAAATTAAAGCCACAAAAATCCACTTAAAATCTAGGTGAATTTCACAACGATCACTATCTTGATGGAAGATTTTGAAAATATTTTTTATAGGTAAAGGTTTTTTTTCTAAAATAAAGAATAGTTATAGACCTATCGGAACAAAAAAATGATAGTTTAGGGATTCTTACTTTGTCTGGCATGATGTTATAAGCAACTTAAAAGTAGTTTGTTGATTAATATTTTGAATTCACATCATTAATAAGTTTTATTCTCAATTTTTTACTTTCCTTCATTGTAGAGCACTTTTTTAGGGATGTAAAATTTGATGGCAAGAATAGTAATGTATAATGGGAGGATTAGGCATATCATAGACAGATGGAACTTTATAAATAAGGAAACAAGGGATGCAAAATAAGAACAATATTAATAGGACAATTTCAACCAAGTAATACACAAGTAACATAATACAGAGCGGGAGAGCGAGAGTCAAGAGAGAGAGCAATACTGAGATGCTGCCTTTCTCAAGACCATTAACAACTTGGTTCAGAAAGTCCAAAGTGAACATATATGCAGGCAAACCTGAAACAATGCAGATGAGAGAAGGAAAAGGACTATGAAAAATTTTTATCATAATTTTCGAAGACAGCTTTTAGTTAGATATATTTAGCAGCCATGATTTTTT
Organism: Pogostemon cablin; assembly: GCA_023678885.1. NCBI lineage: Eukaryota > Viridiplantae > Streptophyta > Magnoliopsida > Lamiales > Lamiaceae > Pogostemon > Pogostemon cablin. The sequence goes on along the minus strand of CM042969.1, from coordinate 29,734,884 downwards.
CTATGAAATTGTTGCCACAGTTTTTCCAATTTAAAGCTGAAGTAATGACAAGTAAACAGGAGTATATATATACCATCTGATCCCCATATTAAAAATAAATTAAAAAAACAAATAGAAAAGTGTAAATTTAATTCTGTATTCAGATAAAAATTGGAGCATCTTGCCACAGTTCCCCAATTTTATGCCTGAGCAAGGACAAGTAAGAAGAAGGATATACACTATCCAATCCCTTATGCAAACAACATACACATAAGCATGCATTCAAGATTTTGTACTTAGAAAACTATCATTGATCTGCCTCAGCACCAACATCAAAATTATTAATGTTTTCATATCAAACTTATGCAATAACATCAATCATCCAATTCTTTATATGTTTTCCAGCTTCTGAAATCAATCATGGTCATTTCATTACACAACACAACTAATTCATAAAATCAGTACTGATCATAACAGGAAGAGCTTACTTGGCTATAAGTTCTGATTTGTCAGAGAAATATCAGGTTCAGTGGCACCATCATAGAACGCATAGAGCTCGTCAAAAACAGTTGCGGCTGAGAAGTCGGTCCCCTCGTGGAAAGTAGTACTCCAGAACTGCAATTACTTGGAGAGAAGTGTCATATCGTGCATATCACCACATCAATAGTATGTCTATCATGTCAAGCGGTGACACCATTGCATTCCCTTTGAAAACAAGTATTATAAGATCATTCTATTAATCAACATCTAACTGCTTTATTATACAACAGCAGTTTAAATATCATAGTACATCCCACATGCAAACTAGTAACCACTCTTGTCATCAAGTTACATGTAGACAACTGCAATACACCATACACACCTCATGTCTTGCTTATTCAGAGTCAATAAAAAAAATTAAACTGAATTTTACTACTATGGTGTTAGTGACATCTTCATCTATCTATGACTGCACAAATTTCAATCACAACACATTCACTTTCATCTTGATACAACAACTGCATAATCATTCTCTAGTGAAGGAGCTTAGTAATTGAAAGTTGCAAAGGTAATTTAAACCAGCAAAGTGTAAAACTATTCTTAGTTATTGTATTAGCAAGTAATCTTGCAAGGCATTTCTGGAAAGGATAATTACTCAATCATCTTTAAGTTATAGATAGTACTTTGATAGTCCTTATCAGAGATAATTATTACTAAATCATCATAATAGTATACACCTTTAATCAAATTAAATCCCACTCTCCAACAGCAGATCTGCCCTGTAGGCCTTCAATGTTCCTCTCATTATTTGCACATAAATTCTGCAGTCATGATATGAAATGAAAGGCATAATACTCAGCCTAAGCAGAAGATAAAATAGAGGAAAAGCAATTACTTATAGAAGAAGATGAGGTGTGCTGGCTTCTATCATATGCCACTGTAGCATAGTCCATGTAAGCCCCCTCCTTAGTCGACCTGATAAACACAAGAAAGGCAGTAACTTATAGAATGTGAAAATTATGGGCATCATGTTCAAATGGGGTGATTGTATCACAAAGAAGTATTATGGTGAAAGATAAAATGCTAGACGAATGAACTAACTTGAACTGTTAAGCCTTATCAGCATATCTTTCAATAAAATCAAATGTGTATGACTAAGTTCGCATACCACATAAAAGCACGAGAAAGAGAGTGGATTTTAATTTCTTAAATAGTTATACAAAATTCCCAAGCATACCACATAAAACTACATAATTTATTTGAATGTCAAGCACCTTATATTGACATGTATTAGTTACTTAAATAAAAAAATAATGATCTAGTAAAATTCCCAAGATACAGAAATGTGAAGGAAATCTTTCAAATAATTAAAATAACTAAGAAGTTGTTTCTAATTTCTTAAAGTATTATACAAAATTGTAGTCTTATCCTACCCCTTGATACTCCTTATTTGGATTTATTATTATTTTTACAACTTCATGCTGCTAATTATCAATTATTTACAAGAGTGGGCAGCAGATGGATCAAATAAAGGAGTAGAATTACTAACCCAAGCTATACAATTAGCATATGCATTGCAATCCACCTCACTGTGAACAAAAATTCACCTCATTAAAAGAATATACAAGTCACACACTACTTTTTATTGGATATTATATGAAGATGTACAACTGTTCCTCAACATCAACAGTGCGATTCATAGAACACCAAAGAAACAAAAAGTGAAACAATACGAATTACAAGCAAATAGAAGAAAGTAATACCTGATTCAACAGGAGAAGATGTCGCTCTCGTGCATCCGAAACCGTCGTATAGCCATCAAAATTCAAATTCCATAAGCCAAAAATAAAGTAAATGAGAAAGAAAAAACTCAAATTGATTCACAATAAACAAACACAAATCTCAATTTTCTGAGATAGAAGAGACAGAGGGAAAATTGCGAATGTAGAGAGTAAAGAATGAGCAGGGAGAGAACTTTTAGGTTACGAAATGGGGCTGTTTTACTAATACTATAAATAAAGGATCCAAAATTACAAATCAATAAGACATAGGAGAAAGGAAGCTGCGAGTTTCGACTTCATCTTGTTGAAGTTTGCGTTGAACTTTCGTCGTGAGTGAGACAAATGGGATTAATTCCAGATATTGAGTATGAGAGATAGCGGAGTGGCAGGTCGCAGCTTTAAACTTGGAAATTCTCCTCTGACTTAAGGACAGCGAGCGTGTCGGTGACGGTGGCGGAGGAGAGTGGAGCAGTGGCTATTTCGTTGCTCAATTAGGGGGAAAGAGATGAAATTAGGGCTTCAGAAATTTTGGAAATTATGTGTTATGAAGGATGAAGGATTTTGCTTACAAACCACGATTTAAGAATATAAATGACGTTTTTTTAGTTTAATTTTTAAAATTAAAATAAAAATAATATATAATAATATATTTTATATAAATGACATCACAGAATAGACATCGGTTTGAAGAACCGATGTCTAACAGAGCATTAACATCAGGTAAAAAGACATCGGTTTTAAAAACTGATGTCTATCAGCGTCTTTTTTAAAAGTTGAGAATAAACATCGCTTGAAAGACATCAGTTATTAAAAACCGATGTCTATCAGCGCATTTTCAGTAAAAACTGATGTCTATCAGCGTACTTTTATATTGAAAGACATCGGTTCCAGAAAAGACATCGATTTTTAACCAAAAGACATCACATTTTACAAGGAACCGATGTTTATTCGGTGATGTCTATCAGCATTTTTGGTGCAGTGATTAACCTATTGTAACCACAATTAAATAGGAGTATCATCTTACCAATAACCATTTGAAGCATATGCTATAATTCATCTCAATTATGACATATGGGTTAGACTATTTTCATGTTAGCTCTAAGCTTATATAGCATCAAATGGCAAATTTTGCAATATGCAAACTAGGGTACATAAGGGATGTAGAGGACAATTTGTTGCCATATTTTGTCTCAAATGTGGCGAGAGGTGGCTAGTGCAATAGTATCATGCTGATTTGGGGGTTAGAAGAGACATATCAGTGGGGAGTACCCTTGATTGAGGGGGCATTAATGATCTTCTATTGATGCATCAATTCTGTATTTTCATGTCCTATTATTTCAATTTCTACTTCTATTTTTAAAAAAAAATAAATTTAGGGACATAAATATTGTAGATATTGAAGAATATATATTACTTAAAAAAATTAAAATTGCTTTCTTATACACTAATTTTGTGGTTTCTAAAATATTATGTTGTTATATATTAATGTTATTCATCCAATTAATTGATTATGTTTTCATTTTCTTTCAAATTTGTGTTTCAAATAATTTGTTTGCTTTTCAATTTTATTCTTTTTCATTTAAAAAATCATGTTAGGCTAGCTTGTGAGTAACAATTGTCCAAATCGAGATTACTCGATGAACCAACCTGCACTGCTGATTATTGGTGCATAAAAATTAATAAAATTTAAAGAGACAGAACTAGTACTCCAATAATTTAGAAATTTTCCTATTTTTACCATGTCAACAATAATATAAAACATAATATATCAGTATTTGGAAAGTAATTTTTTGAATATATTTAATTTTTATTTAAAAATAATAATTTATTAAAAAGTAACATTTCATATACTATAGAATAATTTCAATGAGATTAAAGTGAAAGATGAACTCGATTCGCACAAGTATATTTATATTGTATTAAAAAATTTGTACGGCATATTTGCAGTAATTTAAAAGAAAATTCATTTATACAGTAATGTTTATATTTTTTAATGAGTGAGGCTCCTGTGCACCCGGGCGCACGAAGCAGATTCTGTGCGCCTTTACAATTTTCATGCCCCTTTACAATTTAAACCCCTAGCAATACATAGGTTTAAATAGGATTGGAGGGGAGGGTTGTGTTCACATGGGGACACGGAGCATCTTTCCATGTCCCCGGGCGCACGGGAGCTTTTGCCTTTTTTAATTATATTATTAGGATTGAATTAACTTAAAAGTTATACAATAATATAAATCGACATTATTAAAAAGGTAATTTTAAAAATATTATTTCGTACTTTTATAATGTTTTAAAGCACTAATTGTAATACATCCATCAATTCTTATCTGCATGCATATGAAATTTAAGAATTAAATTATAATGAACTTGGAGTACCTGTGTGGAGGGATGATTTAAGCTATTAGATTATATTTTCATTTAATCATCGTCCTTCAATAAAATAAAATAATTTAATTAAAAATGATTCAATAACATATCACCTTTAATAAAATAAAATAATTTAATTAAAAATGAATTCAATAACTAATCACCGCATCTTAAATTGAATGACACTGAAATTAAATACTTATGTGACATATGATCATTTCATGATCCCGATCATTTCATGATCCCGATCATGTTATATTTTATCTTTAGAATTGTAAATATGATAGAAATTCATATTTTATAATAATGAAGAGGCAATGTGCATTTGTTATTGTGAATTTGAAATTAATACTGATATTATTGGATATGGAAATGAGAGCAGCTGGGGGTACAAGATATTTTATAGTTAATGAATCGAGAGTGATTAATAAATAATAAATTTCGATTTTCAAAATCTTTTTAATATAACTGAAGTATTAATAGTGATATCTTTTATATATTCAAAATTTTAAAAAAAATTGTTAAACCTGAGTGATTAATTGTATGGTAGATTCGTACATTCAACAACTACAATATTTTGACTCGTACACGTACGGTGTATATGAACGAAAAATGATTTTTATTATTATTAAATTTTAAGAAAGTAAAAGTAAAAGTAAAAGAATATAATTAAAGAGTAGATTAGCTAATCACAAAATGCCAAGAAAACTAAGCAAGATTAAAGAGGGGAACAAAAAGACTGTTGGATCACATGCACACCACCTTCTTTCTTTTTCCTCATGTTTCTCTTCTTTTTATACTGCCCTTGATTAAACGTTTAAGAAAAAGAAAAAATATAAAGTTAATTTTAGAAAAAGGAAATATAAAGTTAATTTTAGGAAAAGAAAAAAAAAAGTACTAATAAAATTTTTGTAGCACTAAAATTTCAATTCATTGATCAAGGGCGTATTAACTAAATTTCCGATCCTTAATGAAAAATGGAATTCAAAATGAATTATAACCGAATTGAAAGTAAATGCGTGGAGTTAGAACTTTGTCAAGAAATGAGAACTTAGAAAGGAGAACTTTGTTAAGAAATGAGAACTTAGAAGTGATTCAAACTACGATACGTGGAGTCAGAACCTTTTATTTGTCTTATAACACAATGAAATCTCTTTTATGTATAGAGTATGGAGAAGAAAAGAGTAGAATTATATCATCTTGATCTCATTATACAGTTAAAAATATTTGTAGTATTAAGTATGCAGGGTGTGTCGAGCTATGTATGTTCACAGTTTTAATTGTATTTGTGAGTATTACTTATACCCAAGTAATATTTCAATAAAATTTCTTTTCCCGATTAAAAAAACTAAATTTTTTACATAATTGTCTTGTGATACGGTACAGTAGAGTGTATCACTATTATATGAGTATTTTCTCAAATATGATCAATGGTACTCCCTCCGTCCTAAAAATACATTCACAATTTTCATTCTGATTTGTCCCAAAAATACCTACATCCTAAAAACGAAACAATAACACAATATCAATAACCTTACAATACTATAATATTATAAAAATGTCACAAACTTTCTACATACAATCTAGTCAAAATCAACTATATCATACATTTTATTCTATTCAATTACTCAAAATACCTCATCTCTTTCTTACATCACTACCGTGCCACCAAATATATGAATGTATTCATGGGACGGAGGGAGTACTATATATTAAAATATGATTTTAGGTGTTATAATATAATTTAGTTTAAACATACTTTAATTATCAGGAGACATACTTTACCTATTTAATAAGCTTACTTTAATAATGAATCAACTCGTCTCACTACCCCTTCCACCTATATGTAGAAAAATATTCCCTTCGTCCCACCATAAGGATGGCGTTTCTTTTTTGCACGTAGCTTAAAAATATAATATTTAATGTATAGAAGTATAGAGTGAAGACCCTAAAAGACTAGGACGAAGGATTTGAAAAACCTATAAGGAGATAGAAATAATATTTTAATGTATAATACGTAAGTATAATAGTATGATGTGTGGATTCCATAGAGATATATTAATTATTTTTTTTGTGGTTTTCATTTATTAAAAGGAATAATACACGTCTTGGGTTGAGACGGAGAAAGTAACATCTTTGACGAAATTAAAGATCTTTCAATATTCTACAAAATATTTATTTTCTTTTTTTACTTTTAGAAATTGAAGATATATGATTAAAATAATATTAAAAACTTACTAAATACCTATGGAATATGTTACTCTTTAATTATTTATGTGCACATAGCAAATGAAATGTTCATTGTAAGGTGATAGAGGAAGGGATCGAATGTGATCATTTTTGCATATTTTTTTTAATGATTATATATATATATCAAAGCAATATTCATACATATTGTGGTTAATTTTTTTTTCTTATAATAAAATTATTTATTAGTTGTGTTATAATTTCCATCCTATACTTGTCGACATGTAAACAAACTTGTGTGAAAAATGTATAAAATTTTTCACTTTTAGCAAATCACGTACACTGTACACATGCTGCAATTGAAGACTGAAATAATTTCTCTTTTTAAAACTAAAATTCTGATTGTAAAATATACTTAAAAAAATAAAATCTATAATTAGTATGTCAATGTGATTAGCTAGGTTTTTTATTATACACTTTAGCTGTGACTACTGACTAGTGATAAAAGGAAAAATCAATTTTAAATTATGGGTCCCACCACAATTTTCAATATCATCATTTCATGCAATATTATCGAAGACCCACTTCTTTACGTCCAATTTTACTTGCAAAAAGTATGGAGTAATTATTAGTATTTCTCTTTCATCACATCCAATAATTAAAAAAGACTGGAAAGTGGATTTTTTTTTTAATATGTTTTTTGTTTTCCTTCTTCTTCTTTTGATTGGGTAATGAACACCCTAATCATCATATATACGAGGAATTTCATCAATTTTATGATTTCAAGTGAAGATTCTTTATCAAAATTTAAAAAGAAAATGGCTAAGCAATACTGATAATTAATTTAATAATTATATTATAACCCCTCTATCAATAATTTAATTCGTACTTTTTTCTATTTAAAATCAAACTGCAGAATATTATTAATATTTTAATTTGTACTTTTGATTACAACTTATTTATGCATCCATGCATATTCATCTTGTTTTGATATAATTTCATAATTTTATATGTTAAGAATAGTGAATACACATAAATTAAATTTTGTATGAAATTCATATATTGTGAATAAATTACGAATTTTACATTTGTCTTTCTGAATTCGAAACTTCTTTTGGAAACATTCGTACTCTTTTATTAAGTCATGTTCTCGTGTCTTTACAACTATAGAGACTTTTCAGTGTTGTTAGTCGTAATTTATTTTGAGTTGATAATAAAATTCTATCATTTAAAAAAAAAGGAGTATACTTTTTTCGAGCGAGTTCGAATAGTGTTATTGATACTCAGGTCAAAAAATTTCTAGCGAGCTCAAGCTTATTTGACTCATTAAATAATTTGAGTCAACTTATCGAGCAGATTTTTAATTAATGTATATTTTATATTTATTATTAAAATAATTCAACTTTATTAATCGAGCCAGACTCGACTCAACTCATTAATGAAATGAGTATAAGACAAGCTTTAACACTTAACACTTAGTGTATATCAGAGCAATATAATCTTTCTATCCGTCACAAAGAGTTTCATTTTTTTATTTTGAGCGTCTGTTCTTAAGGATCTCATTTTCCTTTTTATATATATAGGATCCACACTTTCTAATACAATTAAAAACACATGCATTAACAATTGTTCATGATTTGAAAGGCAAAAATTAAGGCTTTAATCCTTTGAATCGCCGAATGGGAAGATACATGATTAGTTTCATTTGATTTTAGCATGCCCTATAATTAAAATGTGATTTGAAAGGGCACACACTTCGAGTTTTATTTCTTTAATCAATTCCTACATCAAATTGGGTAATAGATATAATACATGTTTATTAGCTATTGACGTCTCATCATAAATAATTGTGTGGATTAAGATACCGATTTTTGACATAAATAAATTAACATATAAATTTATGTTATTGTTATTAGTAGGTCATTACAAAATTTCCAAATTTATCTCAATAGGCAACACGTATTATTAAAAGAAAAAGAAAATAGAGAAAAGTACGAATTAAATCCGTCCGTGGGGCTCGAAGAGCAAATGGGATCACCTATTCCATAATAGTATTTCATCTGTTATTCCATAAATTAAATGCTTGCTACGTTTCATAATCAATCAAGATCAGACTGCTTCAAAGGAGGCTCCATAGGAGCAACAGACTTAAAATTATCTCATTTGTTCATATGCTCAACAAAACCAGCATCACCTTAATTTCTTGTTCCGTTTATGTTTCTTCAAGTAATTATCAATGGAATGTCCCAAGTTGGAGCAAGAAAAACAGAACTCCGGCACACTTTCGTAACAGAGAGAGACACACAAGCACTTACCAGCAATCTCTGGTTGATATAATCAAATAACTTATGCTGGACATCAACATCTACAAGCATGCGGGCAAAATGACCCATATTTCCATTCGTAGCACCAACATCTTGAACAGGGGACCCAACACTATATAGTTCCAATTTTATCATTTATTTATGCTAAAAAAAATTAAATGAACTATATAGTGTAAAAAATATATATTAATAATTAAATAGAATAATTATAGATCATTTATAGAAACCAAAATCCCACATTAGTTACAAGTTAGTATGACTTTGAGTTTATATATCAGACACTTCATATCATGACGATTTTTAGATGAAAGTCCAAGAAAACCATGCGAGCATGTGGTGCCCAAAACAGATAAGGGTGGATCCAAGATTTAAAATATTGAAGTACTATAATTAATATATTTAAATTTAAATAATAAAAGAATCAACATTTATAAATTATAGTTATAGATAGCTAGACAAAATTTCATTATCTAAAAGTTTTTTTTTTTTATAAATTCATACCAATAATTGTGAGTGAAGTGTAAATTTGTGCTAATATCATATTAATTAGGGGTGCAAATAATACTAACAATAATTATTATTATTATTATTATTATTATTATTATTTTACATGGGTAAATAATAAAAAAATAAATTATTTTGGGTTATAACTGTAACCCCTCGTCCCATGTTGTATTCATTAATTAAAATAGACAATAGCATGCTATTAGATTGAGTAGTTTGTTGGACTCTTCATGGGCTCCAACTCTCCGTGGACCTATAAATTCAACAGTATTTTCAAAGTCAGGCCCCAAACTTAATATATACATGAGATGTTTCTCGACTTAAACTGTGATCTAACTCATGTATTGGGTGGAAATAACTTTATATTTATGAATGCAACTAGAGTTTCTATAGCATAAAGCCTTATTTGGATAAAAACGCAAGAGTAAAACCGTGCGGACCTGTGATGATCCAAAGTAGAGGGTGGAATGGCTTTGACTTTATAAATGAAAGTAAACTTTCTATAGCATAAAACTTTTTAGGTGAAAATCTAAGAACAAAACCGTGCAAGCCTATAGTTGCCCAAAGCAGATAATATAATCTTATTGGATCGCGATCCGCTGAGCTCTTCATGCGCCTATAAACCCTTTATGTCCTTTTACAAATCAATAATTGTGTATTGGATTTTTTAAAATGAATATATCATCACCACCATCTTTAAAATTTAGGGGTGTCAACAAAGATGATTTGTTAAAAATATTTTCACTTATGAATTAATTATTTGAATATAATTTGATATACTAATATATTCTAACAGTAAAGTTGAGCAAGAGCAAGGTACTAAATATCCTTACGAACGAAGTACTCCCTCCGTCCCGCCCATATTGCATCGTTTACTGTAACTTTTGTGAGAGTTTTATGCAGTCAAACGATGCAGTTTGACCGGGACGGAGGAAGTAAGTAAAACCTTGCAGAAATAATTATATCCAACCTCTATACGAAACTATTAACTAGACTATGTTGTTTGCCTTTCAAAGTTTATGGAACAGGTTCTAAAATGCAAGAAAATTATGTTGGGCTATTTCGTAGGTGGGAAACGCGTTAATGAGCCCTTGTTCAGCCCATCATAATGTAAGTTCTTAAGATAACAATGAGCACGAGAAAATGTTGTATAATAGGTTCGGTGGCTCCAGTGCAAAAGCCCAGAAGTTTCACTGGCCCAGTTGAAAAGGTCCAAAATATTTGAACTTCTCGTTTGTCCCACATCGAAAAATTATGAATATTATGTATTGCTTATATAAGCTCTGTACATATGTTTGTGCCGTTGGGGCCATCCGATAAAATTGGAATGATACAGTGAAAATTAACATCCTTCCTGCGCAAGATGACTCTCATAAATTGAGAAATGGTCCAATTTTTTTTCTATTTTTTCTGAATATTTTTAATTTTTTTACATGACCTACGAGGAGAAAAAATTATAATCATTCCTCTTAAAATTCATATTTTCCTTTTTTGGTATTTACTATAGTAGATTTCATTTGAATCGAAAATATCATTCATAATGTTTGAGCAATACGAGGAGAAAAAATTATAATCGTTCCTCTTAAAATTCATATTTTCCTTTTTTGGTATTTATTATAGTAGATTTCATTTGAATCGAAAATATCATTCATAATATTTGAGCAATAATTGAAGTGGGGTGAGATAACCCAAATGAGTGATAAGAATTTGAATCAAGTTGACAATAACATGGATATGATTAAATTAACTCATAAAATTAATAAGATTTAAATTTTCAGCATGATTTGAATTAATCATTAATTATTTCATCATTGCTCATTTGGAGTGCAGCATATCTGTCTTATATCTTCATCATTCATAAATCCGATAAACCAATCCACGTAAATAAGATTACAGTAAGGCATCTTAGTGTACTTAAATTCAATCTAGGTAATTGAAATGGAGTCCTTTATTTAATATTAAAAGTAAAATAAAAAGAGCGAGACTCTTGTGCCCCGGGAGCACCGTGCCCCTTTGCAATTTAAACCCCTAACAATACAAAGGTTTAAAAGTAAAATAAAAAGAGCGAGACTCTTGTGCCCCCGGGAGCACCGTGCCCCTTTGCAATTTAAACCCCTAACAATATAAAGGTTTAAATAGAATATGGAGGGAAGAGTTGTGTTCCCATGGTGGCGTCCCCGGGGGCGCAGAAACTTTTGCCAAATACAAATTTAAAAAAAAATTTATTAAAAAATATGAATATATATGTTAGGCCCCACAATTTAAAGTCTTTTTTTTATACAAATATTTATTTTTGGGTATTGCTCTTCCTTATTTTACCTGAATGCTCCAATGAATTGTATCTCAAAAGGTACTATACTCATCTCATGGAATTTCTTATTTAGTACAACTTTTGTATGTGTTCACTGGAAGTATATTAAAGCTATATATACTTTTCTTTTGGCTTAAATATTGATGTAATTATCAAGTACTATATAATATGTTAATCCTCTTTTATATATATAAAATTGGGTATAACACCTCAATTCTGTTAATCCTCTTTTATATATACTAGTGGGTATAACACCTCAATTCTTGAGGTGTAGCCTGGGCTAGATTTTGTAATATGGTGATGTTGATAATTGATATGCATGCTTGGTTATATAATATGGTCATGAGGCAAAAAATTAAAATGAATGAGATAATAAAAGAGATGTTTTGAATAGTTTTCATCACCAGTGTAGGGGCCACAGTATACATGCAATTGCCAGTATAATTACAAGTTAGATAGAATATTTGCAATTAATTGTCAATTTGGAGTTTTGGACATTGAAATATCTAAAGCTAAGATGCAGATTTAGAGCAGATACAATATGCAAAAGTGAACCTTTTTTTATGATCAAGTAGCAACAGCATTGATAATTTTATAGTAGCTATCTCCAGGATGAAACTTCATATATTGTACACATGACCTTTGAGAACAGTCCACGCCTCCAGATTGATGTTGTTTAACCTCACTCAAAGATATCATTCTTCTATTCAGTGGCGGACGTAGGAAATTTGTTCAGGGGGGCCCAAATTCTTTACTCTTACAAAACGGTTCATATTTACAGTTCATATTGTTTAAGAAAAATTATTTATTTACTAACTTTACTGACATTTTTTAGATTTTTTTAGTATTTTTACATAAATGTAAAGTGTGTTGTATATATTAGATGAGATTGATAATTATGAAATTTTAATCTTTTAAATATCAGATAAAAATATTATTTATTTTTTCTTTACAGAGTGTAAAAAATATTTTAATATAACAAAGAAGTGTATAATTTTATAAGATAAAAGTAATATCAAATACAACTCCAATGTAATTTTGATATAATAAACCTAAGTAAAAATATTTTAAGTCAAATAAACACATAAATAAATAATAATATAATTATATGATATAAGAAAGAAATATTAATAAATAATCAATTTAAAATAAAAGAAGGTGGGAGGGCTGGGAGAGTCGAACTCCTGACCTCTAATTACTTCATCCATTAGTCAAACCACTAGGCTACATGTAGATATATTACATCTAGAACTATATACATGGTAATTATTTTAAAAAGTTCAGGGGGGACCAGTGCCCCCGGGCCCAATGTTCGTCCGCCCCTGCTTCTATTTGACTGCCCCTTCAATCTTGACACAAAAATTATATGAAGCTGGAAAAAGTTAAGAGATGCACCATGGACAAGCCTATATACAGCCCCTAACATTCATTTGAAAGGTTTATGTTGGATCAATGGTGAATAAAAATATGTATTAGAGCTAAGTGGTTCTCCTAAGAGTAATACACATTATATATAACTCAAAATACTTATCTACACCCACCCTTTCCACTCAGTCTGATGACAATTAAGGTGGAGCATTGATTTTCCAGAAAATGCTGATTTGTACTGGGTGTTTCTTAAAGGAAGTCATTGATAAGAAGAATTTACAGGAAAAGAAATAGATCCCACTTGTAGCTCTGTCCAACAATAAAAAGATGAAGAGAAATTAGCAGATTATACTACAAAATAACATTTACAGCTGCCATCACTTAGACTGTATCATGAGCTTTAACAGTGCAGCAGTAAAGGTTATTCTAACATAGTGTAGAATATACTTTTCACTTGAGCTTTAATATGATAAATATATCTTTTACAATATATCTTTTAGATGATCTTGGATAACCATACATTTGCTCAAGTGTCTCCATAATTCTTCACCACAATCGACATCTTTTCCAACGCCGGCGCCCTCTCGAGCACAATCCGGGACAACCACAGAACGATCGCAGCATACAATGGATTATCTTTGCCGTCTGGTCCGGCATAGCAATCAATGGTGACCGTCTTTAAACGCCAATGGACGCAGGGACTGAAATCATCATCATTCTTAGCCCGATGGGGAAGATGGTATTCTCGCAAGTTCTCGAGAAAGGGGGAAGAATCGAGCAGGCTTATAATAGTAAGAATGGTGGACTCATCCCCTGCCACCATCTCTGTTAGTAACTGCAACAACAACAAAACAAACACAAATTGGATTAACAAAAGAAGAAGATTCATAATCTCTGTTAGTAATTGCAACCAAACAACAACAAACAAATTGAATTACACCCTAAACCCTTAACCCTAAACAAAAGAATTAGATAGATTATCTACGATCGACAGAGCATACATACCATAAATAAGGAGCCTGTGATTTGGAACTCACGAGAATCGAGAGTTTCTTCAATCCATTCCAAAAGAGCATCTTCTTTAGACCTCCTGACATCAATCACCATACCACCACTCTGTGTCTTCATCACAAATCTTCCTTCTTCCCCCCTACCACTCTGCTTCTTCATCACCATACTCTCTTCACTCTGCTTCTTCTTCATCAACATCTTCCTCACCAAACCATGTGAATAAGCCGTTTCTTCATCTTATAAAACTTAAGCAAGATCTTGATGAAGCTCTCAAGAACTCACACACTTGATTGGTTAATCACTCACGTTTCACTCCGAATTGATTGATAAAACCAAAATGAAATGAAAACGATCAACACAAAGATGAACTTATCAAACCCTAATTCTTAATGCTTGAAACTGATATGTGAAGATGGTGTGATGAAGATGATAATGAAACTGATTGATCCTTCTCTAACTTATACCAACGATCAGCCAACGTTTTGATCCCTCTTCATCCAATCAAACGCATGCACTCTGAATCAGTTGTAACCAACTGATCTTGTAACCGTTCTGATGACTTCAGCTCATGCTTCCAGAAGCTTCCAGCTTTACCACGTCATAGAGCAGATCATATCAGCTCCAATCAATCCAACGGTTACCCTGCTGTTGCGTGCAATCCTTTGTACCTTTAATTGTCCAATGCATGAACTCCACGTGGCATGCTGCTAGTCCTCAAGCAAACACACACATGCAAGTCTACACCTTCACACTTCATATTTTAGGACAAATGGTGTTGGGCCCGTTGGGCATTTGGCCCAAATGCTGGTCTTCTTCTCTCAAAGTATTGGGCCAAGTGTGTCTTGGCCCATAGCCTTACACTTTTGGTCCCATTTAATCACCCATTTGTGACCCTCACGGGTAGAACGTGGATTTGAATTCTTGTATGAGTTCAACGGGAATCTGAGCACTGTGGAGTTCATCCCTATACCACCTTCTCCGGCGACGACGTACACGGACGAGATGAGTCATCCATTACTTTAAATCTCTCTGACTCTGTGATAAGAAAGGTTGGTCAATTTGAGTCTGCTGAAAAAATGTGGAAAAAGTTGGATGAATTGTTCAATGTGTCATCTTTGCCTAGTAGGATGTTCTTGCTTGAAAAATTTTCAGTTTCAAATTGGATTTGAATAAGGACATTGATGAAAACTTGGACATGTTTACAAAGCTCATTATTGATATTAAGCAATCTGGTGATAAGCACATTGATGAGTATTCCCCCATTGTCTTGTTAAATGATATTCCTGAATCTTATTGTGATGTCAAATCTGCTATTAAGTATGATCGTGATGATGTTACTCTAGATGTGGTGGTTAATGCCTTAAAAAGCAAAGAGCATGATTTAAATCACAATGGGGGTGATAAGAATTCTGGGGGTGTTATGTTTATTAAGGGAAGACATAATAATAAGTTTAAGGCTAAGAATCATAGATGCTATAATTGTAATGAACATGGTCATTATGCTAACAAATGTCCCCACCCCAAGAAGGATAAATCTAGTGAACAAGCCAATGTTGTGACTGAAACTGAGTGTTATGGTGAGGTTTACTAGTTGTGCTTGTGTGAATTGCTTGAGCCTTTAACTTGTGTGTTTAAATGGCTTTGAAAAAAAAAATTGTTTTTCTTATCTTGTTTATGTGTTAAACTTGCGTTGTTTACATGCTTATTTGTTTCTCTTAGTGAGGTGGAGCATGTTGTGTGCATTCAAATGTGGTGTAACATTTGATTGTTGTTTGTCTGTGTGACTTTTATGTCTGTGTGACTGTGTGCGTCTGTGTGACTTTTATGTCTGTGTGACTGTGTTTGTCTGTGTGACTTTTATGTCTGTGTGACTGTGTGCGTCTGTGTGACTTTTATGTCTGTGTGACTGCGTGTGCTTATGTGTGACTTCTTAATGCTATAGGTTGTGTGTCTGTGTGACTTTTAAATGCTATAGCTTGTATGTCTATGTGACTAGTCTTTGTGATCTTTTGTTAGCTTTGTGCTTATTTGTTCTTTGTGAACTGTTCGTGTGTCATGAGAACTGTGAGTTCTAATCTATGTGATTACATGACTATGTGAACTTTGTGTTTTCTTGAGCTTGTGTGCTCCGTTTATTTTGTCCTTGGGATAATTTAAACATTCTGTGACTGTGTGTCTGTGATCTTTGCTCCTGCTTAGATTTGTGTATCTTTTGTGATACCTTGGCTTTGTGTCAAATTTTTGGATCTTGCATTTGACTTTGTGTTTTTTCATTTTGCAAGTGTCCGGGAAAAGTGCAATGATGAATTCCCATTTAGTTATACACAAGGGTAGATGATTTGGGCCAAGGTGGAGATTTGTTGGGCCCGTTGGGCATTTGGCCCAAATGCTGGTCTTCTTCTCTCAAAGTATTGGGCCAAGTGTGTCTTGGCTCATAGCCTTACACTTTTGGTCCCATTTAATCACCCATTTGTGACCCTCACGGGTAGAACGTGGATTTGAATTCTTGTGTGAGTTCAACGGGAATCTGAGCACTGTGGAGTTCATCCCTAGACCACCTTCTCTGGCGACGACGTACACGGACGAGATGACGATGATCGATACCTAACAAATGGAACAAGAATTTAAAATTTTAGGGCAAACTAGAAATTGGCAACGGAGAGATGAAAGAAGGGATTTGAATTTTTATTTTACTGTTGTTTAGAATTAGGGGTAATATATATATATATATATATATATATATATATATATATATATATATATATATATATATATATATATATATGATGGCCAAGCAGAACACATAATTAAAATCTCTCTTTTGACCGTTAGGAGGGTTTTAATTATGGTATAAAACACTATTTTTAATTAAGTCTTTTGATAATTACCATTTATATTATTAAGTTACCAAAAATATAAATTGGTAGCCGCCACGTCAGGATTATTATTTATGTTTAAAAATCCGTGTGTGTGGGCCATGTTTGTTTATGAAAATTTTGTATATTTGGTAATCTAACATTAATTTTGTAATTAATAATTTAATTTAAATAATTTAATATTCTACGTATTATTTTATTTAATTTTCCTCCTAATAATCCAATTAATATGAAGTATTATTTTTCCGTAAAAAAAAAAGAAGTATTATTTTAAGTAATTTATAAAATTAAAAAAAAATTATCATTTTAAATAATTTTTTAAGAAAATCTAATCTAATCATCTTAAAATTAAGTAAGACATCTTTAATTAGAACAACTAAAATAAACCAATGATGAAAAGTAATATATTGTATATTTACCACGTTCATTCTTGAAGTGGCTTATTTTAAGTAATTTTAGAGAAAACACCATTTAGTGATAGGGCTAGTTATTTGCACCCCGAAATTATTCTTATAAAATTTATATCTATTCGATTGCAACAACCGAACAGTTATCCATCTTATCGTTCGGTTGCAGCAATCGAACAGAATAAAGAATTCATATATCTTATATGTTCGGTTGCATCAACCGAACAGAACAAAAGAATTCATTTATCTTATGTGTTCGGTTGCACCAACCGAACAAAATAAGATTTGTGATTTTTTTAATTCATATTTATATTACCGAATAAATAAGATAACAGAAAAGTTTTATAGATATCATCATCTTTGTTTAAAGATCGATGATATCTATAAAACTTATCTGTTATCTTATATGTTGGATAATTAAAAAAAATCACAAATCTTGTGTTCTGTTCGGTTGCTGCAACCGAACAGATAACATGAATGAACTCTTTGTTCTGTTCGGTTGCTGCAATCGAACAGGTAATAGATGAATTCTTTGTTCTGCTAGATTGTTGCAATCGAACAGT